>JBBBDQ010000897.1:395000-1047500 GCA_037127315.1 Ascarosepion bandense | reverse complement strand
TGTTTTTGGTAAGCTAAGGTATTTGGGTTCAGTTGTAGTTTTAGTGCATATTGGAGGGATAGTTTCTTCCAGATCAGAGATATAAGTGGTTCATTGGTATCTATATAGGGGCTTTGCATGAGTGAAGTCTGAAAGGCTCCAAGATTTAATCTTAGTCCTTGATTTTGTATGGGTTGTAATTTTTTAAGATAGTATTTATGTGTGTCACTGTAAATAAGGCATCCATAGTTTGATAATCTTGATCTGATGTGTGACCCATATATTCTGAGCATTAATGTTTGGTTGACACCCCAAATCAATTTTGATATTACTTTAGAAGCTCAGAGTTGTGCCACCGCAAAGGAAAATATTTATCTTTATTATTTATATAAATTATAGATCTTTTATTATAGATTGACCACTATTTTATCAGCACTAGCATATTTATTATAAGAATAGTTATCAGCTATATTCCCCTCTCATATGATGGTGATATTTATTAGTTTTTCAATTGTGTAAAGAGGTGAAAGCAAACAGGAAACGTTTTTTTTTCCTGATTCTCCTCGGCTATTTGCCATTATTCAGTATGCCACCAATGATGAAAGATAAAGGATTTTTAAATGGGCCAAAGGAAACAAGGATTTCCTGAATATAAATAGCTAACCAACACACTTAACTTCAGTGATATATAAATTTGGTGTAAAAGATTCCATAACATTTTTTCATAGAATCATTATTGCTTATTCTACTTTTCAATTAAATAATTGAATGACTGAAATTGTCATCCAGTTTATAGCATTTGTGAAGAAAAACTTCTATATAAATTAAGCTTTGGTAAAACTAACAAATTAGATTCAAATTTTAATGAACACATAATTAGAACATATTCTGTTAATTTCAGACATACCTCTTTTTATTAGAAATTATTAATAAGATTCAGTAGTCCTAATGAATGAATACCAACTTAAAGTAAAATCTAATTAACTTATAGTTTATGGAGAAAAAAAAATTTTCATGGCATCTATAAAATTATTAATCTGTGTTCTTTCAACTTTTAAGCATGAAGAAGGAAGTTACTCAAAAAGTAATTGAAACTCACCTGAAGCAAGCTGAATGTGTAATACTCCTCATGCCAATGACACTTCCACTAAGCTTCTCTACGGCATATAATTTTATTGAAATTCTTTTGAATGTCTTCCTCTCAGTTCGAAAGGAAGACATTCAAAATAATAATATTAAGTTATTAGAAATTTCATACCCTTCATATAGTCATGCATTTTATCTGTTAACTATGTACATATATTCATGTGCCTACTACTACATGCCAGGTATCACAATAAAGGACAATATTCCCCCCCTTGAAATATTTGTAGTATCTATAAAGAAAAACATTAAAAATCTATATAAATTAAGATTTAATAAAATTAAAAAATTATATTCAAATTATAATGAAATATTAGAAAATATTCTACTAATCACTTTCAGACAAAATAAAGAAAAAAATTTTTATTGAAAATTATTAATAAAAAACTATACCAACTGAATGAATATCAACTTGAAATAAAATTAACTGGTAGTGAAGGGTGCTACAATTTGTATTGGATGAGTTTGCAGTTAGTCACCACTTTATAGCAGAAGTTTAATAACAACATAGCTTCAGTCAGTTAAGTGCCATACGTGATACACACTTGGGCGATCATGTCTCGAAAGAGACATGACTGACTGGGCAGAAGATTATCCCGCAGTAGGTTGCCATTGCTTTCTGCGGTAGAATGGTTGCCAGTCAAGGCTATAGAACCCAATCTGTCCTGTTATTTAATCCATAACTGGAAGGAAGAGACGGATTAATACCTTTCCCAAGGGTATTTGCGTGTAAGTGAATGCAATGAATTCAACTGGAATTCGAACTCGGCTCCCCGATTTCTCGTTCCGAGCCGATATCCACTGCGCCACAACACACATCCTAACATAGCTTACAAAAGTAAAAAAAGAGAAAATTATATTTATGTTTGTATAGATAGTTGAAAATAAAAACCCCATTTTCTTTCTCTTTTTACATTCACCCATCTTTTAATCTGTAGCATTTGTGAAGAAAATATTTTAAAATGTTTATAAGTGAAGATTTGATAAAATGAACAAATTAGATTCAAATTATAGTGGATACATTATTACAACATATTCTGTTAATTAATCAATTTCAGGCAAAATAAAAACCTTTTTTTATTGGAAACTATTAATAATATAATATCCTAACTGAGTGGATAGATACCAATTTAAAATAAATTTAATTAACTTGTAATTTATGCAGAAAGATAAAATTTACACAGCAATTAAAATAATGTAAATAATTACAATACCTCATCTCAGAAGTATAGAGTGATTAAAATATATCAAATTATTTATTTGCTTCAGTTTTCAGCAAGTTATTAAAAATTTCATATTCTTCAAGTAACACACTTTAGAGTTTAGTATTTTTCTTTTAAATATTCACACACATTTTGTGCTTACTATTATGTCTATATACCTGGTATAAATAAAGAACAATGTAACAGTCCAAGTTGACATAGTAGGACACATTAAGAAATTTTCTTTTCTTTAGTCTATTTCCCTCTTTATATGAAGAAACATTTTTTAAAATTTTGCAAAATACCACAACAATTTCTGGATTATAAAATTTTGGATTTACACTTTATTTGCTTTCTGCTCTCTCTATCTCTTTTTTTTTTTTTTTGTGAGTTTAATTTTTTTTTTTAATAACCACAACCTTCCACAAATTCTAACTTCTTGGAAACACTGACTAGACAATAAGTGTGACATGATAAATGCCTAAAAGATAACAACTCTAGAGAATGCATCAGAACATCCAACTCCATCATCATTTGTTGATTGAAATTGTAACTTGAGAACAAGTGCAGCCATAAAGCAAAATCACCTGTCAGTTTCTTTCCCCAGAGAAAAGTCTTTACTTTACTTTACTCCTCTAACTGAACAAAAATCCCATCTTAAAAGATGGATGAATCATTCAATGTAGCTTTATGCAGTAATAGATAATTTATAATAAAGTATTCCTTTCTGTTCTTAAGTAAGGTTGTCAGATCAAGATTTTCATATAAATATGTCATGCATGATGTCAAAACTCATTCAAAAATATCTAAACTGTTAGTTGTATAAAACCGTTTTCTCAGGTCTGTTGTTAAAAATGGCCTCAAACTAATGAAGCATGTAGTTCTTAGCAAAGACCATACTTCTTTAAAACTCACGAGCTAGTGCTACATAATCACAAATAAAGAACTGTATCAAATAATAGAAACCACATCACTTTCTGATTTTCAACTAAAATGGATAGCCCAAGTACCTCCAAGAGAAAATAAGAAACCTAATCAAAATGTTAATGTTCCACACTACTTCAAATAAAACATTAGAAGGAAAGCCTTATCAATACTGGAAAGAGTTTTAACAGATACAAGATTTGAAAAAGCACTTGTCCTGAAAAATTGTTTTAATAAAAAGATTTTATAAATTTCAACTGATAGTAGCACTGGCTGCTTGAACAATGAAAGCTGAATATTTCTTTATCAGGAAACATCTAATATTACCATTTAGAATCCAACCAAAAGCAGGAAATTTTTCAATTGCAGAGCAGATAAGACATGAAGAAAAATAAGAATTATCATTTGATGTTCATAAAAAAATAAGAGATTTCAAGTCATCCATTTTCACCAAAACAGTTTTTTTATAAAAAAAAAACTATTAGAAAAAAAATAAGGTAAATATCTAAACCTCTTAATTAAATAAAAAATATTTATAAAATCTTCAATTTTAGATTCAAGGGGAAAAAAATGCTTAATTCTAAATTCCTTAAACAAATCTCCAAATTAAATAAAACTATATAAACTGCGTCTAGAGATTATATGCAAGTTATGAATTGGTATAAAGAGTTGTGTCTTTAATGTTAAAGTCCTATTATGATGTTGTTTAGATTCTACTCAATATTATTAACTTAGATATATAGTGATAGAGAAAACTATTGTTTTTGGTTGGAAAAAAATTTACTAACTTAAACAAAACAGACTAATTTGACTGTCAGTGGTTTATTTGCAACTATTTATTTTAATACTTTTACATTATTATACCTTGCAAAACTAATGTAAAAAAATAATATGAAAAGATTTTAGAACAAATTCATCAATTTCTTAAAGGAAAAACAAAAAAAACATTTTATTTTAAAAATAAAAGATATATTAACAAAAAATAATAAGAACCTCCTAAAATTTATTGTACAAATGCTCCTTTCTTTTCAATAACTCTTAGCAGTCTATTGTCAACATCTGATGTTAGATTTGGAATTTTATTGGCTGGTAATTTGTTTGCAGCAACTTTAACTGCCTCCCAGAGACCACAGTTGTTGTTGAATTGCCTTCCATTAGTATAAATATCTCTCTTGAGGATGCTCCACAGGTTCTCAATGGGATTGAAGTCACAGCTATTTAAAGGCCAGTCCATAAAAGAATCTTCAACAAATCCCTTTTCTTTCAACCAGGATTTAGTAAACTTTGATGCATCACTTGGTGCGATGTCTTGCATAAAAATCATAGATTTATGCTTGGCTAAAGACTGGTTATCAAGCCATTCAAAGAAATATTGTTCTAAAAAAAAAAAAAAAAAAAAAAAAAAAAAATCACAGTAACTTTTGGAATTCATTTTAATCCTGTCTTTCACTTTAAATGGACCCACAAGCTTATTACCAATAATCCCAGCCCATATCATGATCCCACCGCCACCTTGTTAAAAAATTTTTTTGAGTCATGTTGCTTGCAAACCCATCCTCGAGCCCATCCACCCATCCCATCAAGGGCGATCCTTGATTCATTTTTAAAAAGCACTAGATTGAAATTAGTTTTCATGTATTTTTTTGCCCACTGCAATCTTCTTTCCTTATGTTTTTTTTGTTAAAATGGGTTTCTTTATTTGATTTTTTACATCAGCAAATTTCCTAAATGCTTTACACCTTGTTTCCGTTGACACCATAGGAGCTCCAGTGGCCTCAAATATGAATGCACTTGACACATTTGGGTTTCTTATTAATTCTCTTCAGATATGTAATAGATCTCGCTTTGTTAAATTCCTGAATTCAGCCTGAGACTTTTTTTCCTTGGTTGAATTCTCATTTGACATATTTTCTTGATTGTTCGATGATCCCTTTTCAAATCCTTAGAAATTTGAAGCAAAGACTTTCCTTTGCTAATTTCTTTGATTATATAGTTCTTTTCATTCATTGTTGGTTCTTGTTTACAAGACATAATACTAAATTCTAGTTCTTTCAAATAATCTTTTGACACTGCAAATTGCTATAATTACTGAAAAAATACTAAATATTAATCTAAAATTGAAAATTGGGACTTAATTGCTTTCATGCTTACTCAATATACATAATAGTACAAATTATTTTATTGGATAACACATATCTATGAATTTTACATAAAACATTTGACAATATGTCTTTTGCAAATAATCTCTAGACACAGTTTATCCTGAAATAAAAATGAAAATAAGGATTTTATAAATAAGTACAAAAAGTAAATACATAAGCATGCAGCCTGTTTTGGGTTTAAGCACACAAGTTCAAATATAGATTTTCAAGGTAGACTGGCTGTTTCTCCAGATTATCTCAAAAAATAATCTTCTTAACCTAATTAATTCCTATTTACATCAAACAAAATAAAGTTTAGTATATAGCAATCTATAAACAAATGTATGTATATGTTTATCATGATGGCTTGATTTGTGAAATCAAGATTTAAGAGTTTAACATGCCTGTTGCAAGCAAACATTTTTGTATTACGACA
Organism: Ascarosepion bandense; assembly: GCA_037127315.1. Classification (NCBI taxonomy): domain Eukaryota; kingdom Metazoa; phylum Mollusca; class Cephalopoda; order Sepiida; family Sepiidae; genus Ascarosepion; species Ascarosepion bandense. The sequence continues at coordinate 1,041,675 of JBBBDQ010000897.1, read as the reverse complement.
TTATAATTTTGCTTGTTCCTTTGTTTGTTATCATGTATGTTATACCCTGCTATTACCTCTGATAGATAATGAACCAATCTATTTTGATTGCAAGGAAAGATGGAAGAAAAAGATATATTGAGATAGTAAAAATGAAGAGAGAGAGAGAAAAATATGAAGGCAAAGAAAGAGAAATAAGAGAGAAATACAAAGAGAGAGGAGAGAGAGAAATACAAAGAGAGAGGAGAGAGAGAAATACAAAGAGAGAGGGAAAAGGAGAAATATAAAGGGAGAGAATATGAAGGGAGAGAAAAAGAGTCAGAGAAAAAGAGGGAGAAATATGAAGGGAGAGAAAAAGAGGGAGAGAAAAAGAGGAAGAGAATATGAAGGGAGAGAAAAAGAAGAGAAGATATGAAGGGAGAGAAAAAGAGGGAGAAATATGAAGGGAGAGAAAAAGAGGGAGAGAATATGAAGGGAGAGAAAAAGAGGGAGAGAATATGAAGGGAGAGAAAAAGAGGGAGAAATATGAAGGGAGAGAAAAAGAGGGAGAAATATGAAGGGAGAGAAAAAGAGGGAGAGAATATGAAGGGAGAGAAAAAGAGGGAGAAATATGAAGGGAGAGAAAAAGAGGGAGAGAATATGAAGGGAGAGAAAAAGAGGGAGAAATATGAAGGGAGAGAAAAAGAGGGAGAAATATGAAGGGAGAGAAAAAGAGGGAGAAATATGAAGGGAGAGAAAAAGAGGGAGAAATATGAAGGGAGAGAAAAAGAGGGAGAAATATAAAGGGAGAGAAAAAGAGGGAGAAATATGAAGGGAGAGAGTGTTATAGAGTTCTTTGAAGAAAAGTGAGTGAGAAGATGAGTTCTTATAGGCTCTCATGAAGAAATTTTTAATGACACTGATTTTATATCAAAGAGGACATCAACTAATAAAATTAAGATGATATGAATTTTTACTGAGAAGTAATTAAAGTATTATTACAAGACTCCACAAGGATGTCTAAGAATGGGAGTTTATTTTTTTGGGCCAAGCTCATATGGGAAGTTGAGGACAGAATATTTTTTGGATGTAGATTTAAGATTATCAATTTGATTTTTGTTCTAAGCAAAAATTAAAATATCTCATCTACATAGCATATATATATATATATTGTGGGTTTGGTATTTTTTTAAAAATTGTGTTTTCTATGTGGGACATGTAAAATTTAACCATCACTCCTTGTCTGTCATTTTCAATGAAACCTGCATATATATATATATATATATATATATATAGTTGAAGTCAAATCTCATGACTGAGTAAGAACCCCCACCCCAGAAGGCATAACTAAAAAAAAAAAAAAAATTTCTAAGATGATTTCCATGTCATTCAAGTAACATTACAAAAATCCAAGAGATTCTGCTGCATGCATTTTTTCAGTGACAGAATATTACACAGCACTAAAACCACTTGTCAGCACAATTGGACATAACACTGTTATATGTATATGACCAGAAATTATATATTTTCACACATAAAAAATGAAATAAACAGAACTTGTCAGTTGAATTTAACAAAACTTGTTTTGTTTGGAGATATATAATTACATAAACAAATATCATAATTACATAAACAAACACAGGGAATTTACAAGACAATGTATAAAATCTTTTGGCTTTATTTATTTTTACATATCCCATCATCAGAAAAAAAACTTATTTCAATAAAATTCGTAATAGTTTCTCTCACATTTATCACTGGTGGAACTCTCTTCCACCTTCTTGCTTTCCCGTCAATTACTGTCTTTTTTTTAATCCTCCTTTTTATTATGCTTTTTACTCATTATTGAGTAGAAAGAATGATAAAACAAGAGGATTTGTTTTCTCAAGTTCTTTCACTCTCAGTAATCATTTGTGTCATAGTAGCTTTATTGGCTTGCTTGGAGTGAAATTACAAAAAAGAAATTTACAATGTATAAAACCTTTTGACTTTATTTATTTTACATATCCCATCATCAGAAAAAAAACTTATTTCAATAAAATTCTTTTTCTGTCAAATTACCAATGAAACATGTCAAGGTAAAAAGTTTTTACAAATTGTCTCACATTTCCCCATTTTGCTAGATTTTCATCCACTTTAACTCATGTGTAGGTTGGGGATGTGTTATATTTTCGTAAAAATTTCTATTGCACGTGATTTTGCACACGTTCCTTTTCCTTTAAAAAGGCTGAGTTCTTTTCTTTCTTCGGCATTTTGTTTACCTGCTCTTGCGTTTACTGCATGCTCTTGTGTTGCGAAATTAGTTCTGTAAAGCCTATTAAAGAGGTTTTGTTTCCGTCTTCAGTTACGTTAAAACACCACCACAATTTACAGAACTAATTTTCTATTTTCCTCATGGAGAAAATAATTCGCCTGGACAAATTTGACATTTCCTCGGCAGACCCACAGGCCAGCAAGCTTTGGAGATTATGGTATCGTAACTTTAATTACTACCTCTCAACTATTGCTTCGTTAAACCCTGATAAACTCGAAGTTCTCTATTTAAACATCGGTCCCACTGTTGCTGACGTTATCGAGGGTTGTTCTGGCTTTGAACATGCTGTTGACTTACTGAAAGGTGTCTACGACAAGTCTCCAAGTGTTATTCATGCTAGACATCTGCTTTCTACGCGTTTGCAACAAGAAAGCGAGTCTATCGACCAATACCTTCAGGCCTTGAATCGACTTGCCGCTGACTGTTGCTTTAAAGACGCAATGGCCACCACTTACAGGGATGAATCTGTCCGTGATGCATTTATTCGTGGTCTTCGGTCCTCATTGATACGTGCTAGGCTCCTTGAAACTGACACTCTAACTCTCGCAGAAGCTACTCAATGTGCTAGGGCTTTAGAACAAGCTCACTTTCGCGCGGAATCGTATGCCACCCAGATTGGAGCAGCCGCCGTTACTTCTATTACTGGAACTAAAAATGTGTTGACCGATTCTGCCGAGGAGGCCACTGGTATTTCTAAAAATTCTGCTCTAACTGATTCTCCAATGAAGTGTGACTCTGTACTGTTCTCTGCTGCCCTTCCTGTTCGTGGCAAGTGTTACAACTGTGGAGGGAGACGTCACTTTAAGGACGACCGCCGCCTCTGCCCTGCCCGCAATAAGGTATGTCGAAGCTGTGCTAAACTCGGACATTTTTCTAAAGTTTGCCGTTCTACTCTACCGAGACATTCACATTCTTCTTCTGCTATAATAGGGGCCCGTGCTAAAGGTGGTGATAGTTGCCCTCCTATCACCGAAACTGTGGAGTTAAAAGGGAAAAAGTTAACTGCCCTTATAGACACCGGCAGTTCTGATAATTTTATCAGTGCCCGTATTGTCAAAAAAATGAGACTGCCCACTTTAAAACGGAACTCCGTAATTTCTATGGCATCATCCGCCGTTTCCCTTAAACTGTCTGAATATTGCACCGAGAACGTTTTCTTCAATGGTTGCGAATATAAAGAGATTGACCTTACTGTGCTTCCTGACTCCTGTATGGACATTATACTCGGAATGCCGTTTTTGAAACTACACCGGGGTATTACTATTTCTTTTGGTGGATCTCAGGAAGTTTTAAAAATCTGCGCGCTAACCAGGATCAGTTGTGCCCCTGTAAAATTGTTCCGAAACCTGACCCCTGATTGCAGACCCATTGCTACTAAATCCCGAAACTACCGTGCGGAGGATGCCCGATTTATTGAAAAAGAAATTCTTCAACTGCTTGAAGACGATGTCATTGAAACCAGCTATTCACCGTGGCGTGCTCAAATTGTTGTGACTTCGTCGCCTAATAGAAAGAAACGATTGGTGGTTGATTTTTCCCAAACCATTAACCGTTTCACACTACTTGACGCGTACCCTTTGCCTCGGATTGAGGATCTCGTAAACCAAATTGCCCAGTATCATATTTTTAGTACGATTGATTTGTCTAAAGCTTACTACCAGATCGAAATTTGTCCCGAAGATCGGCCTTACACGGCTTTTCAAGCTGGAAATCGTTTGTATCAATTCAAACGAATACCCATGGGTGTCACTAATGGGGTTTCTGCCTTTCAACGATTTATGAATTCCTTTATTTCTGAAAATAAGTTATCCGGAACTTTTTCTTACATTGATGACATTACTATTTGTGGTAAAACTCAAGAGGAGCATGACGCTAACTTGGAACGTTTCTTAAAGGCTGCCTCAACATACAACCTCGAAATAAACCGAGAAAAATCAAAGTTTTCGCTTCGTTCTATCAATTTGCTTGGATACCAAATCTGTGACGGAACTATTCAACCTGACCCTGAGCGTTTGAAACCTCTTTTGCAAATGCCTCCTCCTTCGGATTCAAATTCGTTAAAGAGGTGCCTTGGTATGTTTTCTTACTACGCGAAATGGATACCTAAGTATTCACACAAAATTCGTCCCCTGGTTGAAAATAAACAATTTCCCATGCCTCCTATAGTTGTGAATTCTTTCGAAAAACTTAAGAAAGACGTTGCCGAATCATCTGTAAAGGTTATCGACGACGAACTACCATTTACTATTGAAACCGATGCCTCAGAGAAAGCTATAGGAGGCACTCTCCTACAGGCTGATAGGCCTGTAGCATTCTTTTCCCGATCATTAAACCCATCTGAAATACGACTACACATAGTTGAAAAAGAGGCTTACGCGATAGTTGAATGTGTCCGAAAATGGAGGGACCTCCTTGTTGGGAAGCACTTTACTATCATAACAGACCAGCAAGCCGTATCTTTTATGTATAAGCCAGCTAACCGAGGAAAAATTAAAAATGATAAAATCATTCGGTGGAAAATGGAGCTTCTCCCGTTCTCGTACGATATAAAACACCGTCCCGGAAGTGAAAACACCGTTGCCGATGCTTTGTCGAGAGTGTGTGGTGCTGCTGCTTCCTCCTTGGAGGAGCTAAGGACCATACACAGTTCATTAATACACCCTGGGGTTCAACGTTTTTGGCACTTTATACGATCACAAAATATGCCATACTCAATTGATGAAGTTCGGCGCGTGACATCCGAGTGTACAACTTGTGCAAAAATAAAACCTCAATTTTCCAGCCCTACTAATAATACGCTAATCCGCTCTACTGCTCCCTTTCAGCGCCTCTCTGTAGACTTCAAAGGGCCTGTCCCGGCATCATCGAAAGGATGCCGTTACCTATTTACTATCGTCGATGAGTACAGTCGATTTCCCTTTGCATTCCCGTGCCGTGATTGTTCTTCGCAAACCGCAATCAAGTGCTTGACGAATATTTTTTCTATTTTTGGACTCCCCACTTTCATCCATTCTGATAGAGGAACGTCGTTCGTGTCCGAGGAGTTCAGAAATTTCCTGACGAGACTTGGGGTTGGGTACAGTAACACCACTGCATACAACCCAAAAGGCAACGGTCAGTGCGAGCGTTACAACGGCGTTATTTGGCACTCAATATTATTGGCCTTGGAATCTAAACGGTTACCCCTTAGTGCTTGGCAGGACGTTCTGCTCGATGTTTTAAATTCTATTCGTTCCCTACTATGCACTAGTACAAATGTGACTCCCCACGAATGCTTGTTCAAATTTGAAAGGCGCTCTTCTACCGGTACTGCCTTACCTGTTTGGCTCTGCGAACCTGGAAGGGTACTGCTGAAACGGTTTGGCAACAGGAGCAAGTATGACCCGATCATAGAGGTGGTGGAACTCCTCGAGGCCAACCCTACTCATGCAAGAATACGGCATGATGACGGCCGGGAGGATTCAGTGACGCTAAGACATTTGGCTCGTTTTCCACGCTCTGATGAACATCAGGGTCCTGCTGAGAATACTCGACCCGACCTTGCAAATGCAGACCCGGCCCGTTTGATTGAAACAAGTCCAGTTGACACTACACTTAATGCGGAGGAAATAGAGAATCAGCCTTCCCAGAGACCTGCCAGTCCTTCGAATAGTGAACTGCCCCCGCGGCGGTCTAGCAGGATTCGTAGACCAGTTCAGCGACTGGACTTATAAATAAAATAATATATACACCCACCTTGCAATCTCTCTTACTAGTGGGGGGAGATTGTTATATTTTCGTAAAAATTTCTATTGCACGTGATTTTGCACACGTTCCTTTTCCTTTAAAAAGGCTGAGTTCTTTTCTTTCTTCGGCATTTTGTTTACCTGCTCTTGCGTTTACTGCATGCTCTTGTGTTGCGAAATTAGTTCTGTAAAGCCTATTAAAGAGGTTTTGTTTCCGTCTTCAGTTACGTTAAAACACCACCACAGGATGCAAGCCCAATCCAACACCCTCCTTGCTGGCTATAATTATTTGCACTCATCTAGACACACCCTGATATTACTAATTGTGTCTCACCTTTAAACACTTAACGAACCCAACCAGATAAAACTGGACATGCACGAAACCTACCTTCCTAAACAAAAAATACAATTTATTCTAATTGACTGTACACAATGTCACCTTGAATTTATCAATAGCAGTTTACAAATTGAACATCATTTGGAAGGGGGGACCTAATTTTAGTCATTGATAAAAAACAAAACAAAATTCCCTTTCAAACACTATAATTATTTCATAAGAGCCTTAAACTCATCTCTGTATCAATTAAGAGAAATCACTTTGCCTTGGAAGAAAGATAGATCATTACTTTTATGTCATAAGCACCATCCCTATTAAGTGTACCAGACTAGAAAAGTATTGGGTTAACCAAAAGGGTAGCTCTGATTTTGTTTTTATGTGGCATTAGGAAAGTTTATCTTGAACTTCATTAAGAATTATTGCTTTTGATTGAATTGTGACAGCTGTCAAATGCATTCAATTATTTAAACATTGAAGATAGAAAATAAGCAATGGTTTCAGATTGTGTGACTTTTGTTTAGATTTGTACAGTTTTAAAAATAAACCCTGTAAATAACCAATTATTTTTAATCATAGCAACCAAGCAAGGTGATAAAGCCATTAAGATGCAAGTTGTTACTGATAGTGAAAGAGTCCCAGAAAAAGAAAAAACATTAAAGACGGAGGACAATAAAAGAACGGTTACAAGGAAACATAAGATGACAATTGATGCTGCATTTAAATTCTTAAAGATTCTTCTTAAAATACTATTAAAGAATTACCACAACAGACAATATAAAGATTAATTCTAAAAACTATGAATGACATTAAGTCAAAATGGAGTAAAACTAAAATTGTGATGGTTAAATTGTTGCTACTTTATATTTTTAATTTTGTGAATACACATTGTTTCTGTCAACTGCACAATATAGTAGAATCAGCTGAGCACCATCTGTGAGAAAAAAAACTATCATGATGCAACTCACTTCACCATAAATTTGTACTCCTCAGCATGCACGCCAAAAGATTCAATACAAACATTGGAAGTGTTGGGTGTCAATCTAAAAACAGTTCAGAGGATTTGGAAAGAGTTAGATGAGTCTAATGGTGATTAAAAAGGTTGGCAGCTTGGAAAACTTCTGATAAGAAAAGAAGTTCCAAATTTCTTGGTGATGATCTCAGACTCAATACTGAGGCCTACATTATGTGCCTTAAGGAGGTTGTGCTACCCTGAGTCAAGAGGGTGGCTGCTGGTGGCTTCATATGTCTGGGAACAGAACTCTGCACCATGCCACACAACCAGGAGGACCCAGTCATGGTTGTAAGATAATTTCTGCAACTACATCACCTCTTACATCAAGTCATCTAACTCCCCAGACTGCAACCCCCTTGATTATTACGCATAGGAAACAGTTGAGCGAAAAACCAACAAAACTCCTTATAACACCAAAGATGAACTGAAGGCAAGGATTATGGCATCATGGTGACCATCCAGAGGAGATGAAGGAGATTCTGAAGTTATCTGGAATCCATGGTTGAAGCCAATGGCAATTTTATTGAACAAATTTACTCTATAGTATTTTAAGATATTTTTGTGTAATTTTGGCAAATATGTCTGTTAAAATGAGATGTCAGTGTTATTTTCATTGAGGTGAAATTTAGACGACAATTTATTCATCGCAGTGTGTATTTAATTGTGGTCAACTATTAATTAATTGTGGTCAACTATTAATTAATTGTGGTCAACTATTTCGCAAAAGATATTATTAAAGTGTAAACAACTTACTACTGCAATAACAATTCTTACATAAACGTTTTGCAAGGTTTTGGTGTACCTGACAGTGTGGTATCCAATAATGACAAAGTTGATTTATCATCTGAAGCCAAATGATCAAGCTGAACAGTTTAGTGATTTTTTTTTTTTTTTAATCATCTCACCCCAAGCAAGGCATTCCACTGCGCATGGGGCTACATAGGGGAAGGTAAAGAGAAGGAGTGGATAGACATAGGGAATGTCAGGAGAAAGGTGACAGATGAGTAAGGATAGCGAGGATGAGGGTCGGGCAGATGGGAAGAGTGCTTGATAGAATGGGAGCAGGTTAGTGTGTTAGGAGGTGTGTATTGACCTTACATTTAAACTCCTGGAGATTGTAGCCGTCGGGGAAGCAATCGTTTGGAAGAGAATTCCACAGTCGGGAAGTGCGAGGAAAGAAACTGTTGGAGTAGAAGTTACGGCTGATACCATCAAAAGGGGCATTAAAAAAAGCTAAAGGCTTGGAAGCTGAAGAAATAACACTACAATAATTTTTGAGTATATATTGATTGATGTCAAATGCAAACATTACCACAAAAATGTCACCTGCAAAGATTATGTTTGCTCTGAAAGTTAGATCTATTTTTGAAAAATTACTTCCAGGGAATAAAAAGAAAAGTTGACAGTTTGAAACTACAAGATCATTTATGATCAGTGATAAAGTCTTCTTTAAAAGCTTTAAGGTGAGAAAGGAAAATTGGCAGGAATGAAAAGATTTTTTCCATGTCTAAGTAGAATGATGTACATTGTCAAAGGTGGACAATTTCAAGATAGAAAATATATAAATCAATTGAGGTCTAGATATACATAGAATAAGCAACCAATACAATTTAATTCACCAATGGATATACTTTGATACCTTTCAAGTATCTATTCCTAAAACTAATATTACAATACCATATCAGGATAAACGAAAACGTAAACCAACTGAAACATCGAAAGTGGACCCATATCAGAAAAAGTATCGCCTAAAGAAAGTGCATAACTAAAAAAGAGGGCATTGTGGAGATGAACACATCCCTCCAGAATATGAGTTGGACTTGTCCAAATAGCATATATACTGACACTGAGAATCATCATCAGATAGCTAGTTGGAAGTGAGTCTTACATCCTTACTACAGAATTCAGTAAGACTACATCAATCCCAAGCAACATTATATTTTCATTATACTCAACATTTTATAATATATTTCATTATATTCAGCATTTATTTTCATTCAATGGAATGAAGATATAACACTTAAATATGGCCAAGTTTTTTTTATTTGATTATATATAGAAAACAAAAAATAAACAACAGTGTTTAGAGGTTTGGTTCTGTGGTTAAAGAAATATAAAGGTGACCTAAATGTGTAAAATTTTATCCTTTGTGCTTAATCAGGAGTGGTCTTTGTGATTTAAGAATTCAGAGGAAAATAAAATTTTTTGTTCTCTTCTCTTTAAAATCCATAATATATTTTTTTTGCTCATGCAATGATTGCATTTGTCTTTTAAGCAAAATGTTTTTCATATTTCAAATTTTTAACTATGAAATTAGGAAACAGTTTTTTGTTTTGAGTTTTTTCTTGTATTTTATACAACAAATTTTAGACTAGACAAACAAGTAACTAAACAAACTTGTGTAATATTAGTAAATGGTTCAAATGAACCATTGAAGATTTCTTGAATCTGATCATTGGGTTTATGTTATGTGCTGTTGGATATATTTGACAAGACTCAAATATACTGAACTTTAGTAGAAGTTCTAACTGGCTTAAAACCAGCTCAGAGTGGTTCATCACAAAATTTGTCCACATAGTTACACACATACAAAAGCTTTCTTTTTTAATTAAACAAAAAAACAGCCTTATAAATTCTACACCATACATGTATTACTAAGTAAATAAGTAATGACATAATTGACGTAAGTCTTAGACAAGGATGCATATTTTCACCAGGTTTATTTAATCTGAAGTGTAGGGAGCTGGTTAATGTTTCTTTTGTTCGGCCTTACAGGATTATGTTGAGTTATAATCATCATCAGAATTATTATCAGAGGGTTGGTTGTTGGCAACTGGAATGTGTGGATTAGTGTGGAAGAGTGGAATAATAAAATATATACATTTTGTATGTAAAATAGAAATTTATTATAAGGAGGAATAGCAACAGTTGTAGAAATCAATGTTCAATTATAAATCTTAGTAAGAAATTATTAGTAGAGTTTGTATTCAATGATGAGGTTGAAGAATTAAGAGTTCATACAAAATGTTTGTAGCAGTAATTGTTGAGATAAAGAAGGAGAAAGGGAGAAGACAATGTTTGGGTCACTTGAAGTTAAGAGTTACATCTTTGATGTGTGTCAGCAACCTGCCTCCTTTGAGTGCCCGGTTAGTGACCATCCTTAAATATTGAATAGTCACGTGGTGTGGCTCAGAAACAATTTTTTTCTTTAGATATGAAAAAAACGTTTCTCTGACGTATTTTGAATTTTGCAATTTGATGACCAATCAGGATCCATAGTTTCGCTACAGGTTCGTAAAAGGAATTTGATATTTATTTATTTTTTGTTTACCTCCGGAACTTCTGTGTGGAGCCAGATGTGGAAAGACCAGTTTTGGTCATTTGTTTTCTGAATCTCTGAGGGTAAACATCCGGTCCCTCGCTTTGCTCGGTATCACCACAAATCTTTACAGCAAGGCCATTGTAAGAAAATTAGAATTACTACCAGTATCTATTATTGGCAGACACAATCTTAACATAAAATGAATGATAAATAAAGGTAATACTAACTACTGTTAGCAGTAGACTTAAAAAGAAAACAGGAATCCTTAAATAAAGTAGTAAAGGAAAACCAGAAAAAACTACCCATTAATTGTGGGAAAAAATATAATGTATGATCATTAGGAGAATGTGAACTATGAATTTGAGAAATCAGAATCAAGCAAAGACATACATTTAACTACCTGGGAAGTGTTGTAACAGACGACAGAAAAATGTGACATAGAAATCTGGAGGCACATTGAAATATCCAAAGATGCCTTCTAAAATCTAATCACAGTATTAAGAGACAGAAAATTTTATTAGAAACAAAGAACAGTGTACTAAATTGCTATGTATTATTAATCCTCCTATATGACAATTTCCTCACAAATGAAGTGGAAATTTCAGGTAACAGATATGTAGTTTTACAGAGGGATGTCAAGAATACCATAAATGGAACATATTAGCAATGAGGAAAATTTAAGGGAAATGGAAACAAAAAGACACTCATACTTAGAATCATAACAAGACAGTTGAAATTTATAAAAAATGTAATGAGAAAAGAGGGCTTGAAGAATTTGATAGTGACAAGACATTGAAAGCTAGAGCGGTAAAGAAAAACATCAAGTAAACTATCTAATGAGCTTGTAAAAATAGATAACAATAAATACTGGAAGGGAAAGTAAGATGCCTAGAGCTTAACGATAAGAAGCATTGAAAAGTCACAATTGTCCACATTCTAGAGGAACACAGCACATAATAGGTAAATGCCTATGCAAATATTGTCTAAAAAGCATTTTTTGCATTCTCCCATAATTACACTCACCCATCACAAAATTATCATTAGATAAGTCTACTCTTTGCTGTTGGTCAACAAGTGTCACGGACACTGAGCGTGCAAGTCATTTCCTCTTTAAGTAGACAATAGGAGTAGGAATTCATTAAAACATCAAAAACTCAAAACCCAACAAGTCTTCTCTCATTCCATTTGATCTGCTGACTTTTTAGCTTACAAGGCAAGAAATAAGTTTTCCCAACAAAATTGTTTCTCATGCTGACATTTACTATTTATAATTCACACATCTAGACTCATTAATGCCTCATTAAAATCCACTGTATGAAACAAATAAACTATATGAGAACGCATTAAGATTAGATTATTTTAAACCAAAAGGACCCTAGGAAGAAAAAAATATTTATATTCTGATTCTCTATCCATCACACACTGTCTGCATGTGACCTTGCATATAATGTGTGTGAATGTGTGAGCATATAATATATATATATATATATATATATATATATATATATATATATATACACACACACACACACACACACACAATGTGCTTACAGTGTTTGGAATATAAAATATACACATACATACATAAAACACTATGCATATTCATTTACAAGTAAAATAAAATTCACACTATTTACATTATATGAACTATTGTCCTCATCTTTCTTGTCATTTGTATGACATTTCAGCCGTTGTACGCTCGGTGCTAGGAATTTTGAACCGAACACTTTATTACAGTCACTGGGGTATATCATTCTCATTCATTTGTGCAAAGCCTCTTTGGTAGTCATGAATTAACTCCTAACTCAACTCTAAGTTACTTGTTTACCACTGCTGTAGCCTGATACTGAACTCGCAATACCAGGCTACTAATACTGGAACTAACCAACATCTATATCCACTGGGCTACGTATCCTTAAGGACAACAACTGAATTTCTGGGACTTATAAACCTAATGTTCAGTTATCATTTTTTTTTTTTTTTACCAGAGTTCATATTGCAATTTTTGATGTTAATATTTTTCTCTAGTATTTTTTACCAGAACTCATATTACAATAAAAAATATGAACTCTGGTAAAAAAAATGGTTACTGAACATTAGGTCTATAAGTGACTTGACCCAAAGAGTTGTGAGTTCAATACCAGGCTACAGCAAAGGTTAACAAGTAACTTAGAGTTGGGTTAGAGGGATATGACTACCATGACTTTGGTCTTCTACCAAAGAAGTTTCACACAAAGGAATGAGAATGATATACCCCAGTGATCGTAATAAAGGATTCAGTTTGAAATTCCTAGCACCTGAAGAAGGCTGTAGCATACAATGGCCAAAATGTTGTACAAATGACAACAAAAATGAGGACAACAGTCTTAATAATCTAAATAGTGTAAATACCACCTCAGCTCAGAAATAAAGACAATCCCAAAATAAAATTCATCTTTGAAATGGCTAAAAGTAGAGCCAAAAGTGCTCGAGAAAATAAAATATTTGGACAATTTTTATATAATTTATGTTCTGAAAAAAAAAAAAATTATAAAAGTACATGAACAATTATATAAAAAACAATCATAATACTTTGCTATTTTTAATGAAACTTGGATAAAAGAGATTGCTGCCCAACTACACAATACATATATGCATGTATTGTGTTTGTGCACATGTCTGCCCTGCATTAACCTTTTTAATGGGATGTCTCAAGGAAGCCTGTTATAAAAAAGAGCTGATTTTGTGTATCACAGACTGTATGCATGTGACTCTGCATAATATATATATATAGTCATCCACATACAAGCCCATTTTGCTGTATCACAGCTCATATATATATATATATATATATATATATATATATAGTTACCTCACCTTACATCGATAATTTGTTCCAGGAGAGGCAACTTAAGTCAAAAAACAACTCAAGTCAAATTCACTTGTCACTCGGCTAAACCACAAATAACCATCCTTACTTCTGCATTTTATTTATAAATGCATTTCTAATAATCTATGGTCTATAAGAATTTACGTTAAGCTTACAAATAAATTTTAGTTTTTAATATAAAAAATAAAACATTTGTTTCTGAAAACCCACATATTAATAATTCTCTGTAAAAATACATGCATTATAAAAAATTATGTATAAGTACATAAAACATTAGGTGTTTTTCCAAATCTTATTTTCTAAAGCAGAAACTCTTCATTGAGATTATATATATAAAAAACAATGAAAAGCTGCTGCTTTCTCAAAGAGGAAAATGAAATTTAATTCATAATTTAGTAAAGCTTTGTCATTTTATATGGTGCAAGACACTTTTTCTTTACGGTGTGTATTCACAGCAGACTCATTTTAAGAGCTGTTTATTTCTGTTAATATTGTAAAGCTCTACCATGTGTGACTTTAGTGGCTTTGTTCTGTTGAGCACATTTTTGCTTGAAAATATTAAGTGGCTGGATTGTAGGCCCCATTGAGCAGTTCTTTACTGCACAGGCAAACTATTTCTGGTCTTGTATGAAATCCATGTACCAACATGAAGTTTGGTCTCTTGTGAACAGTTCAGCTGGCAACGTAGTAATTAAAACAGGGAGAGAAATCCAATCTTCCCCTTGCAACAGCAGAAACACACATTCACTCACCACGCTCCAAAAAAATCCTTTCTCTGTAAGATGGATACAGACGTTTGTTACATTTTTTTTTTAAATAATAAAATTACATACACAAACAGAAGAATTATTCATAAAACATAAATTAAAGAATATTTAAAAACATAATACAAAGATATAAATTCATTAGCGCTAATATAATAAATTGGAGAAGTAAAATAATTCTTTTTAAAATTAAACTTAAAAATTAAAATTTAAAAATTAAATTAAAATTAAAGGAAATGAATTAAAATTAAAATTAAATTTAAAGCAGTAAATAAATCACAATTTGTAATAGAAAATAAAAATAAAATAACATAAGAGAGATCATATAATTAAAGTAAATAATCAAGATAGTAAGGTTAATACTGCAAAAAGTTTACAATTGCTTAACTTTCATACCTTAGATTTTATAATTCCAGCAAGATTGTGAAGTTAATTCTTTAATAAGTTTACAATTTACTATAGTTTCATGCCTCTGATTTAGTAATATGTCACTTTTCATTTTTTATTGCAGACAAAAGAAACTTAGTTCATTCCCCGATCTAGATATTCTAACTTGTTTGAGAATTTTCCATTTAACTTTAGGTGTTTTATTCTCTTCTTTTAACTTCCAAAAATATTTAGAAAGTAATATCATATTTTGTCTATCTTTATTTGTAAAAGATGTGAGATAATTGTACCGTATAATTTTTCTGTTTCTATTTATTTTTCTTTTTTCTGTAATTAGTTTTGTGGAAAAATATAGTTGTTTCAGAAAGAAAAATAGGAACAGAAAAATTATATGGTATAATCCTCCATTTAATCAGTTAGTTAATATTAAAGAGGATGTGCGTCATGGTGCAGTGGATATCGGCTTGGAACGAGAAATCAGGAAGCCGAGTTCGAATTCCAGTCATATTCCTTGCATTCACTTATATGCAAATACCCTTGGGAAAGGTATTAATCCATCTCTTCCCTCCAGTTATGGGTTAAATAATAGGACAGATTGGGTTCTATAGCCTTGTTCGGCAACCAGTCTACCGCAGAAAGCAATGGCAACCTACTGCGGGATAATCTTCTACCCAGTCAGTCATGTCTCTTTCGAGACATGATCGCCCAAGTGTGTTTCACGTATGGCACTTAACTGACTGAATATTAAACTGGGACATAATTTTAAAAAATTAATAAACATTTTCCCAAAAATAACCTTTCAAGCAAAATTTTCAATAGGAATACTCTAAAACTCACTAATAATGGCTGTAACAATTTGGAAAAAATAATTAAATTACATAATAAAATATTGAAATTATACAAAAATAACAATAGTAATTCTACTACTCATTTTAATTTGCACCATAGTAAGAACTTATAGTAAAAAAGTGACATATTACTAAATCAAAGGAATGAAAGTACAGTAAATTGTAAACATATTAAAGAATTACCCTTACAATCCTGCTAGAATTATAAAATCTAAGGTATGAAAGTTAAGCAACTGTAAACTTTTTACAGTATTAATCTTACTATCTGGATAATTTACTTTAACTATATGATCTCTCTTATGTTATTTTGTCTTTATTTTCTATTACAAATTGTGATCTATTTACTGCCTTAAATTTTAATTTTAATATTAATTTTAACTGAATTTCTTTTAATTTTTATTTTATTTTCTTTTATTTCCCCAATTTATTATTAAATAATGGACCAGTTTATTAGCTCTAATGAATTTATATCTTCATGTTATGTTATTAACTATCCTCTAATTTATGTTTTATGAATAATTTCTTTGTTTATGCATGCGTTTTCATCATTTTCTTTTTTTAAATGCAAAGGATTTAGTTTGAAACAATGTAACCAATGTCTGTACTTGTCGGTAATTCACTTCCGGCCAAAGTTTGAAATTTCTATTTCTTAGCTGTTTCTGTTGTCTCTCTACTCTGTGCATTTTCTCACTTTTTCCTTTTTATTCTCCTCTTCACTTTCTGCTTCTTTTTGTGTCTTTCTTTTTCTTTATTTCCTTTTTCTTTTATAGAAGTACGATTGTTTTTTTTTTAAATGCAAAAAGATTTGAGCCCAGACACCATGTAACTGATATCTATATCTATCTACAATTCACTTCCTGTCTAAATTTACACTTTCTCTCTTTTAGTCATTTCCATTGGCTCTTTCCTCTCAGCGCTTTCTCTCGTTTTCCTCTTTGCTTTCTGTTTCCTCTGTGTCTTTCCCTTTGCCTCTTTCATTTCCCTTTCTTGATTTCTCATCTTTTCTGTTCTTTCTTTCCACCCCCTTTTTAATATCTTCTTACTTGTACAAAAAGATTTTTTTAAAAAAATAAATAAATAAATAAAAGGAAGTGGCTTTTTTTTAAAATCTTTTTCAATAAAACATTTATTACTATCATTATTAACTACTTAATGAGACATTGTTCTTTCAATATCAAAACCAAATGTACAATTTTGTAGTAGTTCTAAAGTATAATTAATTATATATATATATATATATATATATATATATATATATATATTCTAGATGTTCCTTTTTTTTCTCCAACCACTTAATTTATATGAAATTCAAGTGTAACCTTTTAGTACTTGTGTCATTCTATATAATTATTAACAAGGATTATTTTTTATGTATTTGTTTAAGAAATCTTTCCTCATCTACTCAATACTTATATAAAAGATATCAAAAATAATTTGCTATATTTCTAACATGAAATCAGTAGCAATACATTCCTGTATTAATTTCTAATACATATATATTTATATAGTTAAATCATTTTCTATGAATTTATATAAAGCTTTTAGTGTGTTTCATGCAATACACACTCACACACACATTATTTATGTGTTTTAACAACCATCTGCTGGTCTTACCAGCATCTCATTTACTGTTGAGATATATCTTAAGTGATTCATGAGTTTATGTTGTGAATCAAGAATAAAACAAGTCTAAATACAATACGGCCTTGTGAACACACTATCCAACTCACAGATGATCTATCCAAGAAAAACTCTACTTAATATCATGTTTGATTTTCAGCTAAATACAAGAGATATTGTTTCAGCAAGTAAACAAGTCAATAAGCAAAATTCAAGTTTGAAGTTTTCATAATTGTAGCTCAAACAATAGAAATTATTAAGCTAGATTCTTAGAATAATTATAATATGATTGCCTGACAAGAGAGAAGATTATCAGTAAATTAAAAGCCTTAATAGCTGGGACAGTCATAATGATATATCACGTGTGATTAATATTCTAATTTTTGCTTTATTATCTTTGTAAACATACAATCAGAACACCTCTGGTACTTTTTCACCAACTGGTCAGCCTCTACCTAACATCATGGTTAAATTCCCATTTGGGTCAGTGTAAACAAAAACCTAGGAAAGGCCCATTTTACATTCAACAAAGAAACCAACAGTAAAATATTGTCACAGCAAGAAAAGAAAACAGATTCTATTTTTAATGTACTGAATTCTTTATTTATAGGTTCACTTGGCACTCTCTGTAGGTAGGTAACTAACACTTGGGAGATCTTTACTGCTACTTGTCTTCTTTCAAGAAAGACGGATGAACCAAATATTTTATGTAGCCAATAAGAACTCCATATCTACATCTGTTCTTACCCTAACCATGATTGATTTTGACTCACTCCAAATACATCCATGACTCCAAGTTAACTAGAATGCAGTCTGACTATACAGGCACAGGACAAGAATTCCCTACTTTCTGGCACTTGATACCAAATATTTTTATTTATATTTATTCATATAATTCATTTTCTATTCCTTACATCTCAACAGTAGGTGGTTGCTTTGAAACTATCACATCTGTATTTTACTGGTGACACAGTAGTCATAATATCAGGTCAAAAAAATGATTAAAAGTCCAATTGTGCTAACCAATTGAGCAAGGATCTATTGTGTTACATTTTTAAAAAATACAGATATCTGTTAAATAATATTCATCTTAAAAATATAAATAAAAAGATATGTTCCATCTAAAACATTCATAGCTCTGCACAGCTTTTATTGTTGATTGGTTCATGGTATATTAACCAGTTCAGGTTATTTAATGCTGAAATCTAAATATTTTGTAGGTAATTTTATTTTTTTTTTTAAGATAATAATGGTTTACGTCTTACTACTTAACCTACAGGTAGGGGAGAAAAGTGGTGGATTCATACCTTTTCCAAGGCAATTTGTGCATAAGTGAATATAACAAACTCTACTGGAATTGAAACTCAACTCTCCAATTAACCATTCTAAGCCATTATCTATTACATCACCTGCACATCCAAGCTTAAAGCACCTGGTATTAACTAGCATTGCTTAGCTTTGGTGATCGTATTATAGCGGGTTACCCATTCTTTTCTGTTAGAGTAGAAGAGGCAGTTACATTTTACTGTTTCCACGGTAAAAGGGTGGGGCATATATGCCAGTGTAGTAAAATATGTAAATACATGTGGTTGGGAGACCAGGTAAAAAAAAGCTCATCAGAGCAGTTGCCATGAGAATGCTTGTAGAAAAGATAGAGGGAAGCCACACCACATCAGTGAGAAAGTGACTGAAGGTGGGCTACCAAATCAAGATCAATTATATTACAGATCCTCCTTTGGATTTTGTTGAGAACCTCAACTTAAAAAGCAGGAGCACCTGACCAGATATGACAACAGCATTTAATGCACAGATGAATGGTAGATTTATAAATGTGCAAAATGGATTCTAAAATATAAATTCAGAAGTTATGTTCATCAAGAAAATCTACTCAGAATACTAACTTCCAAAATGTACTTAAGAAGTAGAAAGTGTACATTTTAAAATCTCCCCTCACAAAAAGTTTATAATAATGCCAGGTAAGAATTTTAAACCTGAGTTATATATAAGTAGAGAAATATGGGAAAATTTGTAACTAAAAATGTAAGCATTAATGTCAGTTGTCAAGAATTAAATGTCAACGTTATTGATAGACTATGTTAGAAATATTTTACTTAAAACAAAGAAAGAAGAAAGGTTCTTTCATTAAATAAATTATTTGTAGGTTAGAAATATTAGAAATGCCTCGGTTGATTGGTTAATTTTTGACCAATAAAAATTGAGTTGTAAAAGTTCGTCTTAGATCGTCTGCTTTTAACAATTTATTTTCAGTAAACGTTTTTGCTTTCCTTAGCTAATCACTAGTTTTCATTTTATCTATGTTTTTTTAAGACCATTTTACAAAATTGGACAGTCGGTAAACAAACATCAAACTACTTTCCTTTTAGTTTAAATAGACATTTTTTAAAACAAAAATCTCAAGAGAAAAATTACTTGCAAAATTTAAAAAATGAAGGTAAGTGTTGTGTTGACTGTTAAAGCCTTTAAACTTTAAAGGCAAGTACAATTTTTGATTTTCATAGAGGTAGAAAAAACATGTGGGGCCAGTTACAAGATACCAAAATATTGTCCTTTCAAAAAAAAAAAAAAAGAGGATAATTTGTATTAAAGGTTCTTAAATGCAAAAATGTATCTCTTTTCCTTTCTCCCCCCCCCTGTAAATCTGTTTTTTGTAAGGACATTCCTACTCAGGGAAAAAATAAGGTAGTTTTACGTGGCTTATTATTTTTATTTATTGTAGAATATGTTAGATGACATTTTTCCTCAACAACAACAAAAAATTAAAATTCTATTGATTGAGTTGTTTTTTAATCGCCTCTCTAAAATTTAACTTGTGTAGGAGTCCACGTCGCAAATTTCAGTAGCTCTAAAGATTTAAAAGAAGAATTAAATGACGGTAAATCTCGGTGAAACTGTTTGAAATATGCAGAAGGAAAATATTTTTAAAAGGTTAAAAGTAGAGCTGAAGAGATCAATAAATTGACAGCATTTTTGTGACGATAACCAAATCAATAACATACTGAAACAGTTGTCGTTTGGTTATATATGAAAAACTGAAAAATTAACAAAAATAAGTAATAATATTTTTTTAATAATAGTAATACTAAAAATAGTTACGATCAGAACGTATCACATTTTTTGCTTCAAGTTTCGAATAAATTAATGACCATAGTAATAAAAAAATATAATGAAAACGTTTAAACTCTAATTTTCTTTTTTCTCCAGAATTAAAAAAAAAAGTTAGTAAATATTAATTTAATAAAAATATGAAAGGTTTTACATTTTTTTTAAAGGAGTTTCAAAACTAGATGACGATGGAAAATTACCTAAAAAAAATAAAAATAAAAAAAATAACGGATTTCCTAAAAGCGCATTTTTAAATTATTTTTAAAATGTCTTCTTTGAACTTAAATTTGGCTTTATTTTAAAAATAATGCTAATATAAGTTAATGCATATTAGAAGAAAAAATAATTTCCGTACATAGCTAAAGTTTGTTTTGTTTTTAACATTTAGCACGTTCACTAGTCGACCCACCATTATAGATGGGAAAGAAACTAATGCAGATTGGTACTTCTTCTCATTTCAGTAAGTATGAGTGGGTGATATAGGTGTGTCCTATTCAGAGTCTGGCCATTACCACTTCTTCTCTTCTTGACATCCTTTGATTGGTTTCTTTTTTTCCAATAGTTTGTGCCACTTGGTGTAGTCTATTGTCAGTACAGGAGTTCCATGACTTCTGCCAATTTTTGAGGGTATATGTTTTTGGTTTCAAATCCGTATAAGGGATTTTTTCTGTTGCGGGGTTTGGTTGTAATGATTCTTTTGCTGCTTTATCAGCTTTTTCATTCATGTGGCCTGGGATCCAACAGAAGATTATGTCTTTATTCTTTGTTAGATTGTTTATCTTATTTAGTAGTTTTGTAGTTAGGGGATCAGTCATTGGAGTTTGTGAGTATGAGATATTTTTGGTGTTCATTGGGTGCTATAATATTTAGTGCCAAGTCAATGACAGATACTTCTGCACTGTACACAGAAGCCCAATCTGGGAGTCTTCTCTTTAATTTTATCTTTTTATGGATAGCCACGCATCCTGCCCTGTCTCCATCTTTTGATCCATCGGTATAGATTTGTTGATATTCTGTATATGTATTTTGGATGTTGAGCAGTTTTTCGTGGAAAGTTGAAGGATGGGTTTTAGTTTTAGAGTGTTTATTTAGTTTTAATATTATGGATGGCTGTTTAATCATCCAAGGTGGAGATTTTGATTTGATGGATTTGAATATTTTTGTTGTGTTTATTTGAACTTCTGTGGGAAGGTCTTTTATACGGAGACTGTATGGTTTGATAGTACTTTTTTTGTTGAAAAGGTTTGTGTATTGTGGGTGGAAAACGCATTTGTTTGCAGGGTTTGATGAACATAATGAGAGCTTTAGGCAGTATTGCAGTGCTAGTTTTTTTTTTTTTGTCTTAGTGTCAATGGTGGTTCGTTAGCCTCTGTATACAAGCTTTCTACTGGTAAAGTGTTGAAGGCTCCTAGAGCCAACCTTAATCCTTGGTGGTATATTGTATTTAGTTCTTTTATATATGATTTTCTGGCTGCACCATATATGAAGCATCCATAGTCAAGTTTGAATCTAACTAAGGATTGGTAGAGTTTGAGTAATGTAGTTTTGTCAGCACCCCAGTCAGTGTGTGCTAGAACTTTGATCAATTGTATGGCCTTGTGGCATTTTGTTTTTAGGTGTTTTATGTGGGGGATAAAGGTCAGTTTTCTATCACATATGATTGCCAAGTATTTGTGTTGTTCAACAACTGGGATATTATTGTTGTCCAGTTTTAAAATGGGGTCATGATGAATTCTTTGAAGTTTGCAGAAATGTATACATTTTGTTTTGTCCTTTGAGAATTTAAAACCTATTTCCGTAGCTCATTTATTTATTTTATTTAGACAGAGTTGGAGTTTGCATTCACCTGTGGGTATGTATTTTGATCGATAGAGTAAGTCATCCACATATAGAGCACAGTCGATTCCAGTATTTATGCTTTTAATGATATTATTTATCTTTATATTGAAAAAGATGACAGACAGAATGCTTCCTTGGGGGTACACCCATTTCTTGTTTATTTTTGGACTGAGAGTATGTTGCCCATCCGTACTTGAAAATGTCTGTCATTTAAGAAGTTGCAGATGAATTTTGGCATTCTGCCTTTAAGTCCAAGTTCATGTAGGTCTTTTTTAATGCCATACTTCCAGGCAGTGTTGTATGCTTTTTCAAGGTCAAAAAAGATTGCTATTAGATGTTCCTTCTTGACGAATGTTTCTCTTATAAATGTTTCGGGTTTAATTAAGTGTTCAATAGGGCTTCTTTTTCTGAAATGTGACTGGTATTCTGTAATCAGGTTTTTGGTTTCAAGGTACCATGTTAATCTCTCGTTAACCATACTTTCAAAGGTCTTGCACAGGCAACTAGTGAGGGCAATGGGTCAATAATTTATTGGATCAGTATGGTCTTTTTTTGGTTTAGGTACTGGGATTACTATAGCTTCTTTCCAATTTTTTGAAATGCTGTTATTCATCCATATTTCATTATATATTTGTAGAAGACAGATGAGAGATGGTTTTGGTAGTTTTTTAGAAAATGGTAGTGGATTTCATCAGAGCCAACTGCTGTATCATGGGATTTATGAATTGCTTCTTTTAATTCTGTTCTGTTGAATAGTTGGTTTTACTTTTCTTCATTTTTTGACTTGAAGTTAATTTTTTTCTTTTCTTCATTCTGTTTTATTGTTTTAAAATTTTGTTTTGGTTTTTTGATGAGGAGTTTATGGAGAATTGTTCAGCTACTTGGTTTGCAATGTTTTTTGTTGGTGATCTTTATGTTGTTGCAAATAAGGTGTTTGATCGGGTCTTTGTTGTTCTTTCCTGATATTTTTCTGACCATCTCCCATACTTTTTTGGTTTTGGTGTTCACATTTATTTTTGATACAAAGTTTAGATTAGCATGTCGCATTTTCACAGCTTTTTGACATTCTTTGTTGTATCGTACTTTGAGGAGGTGGAGCTTTTTGGTATGTTCTCTTTTGCAATGGAAAGAAGGGTATTGCTGAAATATGTGATATGATCTTCAATCTTAGTGTTTGCTTCTGGTACTAGTCTGGATTGGCATGAGTTTTGGAATTTTTCCCAATTTGCCTTTTGTAGGTTCCAGCAGGGGATTTTGTCATTTAGCTCTGGATTTTCATTTTCTAGTATAAAAGGGAAGGGGTCGTTTTCACATGTATTGTCATGTGTTCTCCAGCTACAGTCCATGTATACCGTTGGGTCACAAATTGTTAAATCAATTGCTGAGAGAGTACCTGTTGCTGGATGTAGGTATGTGTTCTCTTTGTTGTTGAGCAAGCATAATTGATTTTTGTTTAATAATGTTTCGATTATTTTACCTCGTTTGTTATTTTTTTACTACCCCATAACTCATTATGGCTGTTAAAATCTCCCATTAGTATAAATGGTTTTGGTAGTTGTTGAATTAAATCATTTAATTCAGTTTCATTCATTGTTTCACTTGGTAGAATATATAGTGAACAAAAGGTTATTGTTTTATGTAGTGTTGCAGTTATTGCAACAGCTTGCATATTTGTTTATAAGTTTATTTCATTGTGTGGAATATTTTTATTTATAAGTAATAATGATCCACCTGTGGCTATATTTGATCTTTTGTTTATGTGGTTGTATGAGGAGTAATGTTTAATATCAATTGTATTATCTTCTTTTAAGTGAGTTTTTGTAAGCAGATTATAGCAGGGCAGAAAATTTTGATGAGGAGTAGTATTTCTTCGAAGTTGATTTTTGTTCCTCTTATATTCCATGTATGCATCCACAATTCTCCTTGCTTCAGGAAAAGGGATGTTTTGTTTTACGGTTATAATTTTTTTTTTCCATATATTTCAGGTCCTTGCATAAGCTGGGTGGTCTTCTCCACAGTTTGCACAATTGCACCTTTTTATACATTCGTTTGTAGTATGGTCGGGGTTTTTCTGAGAACATCTGCCACATACTGCTTGGTTATAGCAAGTATCCTCGGGATGTCCGAATTTTTGGCATTTGTGACACTGGAGAGGATTTGGTATGAATGTTTCTACTTTTTCTATGGAGTATCCGATTTTTAGTTCTTTTGGGGCCTTTGGTGTGTTGAAGGTCATGATGTACGTGTTAGTTTTAATGATGCTTCAGTTTTTTTTTTTAAATGGACACTCTTTTGGTGTCTATTACTCCTTGAGATTTTAATTCCATTTTTATTTCCTCTATGGTGCAGCTGGAGAGTTCTAGACTTCAGATTACACCCTTTGACGTGTTCATTTTTCCATGTGAGTATGATTTAATTTTTTTTATTATAGAATTTTTTCATTTTTAATAAAGTATCCGCATATTTTTTTTTTTCCACCTCTACTTAATTACTTAAGTTTTTAACAGTTTTGGGTGTTATGTTTGATGAGATAAACTTTTGTATCAGGAATCGTGAAAATTTTGTTAGGGAAGTACCATCTGCAGATTCCAGGATAATAAATCTTGAGAAATTTTCTGTTTTCAGAATCTGAGTCGGATTCAGTGTGTGGTCTCTTGGTTGGTTTATTTGCTATTTGTGTGCTTTTTAGATTTCACCATTCCTGCTCTCCACCTGTCACAGAGTCCAATTTAATAGGAAATATGAGGGAGGAAACCTATTTGCCCTTGTAAGACAGAGATACAGGGGTGGTATACTCGTATTTGGAGAGGTCCACAAGCACCTGCTCTTCTTTTTGTTTCTCTACCCAAGAAAATAGATAAACAGATAAAGGAGCACAGCCATATCACAGACCTTTTCCTTCAAACCGATTGACCCTACAGCCACTGCCTCCTAACTCAGAAGTCTGAGGAACATTATTTTTGGTATGTGTTTGTGTTATGAGAGGTAATGATTATGTCTTCTGAGTTAGGGCTTGGCATGACCAGCCGATTGATCGGAATGGGCCCAAGCCAACCACCCATCTAGCCCAGGTAAAAGCCAAAGTGGTGTGTTGCAGATCATAACCACTTTTCACCTGGGTCACAACCTGCTCAACCACCAGGATCCTATCCCCAGACATTACGGGTCACCATTCACGGCCAACAGGTGGCCCTCTTGGGGGACTTTTACCCCCTGCAGAGGTGCAGTTGGCATATTCTGAAGCCCCGCCAATAGGGCTATGCTAACCATTACATCACCTTGAGGTGCCCAAAAGTACCTGTATATGTGCACACATAATGAACACTACTAAAATGCATTTGCAGCAGTAATCCAAACAAAATACTCATCAGGTAAGGACCCTGAAGTCAGGCAGAGTTTGGAGGCTAAAGGATTATTACTACTAACACACAGTGGCCCAGTAGTAGCAACACCAGGCTTTGTTAATTCAATTTTAAATATGCAATCTTAAGTATATGGTTAAGATAACACAAATTAAAAATGAAAGAAATTATAGCTAAGCATTTAACAATACAATAAAAAAAGGTTTAAGATGCTTAAAACAGATTAACAGGACAACTGATAGCTTGCCTCATAGAATTAGAATATTTAATGTTTGTTTTATAAATAACTATCTGTTTATCTCATCTGTGTAATCACAAAAGGGAATTTATTACATAAAAAAATATGTAATCATTTTTTTTCCACAATGATGTTCACATTATTACAAGGCCCAAAAGCCATTTGAGGTAGATTTACAGACGAAGAGGCACCACTGCAAACAAGCTGATAATGCTACCAAGACATAAGAAGCCACCAGAAGTAAAAGAGAAAGAAAAATCAGAAGAAATCAGAATTTAAAAGAAATCAGAAAGCTAACCCTAAACAGGAAACAAGAGATAAACTTCTACTCCTGTTCAAATGATTGGGGAAGAGTGTGAACAACAAAAATTGAAGAATAAAAAAAATCTTATCTCAGAATAATGATACTTTAGTCCTCTTTAAAATACTTCCCAAAGAGCGTCAGGATTTACTCTAGCATCCTTTCCATTGCAAAGATTGCTATCAGCTGTTTTGTGTTGTTGTCATCTATTGTTAACTTAGGTAGGAAAAAACCAAATCTGAAGTCCTAGAAAGCTGACAGGTCAGAGTGGAGTGATATTTTGCCAAAAGAAAACCTGCATAAGATGTACAGAATCTACTGATCATTATGAACACAATGACCACAGAGTACAATAATGACGAGACATTTTGAATTAAGATAACTCAATGGTGTCTCACTAACCACAGGAGAGTTTGCTCACATGTGCAATAAAACCTTCTCTGAATGGTTTCCAAGCTGCATCAAGATGATAAAATCAGTTCTTAAGATATTTAAAATGACTTGGTACATTCTCAACAGACTTTGTATATCAAACATCACATGAAAAATATCACTACTCTAGACGTATTAGAGAAGGGGAAAATAAATAAAACACATGGTTATATTTTGAAGACAACTTTATATCAATCCCACTCAATAACAAAAACAATTTTTATTATTATAAGTAAAATTTCTCCATATAGAGAAAATATCTGGAATTAATACAAGGTGGACATATTTTGTCAGTAAATTAAAAGCTTTGACAGAATTATAGCTGAGATTTTGATTTACTAACTTGAGCAAACAGAAAACTCATTGGTTTAGCAAAAGATGCATTCCAAAAACTAAAAGTACTAAGAAACAGAAAAATTTCATTAGAAACAAAGAAAAAAAGAATGCTGGCTTGGTATATCTATCTTTTTATCTGGCAGAAGGATACTAAGAATTCCACAGATGGAGTGAGTAAGTAACAAGGAAGTACGAAAAAAAAAAAAAATGACAACAAAAAGCACACTTGTACTAAGAATCAGAAAGAGAGTTGAAATTTCTTGGACACATAATGAAGAAAGAGGGCTAGGAAAACTTAACCTTCACATATTGAGGGTAAAAAAAGAGAGAGGAATACAGTAAGCCACCTACATGATAAGCTTGTGTGAATAGATGATAGAACAGGAGGCTTGGTGCCAAAATGGAGAGGAAGTTGTGGAAAGATATATCACATATGCCCTCAAGGGATGTGGTACATAAAATTTTAGAAAGTTTTACTTGAACTGTTTATATTAAAAATATTTAATGATTTAAGAATTTTTTTTTTAAATTTCAGCACCAAAAAAAGAAAAATCAAGTGCAAAATTTCAAACCTGGTTTTGGTGGTTTCTTAGGGCGTTTTTTTAAGTCTTTCTCATATCGATCTTCATGGTATTTCCAACGTTTCACTTGTTCCTAATTGGAAAAATAAAAAACACATTTGATTTTTAAAATATTGCAAAATTTATTCTAAATTTCTAAAATAAAGATTTGAACTGGTATCCACATCTTTGTTGCTTTAATCTGTACATCTGGATATTTACTGAGCATCACAGCAGACCAAATACATGAATAACCACAGATACTATTGAAAATACATTGCCAAACACTTGCAAAATTTTAGAAAACAACTAAACATTCCTTTTTATTTTTCTTACTACTAATGTTAGAGGATGACCATCTTTCAAAATGAAAAATCAGAATTCAAAATCCAACTGAACTCAAACACTGATCTCTGATACTAGTGAAAAAACTATTGCAGCTATGAGTTAGGTCATAATCATTACATTTTGATTGATATGTTCTCCAACTTTTTTTTTTTTTAATTTTTTTTAGGTGTATGATAATTTTGCTCATACTTAAAATAAAATCTAATGATTTTTTTTTATTTGTATAATCAATGGTGGCTAAACATTTTTTTTTTTAAATCATCTCACCCCAAGCAAGGCATTCCACTGCCACTATTGCGCATGGGGCTACATAGGGGAAGGTAAAGAGAAGGAGTGGTTAGACATAGGGAATGTCAGGAGGAAGGTGACAGATGAGTAAGGATAGCGAGGATGAGGGTTAGGCAGATGGGAAGAGTGTTTGATAGAATTGGAGCAGGTTAGTGTGTTAGGAGGTGTCTATTGACCTTACATTTAAACTCCTGGAGATTGTAGCCGTCGGGGAAGCAATCGTTTGGAAGAGAATTCCACAGTCGGGAAGTGCGAGGAAAGAAACTGTTGGAGTAGAAGTTATGGCTGCATTTTATCGGTTTCACTGTAAAAGGGTGGGATCTAGTTGCTAATCTAGTATCTCGTTCAAATTCGTATTTAGGGGGCACTAGTGATCTAAGTTCATCGGAGCAGAAGCCGTGAAAGTATTAAAACATTTACGTTCTTGTCATCATTTTATTTATACACAAAATCAGAAAAATCTTGTACACCCATTAATTCTTGTAAAAATATTAATAGAATTGTATTTAATTTTTGTATATAATTTATTTAATATAACAACAAAATGATCATTATTTAATCTAATAATTTTGGGACCTTTTTATTTCAAACTTAAATGTGTGGAGTTGAATTAGTTACTGAGAATAAAAGAGAATTCTTTAAATTTTGACTAGTCAATCATAATTCTGATTTTGTTTTTGATCAGTTTCATGACTGGTAATGCATGTTCATATCTGTATGTATTTCTAAAATGTTCACAGTGCCAGAAATTAACAATATCATGAGAATTTGCAAGAAGCTAACCACATTTTATTTTCCATAATGAATTTGTTCTCTGTTTACTTGCTTCCCCAAGAGCTACAATCTCCAAGAATTTAAATGTAAGGTCAATAGTCATTTCCTATCTCACTAACTTGCATCCTCTCTCTCATGCTCCTTTCTCCATCCACTCCACACTCATCAGTATTCTCATCCTTCTCTTACCCACTTCCTGACACCCTCTGTAACCTGTCACTCTTTCTCATAACTTTCCTTTTATGTAACCCCCTGCACAACAGTGGTAGTAAAATGCCTGGCTTAGGGGCGATACAATTATAAAAAAGTCAACAATTCTTTCTGTATATTAGGTATATTCACAAATGTTTGTTTACTAAGTGAAAATAAGTTTACAAATGTAAGTATGCAGTCTTTTTCCCAAGTGTTCCCTGAATTTGTGTTTACTACCATTTTCTGCTTCTCTCTTGTTCATTTTCTTTTGTATTTGTGTTTTCAAAAATTAAAAAAACTGAAAATTCTCATGAAGGATAAATAAAATACAACTTTATAGAATACAAGTGTAAATTGCAAAAATCACATGAGGTAATACACTATCAAGTCAGGCAATGCAAAAATTTCAATGCCTTAATTTCCATCTCTGATCACATATGCATACACATAATATATACATGGATATATAAATACATTTGCCACACACACACACACACACACACACACAATACAAAGAAAAAAGAAAATTTCCAAGGATGGTAAAAGTTAAAGATAATATTGATAACAGAGTTTAGCCAATGATTACCAGTGTGACATACATCTTAGGAAAGTTGGAGAACAAACTGGTTTAAACAAAAACAGAGGAATGTAGTTATCTAAGGTCTAAGTAATACATTAAAAAAGTTATAATGAACAACATTCATCATAACTTGTTGTTTAAAAAAAAAAAAAACTCTCAATGAAGAGCAAATTTTTATCATCTAAAGAATCAATTACATTAACTTTAGAAATTGAAATTTCCTGACTGAGAACAGTTTTTTTTTTTTTTTTTTTTATTTGATGGAGTACCTGAAAAGTAGCAACAATCATAAGATTACAAAAGCCAGGCAGAAAATAAAATATAAGTTGAATGATACTGAGCTCAAATTTATTTAGCAATAAAGACTTGTATCCAATACCAAAAACTAACTAATTACAAAAATGGTAAGCATAACAATAACATTTATAGTAATCAAGAAATTATTGATAAAGTTAAGAAATAATACCTGAGGCCACATTAAAAAAAATAAATTTATCTCTGCAATATTGTATCATGGTACAAAATAAGAAAAAAAATGTAGAAATCTAACTGAAAAGTAAACTTCATTGAACTTTTCATATCAATAAAATGTAATTTAACATTAAAAAGTAACAATGATAGATAGTTATTTGATAAAATTATTAAAAAAAACGTTTTAAATAAATTTCAGTTACCAGATATTTTGAATAATGTTGATAAACATTAGTAACAAATAACATTTTCTTGCATAAAATACAATCTAAAATAAAATCATTTTTAAGTTTATAGAATTGCTAGACACTGACATACATTTAAATTACATAAATTTAATTCACTTACAAATTTGCATAGCATTCAAACGAGGATTGTCAGATTTAACATTTCCAACAATTTTTACTTACCATGCATTGATTTATCTCTTCATCACTTACGATTAATAAGTTGATATTCAATGTGACTTATTAAGCACTCTTGGTATGATAAAAAATATTATGCATTTGGAAAATGATAAAATAACATTTGAAATCTTATATAATTTCAAGTATCTTTTCATAAATAAAAAACTGAAAACTCAACATTTGTAACCAATAAGTCTCAAAATTTGAAAAACGAAAATAAACAGGATTTTTTCCAAATATTTTTTTGCATCAAGGATTTTTTTCCAGTCTTACATCAGATCACAATTTTTTCAAATTTTGGCCATGCCTCATCAAAGAAACCTAACATTTTTGGGCAATTATCAATAAACTGACTTTTCCAAAAGTAAGAGATGACAATTTGACTGATACTCATCTCCGGAGTAGCCACAAATGGCTTGACAAAAGACAACTTAGTACAGAGTGATATTTGTAGAATCAAATTCAGATGGTAGGGTAGTTGTAGTACCTGGGCAAAATGTATAAGGTACAATTAATTTTTCATATCATATGCGAATCTACCAAAACTAATACAGTTCAAATTTCAACATTCAAATTGATACCATTCATATATAAAGGCTGGTTCGTAATGAGTCTTGTTAAAGGTTATGTCTGATGTAAGGGAGATAAATCAGCGAATCGTTTGAAATATTAGAATTGACTATATTTTAAATATCAGTAATTTCTTTATTCTTGTCACTATGCAGTGCACACTGAAATTCGTCGGCAACCACACGAAAAATAAAGACAACAAAACATGCGCAGCATCGAAAGCAATAATTTTTAAATTATGTAGAAAATTATCAGCATATGGCAGCGTTCATTTTATGCAGAGTCCAAAGAAAAAAAGCTGTTCCTTCAGAGCTTTATCCTTAAACTAAATACATCAACCTGTGTGTAAAAATTTAAACAAAAGATACACAGGATGCATGCTGTCTTTTAAATTTTCTGCTCTGCTGTGACAATGAGAATTAGAAAAGAGGAAAGTGAGCAGCCAATTATTTTCTACCATCTGTATCTTCAGAAAGTATTATCTGCATTAGACAAGTCTGCAATTAAATTGTAAAAGGCCAAATTTCAGTTCCTTCTCCCAGAAATAACCTTACTTGGGATTTAGAATCAGAAACAAGGCATGGCTCTTCTAAAGAAAGTTACTGCAATGGAAACAGTTATTACTCAAAAAAATTACTGAGCTGAAAACCATTCATGAGGATTTAAATTATAATTATTTATTCATGTATCAATTATTAATGAGCCTCTGCATGAATTTTTTTTTTAAAGGAGAAAAGTTACATTTGGGAAGCAGATCAAGAAGAAACTGTGCCTTTATTTTGACATACCATATATTTGGACATATAAGGTGAGCTTTAAATCTTAAAAATTAACCCCAAATATTGGGTGTCATATAATTCGACAGTTACAAAAAGTTAACCATAAAATCTTGTATTATATTGACACTGGTAAGTAGGCTAGTATGCTTGCACCATGAATCACAGTTAGGCTAACAACTGCCTTGGTATGGTAACTACCAATGTAAATATTTCTAGTTGAAACAATTTCCATTATAATGCTGTACTACAGCTACAGTGGCTTGCAAAAGTTTACACTCCCTTTGAAAATTTATATATTTTGTATAATTTAACAGGGAACAACATATTTTTTCAATTCCAATTAAATGTTAAGTAATAAGCAGATCCATCACACTTTCCTTTGATATAAAAATTATATTTTAAAAATTACACACTGATTCTTAAAATCATATAACTTAGAAAAATGTCTTTGCAAAAATGTACACCCCACCAGATATTATACTGTGTTATCACATAGTTTATCATTGATGTATACAATCCAGAACAATCTAAAGTGATGTGCATTCTGCCATAACAAATTTGGCCAGTCTATTATCTTGCTATATAAATTGATTTTTTTCAGTTGTATATGTATGTATGTATGTATGTATGTATGTATGTATGTATGTATGTATGTATTTCTTTTTCTCACTGAAATCAAGTAGTGTCTTTCCCATAGAAAGTATTTTTATGTTCCCTTATTTCTTTCTTTCTAGTCAAATTCCTGTCTCATGAACATCTCTATTAATAATAATTTTTTTAAAAAATTCAGCAGACAATGTTACTTTATTTATTGTAATTAAAGACTTATTTCCTTTCATTATTTCTTTTATATTCTCACTGCAATCAAGTAGTGTCATTTATCAATTTAAATATTTGAACTTAGCAACTTTAACAAAATATTTCAATAACAATTGTAAATCATGGGATACAAATGAACAGATTTTAAAGTGGCAACTTTTTTCATTTCATTGAAACATACATTAAAAAACTTATCTTCCTTTCTTTTATTTTTCTATTGTTCCTTCTTTAATCATTTATTTCCTGAAACTAAGTAGCATTTCTGATATGTTTTTCCACACTATCAAAATGGAATAATCTCTTATTTATGAATTATTTGCAAGGTGTAACATATATAATAGTTAAGAAACTAAAGAAAAGACATGCTGAATTAGAATAAGATAAATATAAACTCTATATTTGGTAGATATCCTATTTTTTTATTAAACAAGGTAACTGACACCAACAGGACTAGATAATTGAGATTTGATTAAGATATCTTGCCTTCCGGTAGGGTTCATTGTTAGTAATCAATATTTAAATATTAAATAAACATATGGTTGATTCTGCAACATCTCCATGTTTATTTACACCCACAACATCTTTCTTTTTTTCTGAAAAAATATGCTTGCATGCAAACTTTCCCTCTTTTATTCAGTGGGCAGCTTTTGAAGTAAAACCCTCTCATAAAATATAAATAAATCTGGGAAGAGAGATTCAGATTTTATAATTTAAAAAAAAAAAAAATTCTTGAGCATTTTTTTAAACTTTTATTTACAAACAAACAAGATTATTTCATCAAAGACGTCAGATATATTTGTCTATATTTCTGATAAAAAGTATTGTATTTATTTACACTATTTCCATTATATGGATTGTTGTCCTCATTATTGCTATATTCACAATGTTCCAGTCATTGTACACTGACTCTCTATAGGTGATTGAAATTTATAACTTTATTTTCTTCAAGTTAAATTGTACTAGTTACAATTAAACTATAATGTTTATTGCCTTAGTAGTCTTCTAGTGAATTCCTTAATAGAAGAGTGTTCAATTTTAGTAGAGTTTGCATGATAAATTTGGTTGTTTTCCCTCTGACTATAATATGTTCAGAAACAAGAAAGGAGCCTTTAATAAGTATATATATGAATGACTGGGAAACAATATTGGGGTTAGTGAATGAAAGCCACACTTGAACAAGAAATGAGTGTTGAAGATGATGAAATACTATAGAGAAGGTTAAGTGATCATCCCTCTTAAGTTCAGGTTGAAGGTATTACACATTTCATCAGATCCTTTGAAGAATGGTAAGCATAAAGTCTTGCTTGATGCTATGTGTAATGACCAAATTTTTATTGAAAGACATTCAGGATCAGGGCAGTTCTAAGCTTTGATTTATGGTTGGGAATATCCAAGATAGCTATAGAAAGAGTACATATGGACTTTGAATATGTCAAAAATTTTGATCAGCAAAGAGGCAAGAAAGACAAAAATGACAGAAAAAGAGACACTCCAAATTCAAGTCAACAAATTCTTGTTCTCATTCAGAATTTCTCCACATTTAACACAACCAGATTTTCTACAGGTGAATTGTAGTTAAAAAAAAAAAAAAAGTGTTTCACCTACTGAAACAAAATACACATTTGGGAGAGGATGTCAATATGAATGGATTGTTGGCTGAGGGTGCCCTTATATTAAGACAATTAGCTAATCCCTGTTGCAGACGCCTGTTCAGGCACATTTGTGTTTGTTCAATACCCACAGAACTCACTCTTCATGTTACAACTTCTGAGAGAGTCTAACATGATCAACAGACTTAGTCACAATGACTTGTGGCTTTGTACTAGCACAACCATCAACAGCTCCCAAAAGATTCTGTCTACCCAATTTCACTCACCAGGCTTGGGTCAACCCATGGTATGGTCTTTTAGTCAAAGTTGTCACACACTAAAATTGCCTTTTCCAGGCTGATAACATAAAGTCACCTTCTTGACAAATTGAGCATGGTGAGATTCGAACTCGGGTCTCATGGTCAGAAAGTTAATGAACATTCTAATCACTCAGCCCTGTGCCCATTTGTCAAAATAATAGGGAACAAAAAAATGTTATATCTTTTGAATGAATTTATAGTTGATGATCTTGTTCTACAGGATTTGGGAATATATTAACATTAGATGGAAGAAGAATACATGTGGCTCAATTTCTGAAGCTTCCACTCAAGCTGGTCAAAATACTGGTATATGAAGTTTCTAAATTGCCAGGAGTATCGATTTCTACTGAGTCTCACAATCAGCCAGGTAAGTGCCATACATGGTACATGCTTGGACAATCATGTCTTCTGATCCATGACTGACTAGGCAGAAGATTGTTCTGCAGTAGATTGCCATTTATCTCTGTGGTAGAATGGTTGCCAACTAGGCTACAGAACACAATCTGTCCTGCTATTCAACCCATAGTTGAAGGAAGAAGATATGGATTAAATACATTTCCCCAAGGGCATTTGCGCATAAGTGAATGAAACGAATTCAACTGAAATTCGAACTCAGCTCTCTGATTTCTCATTCTGAGCCAATATCCATTACACCACAACACACATCTCCCAAGACAATTCCTTAAATTCATGTTTCTGAATACAGATGTCAACAACATGGACAATTTGATAATTACGTATCTAAGAGATGCTAAATTTTGATTTATTTATTATCTGCACTTGGATACGTTTTCTTATGTTTGTTTTTTTATGTCCCTTTCTGCAAGGCGTGGTATGTGTGTGAGGGGGGATACTCCCAGTTTTCAGAAAAAAATTCTTTTAAACAAGGCATTCGCGTCTTGTTTTTATAAAAATACGTTTTTATAGAACAAGGGAAATGACTCTTATAATATGAATTATTTCCCTTATATTTTAAATTAGTTTTTAAAATTCGGTATGCCTTTTGGATCCCATCAACTTTTAGGTACCTCCACTAATTGATGACTAAATAATTTCTAGTACGCAAAATATTCTGGTGTCTTTCAGATAGAAATTATATTGATTGGAACTGAATTTGGGGGGTTGTTTTTCATTTAAAATCGGCCATTTTAACACATTTTGATACATTTGTAAATAAAAATTAATTCTCGGTTTTAAAAATCTTTCGAAAATAAAATATAATTTTTTGAAAAATTTATTTGAGTAATATTAGCCGATTTAAGTTATAATTAAATTGATTTGAAAAAATATTTACTTTTTTAAGCTTAAAATAACAGAAATGGATTTTTAAAACAAACAGTAACGGTGATTACATATTTCTTATCACTCGTCAATCACGTTAGTACTGAAAGGAGTTGACAGATTTCTATGGAAACTTTATCTGTTAAAACATAAAATGACAGGTAAGCCCCTTTTTTATATAACTTTTAAGTACTTAGTCATTTTAAAAATTTTGAAAAATATTCTTTGTAATCTAATTTTAGGAATGTTAACTTTAAATTTACTATACTCTTATGATAATGTTGTTTATGGTCAACCATACTTTCAAAAATGTACACGATTTTAATATTTTATATACATAAAAAAAATTATTTATTTTAAAAATCTTTATGAAAAATTATGTTTTAAAATTTTCAATTTAATTAATAAATATAGTTTTCACTTAATAAGAATATTAATTAAACCAGATTAAAGTAATGCAGAATTTTAAAAGATTTTATATATTATAAATTATCATAATTAAAATTTTTAAAAACTGAAAACAATTCTTGTAAAAAATTCATTATTTATAAAATAAATAAATGTATAGTCAATAATGTCTTTAATAAAACTTACTTATAAAAGCAATTAAAAACTTTTCTAATTAAATAATTAGTTTTATTGCAGTTTTTATTTTACAATTCAGAGCAGATTTTTAGGAAATTAGTAGCTTAAAAAAAAAAAAAATTAGTGATTTAAATTCTCCAAGGAATCTTGCTTTTAATAAAAAATTTTTTTACAAAAATTTCTCAAACTTTCATGAAATTAAGTAAATGGAATGTAACATGATAAAAAAAAAAAAAAAAAAGATAATAATAATAATAATTTTATTTGGTAATAAGTCCTGATACTTACATTAAAATCTGACAATTATTTGATTTTTGCAAGAATTTCCAAATTCTTCAGTTTTTTACCAGAAAAAAGCACAAAACGCTAATCGTAAATATTATGTTGATTGCTAAAAATTTTTTAAATAATTTTAAACAAAATTATGAATGTGCTAGAAAGGATTAAAAGATTTTATAAAATAAAATTATTTTGTTTTTTTTCTCATAATAATAATGACAATAAATTTTTGACAATAAATTTTTGTTTTGTTTTTTTAAAATTTGGGGCCTTTTTCATCATGCAATGATGTTTTTTCAACAAAAAAGTGGACTTACTAATGTCTAATATGGAAATTGGAGAGTGAAAAGAAAACACTTCTCTCTTTTCAAGCTCTACCTCAACCATCAGAGTATTCTGTAATACTCCTTAGGTATGTTTTATTTTTCAGTTTAATAGTCCTAAGTGTTGTAGTGTCTATAGATGTGGGTTCGAACACATGATAATAAAAATGAACATCACATGTAAACACAATAAGTAGGTATCTTCACTGTTTCATGATAGTTTGTAATACCTAAGTTTTAAAATGAATTTTGATAAACAAAAAAGTTTTCTTGAAGCTTTAATTTTAGATATAATTGAAGGTTGAATGATTAAATTTACTATTTCCACTAAGCAAAGTACTCTGGTATATTTCAAACAGAAATTATATTCACTAGAATTTTGAAATTTCTTGTAAATTTTTTGGCTATTTTTGAGCAATCAGCACATTCATAAATAAAGTTAATTCTTGATTTTAAAAATCTTGCAAAAATAAAATATATATCAGTAACATATTTTTAGAAAATTAATAAATTTAAAGTTAAATTAATCTGATTTGCACAAGTATTGTTTATAGCATGAAATTTAGAATAAAAGTATTTCTTAATCATGGAGTGTTAATCTTTCTGACCTTTGAAGTAAACGATATGTGATGATAGCCAGATGTAAAGGTTCACTTAACTTTTGTACAGCTTAATTTTTAAGAAATATTCTTACTCCAGCTTGATAAAAATATTTAAAAGTGGTTGTAATTCATTTAATAAAAGTTTTCTTAATGAATATATAATTAAGATTTGTTAATTATCTGGAAAAAAGAATATTTTTATTATTTTAGGGGTTCACTTACTTTTCTGCAGCACTGTATTTATCTTTGAACTTTATTTAAGGTATTTTAATTTGCCCTATCTTAATAATGGCTATTTTCTCATTAAAAAAATAGATATAAACATTGGTTAGTTCCAGTGACTTGACCCAAAGAGTTGCGAGTTCAATACCAGGCTACAGCAGTGGTGAACAAATAACAGTGTCTGGTTAGAGGGAGATAACTCATGACTACCAAAGAATGAGAATGATGTACCCCAGTGATCGTCAGTGATGTCATTTCCTTTGAAATTCCTAGCAGAAGGCCAAAATGTCATACAAATGGCAACAAACATGAGGACAATAGTCCAAATAATGTAAATAGTGTAAATACCACATCATCTCAGAAATATAGACAAATACTGAAATGAAAAATATATTTAACCAAAAAAGAAAAACATTGTGTGTGCGTGGTTATAGGCAAATCACATAAGCTTATAATACTTACCTCCCTCATCCTCACAAACAGAATTTGTCGCTGTTCATCAGATAACTCTGCCAAGAGTTCAGGATCAATGTACATATCACGAAGGATCTGCTGCAACATTTTGAAACTTGATGCTGGAAAATTTATGAGAAATATAAGGTTATTTCTAAATTATTCATTCTCCCATTTGCATGCAAGTAGGACATATGTGCACACACACACACACACACACACACACACACAAAAAAAAAAATCTTTGCACATTTTGAATCATTTAAGTCTTATGAAAAGTCCACAACCATCTGAGACAGTGAGTACATTTTCACTCTTTACAAGAATTTTTTTTTTTGTAATTATTTTAATAAAAAGGCTGTTTTCTGTCATCAATGTCAATTTGTGATTTGTTGCTCCTGGCCATTTGCTGGTTTCATTTTCATCATCATCATCTCTAAATTGCCTTGAACCACTTTCCAATTTATTACCAGAGTAAGAAAAAAAATCCAAAAAGAAAAGGTCACAAGTGATGCCTGAAATTCCAAGAAGTTGTTTTCATTATTCCACAAATTGTTTTACTATTAACTTTGGATATATTACTTTGAATTGTAGTTGCTATTGAAATGATATGTAATATATTTCTATTAAATATCTTTATTATTACCTTTTTGGTCTTTTGAATTTTGTAAGCTTTTCTTTTATTATTTAATCTGAAATAGCAAAGATATTGGAGGTTTTCAACTCTTCATCATCAACTGATGTTTCATCGGAAACCATCCCAACTTAAACATTTTCCTATAGTAGAAGAGGCAAAATATGGTGACAATTTGGATGCAAACAATGCACAACTCCATCATGCATAGAAGGATTCACAGAGTATTATCCTGTTAAACAAATGTATTAAATTTAGGAAACTAACATTTGTTTTACTTCTATTTTTTGTTATTTTTATTATCTAAAAGAGTTAAAATAATAAAGTAAAAAATATGCATCAAAATTACCCTTTAACATAAAAGAATATTTAAAAAATGATATTTCTCTTGCTTTTTACTCATTTGGTATGTACGTTCATGCAATCTATTTCTGTTATTTAAAAAAAATACATTTTCACTATATATCTTAATGTATTTATTGGGAAAAAGTAGCCTATTAATTTATTCAAATTTAATATTAAACTAATTTCAAATCAAAAAATTATGATCAAAACCAAAAATGATAACAATAAGAATAATTCTAACCCATTCAATATTGCAATCTGGGTACTTAACCAAAACACTAGACATTGGAGAAAAGTTCACTATTTTAAAATAGTATGTAGAATAAAACAAATCAGCAGTGATGAACAGTAAATAGTAAGTTCAAAGTTGCTCATATGAACAGCCTTGTTCTACTTACATGTTAGGTTAAATTTTTATCAGTGATTAGACAGCGAGAATTACTTTTAACTTGTCTTCCGAAACACCCTCTTTTTGACACTATTCAGGTCTATAAAACAACACATGCACTACAGCTAAGTATATGTTTTTGCCTTTTTCTAAACTGTATATTTTTAAGCCCAGCACACCTTTACCAACTTAGCCACAAAGAGCAGTCAGTCAGACAAGGCTAAATTTAGTGCATTCAAACAAAATCTTTCCTGTCATAAAATCTCTCAAAGTTTTTCAAGTTGGTTAAGGCATACTGGGCTTAACAGTAGCTCCCTATGCCTTGCAGTATGCAGGTTCAAATCCTGCTGGAGTGTGTAAATTTTCTTTAATAAGATTTCTCAAAATAAATAATACTGTTTAATAAATTAACAGAAACCCTACTTACATATGAGTATCCACTTAAAAAAATGTTTAAAGCGATAAAAATTAATAATATATTTACACACACACACAATGGTCTTTATTATGATAGATGGGATATAGATATTTATTAATAATTATACTTTCGAACATGTACAAACTACTACAAAATTGTGCATTTGTTTCAACACTGAAAGAACAAGGTCTCATCTAGTAGTCAATGATGGTAATAAACATTTTATTGAAAAAATGAAAAAAAAACACTACATCCTTTTATTTTTGGAAATCTTTTTGTACAAGGTAAGAAGATATTAAAAAAGAGGGTGGGAAAAAAAAGAAAGAGGGCAGAAAAATGAGAAAACTAGATGAGAAATCAAGAAAGAGAAAGAAAGAGGAAAACGAGAGGGAAAGCAGTGAGAGGAAAGAGCCAATGGAAACAGCAAAGAGAAAGAAATTTTAAATTTAGGCAGGAAGTTGTTTGTTTTGTTTTATGGTATGAACTTCAGTGGGTCATTTGCCAACAAAATTTTATTTATTGCTGCTAATACTTTTTTTCCTTCAAAAAATTTATTGTTGGTAATAAGTTTGTGGCTGGTAATAATTTTTTCTTTCAAGTGCCATGGAGAAATAAATTTGTTCTGATTTTTCAGCATGTCAGACTTGGTTATTTATTGCTATAGTGTCTATTTTCTTTAAATGGGTGTAACATTTTTTTTTTTAAAGGGGTTTATATTTTTGAAAAGAGATTGACTTCTTTCAAGTAGTTCAATATGACTTTTTCATCTGTTTTTTTTTAAGTTCTCTTATATTCTTTGAGTTACAGTATTTTTGTCAGGTGGAGGCTAAGGCAGGGCAGTCTATTAGAAAATGTTTTACTGTGTATGCCTTTTGACATGTAATACGCTCAGGAGGGTTTTCTCCCTTCAGTAGAAATGAGTGGGTGATGTTTGTATAGCCAATCTTTGTTCTTGTTATGACCACCTCTTCTTTTCCAGTTTGAAATTGGGGCTCCTTTTTCCAAAAATGGGTTTGATTTCTTGTAATTTGTTTGTTTTTTTTTTGTATATGTTCCATTGTAGCTGCCATTTGTTTTTAATGTATGAATTTATGATTGGTTTGAAATCAAGGGGACTTTTAATTTAGAGTTTTTCATGCTTAGTGATTTTTTGCTGCAGTGTCAGCTTTTGTAATTCCATGGATGCCAAAATGACTGGGAATCCAACATAAAATAATGTTTTGTTTTTTTGATTTTTGCAGATTCTGTTGATTCTGTTTAATAGATTAGTTATTAGAGGATTGTTCGTATTCTTTCTTTTCACTGATGTTACTACATGAATTTATTGGCTTTATCGGCCGTTATGATATTTAGGGCCAGGTGTATTGCTGTGGCTTCGGCGCTAAAGATTGAAGATTTATCAGGTAGGCGTTTTGAGATAATTTTGTTTTTTAGTATAACTAAACATCCACCCTTTTTTAGAGTCATCGATATAGATATGTTCATAGTTTGGGTATTCTTGGAGGATGTCATATATTTCTTCCATATAAGTATATTTGATTGAGCTGGTTTTGGGATGTTTGGAGAGGTTTAGTAATACTGTAGGTTGCTTTATTTGCCAGGGTGAGTTTTCTGTAAGTAAGGATAGCCAAGGTGGGTGCTTTAGTCTGATAGCTTTGTGTATTAAAGCAATGTTCACTTCAGCTTTTATTTGTTCCATACATAGTCCAAATGGCTTAATCACTTCTTTTTTTTTAATAAATTTTTGTGTTTGGGTTGAAAAACACATTGATGTGTAGGGTTTGAGGCATAGGATGCTAATTTTGTGTAATAATGGAGAGCAAGTTTTTCTCATCTCATTGTTAGTGATGGTTCGTTTGCCTCTGTATATAAACTTTCTATGAACATGGTGGTAAAAGCTCCCAGTGCTAGTATGAGTCCTTGGTGATGTATTGAGTCAAGTTCCTTGATATAGGACTTTCTAGGTGCACCATAGATGAAGCAATCAAAGTCAAGTTTAGATCTCATGAGTGATTGGTAGAGCTTTGAAAGGGTTTTGCAATCAGCTCCCCAATTTGTATGGGCTATAGTTCTCAGTAGTTGCATTCTTTGATTACAGTTTTTTTTAATATTTTATATGGGGTATGAAGGTGAGTTTTTTATCAAATATGACTCCAAGATATTTGTATTGGTTTGTTACTGTTAGTTTGTTATCGCCAAGTTTTAGTTCAGGATCGTGGTGCATTTTCCTTTTTTGACAAAAGTGAATGCATTTTGTTTTTGTTTGAGAGAAGCTGAAACCATTTATAGTGGCCCAGTCATTTATTTTGTTTAGGTATATTTGCAGGTGTTGTTCTATGATGTGCATGTATTTGGCCTTGAAACTTATCATGAGGTCGTCCATGTAGATTGCACATTCTGTTCCAATATTAATATTTTTGGCTATATTGTTAATTTTTATATTAAACAGTGTAACTGATAATATACCTCCCTGTAGGACTCCCACTTCTTGTTTTATGGAGCTTGAAAAGACATTTTCGAGTTTTACTCGGAAACTCCTGTTGCTCACATAATTTTTAATGAATGTTGGCATCCTACCTTTTAGACCTAGTTCTTTTAAATCTTTTAGTATTCCGAATTTCCATGTCATATCGTAAGATTTTCCTAAATAAAAAAATGAGTTACATGTTTTTTTTGGATAAAGGCTTCTCATATGTAAGTTTCCAGCTTTATAATGTGGTTGATGGGGCTCCTATTTTCTCTAAAACCTATCTGGTGTTTGGTAATTAAATTATTGGTTTCTAAATACCAGGTTAATCATTTATTAATCATTCTCTCAAGGGTCTTGCATATACAGTTTGTGAGTGCAATGGGACGATAATTTGTTATGCCTGTGAGGTCTTTTGTAGGTTTGGGTATGGGTACTATTGTGGCTTGTCTCCATATATTTGGGAATCTTTCATTTGTCCAGATACTGTTATATATTTCAAATAAATATTCTTTCGATTTTCTAGGCAATTCCTTTAGTAAAGTATAGTGGATTTCATCTGGCCCAACAGTTGAGGTATGTGAGTTTTTAAGTGACTCTTCTAATTCAGACATTGTAAAGGTTTTATTGTAGTTTTTGAAGTTATCCGAATTAAAGTTAATTCTTTGATTTTCTTTACGATTTTTGATGGTTTGAAATTTTTTTTTCGGTTGGTTGAAGAGAAACTTTTAGCAAAATTTTCAGCTAAAATTTCAGTTATGTCTTTTTGGCTTGTGATTTTCATGTTATTATGGATGATATGCTTATAAGCTTGTTTGATGTTTTTCCTTGAAATTTCTTTAATCATATCCCATATTTGTTTTTTGGTTTGGTAATTGAATTTAATTTGTTGACGTATGCTTGCCATGTTGTCTGTTTGACTTTTTTAATAGCTCTGCGTGCTTTAGCTCTATCGTTTTTATAATTTTCTAGGTTTTTTTTAGTTAGTTTTTAAATTTTCTGAGAGCTGCTCGTCTGGCTCTGACAGCTTCTTTGCATTCTTTATTGAACCAGGGGTTATTAAATTTTGGTGATGGTGAACTTTTAGGGATATTTTGTTCTGCAATTGTTTTTAGAGTGTTGGTAAAATTTATGATATCATCTTCTCATATTGGCTTCTGGTGTCAATTTCATTTGACAAGTGTTTTTGCAGTTTTGCCAGTTTGCCTTTTGAAGGTTCCATTGAGGTACTTTGATGTCTTTTTTCCAGTTCTTGACTTTCCAGTATGATTAGAAAGTGGTCACTTCCGCAGGTATCATGATACTTTCCAAGAACAATCCATGTAGATACTGTTAAATCAATAGCTGAGTATGTTCCAATAGCCGAGTGTAAATATGTATATGCTCCATTATTGAACA
The DNA here is from genome assembly GCA_037127315.1 of Ascarosepion bandense. Taxonomy (NCBI): domain Eukaryota; kingdom Metazoa; phylum Mollusca; class Cephalopoda; order Sepiida; family Sepiidae; genus Ascarosepion; species Ascarosepion bandense. The sequence goes on along the minus strand of JBBBDQ010000897.1, from coordinate 997,796 downwards.
GGCATAAGTGGTTTTCATTAAAAAATCTATTACTTTTCCTCTTCTATTTGTTTCTTTATTTCCCTATATTTCATTGTGGCTATTAAAATCTCCCATTAAGATAAAGGTGTTGGGTAGTTGTTGAATCAGTTCATTTAATTGTGTCTTATTTAGATTCTTGTTAGGCGGGAGGTATAATGAGCAAATAGTTAATGGCTTTCTGAGTGTTACAGCTACTGCAACTGTTTGTAGTGTTGTATTCAGCTTGATTTCACTTTGAATAATATTGTTATTCATCATAGTTAATGAGCCACCAGAAGCGTTATTCCCTTGTTTGTATATGTAATTGTATGTCATATGTTGTTTAATGCAGAATGTGTCATTTGATTTTTTGTATGTTTCTTGGAGGCATACAACTGCTGGGTGGAATGAGTCGATTAGGAGTGTTAATTCTGCAAGATTAACCTTTTCACCCCTGATGTTCCACTGGATAATTTTGTTTGTCATTTGGTTTTGGTTTAATTTGAACAGACATTAATTTTGTTCTTTATTGTTCAAGTAATCTTTATGTTTCTACTGTTCTGTTTTATGACTGTCATTACAGTTTTATAGATCATTTTGTGTTATGATTTTTGTTATCTACGTCCATTTCCTATAGTGTTTTAATTTTTTTTTTACAATTTGGATTCTTGTTTTTGGTGTTGGTGTAAAGTGAGAATTATTTGTGGAGGGTTGAGTGCATTCATCCAGTTCGGATATTTTCGTTTTTCTCCTGTTCTTGGATTATCTTTTGCTGAATATTTAGTAGTTTTATTTTTCAAGTTTCTAGTTTTTGAGTTTGATCAAGACCTGTTGTCTGTTTTGTTTTTATTTTCTTTTTTTTTTATTTTCTTGTTTTGTCATTGATCAGTGCCTAATTTCTGAATTCATTGTTTCTGTTTGTTGATTTGGACTTCTATCTCCATTTCATCAAAAAGTTCAAATTTATTTTTGATAGATATTTCTCATTTTTGTTTACATGGTTCTGTTTTCTTTGGAGATGTGGTTATATATTTTACTGACTGGATATTTAGTTTTTGTGAACTTTGTTATTCAAAAGGTTTGTTTTTATGAGGGGGAAGTTTGGGTTTGGGAAGAAGTTAATATTTTGTTGGTTTCTTCTTTGGTTCTTGTTTTCTCTAATTTTTGGAGGTGCAATATTTTTTAATTTTTTTGAAAGTTTGGCTATTTGTTCAGTTCTAAATGTATTAGTTTTTCTATGAGTTCATTGTACTTGTCTATCTGATGGGTAATATTTGTATTTGTCTTTTCCACTACTCTTGCATAAGATTTATTCTTCATATATCCTTTGACTAACTTGTTTGCCTCTGGGAAAGGAATATTTCTATTATATTTTATTCCTAGGATTTCCTTTTCTTTCTTCCAGCATTCACATGTTTTGGAGAAAGCTGGGTGGTTCCCTTGGCAATTTATACATTTATTCTCCTGACATTCTTTTTCATCATGGTTTGTTTCTTTTGAGCCACATTTGACGCATATGGAGTGTCCTCTACAGATGTCTTTATGATGCCCAAATTTATGACATTTGAAGCATCTTAGGGGATCTGGAATGTATATTTCTATGGGTTCTAATTATATCCTATTTTGATTTTTGGAGGGATTTGAGGTGTATTGAAGGTGGGTATATCTATGTTTTCATTATTTTTCTTTATAAATATTCTTTTTTGGTCAATAACTCCCTGACTGTTCATTGAGTTTGAAATTTTTTCTGGGGTGGCAAGAGATAATTCTCTACTTCTGACTAGTCCTTTTGATTGATTTAATTTTTTATGCGGATTAACTTTGATGTTGATGTCGTGAAAGGTTTTCATTTTTTCTATTTTCTTGCTTTGATCTTTTGTTTTAAGTTCTGCCATTAGGTTTCCATCTCATTTATCGTATTGGATAATATATTTTCTATAAGGAAATGGGATAGTTTTGACATGAGTTTTTTTTTTTCCTGGGGTTTCTATCATATAGAATCTAGGGAATTCCGTGTTGATTTCTTTTTCACTATCTGAGTCAGATAGGGCACATTTGGGCTTTTTGTTTTGATTTTTAATGTATCTTGATTTGTTTTTTTTTCGCTGTCTGTATTCCCCACCCACCTCGGAGCCCGTTATTGGGACCTGTCAAGGGGGAAACCCAAACACCTTGACAGGGCAGGGTTACACAGAACAGTATACTCATTCACATGATACACCCAAAGCATCTGTCACCATGTTCATTACACTATCCAAAATTTTAGTGAATAAGTAGCTTGGTCTGCAGCCATGTCTGGGCTCATTTTCCTCACATGATGATTGAACCTCAGCCAGCACCTTCTAATGTCTACTCTTTTAGTTGAAATATTCTATAATTTTATTTTTTGGGAGTGGGAAACCACTTTCATTTTCGTGTTTGTTTCATATTTCTAGTTTTATTTTTGATTTCTTGGAAGTTCATTTGGAAGTAGACGTTAGGGCTTGGCCTGACCAGCCAATTGATCGGATCAGGCCACTCCAATCGCCCATCTAGCCCAGGTAAAGGCCAAAGTGGTGTGTTGCAATATCATGACCTCTTTGCACCCAGATCATGATCTGCTCAACCACCAGGATCCCGTTCCCAGGCATCATGTGTCACCACCCACGGCCAATAGGTGAACTCATTGAGGGACTTAAACCCACTGCAGGGAGGCAGTTGGCGTATTCTGATGCCCCGCTGACAGGGCAAAGGCAAAAAGTGACGGATATAGATATCAGTTACATGTTGTCGAGGCTCAAATCTTTTTGCATTTAAAAAATAAACACACAAAAAATAAAGACACAAAAAAAAAAAAATAAAGACACAAAAAAATAAGCAGAAAGCAAAGAGGAGAACAACGAGGAAAATGTGAGACAATGCACAGAGGGAAGAAAGGAGAGAGACAATAGAAACGGCTAAGAAATAGAAATTTCAAATTTTGGCCCAAAGTAAATTGCAGACAGATACAGACATCATTTACAGTGTTTCAAACTAAATTCTTTGGCATAACACTAGACATGGTTTCTAATAATTTTCAATCTTACATGAAAAATTATGTTAACCCAATTTATATAAACCCTGGTCCTAATCATCCACCATCGATTATTCAACATATTCCATCATCAGTTGAACATCACATTAACATACACTGCTCTAGCAAAGAAATATTCAAAAACATAAAACAATTCATGATAAAATTCTTAAGGATAGTGGGTTTTGATCTTCTGACATTAGTTTTGTAGAAAAATATAGTTGCTCCAGAAACAGAAAAATCATATGGTATAATCCTCTATTTAATCAGTTAATTTTAAACTGGGACACAAATTTCTTAAATTAATTGATAAACATTTTCCAAAAAATAACCTTTCAAGCAAAATTTTCAATAGAAATACTCTAAAACTCAGAGTTGTTCTAACAATTTAGAAAAAATAATTAAATTACATAACAAAATATTGAATTTATACAATAAGAATAGTAATTCTACTACTCATTTTAATTTGCTCCATAGTAAAAACTTATGTAATTGTAGAAACCACAACCAATGCCTCTTATCTAATAAGTGTTTAACTAAATCCCTTGTCTACATGTGCTCTATATATCAGTATAAAATCCTAGGGTTACTAAAGTTTATATTGGTAATAGTATGAACTTTTTAAAAAAGCATTAATACTATGAACTTTTTTAAAAAGCATTTTTACAATCATCATTCATCTTTTACTAATAAAGATAAACAAATATGACATTACTTTCTAAATATGTTTGGAAGTTGAAGAGAATAAAAAAAACCTAAAGTTAAATGGAAAATTCTCAAACAAGCTAGAATATCTAGATTGGTGAATAAACCATGTTTCCTTTGTCTGCAATAAAAAATGAAAAGTGACATATTACTAAATCAGAGGCATGAAACTATAGTAAATTGTAAACTTATTAAAGAATTAACTTTACAATCCTGCTATTATTAAAAAGTTCAAGGTATGAAACTTTTGCAATTGTAAACTTTTTACAGTACTAACCTTACTATCTTGATAATTTATTTTAACCATAATGATCTCTCTTGTTATTTTATCTTTATTTTCTATTACAAATTGTTATCTATTTACTGCCTTAAATTTTAATTTAATTTTAAATCTTTATTTCTATTTCTTTTATTTCTCCAATTTATTATATTAGCTCTAATGAATTTATATCTGCATGTTATGTTTTTAAATATCCCCTAATTTATGTTTTATGAATAATTTCTGTTTGTGTATGTGATTTAATAATTTTTTTTGTTTTAAATGCAAATGGATTTAGTTTGAAACAATGTAAACAATTTCTGTATCTGTCTGCAATTTACTGCCAAAGTTTGAAGTTTCTATTTCTTAGCTGTTTCTGTTGTCTCTCCCCTCTGTGCATTTTCTCACTTTTTCCTCTTTGCTCTTCTCTTTGCTTTCTGCTTCTTTTTTGGTGTCTTTACTTTTTTTTTCAATGCAAGACAATTTGAGCCCTGACAACATGTAACCAATATCTATACCTGTCTACAATTCACTTCCTGCCTAAATTTAAAATTTCTCTCTTTGCCATTACCATTGGCTTTTTCCTCTCACCACTTTCCATCTCATTTTCCTCTTTGCTTTTTGTTTTCTGTCTTTCCCTTTCTTGATTTCTCATCTTTTCTGCCCTCTTTCTTTTTCCCTTCTTTTTTAATATCTTCTTACCTTGTACAAAACGATTTTAAAAAATAAAAGTGGTGTTTTTTTTTAAAGTTTTCAATAAAATGTTTATTACCATCTACCTGATGAAACATTGTTCTTTCAATCTTGAAACAAAATGTACAATTTTGTAATAGTTTGTACATGTTCTAAAGTTGAATTAATAATATTCATTGCTCTATTTTTATATTGACCACTGTTTTAAATTAATGTTTTGAACATTGCAATTATTTTCTTTGTTCTTTATTCATTTGGATATATATATATGTTTTCACTGCTCAATGACATAATTATTACAAAAAAAAAAGAATAAGGTATTGTTAAAGAGCAAACATGCGGCAAGAGCTTTCATAACTGATAGTAAAGTTAGTAAAGAGAATGAACTGAGCTGACACTGCCCCACCATTACCTCTATCTTCATGATCATGACAGAAGAGAAATATATATGTGTATGTATATATATATATATATATATATATATATACACACACACACACACACACACACAACCGTTTTTATTATAATAGGGAGGATTGAAAATTAAGATAGTTAAAAAAATCAATGATTAAAATAAAGTCCAACATGGTTTAAAAATTAGATTTGTTATAAAGACAGCTGAGTCACCCTGTGAGGATAGGATAAAACTGAATACTGAGAGAGGATAAAGAAAGGGGAATTACCTGTCTATTTGGAAGTAAAGGTACTACACATAAATAAAGAGGGTATAAGTTAAAGAGAAGGTGCAATCTCTTGTGACTGCTCCTAGTATGGTGACTGGCTTCCAAAATTTGGAAGGTTGATTTTAATTGCCAAACCCCACAAAAAAAAAACAACCCAACCCCATACCAATTTTTGGCTGAAATCCATCTAAGCAAACTGAGATGAGAGACATGTGGTGAATCACAAAGTGCTACCAAAACCCACATGATCTGTTGTTGCCAAAAGATATTCTGATTTTGAACTCCATTCTAAGATTTAAAAGAACCAAAGTGTCACTATAGAAATTTAAACGGGAAGGGTTGATTTTGTTACCAAGAACTATATAAACCAATTTAAGATTATCCCAATGAATCTGCTGTTTTTATTTCCATTTGTAAAAACACTTTTTTCTTTTCATGATATAGCTTTGCCATAGATTGAGTCACTATGCTATTCTATCTTCACTGCTCTGAGATCAAAAACACAATGTGGGCAGAGTAAGGTGTGAATCGGAGTGACAAACAACCAGATTGACCAATGCAGGGTTGGCCATGTGGTTAACTCAACATCCTAGGACCCGGAGGACCTGGCCTCTAGAGTGGTTATATCATCAGGTATTAGCACCATGTGGTAATCATATATTATCTGGTTACAGCTGACCAGGTTTTGATCCAGGATCATACAAAAGCTGAGTATTTTCTACCATGTACTCAATTGTAAAAGCAAAGTAACTTATTTTTATTACTTCAAAGCTCCCAAGAAAATTAATTTTAGCATTAAATGATCTATACTATGCTCTTAATTCATTCAGTGAGCTCGCAAGCAGGCATCTGCCATTTTTGAAACATTTCCTAAGTGATATATGCTACATCTAATCTGAAAGCAGATTTTTAAAAATTTGGCTTTTCACTGCAAACCAGATTTCTAGACCTAAAAGCCTGCTTTTTATTTAGAAACTTGAATGTTTTGTTTTAATCTTTTCAGTACCAATAGCATTAAAACTTAATGCCATAACTGAGATGAAAATTTTTCATGCAGCTAAAAAAACCCATAAATCTGCTTGGTTCTTTTGTGCAAACTCACTGTGATTTACATATAACCGACATCATTTTAACTAACAAACACTATTACATCCCAAAATGACACTCAGCAGGTCTTTATATTCCATGAAATCTATATTTACTATTAATGACACCAAACAGTAAAGGACTTAACTGTTGACCCTTATATCAAAAGGATTTGCTTTATCTAATTCTAAAGCTTTTATTTCCTGTTTGTCACAAGAGAAATGACATATTGTCAGAGCTATTTTTCCTCCCTGTGTTGAATAAAGAATTATTATTTGATTATCTATCTGAATATCTAGTCAACTCTGTCCTCCTCTGCAAAATAAGTACAGAAATGCCATTTTTTTTCACCTTTCTGACAATCCCTTCACATTCCTTTTATAAGAGAAACTGCCTTTGATAAATGGAGGAAAGAGACATGTGAGTAGGACTTAAATGCTGAACAAACTAAAAAAAGTATTTCTCTCTCTCTTTTTTTTTGTTTTTTTGTAAATGCCACAACTTCAAGATAGATAAACAAAAACAGAGGTTGTCACTGCTTAAGCTTTATTTCATGCCAATTTTAAAAAGAAAAACTTTTTAGGTTAAAAAACTAAAGTTATGTGACCTCAACTAACTGAAATAAACTTGTACTATCCTGGAAGTAATGAGGCATATTAATAGCAATGTGGGTCATGTCAATTATCTTGAGCTTACCACAGCACTCTTTATTTTTTGTTCCTTCATAGAGCTTTTCTCTGAAAGAGATTTTTTGTTGTTTGACCCAACTCCACAGCATCTTGATGTTGTATATCTTGCCCATTTGTCTGCATCATGTCAGGTGATCATGGCTATCTACAACTTCCTGACTTTTCTAGCACTGAGTAAGTTTTGTCTTTTTGCTATCCCAACTAGTGTCTGTTCTGCCAACCATTTACAGAAGCTTGTTAGATAAATTATATACTGTTTTCCTATCCCTTTTGTCTTCAATATGCATTGTGGGTATCAAATTTTCTAAGCTATCTTTTCTCATTATGTACTCGAGAAAGTTTGACTCACTTTCTAATGCTACATATAAGTGTCCTTTTTGCTATCACTATTTCTGTTTATTTCCAGGGTATTCTCAGCATTCTTTTATAGAACTACATTTCAAGTTTCTACATCTATGATGTGATATGATTTTCCAGTATTCACTACCATATAGAAAGAATAATATTACATAAGAGTCCAGTATTTCTTTCTTTGTTTCTAATGAAATTTTCCTGTTTGCTTACCTTTCGGAAGGCATCATTTGCTATCCCAACAAGCCTTCAGATTTCAGTGTCATATGTTTGATCGTCTGTTGAAACACTTCCTAAATATCCAAATTTTTGTACTCATTTAATTTTGGTATCTCCAATTTGTAATTAACATGCTAGGCTGTTTACTTTCCTGACAACCATACGCTCTGTTTTCATACAAGTGATGTTTAGTCCTTTCTTCTTGCTTTTCTTTACCACATCCTTTAGGAGTTCTTGTAGTTTTCTTATCTTACCCATGCAAACAAAAAACATTTTTCCTATGTACTTAGTAATTAAACTTTTATATTGTCAGCTCAGTGAATATCTTCCTCAGTTGTGTATTAGGGCAGCAACCCATTCGTAGTACATTTCATTAAACTTGTTTTGTTATTGTGTTTTTCATGTGCATAAACCAGAGATTTCTTTTTAGATTTACTGTGTGTAAAAAATGTCTGATTTTTCATTTTGACCACATTTGGCTATTTGTCTATATTTCTGAAAAGAGGTAGTATTTACGTTATTCGGACTATTATCCTCATTTTTGTTGCTATAGTGGATATTAATGTTGCTTAGTTCCAGTGACTTGAACCAAAGAGTTACAAGTTCAATACCAGGCTACAGCAGTGGTGAACAAGTAACTTGCAGGGTTAGAGGAAGATAACTCATGATTACCAAAAAGAGGCCCTACACAAAAGGGATGGAAATGATATACCCCAGTGATTGTAAGAAAAGGTTCTGTTCAAAATTCCTAGCATCTGAAAAAGGCTGGAGCATACAATGGCTGAAACATTGTACAAATGGCAACAAAGATAGGGATAATAGTTCGAATAATGTAAATACTGGACATCTAACCATTTTCAAGAAATTTAGTAGTGCCATGGGAAATGGTAAGTATATCTTTAATTTATCGAACATAATCAGGACATTGTGGCCATTTTCATATTTCTTACAAACCCTTAGTAAATGAGCTAAGGTATTTGTATAAGGAAAATAACTTTTAGAAATACAAGTAATGCCATTTTAGAGTTTCTTCTTAAAATGGTTTTCTTGCCTGCTATGTCTGAAACTGTTTAACAGAACTATTTCAGATCATCCTTGAAACTTCAGTTGCAAATAAAATAAGCATGATAGACCATAATAATATCTGATAATAATAGTTGTAAATGTATCCTCAAAGAGGCCAAGTCATAATTTGTTGATAGATGCTATACAGTGCCTCAATCCAACAAGTTTTGTCCTTGTGACAACCAGTGGAGCAGTAATAGTGTGTTAAATAAGAGTAAGTTTTCTGTCATTCCTCTTTTCACTCAATTTCTGCTACAGAAGAATGTTTTGCTCATTAATTCTCTTCAAATTCTACTCTCAACTCATGTGGTATATCTTTGCCTGACTTTCACTTAGAACCGAGTCACTATTGTGTGATATGCATATAAAAGTCTATGGTTTCTTCAATCATCTCTAAACTTGATCTCCACAACTGCCGATTTTGGGTGACCTAAGTGTTCAGCATCACTTGTGTCTGTACAACCATGTTTAAAATCATCTTTGAGGCAGCATCATGATTCCCTCCTTCCAGATCTATACATCTTTCTAGGTGATGAACTTGTCTAAATGTTTTTTGAAGGCTCATAAAGAGAATTTTGTAAAAAATCAAAATAATGGTTGGTTGTTTTGTTTTTTGTTTTTTGTAGCATGTCAAGATCTAAATATTTTATTCACAATTTTTTTCTTTGAGGTAGTAATGGCTTTAAGGGTACAAGTCTTATTAACTCAGAGCTGGGTAGGAGAAATGGTGGACTAACATCTTTCCCAATGGTATGTGCATGTAAGTGAATATAAACCCAACAGAAATTGGAATTTAGCTTTCCAATTTCCAATTAAATCCATTACATGACCTACACATCCAAGTTTATGGCACCTGATATTCTCAAATAGTCACCATCTGACCAGGCTCAACATTGCTTAACTTTGGTGATTGTATAGGAACCAGTTTCAATGCCATATCCCCATAAATCCTAAGATCAAAATAAGTTGTAATTCAAAATGCATGGTCAGGTAAGTACAGCAAGTGTCATAAGACATTCAAGTTAAATTGCAGCAATTTCTGTGGAGACTGCAAATAAACATGAAGTCTAACACTGTTCTAATGGAAGAGGACACCTTTCCATCAATTGTTGCCTTTAATCAGTTCACATAGGAACAGTACATGTTTGAATTCAATGTCAGATTTTACAGAAGGAACTTGTAATATACAGTACCCTTCCAGATACACAGCATAACCTTTAGATGCAGACCATTATTTCATTTTCTCCAGAATCTTTTTTCTCTACATTATTATAAACAATCCATTTTTATTGCTTGTGATTCCTCTTTCCAAAAATGTTTTTTTTGTTTAGTTTGAGCAAAGAATCACAGATAAAAATGTAGTTCATTAAATTTTTTTCTATAAAATCATGAGGCACCCAAACATCATGGTAATTCACATACCCAAGTGTTTTTAAAATGGATTACATCACACACATGAAATATATTAAGTATTTCTACAACATTCCATGTTGTATAACCTGATTATTTATAAACATTTCAATTTGGTCATCATGAACAACTGCAGGCCTACCAGAACATTTTTGGTCTTCCAGGTAAAATTTTCCCCTTATGAGCCTAGTGAATCCCTTACAAATAGTACTCTCATCTATGAGACCATCTCTTATATCACATATCCTTTTATTGTTTGTACAGAGGTTTTAACCTTTCCAGAAATAAAAAAAATCAAAGTACAAAAATGGGTTTCATTTTCCTCTATTTTCACTTAATGTAAAAACATTTCAAATTCACAATCCACACATGAATTGTATAAAAGACACCTTGAAATATCATCTTTCAGGATATGTATATGTCAAATTTCCATGTGAAACAAAAAGATTACATGTTTAAAATGCTGCATATTGAAAAAATACTAAAATCCATTGGACCAATCCAATATTTTTAACAATATGTTTTTTTAAACGTACAGGGTGCAATTGAAAAACTGTTGCTATTTTATATTTTTACATATGTGTTTATTTTAGATTTGTCAGCTGCACAGTATAGTAGGTTCCGTTGGACACAATCCGTGAGAAAAAGACCATCATGACACAATTCACTGCCAGAAATTTTGAAACAGCATGACATCCAGAAGTGGCATCACACATGGAATGAGAATAATATACCCCAGTGATCAAAATAAAGGGTTTGGTTTGAAATTCCTAGCACCTGTACAAGACCAAAGCGTACAATGGCCAAAATGTTGTGAACATGGCAATAACAATGAGAACAACACTCAAAAGCAATATAAATAATGTAAATACTACCTCATCTCAGAAGTATAGACAAACAGCTTAATTTTAATTGATTTTCTGTTGTAATGCTTGGCCATAGACTGTTAGTCTATGGCCAGACATAAAAAAAGGAAATGATTGAAAATAATAAAATAGTTTTCTTTTATTTTCAATCTTTGCTGTCTACAAATAAAATCAAAAGTTAGCATCTGAAGCTTTGAAATAAATAGTGAAAAATAAATAATAGTTGACAATGCATCATCTAACAAAATTCAAGATAATATTACTAGTAATACTATTAATGTAAATGCAAGTGAAATTTAGATGCAAGAAATATTAGTCAAAAACTAATAATGGTTGACAATGCTTCACCTAATAATTCAATATCCTTTTTGACATTATGTCAATTCTTCACTAAAAAAAGAGAATGTATAAATCCAGTTTTAGATGTTTGTGTTTTATTATAAATGCTAAAAACAGCTTTTTAAAAACAATAGAAATTGCCAAGGGAGTATACAGTAATAGTATTATCAAGAAAAGAAACTGTTTTTTTGAAACATCAGTTTTTTTATTCGAAATAGAGGTAAAAATTGGATTTGATAATCACTGCTTTACAATATAGAAGTGTCTTTGGTTAAAGTGTCTCAATGATCTTAAGTCTTAATAGTTTCCTACTTTTTATGTTAAATAATGTGTAAATTGGTAAACTCTTGGGTAGGAGACCCTATAGGTATTGAATTCTGGCATTGATAGATTGTTTAAGTTTTGATACAAGATCAAAAAGCATGAAAAGACTCAGACAGCAGCAAAAATTAGAAGGGTCAAGATGATTCTAGCATCCAGATTCCTTAATGAAGCAAGCCAACATGTGGCAATGAGATTTTGGCCAATTGGTTGAAATGCTTCCTAACAATCATCACCTTCCATTTGTTCCTAAAAATGATGCCATATCTACTGTCACTCGTAAAATAAAGTGAGATAAAAAAAGAAAATTGTCCATCATTGGTGCAGCTTATAATTTAGCATTGAGGGCTTGAAGAATTAAAGCCAGAAATGACATAGAACAAGATATTTTTCTAGACTTATTTTTATTTGTTTATTAATTTTATGCACTTAAATTTATATTCAATATACATATAATACACGAATTCTGTCAATAATAGCAGAAATCATTCAACCATGACAGTAATTGAATATATTAAGTCTGACATTGAGTGAATCTAGGCAGCTTTCAAGCTTCACCACTAATTCAGGTCTTAACCAAATTTCAAACAGTTTACAGACTTAGATAAGACAGCTACATTTTGAAAAAAAATTTGAATTTTGGTTCAGTTGAAAAAAGTTTTATCAAAATATGTGAAGTCTGAAAATAATTACTTAATTGAGTGACTAGAACTTCCAATAATAAATCTTATTCTTTGTAACTTTTTTCTGTTTAGTATTTTTGCATGTGGTTTTCAACATTTACATTCTGATAATATATTTTATCATTTTTGTCAATCAAACTTTGCTTAGAAATAAGAAATTTCTTAAAATATTGCAGCTAAAAATAAAATTTGAATTATTTTTAGCTGCAATATTTTAAGTAAGAAATTTCTTATTTTTTACTTCACTAGACAAGGCCTGTTCTTTTTCAGGTTTAATATAACCTTAAGAATATTACTTTTCATGCACACATTTTTCCATGTAATATACATATGTCTACTTCTAATGTCTCTACCTGAACTCTGAAATTTTCCTATTTTTTTTTCTTCTCCATATGAATAGATAGGTTCATCTATCATCCTGTTTATACTCCTAAGTTTTTTTGAACAGGAATAGATGTCTATCCCTTGTTTCCTGTTTAGGATTGAATTTCTGATTCCTTCTGAAGTCTTAATTTTCTTTGACTCCTAGTAATCTTTTGTGTCTCGGCTGCATTATCGCCTTCCTTGGGGTGAATAGATTAAAAAAATATGCAAGAGCAAGAACAAGATCTTCCTTGTCATCACACATGAAACTTTTTATGAGTACTGCTAGCTAATAATGACATTAATAATCCAACCTACATTTTTATTGGAATCTAATCTTTATAGATCTACTAAATTTCAATAAGAAATATTCAACTATAAAGAATTCAGAATCTTCATTTTTTTTTCTCCATAAAGTTTAAGTTTAGAACAAACACAATGTTTTAGTAGTAATACTGAATTTCATTTTTATTAGCTGAAGCATTGTCAATGATTAATAATTTTTTATTAGTATTTCTTTTAGCTTTATTTAACTCATTTTATTTACACTAGTGATATTAGTAAGGGATGTGTAGGTAGCATTATTTATAGTTACAGACAGGAATTGATGTTTTGTGTTCAAAATCTAGCCTAGTAAATTGCATTTGTTTACACACTAATACCCTTGAGAAAGGCATGAATTCATATCTTTTCCCTCAGGCTAAGAGTCGGCTATTAGAATTACTCTAAGCTATCTTGGCTTGGGTAGTAGCCAGTCTAAAAGAAGGACAATTTTGAATTCAAAACCAGAGAGAAGGCAACAAGAATACACCTCACTATCTTTCACAAGAAGTCATACATATTCACAGATAAAGAAAAGGAATCAATGGAGAGATTTGATGATCTATATTCTGAAGGGACAGAATAAAAAAAAATCTGCAATGTTTCCAGTAAAAAAAAAAAAAAAAAAAAAAAAATCAATCTCAACAGTCTCATTCAATCAAGAAAAGAGCATGGGAATTCTTGCAGACAACACAGTTTAAGACCATGAGTTGGATGGATTGGTAAGAGGAACACAGGATTAGAACACACATAGTTGAAATAATGGTGTTGAGATAGGAACAAGAATAGTCTACCCAATATATTAAATAAAGAGTTCAGTTCAGAATTCTCTCAAGGTTACCTGGATGGATGAAGGCCCAAAGAAACAATAACCAAAACATTGCGCTAACAACAACAAAAATGAGGGCAACAGTCCGAATATAAATAATGTAAATAATAACTGCTCACCCCAATAATTGAGAAATAAATAATTGAATACCCTACAATTATTATCACCTTGTGTTAGACCAAGCTTAATAATGTTGTTATGGATTTTAATAAATTATAAAAAAGATACAAACAAGCTCTTAATTTGTACATGACAAGATTGAATTCTTGTTTTTCAAAATAACGTTTAACAAACAACATATTTAACAAAAGAGCTACTGGGTCACACAGACTTGAAAGCGTGGCTAACTTAGGTAAAAAGCATAAAGGGCATGCAGACTTGCCTTGGCCTAAGGTTCAAGAGTTCTTAAAAAATGGGGCACTTGACAACAGAAAAATAGCAGGAGAGTTGGTGGAGAAATGAAGCAAAATGGGTGAGGCAAGGAATAGTATGAGGACTAAGGAGGAAATGATAAAGAAAGAATTATAAAATATTAATTTTAATTGGCTGTAAATGGCAATGAAATTGTTACATTTTGATAGAATTAACAGCTGTTATAATCAGCCGTGAACAAGAATTGGATTTCTAAGAGCATTTTAAAAAAATGTATTTGACAGTCAAGAATCTGCAATGACATTCAGCAGGTTATGAACAAACATTTTCCTAGGTTAAATGTGAATATATAAAAAAAAATGCCTTGAAAAAAATTCTGAGTGATGCTAATTTGAGTCTCAGTAAAATTACTACATTAGAGAAAAACCTAAAGCTAGAATAAAAAATAATCATACATTGAAAAGTTAATGTTATTGGAATTACAAAAATAACAATAATTAAATTATTGGGCACAATATGGTTTAATGGCTAGCAAGCTTGTCTCACTTGATCATTTACGACTATGTAGTGAGCTCAAGCTACACTGGGGGCTTTATACTCATGGCCTTGTTCCACATCTAAGCTATGCTTTGTACATTGCTAATCTTATAATTGTTGCTTGTAATTGTCCTAAGACTTCTTTAAGGCCATGTCCCTTCAGTCAGGACATTGTTGATCATGACTCTCCACAGATGATTCTTTTCCTTTATTTTCTGTGAATTGCCATGTCTTCTTGAAAAAGATAAAGTGGTTTCCAATTGCCTTATCCATTATTTGGAATTCAGAGTTTTTCTTTTTTTAGATTGGTTACCACCCAAAGATAGAGCGCCGAGTCTATTCTATTACTTAACCTATAGCTGGAGTGGAACAAGAGACAAATTTATGCCTTTCCCGATGAATTTCAATGGACTCACTTGGAATTTGAACTTGTCCTGTCAATTTCATTACTGATACATTTTATGAATATGACTCTGCTGATACAGAGTGTGAGCAGAATGTGAGCATGGTATGGGTGTTTGGAGGAAAGTGAGTCTCAAGCTGAGATTGAAGGTGCATCAAGTCAATTGACCAAAGTCACTGTGGTGACGTCAAGAGTTCACCAGAGTTGACAGC
This sequence comes from Ascarosepion bandense, assembly GCA_037127315.1. Taxonomy (NCBI): domain Eukaryota; kingdom Metazoa; phylum Mollusca; class Cephalopoda; order Sepiida; family Sepiidae; genus Ascarosepion; species Ascarosepion bandense. The sequence goes on along the minus strand of JBBBDQ010000897.1, from coordinate 982,338 downwards.
TGGCTTGTTGGTCACATTCTTTGCTAGTCGTTTAAGAGTGAATTTCTTAAAAACAAATCTGGTAGCTCCCAGACTCATGTTTTTCTTCATGTTCTTTTTTTTTCTTTGATCGCAATGTTCGTGATTGGCTTCTTTTATGTCATGGTGGGGGATTTGTTTTGTGAGCCAATTGTGATGCTTGGGGCCTCTGCACAGAGAATGTCATTTTTTTGTCTTTGGTCTTGCTTTCGCAGCAAGTGACTCCAAAAGAGATCTAATTTGCAGTGGAGTATAACAGTGTCTAAATGTATCCCATGATATATTATCATTATCATAAATTCTTTTGAAAAACTTTCTCAACTCTCAAATTATTCTTCACATGGTATTTGCGATAAGAAGCCATAGAAAAGAAATGAAAGAGCTGACACAAATTAATAATAATTTGTCATCTCAGAAATTTAAATGCTATTACATCTTGTACTAATCAGGTAATTAAAAGCAATAAAAATAAGATGATTATTCAAAATAATTGACAATGCTTCAGCTTTGCTTTAGAGTATTTAACCATAGAGTAAGTGACAACATCAGAGTCTTGAAGAGGATTGCTATTCTCGCAAATTTTGTCTTTGCTTATGCCCTAAACTCATTAGGATTCTTGCCATACTAAAGTAAGTTTCAGAAGAATACTAAAGTGTTGTCTCACTGCAGAGTAATGGTAGTGAACTAGTCCTACAGACTTGTGTCAGTCAGTTAAATGCCATATGTGACACACGTTTGGGCGATCATGTCTCTTGGTTGCCATTGCTTTCTGCAGTAGACTGGTTGCCGACCAAGGCTATAGAACCCAATCTATCCTGTTATTTAACCCATAACTGGAAGGAAGAGACGGAGTAATACCTTTCCCATCTCTTCCTTCCAGATGGGAAGACTTGTGGAGTCAGTTCAATTTTCACTGGATACCCCCCCACTTGTACCATTCTATCATAGTTATACCAAGTTAAACTTCAGAAAATGTCAAGGTATTTTGCTGAAGAGTAAAAATTAGCAAATTTGTCTCCTAATTGGCAGTGCAGCTATCCTGGAAATTTAGGTACTCAGTTTTACTCTTCTTAAGGATAACAAATGTAAGTTTGAATCTCACATTACCATAGGAAAATAGAGAAATGGTAAAAACCTAATGAGTGAGTGTAAAAGTAAAAAAAACAAAAAGTACAAACAAATTGTAACAAATACCCTGGAATTCTACACGTGCCCAGATAGGCACAAGCACACAAACTATGAAAAAAGAACAGAAAAAAGCAACACTTTCACCAATGAAAAGTGCATATAAAAAACAAAAATCGAGAAGTATATAAGCAGTCAATTGCTGATGCCCCCTGATGAGTAGACGGAATGATTCCTGGAGGGTCCGTCTACGAAACTCTGAAGTCGAAATACTGAAAGTATATAATCGATCAACTAATTGTCAAACCTTTTACTTGTATTCTCCCTTACTCACTGACGACAATCAATAAGAAAAGAAAATTTTAAAACTTTCTTTTAGGTTTCAGTACAAAATTTACATACAGACGTTAGCTTTCTTGGCGGGATCTAATGAAAAAACCCAAAGATTGCAATTATGAAGCATGAAGTTAGGTAAACTCACAATCAATGTATTGTGACATTGTGAGACGAACAGGCAAGCAGGTGTTAATCTTTGTTGACATTGACAACTATAAAGTAGATTAATGAAAGCCGCTTATTCTCGCACGGAACCACTGAATAATGAGATCGTAGTAAAAAAAATAAAAGAAAAGAATTGCTATCACTGGGTGCCTAACGAGATGATTCAAAGATCAACGAACTTCTAATGAAACCGTCGCTTTATGATAGGCGCCTAATTAAAGATTTTAACACAACCGCACAACACAAAACAAAAGCGGTAAAAAAAGTAAATAAATAATAATCAATAAGCTATAACATAGTTCATTATCTTAAATTGTTAAAGTTGGGCTACCAAATCAAATCTAATTTTGAAAAATAATTTTAACCCTTTTTCAACCAATATGCAACAACAAGGGTTAAAAATAGTTTAAAGTTTTGGAGGGACAGTGTCAATATTTTATTGCTCTTAAAAATCTTTCAAAATTAATAATAATAAATGAATGAAATGTGTCAGACTGAAATAGCTGATGAAGTGTTTTTTTTTTTTATCGGAAGAAGAAAAATGCTTCGTTAGGCTCTTATTGAATGAAAAATGAAATTTAGACGGAGTGCTCACGATATTCAAGCATTGGACAACTAATTAGTTAAATAAAAATAAATAAATAAAATGAGAAAAAATATTATTCAGTTAAACAATAAAAATAATTTTTGATAATTCAAAGTTCAAACAAATAAAATCTGCGAATGAACCAGAGTTGATCAGTCATAAAAATTCCCAACGTCACAAAATTTTACTCCAGCTGACTTGCTTTTATAACCTGAATAAACAGTAAACACCGACAAAAATTTAAAAAACGGTATTTTCCCCAACAAAAATTTAAATTACTAGGAAACCTATATTCTAAAAATAAATGAGGATAGTTGTTTTTTTTCCTTTTTGTCAAATGTTTTAAGTTTGTCAAACAAAAAAAAAGGTTAAAAGTTTTAACCTTTGACAAAAAACTTCAATTAATCTTTAAATACTAACAGATAATTTTTCATTTTATTAAAGAGTCTCTTGTAAAAGTAAACAAAAAGAAAATCAGTAAAGATTAATAAATTACCGATCATAGACACTAGAGACTCAAAAAAAGTGTTACTAGTTTGTAGGTCTCATACATTGACACCCACACACACACATACATACGCATGGTCACGCGGCGTCTACGTGACAGTCGTAGTTCTCGCCAAAAACGAAGCCTTTAAAAACCGGAAACAGCACGTGATACAGCAGTTAGGATTTCGTCCCGGGGCGAGGGCAGACAAGAACAGACATGCCTCCCTAACTCATACAAACACACGCGCACTAATTGCGGGTAGCAGTTAGTGGCGCATATATTTTTTATTCTCTTAATTTTCTTCTCTGACATTAACTTTCATTGAAACCGGACTCTACAACTTCTTATGCATGCTTTCTCAACCCTATGTAACCTTTTTCAATATATTGTTTTTCCGTTTACTTTCGCCTTCTTGTTCATTCATAAAACCTGTTCTATTTCATGACTAAAGTTTGCGCCGAGTCGCCGCGGTAAATCTAATTTAGTAAGTGGACATTATCAACCACTACAAGTTAGTATTTTATTATCAATAATAATTCATACTCAGATATTGAAAAAAAAAAATTTAATTCTTAAAAATGAAAATAATTTTTTCTGTATTCTCATTCTGAACAGATCATTTTTCGCATTTATTAATAAAATTATTTTTTATAAAAAAATAAAAATAATAATTAAAGCCTTAAAAAGGACATGGTTCGCTAAATGATCACCATCTTTTGTGTTTTTTATTCTTTCGTCTCCAACTTAGTACTTTATTTCACCCACTTACCAGGAAACGAAAAATATAATTAAAGTTTATGTTGTTGAGAAGCAAAGAAGATGTCATTTTTAATTTTATAAATATAAAAAATGGAAACACAAAGTAACAAGGAAATTGTAGAAAAACAAAACAAGGAAACAAACAAAATTTAACCTACTTACTGACAATGACTTCAAAATTACGTATTTCCAAACTGAGAACATAAAAGGACTCCCTTTAAATTTAAATACAGGTAATCATAAAATCCATCCCTGAAACATTTCTTTATATTTTTTTTATAAGTTCACAAGCTTCGCACGAACAAAACACGAAAGACGATTTTTTAAAAAAATTATTTAAATGCCGGTCATAAATTTTCAGATGGGTGTGGACTGAATTAACCAATCACAATACCTCATGTCCACTTTGTATCAGAATTTTTATGACTCCTGTAAACTTGACAATTTTTTCTTTTTTTGTTGTTACATAAAAAAAAGTAACAACATTTTTAAGTAGTTTTCGGATAAAGAAATAAGTAATTATATTTATTTGTTTTTAAATATTGACGCAAAGTAAATTTAAAACCCAAAACTAGAGAACTTGGAAAAATGAAAACAATTGTGTCACCAGTGTTTGAAAAAAAAACTAGTGTTCGTTCATGCGAGCAAAATAAATAAATTCAAAACTGTTTTGTCTGTAAACTACTTCACTGGGCTTCCATTTCCTTTTTCCTGGAATTCTATTTGCTAAAATAAATTAACAACCCTTTTTCTTTTTTTGCAGGTATGTCGTTATTTTTGCTTGCTGATCAAACAAAATTAAAATGTCTCCTTTTTTAAAATCTACAGAAAATGGGGTTTATATACCTTTTTGGGATTCTTATGTTATTCAATATCTCTTGAAGGGAAAAAAGTTAGAATACGACAGGTGTTTTTATCTTTGTTAATAGTCCCCGATATGACAGCTAAATCTGAACCGAGTCACCCTAAAAAAATCGTAACTCGCGTAAAATCAGCTGTTTTTGTTGTTAGTTTTTAAAAGACAATTTTTTGTTCAAATTTCTCTGATGAAATATTTTTCCATAACATTTTTACTTTCTATGGGGATCTGAGAACGGAAAAACAATTACACAAAAAAATGGGGTAAAAAAAAAAAACTAAAGGAAAAAAACTGTAACTAACTAAAAAAAAAAAGTCTCCAGTTTCCCCCCCTCCGAATAAAATTGAATTTATATTTAACTTAAAAAAAACTAGAATTTTGAGAAGTAGACAATATTTTACGTTCGGCATTAGGCTAATTGGAGGAGCAATTTATCCTAGAAAAATTTTTAGCGAAAAAAAAAAAATGTAAAAATCAATTTTTCCGAAGAATCAAAAAAAAAAAAGAAAGACTATAAGAATGAATCCGTATCAGTGGCCATTTCGATTGCCCTGAAAATAATTGAATGAAAAATATTTTAAAATTTGTACACAGTTATGTTTCAATGCTCCATTTAACTTAACAATTGAATGAAAAAATATGTTGTTATTCCATCATCATTTTGCTCAGTTAGTTCAACCAGAAAAAAATCAGTTTCAAACATCTAGGTTTTCGCTTACTTATGTTCGAACACCGGTTAGTGCAATTAGTGTGTAATTTTTAAAGTAAACCTTATCAAATATTTACTAAGTTTCTTTGTGTGCGTGGGGGGGGGGGCATCCAAGAAGAATCAAATTCACTAATCAGCAGTGTTAAATGGTCAACCAGGCTAGCTTGCTACACACCAAGCCGAGGTTCACAACAGTAGCAGTTGAATAGAAAGGGAAGCGAATAAACAGACTTTTTATTTATTTTCTGCTTCTATAGTTTTTTAATTCATAATTATTAATATAAGAAATGTTTGCGTTGTAAAATGCCATAAAGAATCATTTGCAGGTTTCTTAACTGATCAGAATTGGGGGAAATGCGTTGGTGGAGTCTTAGAGGTTTCAAGTACTGGCTAGGAAGAGTGACACCCATGGAAAAAAAAAAGAAAGGTACAATAGAAAAAAAATTAATTAGTGAGTTTTTAAATACTTTTCCCTCCCGCTAAAAACCAATCCAAAGTAAAATTATATTATAAAATTTGTTAGAACTAGTAGACACACGAACTTTACAATTTTGTTTTGTTTTTTTTTTGTTGTTTTTTTTATAGAAGGAAAAAAAATGAGAAAACGAGCAATACTCAGCTTTTTCTCTTCAATTGTTTTTTTTTTTTAATAAAAAGCTACTCTTTTATTAACCATTGTTTTAAAACTCATCAAAAGAAATATACCAAAAAAATTTAAAATGTTTAGTTTCTTTTTAGAAATTATTTCCTTTAATGGTCACAATGGTCACCCTGTGAAACAAACTTGTAAGACCATTGGCTCTTTATTGAATTCTCGATCTCCACTGAGTACACCATATTCATGGCCTTGTGCCGTAACTAAACAAATATCAATTAAAGTTTAAACAATATGCACACAGTATTGTGTTTTATTATTCATTGATACTTTTTGTAAAGGGGCCTCTTCAGGGGAGGTTTCTGTTGGAGTCTGCGTCGTAAATAAGAAAACTGAAAAAGTAAAAAAATAAAAAAAGGAAATACTTACACAAAACTGGTACAATTATTGAAATTCCACTTCTAACAGTTATTTGTGAATCTCACTCTCTAATGCAGAGGTGAACCCATCGCAGCGTGTAGGTTTTTACTTCGTTTTTTTTCTTCTTCTTATTGTTGTTGTTGTTGCATTATCATTATAGTCATGAAAAAAAAATAGGGCAAACATTCACCAATCAACAACAACTGTCCCATTTTTTCAAAGTAACCCTCCCAAACCACCCTCGTATACACAAAGCAGGGTACGTAGACCCACCTTCAAAAGAGACAGAAAATAAAACAAAAACGATCAAAGAAGGAATGTTTCAGTCTGTAGTAGGGCATGTTTGATCGGCTTTTTCGAAATCCTTCTTTTGTCAAAGTACCAAAATATCAACATGAAGAAAGTTTTCAAGGGATAACGTAGTCACGCTTTAATTAAGTAACTTAGTATAATCAAAAAGAAAAGCGTAACTTACAATAGTACTAGTTTTTTAAACTATCTGTTGCGTGAATAATCTCATGGTATTTTTTAACACGAACAATCACAATGTCTCAAAAAGTGATCTTCTCTATAAAAAAAAAAAAGTAATCAATTTTCAAACTAATTATCTCTTTAAATATTTAATTAAGTTCACTGATGAGATTGGACTTAATCTTCTTGTTTTTAATAAAAACAAAGAGATATTCTTTCTAAAGACGTCTAACCAAGAAGCGGTTTATATCCCTGTTGTTTGATTCTTCTTTCTAAAAACACTCCTCGGAAATCAGATTTTTACTTGCAAGAAAAAGAAACACTTTGCTCATCAAAAATTGGCGTGTAAAAAAGGACAATCGCTGTAGTGTAAAAATTCAAAATCAAAATAACGAGCTCATTGAAATATTGAATAATGAAAAGCAGACTGCAGTTTTGGTCAAGTTTAATCTTCGGGCCCACAAAATGTGTATCAAAAGGACATTTTTTTCTCTTGACATCTAGGTCAGTCAGTTAAAGTGCCATACGTGATACACGCTTGGGCGATCATGTCTCGAAAGAGACATGACTGACTGGGTAGGGGATTATCCCGCAGGAGGTTGCCATTGCTTTCTGCGGTAGACTGGTTGCCGACCAAGGCTATAGAACCCAATCTGTCCTGCTATTTAACCCATAACTGGAAGGAAGAGACGGATTAATACCTTTCCCAAGGGTATTTGCGCGTAAGTGAATACAATGGATTCAACTGGAATTCGAACTCGGCTACCCGGTTTCTCGTTCCGAGCCGATATCCACTGTACCACAACGCACATCCGACATCTAGGTACCTCCAATAAAAATCGCTGAAAAAACGGCATAAAGACTCAAACTCAATAAAAACGAACTTTTTCCATCAAAACCTTTGTTATTAAGTTAAAGAGGAGGAAAGATCAAAGTATTTTTAATTATTTTTTTTTAATTTTATGAATCAATCTTTTCTAATACGTTCGAAATTTTGGTAAAATTTGTTTTGATTTTCGTTAGCGGGTAACCAAATCGCTACGAGAGTTTTTTTTTTTTTTTTACAATGAATAATGCAATTACGTAACTCAGTTTGTTTTTTTGTTTGTTTTTTTTTTCGGTAAAAAACATATTAATTGAAAATTCTTGCAAAATCAAATAATTGTCGGATTTTAATGAAACTTTAATGACTTATTTACAAATGAATAATAATATTTTTTTAATTAATTTTTTTAAAACATCTTGGTAAAAATACATATTTTTTTATCTGCTATCCCCTTCACAAAAAAATATAAAATTTCAAGAAATTAAATTTAGCAGGCAAAATTGGTTTTCAGGACTCACTGGGGAATGTAAATCATCTATTTTATTTTATTTTATTTTTTATTTTATTTTTTCCAAACATTTGGCCTTTTTCCCGAAAATCTGCTCTTAATAATAAAATTTAAAATGCAATAAAACTATGACATTATTGCCATGGTGCCCTGTCTACATTGGAATGAACTCTTCCTCCTTCATAAATACTACCTGCGAGATTTCCGAAGGAAGGCAGTCGAGACACAGTGAAACTTGACAGTTCAGACAGACACTTCTATCTGCTGACTAATAACACTCTTGGCCTTATTTTGTACATATATTCTGTTATTCCAATACACTGGTTCAACCTACCTTCTTTTTTTCGTGTTTTTCTTCCTGGCTCTAACAGACCACAGCAATTATTTATTAAATTATTTATTATTAAATAAGCTTTTAATTACTTTAATAAATAATATATATTAAGAACATTATAGCCTGAAGAAAAAATCTATTAATAATGAAATCTTTAAATAATTGTTTTCATTTTTTTATTATTATAATTTATAAAGTTTTTAAAATATTTTTAAAATGCTTCAAAATTTGTAGGTGTTAAGTTATTAAGTTGTTAAGTGAAAACTATATTTACTAATCAAAAATTGAAAAGATTAGGAAAAATCGTCTAGCCATAGTATTTTTTAAAATACTGTTTAATTTTTATGATAATTTCCGTGTGTATATTAAAAGGTCATGTGCTTCACAGTTTCTTCCCCTTACAGGAAAAAACTTTGGACAATTATGTCAATTTCGATCACCATAGACACTTAGCTTATCTCGCAGCTGGTTATCATCACATGTCAAAACATATGGGAAAGGTCAGAAAGATCAACACTCCGTGATTAAGAAATAGTTTTAGTCTAAATTTCATGCTGTAAATAAGTAATACTTGTGTAAATCATTTAATATAATTTTTAATTTGCTAATTTTTCAAAAATAATGTGTCACAGATGTATATTTTATTTTTGCAAGATTTTTAAAACCTATAATTAATTTTTGTTTACAAATATGTCGATCGCTCAAAAATGGCCGAATTTTTTTTTATATATCTAAAAATTTTAGATTCCAATCTATATAATCTCTGTATAAAATACACCAGAGTATTTTGTTTACTGGAAATACTAAATTTAATAATTCAGCTTTCAATTAAAACTAAAATAAAAGTTTCAAGAAAACTTTTTTTTTATTTTTAAAAATTCAATTTAAAAGTTAGTTATCGAAAATGAGTGGAGGCATCTACACTAGTCTATGCTCCCTCAAAAATGTTTAATGCTTTAAAACGCTATAATTTTTTAATAAAACCACTGTCACACACTAGGATCAAGTATGACTAATCAAGAGAAAAGTCAAAGACCTGAAACTCTAGAAATTATAAGTTTATCGTAGTCCCAAGTTACTCACCTCAAAGCTGTGATGTTTACGTCACGTGACTATGACTCAGCGAAACTTTTTGTTATTATATACCAAAAATATTTTTCCGAGACCATTAGTTCCACGAGTAGTCTCAGAAATAGTAAATGGTTACTACTGATAGCAAAAGGTATTCCCAGCTTTCTCCTCATAGTATAATGACCAACCTCATTATACAAAGAAAGAAAAATAGAGAAAGATGATGGTTTCACTCTGAAAAAGCCCTAAAATGAAAACGAAGCACACAACGACTGTGACTAACATGTAGGCATATAAAGCATCAATCTAAAGTCAATTTTCTCCAGTAGCCGGCCCGCCATGGATGAAGAAGGTACGGGGAATTTCTGCTGTTCCAGTGATCTGATTGATACTGACACCTTCGACCACTACCACTGCTACCACGCTGCCTGACGCTTCCGACCACTACTACAACTGTCTTTTTCAGGACAACAAACAGGTATTTTCTCGAATTACTACAACTGCTCTTTTTTAGGGCAAGAAAGCCTATGATATGCACCAGCTCGATACAGCGACTTCCAATGTAGAGCCCAGTTCAATCCAACGGCAACTCAGTGACTTCCAGTGTAGTAAGCAGTCCAGCACGACCCGGCTGTGGCCCAGCGACCAGTCCAATTTGACCAGTCATCAATCACCAGCGTAACAGCCCATTTCTACTTTGAACTGAATAACCGTCTACTGCTAACATAGTCTACACGCCAGTCAACAGATCGACCCGTACTTCGACAGCGCAGTCTATGCCACCTAACTATGTGTTACTTTATCTTTTCTTAAATGTCTGTAGAGTAGGGTTACTATAACTGGTTCTGCAACAAGTTAACCCAAGGCAATAAGATTAATGCACTGTCTTACTTAAACCCCATCACTGCTCTTTCTTAAAAATCGTAATTTTGAAAAAAAAAATTAAATCGTTGGTAATTTTTTTTTTTTTTTTGCGTGGAGTATGCCTAAAAATATGTGGATAGATTATCTACTGTCAGTGATGACTGATGAAAAAATCTTAAATGAAGAGTGGATACTAAGGACCTTGACCAATAAATTTGATGAAGCTGGATGTTATATGAAACATTTAGCAAAACATAAATTAATTGTCAATCAATTGGAATATTCACATATTTTCTAAATATAAAATTAATCTTGGAAATAAACAATCTAACAAGAAAATAGTATATAATATTTTTGTTATTAAAATTCTAAGCCTAGCTATTTAAAACAATAAACATTTTGACGAGGTATACAGTACTAGCAGTGGTGTCAAGAGAAAAACTATCCTTTTAGCAAACTGTTTTTTTTTTTTTTTTTTTTTTGCGGGCATGTAGATTAAATATTACTGACGTTATAAAATGAGGAATTAATTATTGCATCAAATCCATTCAATCAATATCAGTCAAGACACCTAACATAATGAGGAAAGAAGGTCTGAAGAATTTAATACCCACAATATATATTGAAAGCAGCAAGTAATCTACTTATATGACTGTATGAACAGATGACAAAACAAGAATACAATCATAGCCTCTTCAAGTCTAGGGTTAACCATTATCTTTCCCACATGTCCTCATAACCTGCACCTTTTACTCTTACCACTTACACAACAACCTTCTTCGGTAGCACTTTTCCTTGAATGGCTCTTGGACGAACACAATCACAACAATTTTAGTCTCTTTAAGTCAAGGATTAACTGTTATCTTTCCTACATATCCTCATAACCTGCACCTTTTATTCTTACAAATCATACTACAACCTCCTTCAGTAACGCTTTCCGTTGAGTGGCTCTTGGGCCTTATATGTGAGCCCAAATACTACAATCTTAGCCTGTTCATGTTTAGGGTTAATCGTTTTATTTTCCAAGTATCCTTATAGACTGTACCTCTTCCTCCAATAACTGTCTACCTTGAGTGCTTATTGTCATGCAAAGGGGGAGCATTAGTTAAAAAAAACAAAAAACAAAAAAAAACAGGGATGGTGAAGAATCAAAGGAATGTTACAAGTAAAAAAATAAGTAAAAAAATATGATGTAATGAAGTGGGTGTGCCAGCAAAACGATAACATGTGTGGACTAATGAATAACACAAGACTTGAATCTTTCATTACTTAACATTATATTTTATTTAGCACCTAAATTTGTCAATAACTCTTGACCAGTGTGTGGGGTGCGGCCCTGCATCCTTGTCTGACACATGGTCTTCATATGCTTGTTTGAAATCTGAGAGACTGCTTCAGTCAAGCATCATAAGCAGCAACAGCAGGCAGGTAATTTTCTGAAAGTTTTTAATAAAACCCTTATATCCATAGGGATATATTGTTTTCATTCTACTGTCCATATCCAAGGATTTCTCCAATCAGTTCATTTTTCCAATTCAATGTGTTCTTGTGATGTTACCGGTTTCTTCCACTGAACCAGAGTATATAACATTTTACATTACCTACCCCAAGAATTGAACTCACAACCACCGAATAAGTAGATCTGTTTAAACAGCACTTTTAACCATTCAGTTATGTCTTACATGGGGTCAAGGACAAAAGTTTTCCAGCATTCTCTTTATTTGGGGTGCCTCAGGTATCAGTGCTAAAACTCTGTGCCTGCCCTTTTAAGTGCAATGGGGGTTATTCTGCCTGGAGAATTGTGTCCCTGCGAGATAGGTGGTGAAAATATTGGTCATTACTTATGACCAACCAAAGACTAAGATCAAAGATGATCTTCCCTTTCATATATATTTATCATGTATGTTTTTACAGCAATCTTCAATTTATAATTTTGAAAGGACATAAAACGATGAATAGGTATTCAAGATTTGCTACAATATCAAACATTCTATTAATTTTTTTCTAAGTGATTAAAATGTTTAGAAACAAGAACATTATGTGAATCCAGTGGAAAAATAACAACCAAATTCTTCAGGGAAAAGCTCCACTGAGGTGGGTTGACTGTCTTTGTTTTTTCATGAAATTTCTAAGTATGAAGGTAAGATTACTTTTTAAAAGAATTATGCATATTTTAAGCATGAAGTGGGGCTCAGATTAGTCTAAAAATTACTTATATTTTAAGCATGATGCATGATTTAGGTCAGTCCAAAAGTTAATAATATTTTAAACGTGAAGCCAGTTTCAGATTAGTTAAAAACACAAGCATATTTTAAGTATGTAGAATAGTTAAGATTACCCCAAAATTAATCATGATGTGAGGGTCAGATTTTTTAATACAATTTTATTAAGCTGGAAATGACCTTAGATTTTTTTTTAAGTAGCTTTATTTTAGAGCATATTTTCAACTTTCTCAAGTTTTAATCATGAAATCAGGCTCAAACTTGGAAATTTGCTATATATGACCAGACTTAATTAAAACTGCCTAACACTAATAAAGGAAAATAAAAAAGTATATTCCATGGTCTTTTGTAAAAAATTTTAAAAAATCACACAGATTAAGGTTATTTCAAAGAGGACCAGAAACATGCGAATAAATGCTATCCCAAATGTTGGTACCTACTCTGTACTCTATATGACAATTCCAAAAAATCTATTGACAATGAAAAAGATGTTTCAACTAAACATTAATGTAATGCGTTCACATAAAACACAAATTGAATTTTTAACATTTTGTAAACTTTTCAAAATTTTGAAATATCTGGCAACATAAGAACATCATGGGAAATCAATGGAGGGAACAGCTCCAAATTTTCTGGGAAAAGACCATAATAAGTAAGACCAGAAAGAAAATGAAAAACACGAAATTCAAGTTTATCCATTGCTCTAATTGTAATATCGATATTGACGTATCTGACCTTTTTTAAAAACAAATCGTCTAATTGATGAATCAAGAAAACTATATTTTTCATGCATGAGGGAGATATTTATGAAAGTCGTCAAAGCAAGAATATTTATTTCTGAGAACAGAAGAAAATAGATATTTGCCATCATTTTTCATCTAAAATTCTAAAACCAGTTATTGCGTCTTTTTAAATACACTTTCAAATTAGTACCTTTATTTTTGCTGTTTTGACAGCGGGGTACACAGTGTGGTACGATCTCTTCACCCCATTAATGCATCTGTCCGGAAGATTGCTTGTATTCAGAGTGCGCCAAAACTCTATCCTTGTCGGACTCTGTGCCTTAAGGAGGAAAGGAACCCAAACGAGACCATGCCGAATGGCAGAGTCTCGTCTGGGGTAAATAGACGAGAACCCGATCCCACGTATGCGTGGTCTACGGCGAATTTTTCCCGAGAGTATGCGCTCAGAATTCCCCACGGTAAAAATCGGCTTTGTGCCACAACCCGGCTTGGGGTGGGGTGCTTGGGTAAAAACCGAGCTCGCCAAAACTCTATCCTTGTTGAACTCTCTGCGTTCAGGTGGAATTTTAAAAATTTTCTTTTCGTTTTTTATTCTAAACACACACACCACACACACACACACACACACACACACACACACACACACACACACACACGTATATATATATATATATATATATATATATATACTCACACACTCACACATACAGGCTCATTTTTTGCATGAAAAGGAAAAAGGATTTTGTGAAAAAGAATCACCTCTCTCAAAATAGCCGTCAAACATCATGTAATAAAAAAAAGACTTGTTTGAGACCACCTCTAAAGTAAACGCACCAAATAAAAAAGAAGAAAAATTAAAACCTGTAAAAATAGTAGTAATCTGAATATTGAAAAGAACTATAAAAATGACCCCCCCAAAAAACGAGCATAAATGCCAAAAGCGGTCAAAATACCACGAATGAAAAGAATGACAATGGTGAGGCTGGAGAATCGCCTTTCTGCTAGAAGAATTCTTAAATGCGTGATCAACATCGCGAAATTTTCGAAGCGGTCTAAGTGTTACTCACACTTTATAAAAGAAGATGGACTTTTGGAAGAACACCAAAAAGTTAAAAAGATTGAAAAAGAATTGTGTCAGGCTTTGTGCTCGACAAAGCGCCGCGAAAAACACAGTAGTTAAGTCAGTAAAGTCCCTGGGATTAAACACCAAAGAATCATTAAGGAATTGGGATTTTTCATGTGGAACACACACTGCTACCCACGCCAGAAGACTGTGTAAAGGCAGCCAGCCATGATCTGATCACAAAAGGCCTGATCTTGAGAAGCAAGTATGACAGTAGTCGTAGAACAAAAATAACGATGTTGGAGGTTCTTCCTCAATTCATCAGGAAGCATGTGGTCGTTTACCTGTCTCAAATACTAGGTGCCAAGTTGATAACCTGAACGGGGATGGAGTTTTGACATCATGCTCGATGGAGTAGCCTTTTTCTCCATCCCCAACTGTCTCGATGTAGCGAACCTTAAAATGCCGGTCATAATGACTGGTCAAAAATTAACGTGCAGGAAGTGTAGAGTGACTTGTCACCTCTCTTCTTCCTGTCCAAAGGAGAAGGCCTCTGGTGTTCGGGCCGAGTCTGTTATTTCTGTCTTGCCTGTAATGGGCATGCCAGCAACCAGAACTGGAGTGGTCAAAACTCCGGTTGAGTCTCGTTTCCGGCTCACATTCCCCGAAAAGCTTTTACCCATTGCTTGTAGAAGGAAAAGGGGGATGGTTCGTTGCTGGTTGCTGGTAGGCTCAGTGGGGAGTTTCAGGCCTCAGGACCTCAATACCCTGAAGCTCCCGGGATTAAAGGCACGTACAGTCCCATTCCCTCCACCAACGTTAAGGGTGAGACCTCAACCCCAAATACAGCATTTAAAGACCTGTAAAGGAAGTATGATCCTGGTTTTGAAAAAAAAAATGAAAATATAAGTGAAACTAGATGCTGAAATATTCTCTAAATCGCCCTTCAAAAAGGCATCACGTCCCCCAGCATCTACCCCATCTTCCCCTGTTCTCAAATCATTTCCTGGACCATCGTCAAATCAGTCCTCACCCTGGAAGTTTATCCCAGTTAGCCGATGTCCCAGTCACTTCAGAAAAAAAAAACTCTTCACCTACCCCCAGTCCTTCCCAGTCCTTCCCTAAAGAAAAAAAATAACCCCGCCTACGAAAAGGCAAACAAACCTCTCTGTTGAGGTGAAGAAAAAAGAAAAAACATCCAAAGTGCCATATAATTTAGAGGAGGATGCTTGCCGTGTTTCACCAGCGCAATGTGAGAGCCAAAAATAATGGAAACGGGATCAAAGAAAGAAAACATCTGTTATCAATTAAAAAACGTGGGGAGCACGATAAGGAATATTCCCATCAATTTCCTCCAAGCAAAAAAGTGCTCAACGTCATCAGAACGTGGTCGGAGGCGCAGCAAATATGGGGTATGGTCGAGGAAACCATCAAATCATTCAAAATCACCTCGCTACTTGCAATTGTAGAAAACAATGAAATCTGAAACAATTTTGTAGAGGGAGGGCTCCTTTTTTTGTTTACCCCTTCCTCTATAGAGCGTTAAAACTGATATATCCATGGGACATTGGCGGACTCTCCCTAAACGCTTCCACTGAGAATGAGATGGGCCAGGGGTGAATGAGAGAGGTCGTTGGTCTCCTTTCTCCGACCATGTTCAAGCCAAATTCCCAACCCTAATCAAACTGATAATGTCACTCTGGTTACCTAGTTTGAATGACCGGACCTGAAGTTTGAGTTTCACAGTGCGAGGCTCACTGACGATCTTCAGCGCCTCGGGGCGGATATATGTTGTGTTTAGGAGATCCGGTTTTCAAATTGCAACTATAAATGCATTCTGTGTATTAGGTTTGTCTTAAATTTTTGGATGCGGCGTGTGCTTTTGTCTTTGCAGATCTGGCGGGCAGAATTTGCGTGCTGGATGTTACTATAAAGAATAAGTCTCCTCGTCTCATTGGAGTTTATGCGCCCAATGACTATTCGGACCAGCCTGATTTGTTTCGGTGAATCGAGCCATTTTTGACAACATCTTGTCAGGTAGTTTTAGCGGCCGATTGAAATGCCGTCCTTGACCCCGATATAGATCGTATAAGGGCAAGATCGAATACTAACAACCCATATGTGAAGCCAATATGGACTTTATCGATAAGTTTGATCTTGTCGATAAGTATCGTAATGAGCACTCCAGGGAGGTAGTGTTGACTTTGATTAATAAGGGCAGCTCGGCTTCAGGAGTGTGTTCTACCTACCTTGACCGAGTTATAGTTAAGAGAGTCGGTATAGGACTCTTAGGTTGTCCAAATTTCAATTCTGTAGTTTACTTTGATCATAGGCTCGTTCAGGTTCGTGTAAACTTAGATAAGTCTAAGGTTAGAATGGCTACTGGAAATTGAACGCATCATTATTTGGTGAGCGAGATTTCCAGGACCAGCTGCAACTAATGCTTCAGCGGGAATTGACGGCATTAGTGGTTGGTTTATAAGTGGTGAGATATATTAAAATCCAAAGTTAGATCGTTTTCCGATGATTATAGTCGCCGACTCAATCTAGCTAGATTAGCAGCATAAACGGCATGTGAGGCAAAAGTTGATTGAGTGAGTACATCTCGAGATAGTGGGGAAGTATCCTTAGCTAGGGCGGAGCTGGCTTCCTTGCTTATCAAGAAGGATCAAGCTCTTGCAGTTAGGGCTAGGTTAAAAATAATGCCTCCGGTGGTAACGAATATGACCGCTGAACTGCGTGCAGAGAAAGTTAAAAATGCATCTAATAGGCATATCACGCGCATCACTTTACCAGAAAGCGGACCGTGACTACAAACGCGGGCATATGCGAGGCTTTTCGTGACTACTTTTAGGATCTGTTCCCCAGCGATCCCAGTCTGAGCCCTGCTCAGTTCGCTGCTTATTTGGCCGACTTTTCCCGCCTTGAGGCAGCTGAAGCGGCCTGGTGCGAGTGTCCCATTACGGAGTCTGATATCTGGGAAGCGCTGAAGATGGTTGGCCGGGACAAACTGGTTGGATCTTTCTTATGAACTGTACATGAAGCAGTCGCCTGTTCTTGTTCCCTTGCTAGAACAGATTTACAGCAACCAGATGAAGTAGGGTCTATAACTCACCGCTTCACTGGAGGTGTAATCAAGTTACTACGCAAAACAGAAACAGTAGGGGTAGAATAGGTAACTCTCAGCCTTCGACAATGTTAAATACATAGTTGAAGATTTTAGACAACCGTTTGCAGGCTGTCCTGTTTATTCTGATTCGCTCTGAGCATACTTGGGCTGTGGTGGGTAGGTCTACTCAGAACGGCCTTTATTTAGTACGCTTGATCATCGAGCAAGTCGACAGTGAAAGCACACTGATCAACTTAGATTAGTCCAAGGCATCGTTTTTAAGGAGGTTCCAATCTCTTGCTAGAAATGAATTGGTTGGAGGTTTTGAAGAAGATCGAGGGCGCAGTTCGTCTGTGGTTCCAGAAGAATCTTTCATTAAAGATGAAAGCGGAAATGTGTGTTTCGTATAGCTAGTCAACTCTTCTTTAACGACTGTCTGTGCTTTCACTCCCGTATGTCATACTAATACAATTAGGATCTTGTTCTTCTTGTAGAGAAGCAATGCTCCCAAGGTATGTCGGGAGATCTGTTACATCCACTCTTCTGAAGGCGGTCTAGCTATGTCTATCATTGAGATCAATAAGTCTAAGGTTAGAATAAGCTATGTCTATCATTGAGTCAATAAACACTTTGCATTGCGTTCCTAGTGTGACCTAATGTGTTTGCAAAGGGATGGGAATGGTGAATTTTGAAAGGAAAATAAAAATAAAGAGTTTCCCGTTTCTGAAAAGTGTGCACTCGTGCGAGGAGGAGTCCCACCGTTTACCCCGAGGAAAGTGCTCCTTCTATCGTGAATGCCGATTAGCTCTCAGGTTAATCTTACAGGCGACGGATGGCTTCTCTGACATTCAAGCGTTGTCCTGTAAGGCATTATATCAGGTGTTAGTGAGGGGGTCTGTTTAAGATGGTCTGAATGGCGAGCTCGGCTTAACAAAGCAGGAGGCTGGGTTGAAATGCCTCAATAACGCTGAGGCATCACTCACATGGTTTGTGATGTGAAAGGCTCTCTGAGTAGGCAAAAATCTTTCTTCAGTGGGCTTGAGAAATTCTCCTAACTGCGTCCACTGTGGTGATTTGGTAAAGACCGTGGGTCACGACTTCTCCCACTACAAGTTCGTATGCCCGCTGTGCAAGTTTGTTAAAGACATCATGGTTCCCATGTCCCGCGGAAAACTTTTTGTCCTTTAGGCCAATTCTGTTTGTAGCAATATGGTCACGTTGACTAAAGCTGAGTACTATGTATTCTTGTGTTCACTAAGCGCTATGCGAGTCGTAATATAGACGATGCGACAGAAGGAATTTACCTCGAGAAGTTTACCTCTTCCCGACTGATCTTGTTCTTAAAGCATCAGTTTAGTCCAGATCAGGACAGAAAGGCGACGACTCCCTTCATCAAAATTTGGTAAAAGGTAAGTGAGTCTTGCGCGTATCTATCGGGGGAAAGGAGCTTACTTAGAGTGAAATTTTGATGAGGATAGGTATCAGGATATTGGAAGGCGAATACATGTTGACAATAATTGACAAATATTCGTGGTTTCCTTTCACGATACTTTGCCCAGATATATCCTCTACAATGGTCATGCAAGCACTTTGCTCAGTTTTTTGCCGTCTTCGGTCTACAGGCGTATATTCATTCGGACAGAGGGGCTTCTTTTATGTCCGAATACGTACGGCGATTTCTACAACAGCAAGGAGTAGCCATAAGTAGAATAACATCATATATCCCACAACGCATTGGCCACTGTCAGAGGTATAATGGAATAATCTGGAAAACTGTTGAATTAACAGATGCTGATAAAGAGGCAAATGTATAAAACTGGAAACCAGTATTCCCAGAGGCGCTGTATGCTATTAGAACGTTGCTATACACAGCCACTAACGCAACACCTCATGAACAATTTCTCCCGTTTTCAATAAAAAGTTCGACTGGAGCGCCTCTACCTTTTTGGCTCTCGAAATCGTAATGTTATTACTAAAAAGACACGGTGTGACTGAATAAAAACGAACTACTGGTGGATCAAGTGGAGCTACTAAATGCCAACTCCCAGTATACGCGTGTGAATTACCCGGATGGACTTGAAAATACAAAGTATCGCTAAGATAACTGGCTCCAGCAGGAGACGAATCAAGACCCACTGGCATGAGCGAGAGCTGTCCTCAGGTCACTTCAACGGATTTTTGAAGAGACATATACATAGTCTTCTTCTGAAGATTATGAGAGAAACTTGAGCTCTGATCCTTTGAGTGGCGACGAATGGATTTCTCAGAAGAGAGCACACCAGCCTACCAATACTTCAGAGGACAAGCAAACTACTCGTACACTACGAAATCGCAGCAGGATAAATCCAGTTTGAAGAAAAACCTCATCATGTTTCTAGCAATCCACTATGGCCTCAGGGACAGCAAAGAATGCCTGCTCGGTTCAAGGATTTCTTTTCTCTCTAGGAATAAGGTAGGGGAGAATGTAGTATGATCCATTTCCTCTATTAATACATCTGTCCTGAATACATGTATTCAAGAGAACTCTGCTTGTATTCAGAGTTCATTAAAGCTCTCTCTTGGTCAGCTCTCTGCCTCTGAGTGGAGAGTAACCTTGACGACACTCTACCAAAGGGTACAGTCTCATCTGGGGTAAACAGACAAGAGCCCAGGATATTTTTGGAGCCAAGCTTAAGGATTTCCACTTTAATTAGCCTTGTACCACATCCGCCTTAGGCATCTGCCCTAGTAGAGAGGTAGTGAATATTAGTTCATTAAAGCTTACATTTAAGCCAATATAAATTTTTTCTAACAATTCTTCTGCACATATTTCAATCAGTAGGCACTTCAAACTTTCTTGTCATGTCCAACATCCTTCATGAAGATTGCTAAACATGTAACTAAAAAAATTGTTCTTCATTTAGTGTTAATATAAATTCCCACATCGTGAAATCCCTCAATAACTCATTCAGCAATTGAAATCATGACTCAAAAAAACATAGAAACAATTTCTACAGCAAGAAAAACAATGGGTTAGAACAATATGCTCTCACCACAATACTGCCTAAAATAAAGTTATATTATTATTTCATTACTAGTTTTATTCCATCTTATTATTGTTGCTTTTAATCCCCACACTCTGGGTCAATATACTCTTTATTATTATTATTATTATTATTATTATGTCATTTTTCATCATATTTAGATTTCTGCATTGGTCTCACTACCAACCAAGTCTGCGGGGAGACCTAAGGCAGGTAGTGGCGTGTTGTTATGACTCCATTTCATGTTTTTCTATCCTCCCTATCATCCCCAGCATTACATAGATAACGTTTTCCTTAGTGTGTGGGCTGTACTTAATAATACAATTTTTTGTATATCTCTTAAGCTGGGGTTTCCAGGGATTCTTTCAATGTGTTGTTTTGTTCCATTTTTTATCATTCCAAGTGCACCTACTATCACTGGCACAACTCTTGTTTTCAATTTCCACATTTTTTCTATTTCAATTTCCAGGTCTTTATATTTTGACAGTTTTTCAAATTCCTTGATTGCTATGTTACAATCCGCTGGACAAGCCATATCAATTAATAGACAAGTTTTCTCCTTCTGGTTTTTAACAATAATGTCTGGCCTGTTTGCTTCAATTTTTCTGTCTGTGTAGATGGTGTAATCCCATAGAATGGTTACATCTTCTATTTCTGTAACCGGTGCTGGATGATGTTCATACCAGTGTTTGTTTACAGCTTTTCCATAATGTTTGCACATTGCCCAATGTAAATATTGCCCAACTCTATCGTGGCGATTTTTATATTCGTTTGGGGCAAGCACAGAACAGCCTGAGATTAGGTGGTCTATTGTTTCTTGGTGTTTATCACAAAACCTGCATTTTGGATCCATATTATTATGCATAATATTTGCCTGAAAGTTTCTCGTGAAAAGACTTTGGTCTTGTGCTGCAAGTATAAATCCTTCAGTTTCAGACTTTAATCCAGATGCACGTAACCATCGATGAGTATTAACTTTGTCAACATTGGATTTATTGGCACGTACTAGATATTGGCCATGCAGAGGTTTGTCTTGCCAGCGCTGTTTCATCTTTTCAAGAGCTTTATCTTTGGCTTTCATTTTCATATTTTTTGCCGCAATAGTTGGTTCTTGGCTACTGTTTTGCTTTTCTACAGAATCTACTAACTGTAATTCTTGTTTGTATTTACTGCCTTCTTTTATTATTGAATATTTTTTCTTTCTTTCTTCATGTTGCCTTACTAATTGTATCATCCAATCCTTTGTTGTTTCTATGTATGTTAGTAAGCCATTATTATTATTATTATTATTATTATTATTTCATTACTATCGTTTATTCTATCTTATATGAGTTGTTTTTTATCCTAACATTCTGGGTTAATATACATTTCAATATCACTATCATTTTATTACTAGTTTATTCCATCTTCTTATTGTTGCTTTTTATTCCAACACTCTGGTTCAATACACTCTTCAATATTACTATTAGTTTATTATTAGTTTTACTTCATCTTATTTTTAATGCTTTTTATCCTAGCACTTTATGTTGATATATTTTCAGTTATTTGAGCAAGCAACACAAGATTAGAAAGCAAGAAGTAAATTGCAACAAAACTCTAAAAATAAGTTTACACATGGATTCCGACATTTGTTTGTTTTTGTCACAAAATACCTACCAGTTTTCAAGCCTCTGTCACATGTGGTAATCTCCCAGGAATTGCTATTAAGCAGGAAGTGATCTTACATTTTTTTTTTGAGGCAGATTTATTTTAGAATATATTTTCAACTTTCTCAAATTTTAATCATAAAATAAGGCTCAAACTTGGGAATTTGCTATATATGACCAGGTTTAATTAAAATTACCTGATACTAATAAAAGAAAATAAAAAAGTATATTCCATGGTATTTAGTTAAAAAAAAAAAAAATCACGCAGATATAGGATTAAAGTAATTTCAAAGATGACCAGAGACATGCAAATAAATGTTATCCCAAATTTTTTTTACCTATTCTGTACTCCATAGTATCCAAAGATATCCCTGGAAGATATCATTTAAAATGTTGTGATGAAAACATAGAAACTTTTACCAATATGTCAGTGTATAATAGTAACAGTGTCTCATTTGAAAAAAAGAAATATTCGAATTTTGATATTAGCTTTTGAATCTGACACTCCCAGGGCATATTGGAGGCAGACAGCCAACCCCCTACCTGACAAGCTTGTTTGAATAGATGGTGGAAATGTTTGTGAGAGGCTTGGCAAAGGGACAAATGCTGATAAGAGCTGTAAGGGATAGGGGGTTGTGGTGAACTATGATCCCCCCCCCATACTCTGAAGAATATTCAGCATAAAGATGTTTTAAATAAACATTACTGTGATTCCATGCAAAGTTTGAGTTTCTACCAAACTGAGAATTTTTGTGGTCATCAAAATCAAAATGAAATCAGCATTTTGCTACTGAGATATCAATAACAAGAAGGGAGAAGTCTTAATACTTGGGGGATTTCAATATGCAGTAAATAGGGAGGGTCTTCATAAAAGGGGAATTAAGAAATCATTAAAGGATCAAAATGTGCCAAATTAATAAATAGGAATTTGTTAATTATCTCAGAGCTAGGGTGTGGAAATTTTCTTAAACAAAATAAGCATTGCCACCCTCAGTTTCTATGGCATATATAAAGAGTAGTCAAATAATGAAGACACAAAGCATAATGAGTAAATGAAATAATCCAAGTGAAGTGGACAAGACTGTTATTTTTTGTTTTGATTGATCAATACATGCCATTCAACCAAAGCTGACTGACCAAGCAGTTGATTGATTGACTTTTTTGTAATCCTAAGTAATTAATAAACCTGAAATTTAAGGGATTCCAGATTTTACAAATATTTCTTTTAAGAGAAGAATCATATTGAAATTATGGTAATCAAGTCTATCTTGTATAGAATACTGGAATTCATCATTAATCTTTTCTCTTTATGTCTGATTTTTAAAACAGCTTTTCAAATCAGAAATTAATCAACTAAAGTAATTTCAAGACTCTTCTTTTAAATATTTGTGTCGATAGTTTATAGATCAGTGGTTAGAGCACTATGTGAAACAGCTGTTGTGATTTGATCCTTTCTGGTGGTTATTCTCCAATTTATGTTTACATAATAATGAAAGAAGGCTTGGAGAATTTGTAACTCACTGGATATCTTGAATGCAAGAATAACAAAGAGAGAACATATATAAAATTCAACTTCCCATATAAATATGAAATATGTTGTTTTTAGTAGCTTTCGATGTTCAGAGAGCTTGAAATATCAGTTCTCGCCCAACTCAGCAATTGCTCAATACTTGATGCTCTAAGCTTGGGTGTGCAATGTGCAATGTGCAGGTGGTATAATGAATAATGCCTCAGGATGGGAAATTAGAGAGCCCAGTTTGAATTATAGTTGGATCCATTACATTAATTTACTCACAAATACCCTTGTGTGATCATAAATTGGAAACAGACATAATTGCTTAATCATGTCATGTCCACTTATACAAACATGCATTGGGTAAGTGTAATAGTAACAGTGTCTAATCTTAAGATTAGTTTTTAACACATTTTTGAGAATCTAACTCTCCCAGGGTATATTGAAAGCAAGAGGGACAAGAGAAGACAGTCGACCACCTACCCATGAATCATTCCCATGAATCTGAGGAAGGCCTACATTCAACAAAAGGACCTTCACAGGCTGAGAAGAAAAAGAAGAGGATGTTGTGTGCTGATGAAGAAAAATTCTTGTGATAAATTGCTTAGAAGAAATTATACAAGTAAACAAAATGAGATAGATATTTTTATTCTATCAAGAATGTTCATTTTAGGGCGGTTCTGAGTATGATGGTAAACTGCATCTGGCAGCAAGGCCTCTGATTGGGAGGTTGCAAGGAGCATGGAACCACTTCTTAATTGCTGTTGTTCCCAGGCCCAAGGTTAAAGACAGACATATTGAGTGGGGTACATGGTGATGTGCATTGCAGCATCATAGTGACAAAAATATTGAATTTTATAGTCTCTTTTTTTTTTTTTAAACCTGACATGAGCAAAAAAAATTTGCGAATTTGGACCCCCCAAAAAAGACCCCAGAATGACGGCAAAATCTACGACAATTTTTCATCCTTTGATATACAGAGTTTTGTATAATTTGACACATATATGAAATGCCAAGATACACAGTGGGCTTAAACCTTTTTCCTGTGAGATTTGTTCCTCATCATTTATGTCTAATTCTCATTTAAAACGCCATATGCAAACTCACAAGAAGTAATATTGTTAAACTCTGGCATATTTGAACTTTCATGAAAAACAATATTAAAAGCATGGTTTTTTTCCTTGACACTGATCTTATTTTAATAACCTTTACACTTCAGTAATTTTTTTTTTCAAGAAGTGATGATTAGAATTGTAAAAAGAAAAGAAAGTGAATTTTTGTATTTACTTTGTTGTTGGGGGTTTTGAACAAAAATAATAAACATGATCAGATTTTTTATTGGAATGGTTTGCAAAATATCAGCGAATTGCAAATTTATTCAACTTTTATAAAATGGTAAATAATAAGGATTTCCTTATATCTGGTTGACATATTTTAATTATTTGGTAAATGTTTCTAAATTTATGAATTTGTAAAATTGGTAAATGATAAATATTGCATTGCATTAATTTTAATTGTATTAGGTTTTAGAATGTTGTCAATATAAAATTTTTCTTCTAAACAATCTCATAAGTAAAGTGTTTAATATTTTTGTTTTGAATTCCCAGGGAGAGGAAAAATATATAAATTCACTTTCATCATATGTTCACATTTTATTACAATTCTAAATTCAAAGACCCTCGGGTCGTGTTGGAATTCTGTTTTGTTTGAAATATTCTTAAAGTAAGTCTTTTTTTCTTTTCCTGCCTAATTTTAAATTTTAAGCTTTTCATGTTTAATTGGTTTTCTTTCATTTTTGATTTTAGCAGATATCTCTTGACTGGACTTTTACTAAGTTAAAACTTAGTAATCCACCACCATGTTTTTTTTTTTTTCAATTGGAGTAGATAGATCTATCTATCGCCCGGTTCACACTCCACCCACGTCTATTGAACAAGTTAAGAGGCTCATCCCTTGTTCCCTGTTTAGGATGTGGTTTCCGACTTTCTCTTTTCCAATCTTCTCACTTTGTTTTTTTTTCAATTGGAGTAGATAGATCTATCTATCGCCCGGTTCACACTCAACCCATGTCTATTGAACAGGTTAAGAGGTTCATCCCTTGTTCCCTGTTTAGGATGTGGTTTCCGGCTTTCTCTTTTCCAATCTTCTCAATTTGTTTTTTTTTTTTCAATTGGAGTAGATAGATCTATCTATCGCCTGGTTCACACTCCACCCATGTCTATTGAACAGGTTAAGAGGCTCATCCCTTGTTCCCTGTTTAGGATATGGTTTCCGGCTTTATCTTTTCCAATCTTTTCACTATTAAGTAGCCCCCTGCACATCAGTGGCTCGGGGTGATACGATTAAAAAAAAAAAAATGCAGAAGATTAAAATTACAAGCACAGTGGCCGTGTTATGCAAAAGTTATTGAAGAATTTATTAATAAATGTCTAAAATGCAATGAAATTAGAAAACTCAGGCAAAAGAGCTTCATTCATGGCCTAAAGAAGTACAACTATGGCTTAGAGTCCATATGGACCACACACATGTCAGTAGCATAGGATCATTTCTCATAATGGTGGATGCATATTCTGGTTGGCTAGAAATAATCAAGGTTAAAGACCAGAGAGCATCCATAGTCAAACAGATTTTGTGAGCTGTATTTGCAAGGAATGGAATACCACAAACATTACTGTCAAATAATGCTCCTGAATTTTGGGACAAAAATTTGTGTACATGTTTGATGCGCATAGGCTGCTTGCCATATAAAACTCCTCCACACCATCCTCAATTCGACAGAATTGAACAAATCCCAAAAAAGCAAATTTCCTTTTGCAGAGATGCAATAATACAGCTTTGATCGAGATGTTTCAGCTCATGTGGATCAATTTAAAAAAAGGATTGTGTTGGACGATGTGGAGATGGAAAACTAAAGTCAGGAGGAGGAAGGTAACTACAATGAGGAGGAAGAACATAAAACAGAAATGCAGGAGCAAGAAGAAAAGAAAGATACAGTGATGAAGAAGAACAAGAAATAAACATAAGTGGAGAAGAAAAAAACTGATGAAAAGAGGATGAAGAAAGGCCATGGTCACCAATAAAAATTAGAAGAGAAGAACAAAAGCAAGAACTATATAAATCAAGAGTAATTTGATGTAGCAAAAGAAGAAACAAGGGTATACAACCACTCCAGTTCTGGGAAGGAGTGGTATCCTTTGCAAATGAACTGAGTGGTATTTAAGTGTTAAGCCAAAAACAGTCAGCAATCCATTACACATAACAATGTACCATGTCTCACATACTGAAACTGTGAGATATACCAGACATAGCATATATATATATATATATATATATATATATATATATATATATATATATATATATATATATATACTTTAGAACATGTACAAACTGCAATCTACTACAAAATTGTACATTTTGTTTCAACATTGAAAGAATGATGGCAATAAACGTTGAATGGTTTCACGGGCCCCCATGACACGTTCATAAAGTGTCTCTGCATTGTTACTGTCTGCTGCATAAACCAGCTGTTTTAAGTGGCCCCACAGATAAAAATCTAAAGGATTGAGGAGGCGGGGAACATGCAGGCCATGGAACCATTCATTTCCTACATATCCCCTTTTCATGGTAAATGTCAGCCAGTGTATCATAAACGATATAACTAAAATGTGCTGGAACACCATCATGCATGAACCCCATGCATTTTTAGCAGGCTTGGATGTGTGTTCAAAATAAAGTCCCTGTAAACAGCTCCTGTAAGACTTGCTGGGAGAACATATGGACCTACCAAAGAGTCACCTACAATTCCAACCCATGCATTAATCGTAAACTGGTGTCTAGATGTAATTATACCGTGGGGATTCCACAAATGCTGGTTATGTAAATTTGTTATTCCATCTCTTCCAAATGTTGCCTTATCCATAAACAAGACTGAAGGTGACTCAGTAGTTTGTGCAATAAATCATCAGCAAAAGTTCTCCCATGGTGAAGGATCAGAGAGTAAAAGACTTTGCACTTGTTGCAAATGACACAGATACAAGAGCTGCTCTTGAAGTACCCTCCATGCAATACTATGAGATGTACAACATGTTAGGGCCACTTGACATGTACTAATACCTGGATCATCTCCAGCACCCTGTAGAATGTATTCTCCATGGTCATTCATATAAACAGTTCTCAGTCTTCCTTGAGCCATAGCTTGTGATGCCACTAATCTTGTCTCAGTAATTCAACAATAAACAGTAGCAAAGGTTGAATAACTTGGCTGCCTTCAGTCTGGAAACACAGTTCAGTACAGTGGTGTAGCCTTGTGTTTATTACTATAAATGTGGCTGTATATAAAAATCATATATGCCGGCTCACAATATGAATATCCTACCATTGTTAAACTGAACACTTCTCATTTAACTCACTACTTCTCATTTAACTCACTACTACACGCATTAAATATTAGAGGCAGGCTAGACACAAATGTACACAAATGACAAATGAAATCTAGTCTACATGCAACACAGCTCCATCTACTTTAAACATAATAACTCAAACACAAAGAATTTGCAGACATATGGTTATATGAACTTTTGTCCTTGTTTTGGTTCAAGGAATGAGCCCCTAAAGTTTGTAAAAGTATTTTTGATATACTCTGTATATTATACTGGATACTTTGTATTCAAAATATATACCCCATTTTTATTTATTAAGCAGCATATTTAAAATGGCCATCGATTTCAAATGCTAAGTACCCACTATAATAAAGTTTGAAGTAATAAAAATGGTAGATTAGAAGTTAATTCATTCATTTTTAGAAATTATATATTTCTAAAAAATTAATGCGTTTATTTTTAATTCAACATTTTTATTACAAGCCAGCCCACACATTGCATTTTCAAGAAAATAAAAATATTATAAAAGGGAAAATAGAGCCTTGCTGGATTAAATGGTGGTTACTCCTACAAAGGACGATACTGGTTTGATCTCTGCAGGAGAGCACATTTTCTTTATTCAGAATTTTTGAATGCTCAAACTGATAAATATAATACTCACTGTTTAAAATAGAATAAAAATGAGTCATCGATTTCAAATATAAGTGCCCATGATAATAAAGTTTGAAGTAATATATTAATATTTATGTGTGTATGTGTGAGTTGCATCCTAGACAGAGGCTTTCTAACCTGATAAAAAAATATTCCTATTTTAATAATGACCTAATAAGTTTGTAATACAAATACAAGGGTATTGATTTTAGCCATTCTAACAAATTATGAATATTCTGACTATTAATATTTTACCTTTTTATCCTACGAAAAGTAAGGCATGCTGAGAACACATTGCAATCTGTGAGGGGAAAATGAAATAAATCAATAAGTAGAATAATAATAATGAATAATAACAAAAAGAAAAGAAACACATTGTCCCATGATGCTTATCATAAAGGGACTGGAAATATGATTACTGTTATAGAGTGGCTGACACCCCTGCTGCACTCTCTATGATGGAATATCCCATGGTCTGAAATGGTCTATTTAAGTAAAGAATAGTAGCATTTGAGGTGTAATATTTGAGTAATATTTGAACTGATTACTTTGGTAACTATTGCGATCTAAACCCCTCCTCTTTGTGTTGTAAGTTCTGTCTTGTCTGTTATTGTAACTATTGTACTGTTTTGTGTATATTCATTTAGCACCAGATATTGTGCCGAATAATACCATAGAACACTTTTTCTGTGTATCGTATCCACTTCAGCGATACAACAATTATCCTACTTGGTTTTGTCAAATGCCATTAGGCATTGCTGGTTAAGTCTATAAAAAGCAAGCATTTCAAACTAGTCTTTCTCCTCCTTGCTCCAAGATGGTAATTATATTTCTGTGAGGAATGTTACTTACTGAACTTTCTTCCCACTTTTCTAAACATGGTGCTTGAATGTTTCTTCCAAAAACCTCCACCTATAAAGTAAGTTTTTCTTTGGTTGTTTCAACTCAGCACAAGGTTGACTTATGCTTGACCATTAATACAAAACAAACTGCTTTCTACAATTTTGGCAATAAGCAAAAATTGTTTTTTTTTATTTCTTATTTTTTTAATTTTTTTTTTTTTCATTTATTCTAGTGGAAGAAAAGATTTTAAGAAAATTGAATTCTATACAAATACTTTTTATCTGAATTTATGTGATGAATTATCATTATTTATATTGCTACATTTAGACTAATGTCCTCATCTTTGTTGTTGTTATCACAATGTTTTGGATGTTGCATTCACCAACCTTTTCCAAGTGTTTGTCAATCCAGATAGCCTTCAGAGAATTTCGAACTAAACTCTTTATCAAGATTTTAAATGTCAAGAGTATATTAAATAAATATTAAGTATGACAGTATTAAATCTGTTCATATGGCGCTATCTGTGGGAATTAAATATACTGACTGCATCCTCTGAAGAGAAATAAGACTCCATAAAAGATGCCAACATACTTAAGTAAGAGAGAATGTGACATAAATTTCTATATATTAAACAAATTTTAAACAAATAAATGTCAAAGTAGAAAAAATACTGTGTTACATGTTTTGTCCTGTAGAAGGACTTCATCAGATGGAAGTAATGTTTTTGTGGGTGGAATTGGATATGTGTAGGAGGAGAAGATATAAAAATGCAAATGCTGGTTATAATTATTTACCAAAAGGAAAAACCGAAAATGTGGGTATGCTGAAATTTAGAATTTTTAAATTTAAAATATTCTATTTGTTTTTAGACTTGTCTGGACGAGGAGTCTATCCAATCACATTTAGATTCCATATGCATTTGTTTTAATCATTTTGTAATTAAGTATTTCACATTGTAATGACAGAAGATCTGCAAGGAAAGGTGAAATGTTGTAAGAGCCTGGATGCAAGTTTACTGTGGGTGATCTAGCAATCAAGCACTTTCTATACATTTTTGCCGCAAGTATAAAAATCTCAAATAAAAAATCTGATCAATGTTTACTGATAAACTTGAGTATAAACCTGACCAATGTTTATTTATAGACTCAATATTTACCTATAAGCTATTGTTACATGACATGTAAACATGTGGTCAACTCAGCTGCATAAGATAGCATATAGGTGTATAACTACCCACTCGGGAGAGAAAAAGGACAGTCTGTCACATCCAAACAAGAATGTAGGATCATGTTTGAAGAGGGTTACCTCCCCAGTGTGACACATCCACTGGCTGACAGCAATTGTCCAGAATTAAATAAACAATGTCTATATGTCTGAGATGAGGTATTGTAAGTATTTACACTGTTTACATTGTTCAGACTGTTGCCCTTATCTTTATTGTCCTATTCATGACACATGGCCCAGTGAATAAAAGCATTGGTTAATTTAAACCAGTAACTTGAACAAAAAGGTTGTAAGTTCAATACCTGGCCACCACAGAGGTGAACAAAGAGTTGAATTACTAAAGGGAAATAACTGAAACTGAAATATCCAGAAAAGGTATAGCATGTGGAAGTAGAACAATCTCCCCAGTGGAGAAAATAAAGAGTTTGGTTTGAAATTTCAGTGTACATTACCTGAAAAAGGTCGGAGTGTACAACGGCTGAATCTTTGTGAATATGACAATAAAATAAAGACAACAGTCCAAACAATATAAATAAAGTGAATAGTTAAATAAAAAATGTAATGTTACTCATAAGAGATTTAAGTTTGTGTCTTTTATCAGTTGTGCACAACAATAGAATTATATCTCTTTCTATTCAGATATTACATGGTTGAAATGTTATAGGAACAATATAAATAACACAAAGAGAAGGACACTGGGAAGTACGTGTACCAATGTACTTCATACCTGAAATTTAAGCAGATATTCACAATGATTGCTACTCTTTAGAAGCCTAATTTTATGTTCATTCTGCATAGGGCTTGACAGTTATTTTATATCAAAGACCTTTGCCAACAATGAAGTTTTCCTGGCATTATATTCTTGGAGAAGAAAATGTCTTTTCATAAAAATCTAACTGCCGAAATGTTAAGTAATTTTGTCAGCCAATCATTTATTTTTTCAACTTCAGTAACCTATTCTTACATCATTGACATTTAACTGAATTTGTCAGCCTTGACAATTTTAGAAAATGTTTCAGATATTTTACAAAGAAAAAGACAAATTTAAAATATTTTATTTATTTTTATTGAATCTGACACTTTCTGTATTTTTTCACAAACTCCAGGCAAAACAATTTAACATCACTAACGAAAAAATGTTTTAAGATGAGAAAAATTTCAGATGTGTAATGGATATTAGCTCAGAATGAGAAATCAGAGGGCAGAGTTTGAATCCCAGTTGAATTCGTTGCATTCAATTATGCACAAATTCCCTTGAGAAAGGTATTAATAGAACTCTTCCAGCTATGGGTTGAATAGCAGGTCAGACTGAGTTGTATAGCCTTGGTTGGTAACCAATCTACCAGAGAAAGAAATGACAACCTACTGTGGGAAAATCTTCTGCCTAGTCAGTTATGAATTGAAAGAGACATGATCACCCAAGCATGTATCATATATAACTTAACTGACTGACCAAAGGAGAAAAAATAGATCCATTACAAATATTGTAAATATATATTTTGATTAAGAGCCTGTGATTTTTACTTAAATACTGTATTTTACTTTACATTGTCAAAATCTGATATTTTGTAGGTATTTATCTTGTTTCCCCACTGACACAGGATGTAACACAAGATTGAGTTTAACATGGAGTACCTGAGCGTGTACACCCAGGCCAAGGACAAAAATTGCCAGACCCAAGCAAACATCAGTTACACTGGCATTGGTATGACTATTGATCCCTCCTCTTTAGTGCAATGAAAGGTGCAACCTTGGACAGTTGTTCCCCAGGCCATGCACCTCACAGTATTTATTTTCCTCTGCTGTATTTCTGTTTGTGGACAAAGCCACAACTGAGTCTCTGTTGTGGTCCCTTCTATGAGGAATGGACTCTTCCTGTTGTTATATATAATTATCTGTGTGACTTCCGGGAGGCAGTTAAGATGGAAGTTAGCACAATAGCTAGTACGCAGTTAAAGCCAGCTACAATCCTTCTGTATGTCAATGAATGCTAGGATAGACATGACATATCAGTTAAGTGCTTTTTTCTTTGTTTCTAATGAGACCCATCCAACTATCGCCCTATCAGTCTTCTACCAATTTTCGGGAAAGTGTTTGAGGCCATAATTAATGCTGAAATAGTTCAACATCTTACTGCCCACAAACTCTACTCTGACAGGCAGTATGGCTTCCGCTTTGCCAGGTCCACAGCCGACATGCTAATAACCATTATGGAGTACATGCTCCAGGCCCTTGATGAGCCAGGCAATGCTCGTGCTGTTGCTCTGGACATCTCCAAGGCTTTTGACAGGGTTTGGCACTCTGGCCTTCTATACAAGTTATGGGGTTACGGTATTACCGGACACCTGCTTGATTTAATCCAATCTTTTTTAAATAACTGCAAAATGAAGGTTGTTTTGAATGGGCATGCCTCTTCATCCTACAGCACAAATGCTGGTGTCCAACAGGGCTCTATCCTGGGCCCGACGCTCTTCCTTATTTTCATCAATGACCTCCCAGATGAGATCAAGTGCCAAGTAGGCATCTACGCAGATGACAACACAATTTACTCCCGCATCAGTAAGAAACCCATCGTGGCGGACAAACATAATCTCGCTGCTAAACTTGAACGGGATCTACACTCTGTGGTGAATTGGGGCAAGAAGTGGCTTGTCAATTTCAATGCGTCTAAGACCAAGCTGTTGTCTGTCAATCATCACAGGCAACCTCTCCTGCCTCCCATAAGCATGGACCAAGCGAGTCTCCCTGAGAGCAATACACTGCACCTCCTTGGCCTTACCCTCTCTTCTGATCTCAAATGGAACTACTACATCGAGTCCATAGCTAAATCCACTGCTAAGAAGGTTGGGTCACTGTGTCGGGCCAGGATGTTTTTTCCGCCTGAATCCATCCTGCATATATACAAATCAACCATTCATCTGTGCATGGAATACTGCTGCCATATATGGTCAGGCACCCCTGCCGTTCATCTCAGTGTTCTCAACAGGCTCCAAAGGAGAATCAGTAATGTGATAGGTACTGACTTGGCGGCTCGACTACAGCCACTTCCCCACTGATGTTTGTTTTATAAATACTTTCATGGCTTCTGCTTGAACGAACTTATGTCACTGGTGCCTCCTCAACAGGTGTTTACTCGTGCAACCAGATTGGCAACTGGGTCCCACCCATTCACAGTTAGGTTAGCCAAATGCAGATGACAATTCTACTCCTGCAGCTTCTTCTCTCGCACTTCCCACCTGTGGAACTCGCTCCCATATTCTTGCTTTCCTGACGGCTACAACCTCCAGGAATTTAAATGCAATGTCAATACTCATCTATTAACCACTTGACTCTAGTTCTTTCACCACTCCGTATATCCTTTCCTTTCTCTCCACCCTTGAAACTGTCATCACACCTACATTCTCATCCTTCTATTGATCCTTTCTAACTGGTTCATCTTCCTCTTCACTCTCTTCTAATTAATCTTTTTACACTTATGTAGCCCCCTGCACATCAGTGGCATTACTGCCTTGCTCGGGGTGATACGAGTAAAACATACTTAATACTTTACTTAGCTTTTGAATGTATCTTTTGCTATCCCAATGCATCTTCAGATTTCGATGTCACAATTTCCACGCTTGTTTGATTTTGGCATCTCCAATTTTAAATTTGCATGTTGGGATGTTTCTTTTGCTAACAACCATGCATTCTATCTTCTTGCAATTAATGTTTAGTCCTTTCTTCTTGCTTTCCTTCACTACCTTCTGTAGGATTTCTTGTAGTTTCCTTTATATGACTGTTATCATCACTGTGTCATCTTCACATCTTATGTTGCAAAAATTATGGCCACTGTTATAATGAAATATCCCAACACCCTCTCTGAACACAATGGTGGACTAGGTCTATCATGAATAAATGAGCAAGAGTATTTTCACTAGCAAGTCTTGCTTACAGATTAGGACATGGTAGTACTATTCTCGTCTGTAATAATTCTCATGCTGAATAAACCTTTTATTCTAGTATGTCTAGCTTGGTAATCTTTTCATTCAGATTTACACTTTGTTAAATTGCACTCTTGTCCAGAATACAACAGCCACCAATAATGAATCCTGGTAAAACTTTTAATTCTCTCAGAACTGCCTGGCTGTATAGGTTGAATAAGTCTGATGAGAAGACATCTCCTTGTCTTACACCCCCCTTTTTTGTATATTTGTTGAATTCATTTTCTGTTCATATGAAAACAGTTTGCAGCCACTGGGTTACATAATCATGAATGACAAAATGTAAAATGTCTCTTACATTATGTCTTTCTTCCTTAGAAAGGAATTCTTCAAATAATGACACTAAAATGCAAGTGGCTATTGGGTGTAAGAGAGAATAAAAAGAAGGAGCCAGAAACCCAATTCTAAACATTGAGGAGAAAAAATAATAATCATGGTGAAGGTGCTGAACTTGACAAAAAATTCTGAATGAAGATAGTTTATATATACAAACAAAAATTTCTAAGTGTTTAAATGTTCCTAGATTGACAATTTGTAGTATTACTAATATGTAAGTGACTCATTCTGTTAATAATAAATTAAGGACTGGCAAAGAACAATTAATTTCTGAGAGAATAGAAAGGAAAATTATTTTCTGAATGAAGAATTCTCACTTAATGAGAAATGACATTGCCATTGATGTAAAGACATCAGGTTTGAATACATCGACAAAGACAGTCACTAGATGCTTTTTTATTTCAAGACTTTTAGCTTGTCACCCAGGGAAAACTCTCTTGCTTAAGGCTAAAAAGTTAAAATGCAGATATCTGAAACCATCTGAAATGTAGAAGTAAATATTGGAACTCTGTTTTATGATCAGGTGAAACCAAACTGGAATTATTTGGTCACATGCACTCCTGTTATATATGGAGGAAAGTAAATGAAGTATTTGAAAAAACTTTTTTCTTCAAACATGCCCATATTTTATTTTTTTCTGAGTACTATTGAATGATACTACATTCGTTTTTATTTGATATTATCCTTGGATGTTTTGTTTTCTTTTTCTTAAAAAGAATGTTTGTATTCTTGTTCACTGCAGAATTATATAATTTAAAAAAAGTTCTATTTCAACAGCAGGAATTCTTTCAAACTTATTCAATACACCTTGATACTTGAGGGAAAAATAAATATGAGCTTTTACTTTTTTTTATTTAACAGACATAGGTATGTTATCTTTATTTTTATTATTGTCAATTGTTTCGATTTTTAATATCACAAAACCTGGATATGAATAACTGAATTTCCAAGAAAATCATAGTACTTATATATAACTGAATATATATATATATAACTGAATTTCCAAAAAAGTCATAGTATATATATATATATATATATATATATATATATATATATGTGTGTGTGTGTGTGTGTGTGTGTGTGTGTGTGTGTGTGTGTGTGTGTGTGCGCACACACACAGATATATATATGTATATATATATATATATGCCAAAAGAGAAGAAGAACTGGTTGGTGATTAATTTACATATTTCTGTTATTTTGTAAATGGGTAAAAGCTTTTCTTTGTACTTTTTGAGGTGGTTTCTCAACGGCTTCCTCCAAAAAACACACAAACCCAAAATACTTATCAGACTCATTGTGTCTAAAATCAACAATGCACCCCACAAATTAGCTAAAATTATTGCAAAAATTCTAACTCTATTCCTAGAAACCATCAACACAATACTTATCAAATATTCTGGTGACTTAATCCAGAGAATATGGAACGTAAATATGGAAAACATGGTTATGCCGAACTTAGACGTCAAATCACTACACTCACATACCCATCATAATATGCCTCAACATATTGAGAAACCACCTCTAAAAGTCAAAGTAAAACTTCTTCTACCTGTTCACAAATATATATATATATATATATATTAGGGGTTTAACTTTTTGTAAAACAATTGATTTTCTGTATCATAATTTGATAAACTGTTGTTAAAAATAATGAAGAGTCTATTTTTTTTTTTTTACTGTCACCTCAATATGAAATTTCTAAAATCGTATGTAAACATAATAGATAGTACTATGACTTTCTGGAGCCTTCTAGTACTTCTAGAAATTCCTAGAGCCTTCTAGAACTTTCTGGAAATTTATTACATATTTTGTAGAACAATAAGCATGAACACTAATTGGGTTGTCATTTAGTTTAGGTGAATTGGAAAAGTGTGTGTTATTTGTGATCAAATTTATTTTTGGTTTTGTTTCAGAGTATATAAACTTCCTAATTGAGCAATGCTGATAGATTTGCTGAAAGTTCTGTCAGTAGGCATTTTTAATCATAATGTCTCATAAAAAAGTGATTCTATCACTGAAAGGAACAAGATCAGGATGAAGAATCTTATAAGATTTCAAGAATCACATGTGTAAAGAGGAACTGTTCACCTAAAACAACAATCACTGGAAATCAAAAGCAGAATATGACTCAAAATCCAAATTGTTGATCACTATCTGTTCCTTGGAGCATTCATCATAGGAAGGAAACAACGTGTAAAGTATCATAGCCACACGCAGGCTACTCACCTCAAAGCTCACATGACTATGACTCTGCAAAATGAAAATGAGGCACATAACACCTGCGACTTATACACAGGCATATAAAAGCAGCAGTCTAATGCCAAATTTCTCCATTAGCAGGCCCAACCTGGGTGAAGAAGAACAAGGAAATTGATGCTGTTCCAACGACCTGATTGATTCGGACACCTCTGACCACTATCACACTGCCTGTCACCTCCAACCACTATACACTGCTACTGCAACTGTCCTTTTCAAGATAACAAACAGGTCCTTTCTCAAATTTCTGCAACTGCCCTTTTTAGGGCAAGAAGTTTATCTTACCACAATATGCACCAGCTTAATGCAACAACCTAGTGACTTCCAATGTAGAGTCCAGTTCAAGCCACTGGTCACTCAGTGACTATCAGCATAGTAAGTAGTACCACCTGACTGTAACAACCACCGATGAACCATTTTAATCAATTCAGTGCAACAATGACTACGAACTGTTAGCAGACATAATATTTACAATCAGCATTTTTTAACTTTTTTCCACTGAAAAACACATTGATTTGGAAATTCTTGCAAAAATCAAATAATTGTCAGATTTTAATAAGAATTTCAGGACATATTTACAAATGAATATGAATTATTTCTAAAATTTGTTTTTTAGAACATCTTGGTAAAAATATTTTTTTTAGATATGTTCCCCTACCCCCATTTAATTTCATAAAATTTTGAGAAATGCAATTTTCATCAGAATTTTTTTTTATTAGTTAAAAGCAGAACTCTTTAGGGAATGTAAATCAACAATTCTTTTTAATTTTTTTAAACTACTACTCATTTCTTGAAAATCTGCTCCGAGTTATATAATGAAAAATGCAATAAAACTATGACATTATTTAATTAGGAAAGCTTTTAATAGTTCTCATAAATAAAATTTAAGGACACTATTGCCATAATAAAAAAAATTGATTAGTAATAAATTTTTACAAGAGTTGTTTTCATTTTTTTAAATATTAATCATAATATTTTATATATTATATAAAGCTTTTATCTGGTTAGGTGATATTGTTAAGTGAAAACTATATTTACTAATCAAAAATTAAAAAGCTTCATAAAAGTAATTTTGCACAAAGACTTTTTTAAATAATTTAACATTTTTTTAGTGTATGGACATTCCAATTTTAGTAAGTATGGTAGTTCATACATGACATTATCATTAAAAGGTCATATTTTAAGGGTTGTTCTTCACTTAAAACCAATAAAACAAAACAATTACTTAGAATTCGTAAATTTATGTCAATTCTGCTCCACAGTAAATCACTTTTCAACATGTCAGGTTGTCAATAAATAAATCAATATGTCAGAAAAACAAGACCCCATTAAATGTTTGTATACTACGTTTTATGCTATATTTGTTCCAGATCAGATTTAAGTGCAATGTCATTTGTCATCTTATATTTTCTTGGTTATTAACATTCTCCTAGCCTTTCTTCTACACCCCTGGTAATGTATACCCTCTTTTTTTTTCTTTTCTTTTTTCTCACTGTAACTCCTTGCTTGAAACAATTATGAAAAAGATTGATTTAACTTTATATTTGCTCAAATAATGTGTCAAAAATATATATTTTATTGAAAGCAACCAAAATATTATTCTAATCAATATAATTTCTATTTGTAATACAACAGAGTTTTTTTCTTACTGGAAATAGTAAATTTAATCATTTAACTTTCAATAAAGATAAAAAGAAAGCTTCAAGAATTCTTTTTCATTTTTTAAAATTCATTTTAAACCTTAAGTATCAAAAATTAGTGGCAGTACATACATATATCAAAACCAAAACTGCAACCAAATTAGTAGCATCTTCAAACTTATCAACCATCAAAATAGCAAATGTTTATCAGCAGTTATCTCAAGAAGTGATTGGCATTAAGACGCCTTTCCAAATTGGTATTTACAGATCTACTATTAAAGAAGTTGTTTAATTTAAAGAAAAGATGAAAAAACACTACTCTTAGAAAATTAGATATTTACATTTTGATGGTAAATGGATTGATGGCA
This sequence comes from Ascarosepion bandense, assembly GCA_037127315.1. Lineage (NCBI taxonomy): Eukaryota > Metazoa > Mollusca > Cephalopoda > Sepiida > Sepiidae > Ascarosepion > Ascarosepion bandense. The sequence goes on along the minus strand of JBBBDQ010000897.1, from coordinate 943,200 downwards.
AAGAATATCAAGTACTTATTTTGAAGAATGAAAAAAAGAGAATTTAATTTAGAAGCATTAGATCTACCAAATGAAAAAGGAATCACAGCTGTTCTGGATTAATACAATTTATGAAAGAGCATAAAGATGATTGTTATGGACACTACGAATGTGAATACTAGGAGCAGGAGTGAGATAGTCATTCAGTTACAAAGACTATTTTCCCAAATGAAACAGGAAGAATCACAATTCATTGGCTGTGTATATAGAATGGTTTGTCATTAAGTTTTCTATATGCTTCATATGTGATATCTAGAAAATTTCCTTGATGTCAGATTCAATTTAAGAAAAAGTACATATCAACTATATAGAAAACCTAATGACAAACCACTGTATATACACGTATCTTCCAACTAACGACCATCAATAATCAAGCAGATCCCACAATAAGTTAACCACAGGTTCTCCAACTATTCTTCCCAGGAAACTATCTTCAACAACACCAAGAAAGATTATGAAACAGCCTTAAAAGATAGTGGTTTTTCAGCAACATTTACAGACACAACACATAACACAAAAAAAGCCAACAGAAAAAGAAACGTCATATGGTTCAACCCACTGTACAACAAAAATGTAAAAACAAACATAGGCAAACTATTCATTAGCCTCATACACAAACACTTCCCACCATCAAGCACTCTCCACAAGATATTCAACAAAAACAGTAAAATTCCAATACATTTGCACCAAGAACATGATATAATAAAAAACACAAGAAAACAACCAACAAGCCATCCACACAAATCAGCCTCTCTTGTAACTGCAGATCAAAGAATGAATATCCCTTAAATGTCAATTGTTTACAAAACAATGTGATATACCAAGCCACTGTAAAATCAGTAGATAATGAAGAAAAAATATGCATAAGAGTAAATGAAGGACCCTGAAAACAAAGAAACTCTACACGCAAAACATCCTTTACAAATAGCAAATACATGAACAACACAATACTTTCTGAATATGAATGAGAAAATGAAAAACAAAAACCAAATCACAATAAAAATATCATGGTAAATAAGGAAAACAGCATTAGCCTACAACAATAATTCTAAAAGCTGTAAACTCTGTTTAGATGAGAAAATAGCTATAATTACTTTTCCAGATGAACACAAATTACCATCAGAACTCATGTCAAGATGTTTACATGAAAACATTTCTACTATATTACTTAAAAATCAAAAACTAAATATTAACAAAAAAATAAAATACATAAGTATAATAACTTAATGCAAATTAATAAATAAATTAAGTAAATAATAAACAAATTAACAAACTACAAATACACACATAAACACAAGTAAACATAAACTTAATAAAAATCAAAAACAAATAATAAAGCAATCAATAATAAAATTAACAAGCAACATTATAAAATAGCCACAAAACTGTATTCAGATCCACAATTATTTCCACTCAGTATCTTCTAGAATAATTTGAAACATAACCATTATCACCTCACCAACCTAATATCAAAACTATATTATCAAATACATATATATATATATATATATATATATATATATATATGAATGATAATATTATAGATTTGATACGCCATATTAAGTGCTCAATATCATAAAATACTTGGATATTAATGGAATGAGAGAGAACTGTAAAAATAGCTAGCTAGCTAGCTAGCTATTTTTACAGCTAGCTAGCTAGACAGATAGATAGATATGAACTGGTATTATTATAAATATTATTTTTAGCAGGTACGAAGTTTGAGTTGCTATCTCTGTTGTTTTGTGGGCTGAGATTTTAACAACTCAAACATGTGTAGGCACTAAATATAACATTTATAGTAATAAGAAATAATGACCAGTAAAAATCCTTGCAAAAATATGAACAGACTGAAATGAAGATGTAATGAGATAGATAGATAGATAGATTGATAGATAGATATGAAGTGGCTCAGATTGATAGAAAAAAAAGATACACATATCTATAATTATTGTATGTATGAGTAACTGATATCATTGACCTTGGTTGAATTTGGATGTTTAACATTTTTTGCAAAATTTTCTCGACAGCGTTAAGGTAATTTTTTTTTTATTTACTTATTTTTGCCTTGTGGTCATTGTCAAACTTGAATTTAAAAAAAAAAGACAGGGCATTCTAAAAAAAAAATTCTTTAGTTATATAGAAAAGCGAAATAGGGAAGCCTCTGATTAAGGTGATGATGTAGGACAAATGATGATTTGAAGTTGGATTAGAACAACAGGAAAAGTTCTGTTTCATTTTTTCCCATTGTTGTTAAGGATGACTCAGTCGTTGTCAAAGGAGAATCACTGATCTCTGCATTTGGGGATTCTTTTGTGCTGTATACAATTCAGGTTATTTAAATAGCAAGTAGTTTAGGAAAACGGGTTTATAATTACTATCATTTTTATTCAGAAATTAATGTTGTATTTTCAAAGCAGAAATAAAAACACATTTATATGTAGCAAAGGTTAAATTTATCTCTCAAGAACATATTCATCATTATGATGTATATATATATAAAAGTGGACATTGATGTCAACACTTAAATGTGACAGTCTGTTTCATGTTAAATGCAATCTTCATGGCATATTTTATATTTACATGTGCTCTATCCCTGATATTGAGCACTTTAACCCATAAATATAGCATATCATGAAACTATATTTATCACATATATATATATATTTGTCTATACTTCCGAGATGAGGTAGTATTTACACTATTTACATTATTCGAACTATTGTCCTCATCTTTGTTGGCATGTTTATGATGTTTCAGCTGTTGTATGTTTGGGCCTTCTTCAGATGCTAGGAATTTTGAACTGAACCCTTTATTACGGTCACATGGGTATATCATTCTCATTCCTTGTGCAAAGCCACTTCTAGTAGCCATGACAGAAAAATCAGGCATAAATGACCACATATGAATGAAAAAAAAGATCACCACCTCCTATGGAATTAAGTTGAAATAACACATAGAGAATGCCACTGGAAACTACATATTAAGGAATCAGCACATATGCTAGGCTACAAAAATCTCCTAAGCCAATCAAGCATAGAAATGAATACAATATGGGAACCAGTAATATGGAGTGTTAGAGAAAATCATTAGCATAAAAAAAGATTGCAATATGAGCTCTGGTAAAAAAAAATGACAGAGAAAATCATTAGCATCAAAAGATTGCCTATGGTAAAAAATGGTTACTGAGACATTAGGTTTATAAGTCCCAGAAATTCACATACTTTTGTTCTCAAGGACAGATGGCCCAGTAGATATAGATTTTGGTTAGTTCCAGTGACTTGACTCAAAAGGTTGTGAGTTCAATACCAGGCTACAGCAGTGATGAACAAATAACTTAGTTAAAGGAAGATAACTCATGGCTACCAGCAGTGGCTTTGTACAAAATAATAGAATGATAATGATATACCTAAGCAGTTCGAAATTTGTAAACATGACAACAAAATGAGGACATCCGAATACTGTAAATAGTATATATATATATATATATAGTTTCAAGCTATATATTTTATCATATATATAATAAAATAAAGTTTTAAGGTATGCTATAATGGGTTAAAGTGCTCAATATCAGAGATAGATCATATGTAAACATAAAAGTGGACATTGATGTCAACACCCATATCATCCTATGCAAGTCAGTAAAGCCATTAGGACACAAGGGGTTACTGAGTGTGAAAGAATAAGAAAAAAGAAATACATTATTAAGGTGCAAAAACAATAGAAGAGTAATGAAGAAGATGAGGTTTGACATTGTATTTAAATTTTTGAAGATTAAAGTTAGCTGGAGACAAAAGAGAGTTCCACAAGTGTGAAGTGTGAGAGAAGAAACTGCTAGCATAGAACTTATGATTACATCTAACCAGTTCAACTGAATTAATGAAACCTTGCTTCCAATTTGTTACTGGGCTTAAATTTATAAAGTCTAGTTACCATAGGGAACAATTACTATAAAAGTATTTATAGAAAAGTACAGGGAAGCTAAGAAATACAATCAGATATATCATAGACATATCATGGAGCAAGATATACCTATATACATCACAGGTTCACACTCCTATTTCCCAACATAGTCACAATTGCTGTTAATATCTATGAATGAGGGCATGTCTTCCAGTCCCATAAATGCAGATGACTTCTGAGGTAGCCAATTCATTACAACAGTTCTCATTTCTTCAGCACTACCTGACTTGCACCAACAGACTTCCATCTTTTTGGTCCAATGAAAGAGACAATGAAAGACAAATATTATGATTAAACTATATCTTAATATATGTGTTTGAGTGTATTCTTTACTTCTTATATAATGAAACAAATTGCATTATTTTTTACTTGCCCTTGTATGTATATTGTTGTAGAGTAGCTGACACCCTTCTAGCGCTCTCAAAGATGGAATGGTCTGTAGACCAAAATAGCTACATAAATAAAGATTAATAGCAGTCAGGAATTCAAAGTGTCATTGACAATTATTATCGGACTGTGCTCTCTACGACTCTAACAACTTAACCTCTTCTCTCATTTTAATTAGTGTTGTTGCATCTTATCAGTGTTTGTTTTTTGTACTTAATATCTATTAGCATGGATATTGTGCTGTAGATATTTTAGCACACTTCATCTGGTATTTCACTGCCACCTTGGCGATACAGTATATATATATATATATATATATATATATATATATATATATATATATATGTCTATATTTTCAAGATGAGGTATTCTAACTAATTACACTATTTGCATAGTTTGAACTGTTGGAAGAACAATCTACCCCCATGAACTAAATAAATGGTTTAGTTCAAAATTCCAACTAATATCATCTGAAAAAGGCCAGAGTGTAAAATGACCAAAATTTTGCCAGTTATGGCAATAAAGATAAGGATAACAGTTCAAACAATATATATATATATATATATATATATATATATATATATATATATTATAAAAATATAATTTTAAAGTATAGAATCATTTTATCTTAAAGTGTTCAATATCAGGGATACAGTGTATGTAAATATAAAAGTGGACATTGAGGTCAACACTCAGCTGCAACATCTTTTTCATGCTTTAACACAATCTTTAAAAAGGGTCTGGAGAGTACATTTAAGCATGAAACAGACTATTTTCACAGGGTTTTGACCACAGTGTAAACCTTATATATATGTATATATATATATATTTATATATATATGTGTGCGTGTGTGTATATGAACTTACAAATTTTATTGATCCATATCACACTACCCGGGTTTCAACTATTAGGTCTCTTCAGACACCAATACAAATTGCAATCTTTAACTTTTGGGCCTGCAAAAATAACAGTGTGTCAAAAGGACAGTTTTTACCTTGACACTGCTACTATTTTAACTCCCTTCAATTCATCTCTTTGGTCCAATGAAAAAGTCATTGATGAGCAAATGTTATGGTGGTGATGAAAAAGTGAAAACTGCTGTAAGAAATTGACTAATGCAGTGGCCAGCTGAATTTTATGAAGCTGGGATACATTCTATCATTCATAGATAGAAGAATGTCATTGAAAAAGGTGGTGACTATGTTGAAAAGTAGGGATATCAATCTATGATGTATAGCTATAGCTTGTCTATATTTCCAAAATGATGGATTGTACTTATTTACACTATTTACATTGTTCAAACTGTTGTCCCCATCTTCATTACCATATTCACAACATTTTGACTGTTGTACACTTCAGCCTTCTTCAGGTGATTTGAATTTTAAACTGAACTGTTTATTTCACCCACATGCCATGTCTCTTCCGGATATCTCAGTATCAATTATCTCTTCAAGTTTTTGCTCACGTCAAGGACACATAGCCCAGTGGATAAAATCATTGGTAGAATCTAGTGACTTGATCCAAAGTAGTTGGGAGTTCAATACCTGGCTAGACTAGAGTTGAACAAAATCTTGGAGAGTTGAGTTAAAGGAAGATAACTGATACTGGTACATCCAGAAGAGGTATGGCATGTGAAACTTGAAAAATTTAATCCAGGTGGAAAAAATAAAGGATTCACTTTGAAATTCCAATCACCTGAAGCATACAACGGCCAAAACGTTGTGAATATGGCAACAATAATGAAAACAACAGTCTGAGGAATATAAATAGTGTAAATAAGCTATATCTTGATTTACAATGTTTGCTTGTGTTCCTTATTTCTTAAACAATAAAACAAATTCCATTACTTTTTGACTCACACTCATATTTAAAGTTAATTTGTATATTTTAATATTCTGTGCATTTTTTTTTTTACCTTTACACAAGATCATATAGATATATGGTGGGAATGGGTGTTGTTATAAGTTAACATCTACCACCCATCATAAGCTTTAGTCTAAAGAGTACATGATTTATACTTCAATTCTATAGATTTACACAAGAAGAAAATGTTTACTTTTAAAACTGAAAAGAAATAACAAAGACTTTAATGCAACCCAACATAGATGAAAATATATTACCAAGTTGTAAAATATGTTTATTATACTTCATGGTGAACATCTAATATAGACTACAAGTTATTGAAGAGGATTTGATGACAAAAATAAAAATTTCAGATTTGATTTTAAATATTACATTGTTACAAAAATAATAGCTAATTTCAGAAACATAATTTTATTCTTGAAAAATTAACTGTAGAAATGTTGAAATTAGTCAAAATATGAACCTTGAGTATGTATATATATATGTATATATATATGTATCTATACATTTCTGTCAATGATCAACGAGATTATTTATTCCCTGTTGATAAAAAGTTATTGGCTGTGATGCAACAAAATCTTTGAAAGCTGATTTCAACTCTGGTTTGGACCTAAAAGTTTTACTGTTTAAAAATGTGCTTAAGTGCTTAAAAAATGATAACCAGTGGGTGAAAGATCAGTAGAATATGGAGGATGTAGTAAACCCTTGTTTTCCAAGTTTGTGACTTTTTACAACATCATTCTTGCTGCATGTAGCCATGCATAAATCATGAAGCAGAACTGAACCACGTTGATTCACCAATGCCGGTCTCATTTTTTGCAGGTGTGCATACATTTTAGCAAGTTGATTGCAATAAAGCTCTGCATTAATGATTTGATTGGCTTCCAGAAAGCTGTAGTGGATAACACCAACTGCAGACCACCAGACAGTCACCATAATCATTTGCTGAAGCAACTTTGGCTTTGGAAAATGTTTGGGGGATTCATGATGATGAAGCCATTGACCTGATCATTTACGATTATCATAAAGGATCCACTTTTTATCATGCAGAAAGAGCATTGGGCATACTTCAAAATGCCTAAGTATTTGATTTTTATTGAGATTTTCACTTTCTCAATACTCTGCAAATGGCATGAGACTGTTGCAGTACTGACACCAAGCATCTGAGACATTTCTCTAACATTTTGATGCAGGTTTTGTTCAACAACTGCTTACAATTGTTTATTTTCAAGAATACATAGCTGTCCTCTACCTTCTTCATCTTCAAGGTTCTCATCACCAGTATAGAATTTCTGGAACCACCTTTGTACTATCTGATCACTTGTGGACCCATCTTCCCATGCTCTGTTGATATTGGCAGAAGTTTAGGAGACACTGTGCCCAAGTTTGAAGAAAAGTAAATGAAGATCAGGTTTTGTCATGTTCATAATTAAGGGCTTCTATGCTTCAAAAATATTTCTGTCTGAAAATAAGTTAAAAATTATTAAAGAGTACACATTAATTATTATGTATACCAAAATTCACCAAATAGATACTGTGAATACTATGTTAAAATGGCTTTTCAAAATACTACACTTCAAGCAACAATTATTTTTGTAACTACTTAATAGTTTCTTTGCAAACAGTCAATCTGTTAATTAGAATATAATAAGTATAGTACCATCAAAACTGATTGGATTATTATATCAATAATTAAGAGAAACAAAAATAAAATAACTTAGAAAGAAACAAATAAAGAAAATAGAAAGAAATCTTAAATGATTTAGAAAAAAGTAAGAAAGAAAAATTCAATGATTAAGAAATAAAGAAAATTTAAATGGTTAATAAAGAAAAAAAGACAATTTAAATGATTAAGAAATAAAAAGAAAATTAAATGGTTAGGAAAGAAAGAAAATTGGATTCAAAAAGAAAAAATTTAACTGATTAAGAAAAACAACTTAAATGACTAAGAAAAAAAAAATTAAATGGTGAAGAAAGAAAGAAAAAAGTTTAAATGATTAAAAAAGAAAGAAAATTTAAATGATTAAGAAAAAAAGAATATTTAAATGATTAAGAAAGAAAATTGAATTGACTAAGAAAGAAAATTTCAATGATTAAAAAAAGAAAGAAAATTTCAATGATTAAGAAAGAAAGAGAAAAAAATTTAAATTTTTACAAAAGAAAGAAATAAAGAAAAAGATTATTTCCTGAACTTTTAATCCCTAATATATTTTGTACCTGGAAAAAACACCTCACAATATAATATTCAGTTATTAACTTATATGAATTTTTATATACAATATAAAGGAGCTGTACCTATAATTTTCTTCTCTGTGCCTTGTTTCTTCAGAGCTTCCTTATACTTTATAGCCCTTAGTTAGGTTTGTCTCTTCACTATACCTCCCTTTTCTGTCATCCATTTAATCAACCTTGTAAGGTAAATTACTCACTGTTTCTCTCTGTAATACTTATCTACTGTCACTGGGTTTCAAACTGAGGCTGTTTCAGGAATGAAAGGCATAATTTACAAATCATTTTTTTCAATTGTAATTCAGAATAATGAGAACTGATGAAAATTCTGTAAACCAAAAAATTTTAATTTATTTAAAGGGAATATTTATTATTATTATTTATTTAAAAATTATAAAATTCAAAATTTGTAAAATTAAATAATTCATACAATATCATCATTGTTTAACATCCCCTTCCATGCTAGCATGGGTTAGACTGGGTTTTCTTGATGGCACTTTTCCAGGCCGCCCTATTTTCTGTAAGGCTTGGCTGTAATCGCAACTTCCTTAAATCGTCTGTGATAAGCTGGTTTTACATGGTCTACTTATCATACGTAATTGAACCATCATGAAATATTGGAGCAAGTTTTACAGCTGTATACCCTTACTGACACCAACCAGTTTAGGAGATTGGAAACTGTGTTTTTATCAAGACACTATTTCTAGGGAGATTATCTACCAAGGTTAGAGAGTTCAGTCTACCCTTTTCTACACAGAGTAGATGTAGAGGTTTTTATTTAATAGATTTCCTTCTCTTAGACGAGTTGCTATCTAAAGCTAAAGACTTTTGCCCAGCCTAAGCAGTTTAACATCATACTTATGACAGTTTGTTTTCATTTTTTTTTTTTGGTGTGGGAAGGGGCACTATTTGACCATAGCTGGGATCCTGACAGGTGCTACCACCCTGGGTAAACCTGGGAAAAACAGAAATTAAATAGTAGTTCCATGCTCCTCAAAATCTTGTTGTCAGATGTAGTTTATCATTATACCTAAGAATAGGCATATATAAATATTTGTGAATATTTCCATCATGAAATTTTTATCTATTTTAAGAGAATATTAATTTATTCATTTTAATTTATTTAAAAAGAATTTTTTTTTTATTTATTTAAAACTTTTAAAATGTTATTAAATGAAATAATGAATGCAATAAAGATTTGTAAATATGTTATTTAGATTCTTTGCTAAAAAGTATAACAGGCATCCAACTGTCTATAAGACTAGTGAGATAGACATATAGATATGAGTAAATTGCAATAGGGATGGAATGAGAGAGAGAAGATAGATATTAACATATTGATTTAGATAGATAGATAGATAGATAGATAGATAGATAGATAGATAGATCATACATATATACATACATACATACATAGATATATAAGAGAAAGCTATAAAATCTTACAAGTGTAATAGGCAGAAATAAATAAATAAAACATAAGGAAATCAATTTTATTATGACACAATTTTTAAATTTTGACCTTATAAAAGTGCAATATCTGTAAAGCTATAAAGTCTTAGAAATTAAATTTAAGTCACAAATAAAAACAGTGCACAAGTTGTTATAAATATATAGGATGGCCTCTGTGTATCGTTTTTCAAGAATTTTTCTGAAAATTATTCTTATGAAGACTGAATATAATTTTAAAATTAAGTTACCAAATTTAATTCAAGCCAATATTGCCATTAAATATTTATTTTGGTAAATTTCGAATGAAACAAATTGGTTTCTTTTCATTCCTTTTCTTTGAGTTTACAAAAAGTTATTTTTACTTACAAATGCTAACAAATTTTATTTTCTGTATTTGTTTTTTTTATTTAAATCTAAAAGGATCATTATGAAAAATGCCCTTTTTTATTATGGAAACTTTTAAAGATTCCCCTTGTAGTTTTTAATTGATTGATATGTTTTTATGGTTTACCAACCATTTTCAGGTTATTTAAAGCAAGAAAATACTTTCTTTTTAGATTTTAAGAATTTTTGGGGAGATAATTATGATTTACTGATACAAGTCCTACTAATTAATATATAGCTAGAGGAAGACTAGGTGGATTCATATTTTTCCCAAGGGCATTTGTGCATAAATGAGTATAACAAACAAAACTGAAATTATAACGTGGCTTGTTTGATTTCCAATTCCAAGCTCTTATCCATTATCCCCCTCACCCTTCACATTCAAACTTACAGCACTTAATATTCCCAAGTGGTCACCCATCTAGGTACTGACCAGGCTCAACTTTGCTTAACTTTTGTGATCATAAACTAATGTTTCAATGTGATGTGACCATAAGTCTTTGTAGTTTAAACAATGGTGACATGTAAATGATATACAAAATTAAAAGGTAAAGAAAAAAAATCTCCTCTACAATATGAAAATGTTTTTAAGATTTAAAAGAAAAACTGGATACTTACTTTGTTTTTAAACTGCATTAATTTCTTGTGAAGCTCTTAGTCATCCGTCTTTATAAATGTATTATGGTTCTTTTGAGTTTTACTGATCAGGTCTCAAAGAAAAGTTACCATTAAATGCCAACAATAAAAAAAATCTCTTTAAGTCATTAAGAACATATTCTTCTCTCTTGATAACTCAAAGACGCTATGGAAATTGCAAAAGACATTTTGCTGTTTTCATTTCATGAAAATATACAAACCAAAACTTAACTATAAGAAATACTATGAAAATTAATACCCATTTGTATTGTCACATGACAATATCACATGACAATAGGTATTATCTTTTCTTAGGTCCTACCTTTAGGCAAAAGCTATTTACGTCTTACAGATTATCTGATCTGTCTACTTTGCTAGGAGGAGCATGTGAACAGAGTCTATGTTTTGTCTTTATAACTGTCTTAAAAATATTCCCAAAGGGTTATATGTGTACACAAACATATGTGTGGATAATTTTAAATACAGGGTTATGATGACAGCCTCATTCTGATATTGCATAGTAATTAATCTTGTGTTGTAATACAGCCAATGTTGTATTAATGAGAATTTCGTGCCAAGATTGTGTATATGTGTATGCATATCTGAATGCATCACAGCTAAGTATGGAGTGGTTATAAAAGTGATTCCTACTCTCTTATAGTCTATGTTTGGGTTGTTAAAGCTCTGAAATAGCAGTATCATTTTTTATATAGTTTTTATATATATTTTTAGATGTTTTTATTTGTTTATCCAAAAACACAAGCATAGGAGGGAAATTTTATTTAAATAAAACTAGATAGAGTAGATTTTGATTAAATGGAACATAGGTTCAATCAATCAAAAATTAAATCATTATTTTAAATCAGACTGTCTTTTAAATGTAAATCTATTTAAAAGGAATGACTACTTAGGATTGACAGAAATCCAAGGTTCTTATATGTTTCACTCAAGCAGAGTCTGTGTATTTTATAAGAGTTCAAGATAAAATATTAAACAAGATGTATTTGAAGTAGATTTAAAATGAATAACTCTACATCATTTATCTCAATGAGCCCAAAATAATTGATATTGTTCATTGGCCTAAAGTGATTCAATTATTCTATGCATTTTTCAGATGATCTTCATTACTGTTTTTAACACAACATTTTTACTGTAGTATTATGATGAAGATAGGAAGGGGTTTCATGTGCCTGTGTGTGTGTGTGTGTGTGTGTGTGTTGGTCATTAGCATTTGTTTCTACTTTCTATTGTCATCTGTTCAACAAGAACTTTTTACATTATAATAAGATTACAGAATTAATCATTCTGCTAGCAAGAACATTATCAAACTAGGCACATGTATTTTTATCAAGAAATTGGCCTTATCTGTATGATGGAAAGATGTCAATTGTCAAAAATATTTTTTTCTGAACTCTGGTATGACAATTAAATTGACACTTTGCTTTCTGCCCTTGCAGTGGAATAAAGGTTACCAATTGTAATGACATTCAGTTGAATGACTCAACATCATCAAAATAAGTGAATTAAACACATACACGGATTTTGTATATATATATATATATATATATATATATATATATATATATATATAAAATAACATAATTCAGAAAAGGAGAAAAATATATATGTCATTAGCTGTAGTGCATGCATGCAAGGCTGATGCAAGGGTTTCATGTCCACTCATAAGTCTATTATATTCCCCCCCACACACACAACTCTACTACATCTCAATTTTCATAAAGTAATCTCCATATAAAATATATACTTTATTGTAACCTTATTATGTACAATAATGGATTATATGCAATATAAGTGAACAATTGAACTAGAAAAATTGAAAATGAATACAATGTATCTAAATACAAATTAGAGACATGTCATAATAGATCAATGTTTTGTGGCAATTTTAAACATAAACTTGAGATTTCTCTTCTTAAAAATTGAATAATTCTAACACATTCAAGCGTATAGTGGCAGAGCAAAGAAGAAACAACCAAAATTTAAAGAAATAATTGTATTAACATAAATTAAAACAAATGATAAATCAGTGTAGATGTCTTTCATTGAAAAAGAGATAAGTGGAGTTGTAAAAGGCACATGGAAGGAGATGGAGGATGATTTGTGATTTACTGGAGTGATGGCCTTTGGTGAGTCGTCTCTTGGAGATGGGAGGTCACCTTCCAACGAAGTTTGTGAACCTGTACAAGATGCTGTCCAACTGTTGAATGTCTTTCATGATGGGCTTTTATATCCTTTATTAGGATCAAATCTTCAGTTTGTATTTTGTTTTTTTTTAAGCAGGAATTAATGCTATTGGGTGGAAATTCTGGATTGTATTGCTTATTTTTTCTGACTGAGTCAGTCAATTGAGTGCCATAGGTAATACACACTTAGGTGATCATTTCCCGAAAGAGACATGACTGACTTAGCAGAAGATTTTTTCACAGTAAGTTGCCATTACTTTCTGCAGTAGACTGTTTGCCAACCAAGGCTATAGAATCCAATCTGTCCTGCTATTTAACACATAGCTGGAGGGAGAAGCAACAAATTAATACCTTTCCCAAGGGTATTTGCACATAGGTGAATGCAACAATTTCAACTGGAATTTCAACTCAGCTTTCCAATTTCTCATTCTGAGCTGATATCCACTTCAACACACATCCTTTCTTTGAGTATGTGAACAAAAACGAAAGATATGTGTAGAGCCTTGCACAACTGACAGAATTTTAATTCAGTTTTGGGTGTTCAGAGCATTCACATATGGCTAATGGTGGAAATTAAGATAGCATGAATCAGAAAAATATCTTGATTTATGAATAATAGACTGCACAGTAGAATCAAGCCAGAGATAAAACAAGAACAGTTTCATCAAGAACATTGGCATAAAGAGTGCAATATTTATGCTCAGAATATTATCAGAAAGGGCAATACCCATGCAGAAAGACGTGTACCTGCGTTTCATAGAATACACAAAGGTATTCGATAAAGTATGTCACAAAGACTTGATAGAGATGCTTGGCAACTTAGACATATTTGAGAAAGACATTAAAATAATCAAGAACTTGCACTGGCAGCAAACCACTTGCATATGGACAGGAAATGAGTTCAGCATATATACAATAATAGAAAGGGGCGCAAGACAAGGATGTGTTTTCTCACCAGATCTATTGAACCTAGAAAATTCTGAGAGAACTAGAAGTCCTGCCAGGATTTGGCATTGGCGGTTATAATCTGAACAATGTAAGATATGCAGATGATACACTACTGATAGCAGATATGGAAAGGAAACTACAAGACCTCCTACAGAAGGTAACTAAAGAAAGTAAAAAGAAAGGACTAAAAATAAACTACAAAAAAACTGAATGCATGTTCATCAGTAAAAAAAAAAAAAAGAGCCTAAAAGGCCAACTATAAGTCAGGGATACTAAAATTTACCAATTAAAGAAATTTAAATATCTGAGAAGTGTTCTAGCAGAGGATGGAAAGTGTGACACTGAGATCCGAAGGGATACTGGCATAGCTAAGGATGCATTCCAAAAGTTGAGATGAGTATTGAAAGACAGGAAAATTTCGATCAAAACAAAGAAAAGAGTACTGGATTATTATGTGATGTCTGTCCTTCAATATGGCAGAGAATGCTGGGCAATCTCATGAAAGATGACGGAAAGAACTGAAGCAACAGAAATGTGGTTCAACAAAGGGTGCTGAGGATACCATGGACTGAATATGTTAGCAACAAAAAGGTTTTGGAGATGATGGAAATGAAAAGAAAACTTATACTTAACATCAGGAAAAGACAGTTGAAGTTTCTGGGACATGTAATGAGGAAGGAAGGCTTAGAGAATCTGATACACACAGAATAGATAGAGGAAAAGAGAGACAGAAGAAAGCAATACATGACATTTTTGACGAGCTTGAGCAAATGGATGGAAGAGCAAGGTTTGGGAGGAATAACAAGAGGAAGGGTGTTAAGAGTTACAAGGGATAGGGAGATGGGGAAGGCCATGATTGCCGACGTATTGAAGGGACAGGGTACATAGAAGATAAAATTATCTTGGCTCCTTCTCTATTTCATGTTGACTTCTTTCTATTAGTTATTCCAAGTATTGCCCTTTCCACTAATATTTGTGCATTTTAAATTACGCTTTAAAATGATGGTGTTTATTTCCATGTTTTGTACCTGGTATTATTGATTCATTTTTTATGGCTTATCAACCCTTCACAGGTTATTTAAAGTTAGATTATATTTTTAGATTGCAAGAATTATTATTAGTTTTTTTTTTTAGTTAATAATGATTTAGCAATACAAGTCTTACTAATTAACCCTTGGCTAGAGGCTAGGGGAAGAAAAAGTGGATTCATACCATTCCCAAGGTTATTTGCTCATAAGTAAATATAAACCCAACAGAAATTGGGACTCAGCTCTCCAATTAACAATTCCAAGCCATTATCCATTACACATCCAAACTTACAGCACCTAATATTCTTAAGCTGTCACCCATCTAGTTACTGACTAGACTCGATGTTGCTTAATTTTAGGGATCATGCAGGAACCAGTGTTTCAATGTGATGTGGCCATAAGCATAGGAGAAAAGGTCGAAGGGGGTAAATGTTGAACCCATTCAATTAGATGACCAGTCTAGTTAACAAAAAATAATATGAAAACTGACACCTTTGTTTGATGACTTGTATTGATATTGAAAATCGTGATATCACTAACCATCATGTGGAATTTCACTCTCGCTTCTATTCACCAGTATGAAGTAAGTGAAATTAAATCATAAAAACTATTGAGGATGTACCCAATAATAGTACAGTAATTTGACTACACAAAAACATATATAAAATAAAGGTTGGAAAAGGAGTGAGACATGGGGATATGATTTTGCCTAAATTATTTGCAGCATTTTTCAGACAAAGAATTGAGAAGGAACAGGAGAAAGCCAAAATAGAGAATATTTAAATATTCTATGGTATGCTGATAGCATTTACTAATGTCAGAATTACTACTAGAAAAATTACAAGAGATACTGAATGACCTGAATTGGAAAGTCACAATGAAGGTGTTGATGTTGGCGCAGAATTTTGGTTTTATATTCAAAATGAACAAACACTGAGTGAATGTTGTTTTGGAAGGTTTATTTTCTTTTTTTATGAATATAAATTGTATCCTTCTTGCGAGACAGACTTTGTAGTTTGCGATATGTTGGAACAGAGAGAGAGAGAGAGATCTTTCTTTTTAGCAAGAAGTCATTCTGATTAGTTTTTTGGTAGTTAGAGTGGAGTGGATAAGTCTGTCTTACTTTTTGTTGAAAGGGTACAGAAGACTGACATCAAAAGCCTATTTCTTCCTGAATTTATATTGAAGTGAGTGTTGTAGCATTGTCCTTTGCTTTAGTACTGGGTTTTTGATGTTTTATTTCATTTATCCAAATATCTGATTTCGTAAATGAGGCTAGTTGATTGATCTCTCTCCCTATTAATAGCAGTGTTAACGTTATTGAGGTGTTAAAAAGAGGATAAGTAGGTGATACTTTTCAGGAGATTTCAGAAATATTTTTATTTTATTTTATTTATTTTAAACTCTACATACTACTACTACTACAAAGATTTAAAGATGAACAAATATAAAACAAATGTTCAATTGTAACATTCAGAAAACACTAATCAGAAATAGGGGACAAAGAACTGGATAAATCTAGGAATACATCTATTTTAAGGCAGGCGATAATATTTAGAAAGATCATTAAGATTAAATAAAACAATGTATAACTATTGTTTGGAAGTTATCTAATAAAACTATCTAATAAAACTATCTAATAAAACTACAGACCTTATCAATATGGTTAAAAATGTAAAGGACATAGTGAATTATATGATCACCAAAGTTAACCTTGTCAGTACCTAGATAGGGTATTTGCTACTTATACACAAATATCCTTGGGAAAGGTATGAATCCACCCCTTCTCCCTTCAGCTATGGGTTAATTAGTAAAAATGATACCACTTAATCCCTATTATCTTAAAAATAAATGCTCAGATTATCTGGATTTCAAATAAAAAGAAAAGAAAATGCAATAGTGGAGAATTAATAAATACTAAACACTTCCAATAACTTGATGTATGGATTAGTTATAACAAATTAGTACAGAAGGTAACGAAACTGAATATAGAATACACTGTACTAAAGTTAATTTTAGCCAACATGCAAATTTCTACAAAACCAAAACATTAATCTGAAAACTCAAGTCTTGTTCTTAAAAAGCCTTGTAAGATCGAGGCTTTTGTAGCAGCCATAGATCTATTTCCTTTAGCGAATCAATGCCTCCGACGGGAGATTCGGTCACTCACTGACCAATCAACAGGTGGAGCGCATTGATTCCTCTCTAGAACTATTTTCCCTAGTGCTGTTTGTAGAACAGAGGAAAGGAAGAGAGCCACTAGCCAGCGTGAGTAACGGACGTCTCTCTCACACCGCTGCCACTGATTCCCCATGGAATACTTTCGCTGAAGACGCTGCTGCTAGCTTCACCATGGACACTTACATACTACCAATCTTGTACGTTTACTATGTAATAAACCATTCTTTGTTGTTATTCTAAAAGCAAGTTTCGTCATTCATTTGTGTGCCTAAAAATATAGTGTTGGGGAAATTAAGCATTTCCCATAACTCCTAAAAAATGGTGACCCCGAATGGCACCTTAGGATGGCGAAACGAATTAAAAAAAAAAAACAACACGAAACTCGGCCTCCACTTTCGGACAACAGTACAAGTAAAGTTAAAAGGAGAGAGAGAAAAAGCTTCCTGACTCAAAGAACCTAAAAAAAAAAAAAAAAAAAATACAACCACCCAATTTTGTTTGTGACACACGTGTGCGTTAAATTCATTCGTCGGCTGAGAAGACATTGGCAAAAATTTTTGCCCTCAGTAAAACAATCTTTCTAAACAGAGATATCATCTTTCGTTTTGCTAGACATACCGACGCCCATTCCCAAGTGGTCAAATAGGAAGATAAAAGATTCTCCCTTTACTCAAATAACATTTTTTTGAACACGTGCCTTCACAACAAAAACCCCAAAAACTTTCCGACGAGGAAGTATCTTCTTTTCAGCCCGTACACAAGAAAAACACCAACTCAAGCAAGCATAACGAACGTTACATTTTGTTCAAAGAAAACAAAGTTTAAAAAGAAAAAATTATTACCCTCGGCTTGGCCAACAAGGCAGAAAAAAAAAAGAAACTTACTACTCTGCTCTTTTCAACTGACCACGTGGTACAAAAAATATATTTTTATTGCAATAACAAAAAAAAAACAAAAAAAATACAAGTGAGTAATACACTTTTACATTTTATTTTTTCGAAAGTTAAAGCTAAAAGGGCGCCTCCTTCCTTAACATTTAACTTTCCCGCCTAAATGGTGATTGGGCGACGCCATCTTTAATTCCAACTTTTGTTTTTAAGACAGGCCTTGAAACTGACAGTTATCTCCCTTACTAAGGAACCTTAAAGCAGCACCTTTCTCTCGTTTAACACGAATATCACTATTTTCTTGTGTCTTTTGAAATGTTTTCCCTCTCGTTTCTTTCTCATTGAGACGTGTTTCTTTGATATTTTTTTTTTTTTGGTGGTCTGTTGTCACGCTATATATTAAAAAGAAAATGGCGACTACTTTACCTGCTTTCGCTGGCGACGTTCGAGTTTGGTTTGCCCAACTCGAGTCATATTTTATAGCGAACAACGTCGTGGAGGAGCGGCAATTGCCTATTTTATTTAGTGCATTTCCCGCGTCATTGACACCAGTTGTCAAAGATTTGATAACTGACACCCCCCTTAATGCTACTTATGACAGTATTAAGCGGGAAGTTCTGCGCCGGACGTCGCTATCAGCGGAAAAGCGGTTCCAAACTTTAGTCAATGTCGAGCTGTTGGGAGACCGCATGCCAAGCGAATTGCTCCGCAGAATGAGAGAGCTGGCAGAAGATGTCCCTGCTGATAGTGCCTTTATAAAGCAACTTTTCTTCTTAAGATTGCCCTCTCAAGTAAAGGCAATTCTGGCACCCATGGTAGAGAAATGCTCTGTAGACGTAATAGCGTCCTCTGCAGATAAAGTGATGGAATTCACCAAGGGGCCTATTACCGCGTCCATTCCTCAGCCAAAGGCTGAAGTCTCTTCCCTCTCTGCTGCTGGGAACACAAGCGAAGGTGCCACACAAGTGGCGATACTCAAAGCTTTAGTGCAGCTTGCCACTGAAGTAAGTAAATTAACCGTACTTAATTCACAACAGCCTAGACGTCGACATAAAAGTCGTTCGCCATCCCCACACCACCGCCGCCATTCAAGCAAGCCAGGACTATGCTATTATTACAGTTGTTTTGGCGCTAAGGCTCGGAGGTGCAAAATGCCCTGCTCCTTTTCAAAGCAGGGAAACTTAAATCTGGAGAGCTGAGCACGGCACACTCTCCACAAGATCTATGTAACAACCGTGCCTATTTTATCACTGACTCCAGGTCCCAAGCACGTTGTTTGGTTGACACAGGAGCAGCTTGCAGTATCTGGCCACTGAAACTCCTCACTGAGAAGCCGCCACTGTCGCCCATCACACTGCAAGCGGTAAATCACTCCCCTATTCCCACGTACGGTCAAATTTCTCGTTCTCTGGACTTGGAATTACGGAGAGACTTTACATGGATTTTTACTGTAGCTGATTTACCATACCCCATTCTAGGCTCGGACTTTCTGCACCACTTCAACCTTTTAGTGGATATGCGCAAGCGACGACTTATTGACGGCAATACGGAACTTTCCGTCATGGGTTTTAAGGCAAATATCTCACCTATCAGCCCGGTATTTTTCATTGCCGCCACTGACGACCCATACCAAACATTACTACGCTCTTACCCAGAGTTAACTAACTTAAATTTCGTTGTGAGCAAATCAACTCACTCTACAAAACACCACATCGAGACCACAGGCGCTCCGGTGTTCTCACGCCCTCGCCGCCTCCCTGCTGATAAACTAAAGGCGGCGAAGGCAGAATTTAACCATATGCTGCAGCTGGGAATTATACGCCCCTCGTCCAGTCCATGGGCTTCCCCTTTGCATATGGTTCCAAAGCGTTCTGGAGATTGGCGTCCGACTGGGGACTATCGACGACTAAATGCCATTACGGTACCTGATCGTTACCCAATCCCACATATACAAGACTTCGCTTCATCCCTGCATGGTTGTAAGACCTTCGCCAAACTAGACCTCGTTAAGGCTTACCATCAGATACCAGTGAACCCAGACGACATACCCAAAACTGCAGTAACTACTCCATTTGGAGCGTTTGAATTTTTAACTATGCCTTTTGGTTTGCGAAACGCGGCTAGTACCTTCCAACGCTTCATGGACGAAGTAGTGCGTGATTTGGACTTCGTCTATAATTATATAGATGACATCCTCGTAGCAAGTGCCTCACCTGAGGAACATGTTACTCACCTCCGCCTACTGTTCGAACGGTTTCAAAAGTACCAGGTGAGGATTAACCCTGGTAAATGTGTTTTCGGTGCTTCGTCGCTAACTTTCTTGGGACACATTATAAGCCCCGAAGGGATATCTCCCTTACCTGAAAAAGTGAAGGCTCTACAAGACCTTCAACCACCCACTTCACTTCGCCAACTGAGGCACTTTCTCGGTCTGCTTAACTATTACAGACGTTTCATCCCACACTGTGCGGATCTCCTGTCTCCTCTGTCTGACATGTTACGTAACAGGAAAAAGAAAAATGAGCAGATTTCGTTGAATGACATACAGCTAAAAGCCTTTAACGAAGTGAAGAAGAAATTAGCGGCAACATCGCTACTTGCACATCCTGTACCCGACTCCCAGTTTTCATTGGTCGTTGATGCATCGGGCACAGCTGTAGGTGCAGTTTTGCAACAGCAACACCAACAACAGCTACAACCTCTTGCTTATTTTTCGAGACAGCTAAAACCGGCAGAACAACGTTACAGCACGTTTGGCCGTGAACTCCTAGCAATGTACCTCGCAGTGAAACACTTTCAGCATTCACTAGAGGGCCGACAATTTGTGATCTACACCGATCACCGTCCGCTTACTTTCGCTCTGCGCTCAAAGCCGGACATATATTCTCCTCGCGAAACTCGCCACTTGGATTTTGTTTCGCAATTTACAAACGATACCCGACAGATCTCTGGTGAACAGAATGCTGCGGCAGACGCCTTGTCTCGCCTTCCCATTAATTCACTGTTCTCACCTTCAGATATCGACTTACGACAGATGGCCTTTGACCAACCACGCCTGGACACCTTTGATCTATCATCACCTGAATTTGCAACTTGCAAGTTCGCATACTTACCAGTGCCTACTGCAGATACGCAGATCATCTGTGACACCTCAACAGACGCACCTCGACCTTTTGTTCCGATGACACATCGTAGGGTTGTTTTTGACACACTACACCAATTGGCACACCCCGGACCCAAAGCCACAGTGAAGCTGATTACAGCTAGATTTTTCTGGCCAAACATGAGGCGTGATATCACTGCCTGGACACGTTCTTGCGTATCCTGCCAAAAGTCAAAGGTGCACAAACATATCCGTGCACCCCTCGGAACATTCAGCACCCCAGACGCTCGGTTAAGCCATGTCCATATTGATCTGGTTGGACCATGGCCGGTCAGTCAGGGATTTACTTACCTCCTGACCTGTATAGATCGCTTTACACGGTGGCCCGAAGCTATTCCCCTAAAGGACATTTCAGCTGAATCCGTAGCGCAAGCCCTTATATCAGGCTGGATAACGCGTTACGGAGTTCCTACAACAATTACCACTGACCGTGGCAGACAATTTGAATCCCACCTATTCCAGGAACTTCCCAGAATTTTAGGAATCAATCGAATTCGAACTACGAGCTATCACCCTGTTTCTAACGGGATGATAGAACGCTTTCATCGCCAATTAAAGGCCGCATTACGTGCCTATCCTGACCAACAGCGATGGAGCGAATATGTACCTGTTGTCCTTCTTGGCTGTCGTGCAGCTATCAAAGAGGATCTAGGATACTCTCCAGCAGAACTTGTCTATGGAGTACCTCTATCATTACCAGGTCAGATGTTGAACCCTATAGATTTAACAGGAACAGATCCTGCCTTGTATATAAACAGACTGCAATCTTATTTTGGTAATCTCCCACCAATGCACCCTAGGGAACAGACCATCAAATCATCAGTCCCAAAAGATATGTCTTCATGGACTCACGTTTTTCTAAGAAGGGACGCTGTCAAAGCCCCTCTCACTCCACCTTACACTGGCCCTTACCGCGTGCTTTCACGCACTGACAAACTTCTCACTCTTGACATTAGTGGCAAAAAAGAAACTGTATCTACTGACAGGGTGAAAAGAGCCTTTCTTAACACAAACACACAAGAGCCACATATTCCCCCTACTTACATACATGAACATATCTTCACACCCGTGGAAAAAAATACGATGCCAACAGACAACTATGTCACCACCACACGCAGTGGTCGACGAGTACATTGGCCCAAAAAGCTCTGTAAAACTGTTTATATATAAATTGTACCCTTCTTTGTTTTATGGCCGCTATCTTTTTCTCTGTCGGCTTTCCGCCTAAGCAGGGGGTGATGTAGCAGCCATAGATCTATTTCCTTTAGCGAATCATTGCCCCCGACGGGAGATTCGGTCACTCACTGACCAATCAACAGGCGGAGCGCATTGATTCCTCTCTAGAACTATTTTCCCTAGTGCTGTTTGTAGAACAGAGGAAAGGAAGAGAGCCACTAGCCAGCGTGAGTAACGGACGTCTCTCTCACACCGCTGCCACTGATTCCCCATGGAATACTTTCGCTGAAGACGCTGCTGCTAGCTTCACCATGGACACTTACATACTATCAATCTTGTACGTTTACTATATAATAAACCATTCTTTGTTGTTGTTTTAAAAGCAAGTTTCGTCAGTCATTTGTGTGCCTAAAAAAATATAGTGTTGGGGAAATTAAGCATTTCCCATAACTCCTATACTTTCATATCGATGTCATACATGACACTAAACCTGTTTAGAAATATTTAAACTGTCAGCCTTATGAAACCGCTTTCTAAGATCAATCATTAAAAATTACCTGTGGCTCTTTGCAAGCAGAATCGTTTTTTGAAGTTTATGGATTGTTGCTACAAAATCATGAACAAGGAACTGTACCAAATAATAGAAACCACATCATTTGAGGACTTTCAACATAAGCAACAGTAAAAACGGATATCACATGTAACTAAAAAAAAAAATAATGACATTATGAAGATGTTAACATTCCATACTAATTAAAACAAAAGCTTAGGAAGGAAACCTGGAAAGAGTAACAGCTACTGAACTTGAGAAACCTATTTTCTTGAAAAACTGTTTCAAGAGAAAGATTTTATAAATTTGAAATCATAGTAGTACTGGATGCTTGGTCAATGAATGCTAAATATATTCTCATAAGGAAGCGGATATTATTACCATTACTAACCGTCGCGTAGACAAATAAGCAGATGAATGGTCTAGATTCCATATTAAGCAAGAATACATTTCAGAAGGGACATAGTTTGAGTGCACCGTTGCTTAAGGCGGTCGTCAGTTAACGCTATGTACGGATAACAATACAATAGGATTGATTGAATCTTTAAAAAACAACTCCTTCTTAAATATACTCTAAAAAGATAGTGAATGGTTTAGTGTAAAAAGTAGCCATCGTAATAAGTGAAAACTAAAATTATTCTGATATTAAGAATTTATTTACGACAGCCTGAATATGGTCTACCAGAAAATGGCGGCGGAGAGAAAAGAATCGGGTTTGTGTTGATTTCTTTTATAAAAACAGTGACTAAAAGACAAAAATAAAAAGTTGATGAATTTGATTTGAATCTAGTTTTAAATTTCTTGATTTCTGAAGTGTATACGAAGATATTTTATGTCCGTTAATTTCTTTCTGAGCTTTGGTTTTTCTACTCTTTTTTTTTTTTTCGTCGTCAAATAGGTTTTTTTTTTTTTTACAATTTTTATCAGAAACTTTCCTTAATAAACGTTTTACTTTTAGTTTTGAACTTCTGTCGAAAGTAAATACCGAGAAAGTAAATTGATTATCAGTAAAATTCCGATATTTTTCTAATTATGAAAATGTATATAAACCGCTCAAAGCAATTTCGCATGGAAAATCCTCGAATACACGTAATTATTATTTCTT
This sequence comes from Ascarosepion bandense, assembly GCA_037127315.1. Lineage (NCBI taxonomy): Eukaryota > Metazoa > Mollusca > Cephalopoda > Sepiida > Sepiidae > Ascarosepion > Ascarosepion bandense. Next base: position 919,004 of record JBBBDQ010000897.1, on the reverse strand, counting down.
TTTTTAACTATTCTTATTGTTTTTTTTAAGTCATACATCAGAAAGAAATCGAAAAATTGCGTTTGAAATACATTGTATTTCAACTATAATAACCAATTAATGCCCATGAAAAAGGAGAAAATAGAAGTTTGAGGACAATTTGAGTTTTTGACTTTGAATTTTTGTTCGGCATCCGAATCTTAAACATTATTTACAAATCAAAAAACAATGTGACACAAAAAGTCCTAATATATTTTAATGGGACTATGTTGGCTTTCACAAGGTAGAACCACGAGTTTTCTAACAAAACGAAAAACGCATAAAAATGTTTTCTTTGTACCTGAGTTTTTGTAAATCCGTATTTTAAAAAAATTAATTTCCGTATATAAAGTTTTTTAGACATTTAAAAAAAAAACATTGGTACGTTCAATGGTCATTTACATTGTTATTTTACATTATACACTTTTCAACTCTTCAAACCCCCATTTTTACACGAAAAGCAAACACTAAAAACACTACAGCCAATTAAAAATTTTCGTAATTGAAAATCAAATATTTGTCTTAGAGATATTTCATAGTCATTTAATAACCTTATGGATTAATTAATTGGATTTTTTAAACGTAATGTTCACTTTTTGCTTAAAACATAATGAAAATGTTTAAAGGCACGGTCCCACAGCGGACAACTTGAAACCAAGCTCTCCTATCATTCTGAAGATGAGATTCTGATCTTGAAATATTAATCAATTATAATGAACTATAAATAGGTAATACCCAACACCTTCTTTACCATCCTTTAAACTTTAACGCATTGTGATAGTCTTATTGTATTCACTTACGCGCAAATACCCTTGGGAAAGGTATTAATCCGTCTCTTCCTTCCAGTTATGGGTTAAATAGGAGGATAGATTGGGTTCTATAGCCTTGGTCGGCAACCAGTCTACCGCAGAAAGCAATGGCAACCTACGGCGGGATAATCTTCTGTCCAGTCAGTCATGTCTCTTTTGAGACATGATCGCCCAAGCGTGTATCATGTATGGCACTTAACTGACTGACTGATAGTCTTCAAATACGTACCCATACACCTTACACTATGCTTCAAACAAATTACAAAACTCTCCTAATGAAAATTATGTTTATTTACAGTGTAGCCTGTGAGGACAACTATAATATGGTTTCAATCCCTCCCTTAAAAAGCACACAAAAAAAATTAAAAGAAAAAGCATAATCAAGACATTTAGTAACTATTTTATGTTTAAAGATAATTTACCTTTAACTCTATAAAAAGAACTAATTAAAAAATATAATTATTCATTTTACTTAAGTTTCATAAAATTGTACAGAATTTAAAAAAAAATATTTCTCTAATCTATTGAATTGGTTAACCAATAGTTTTTTTTTTTGTTTTTTTTTTTTACTGTGGTACAAAAAATTATATTTCTAAAATTATTAGTTATATTTTATTCAATTCTGTACAACTTTATGAAATTGAAGGAAGAATTCATGTTCAATGATAAAGATGAGTTGTAATTGTTGAAAGAGATAAGGAGAAAGATAATTTCTAAGACATTTATATGCACTGGATTACCAAGTCCTTTCAAGTCTTACAAGTTGCTCCCATTAGTCAAAAATCATTTTAACACCTACTTGCGAAATCTGGTTTAGCAGATGATCAATCCTTTTCCAATTTAGGAAAACCAGGATTTCATGTCATAGTGAACTTCTTAAAAGTGAAGAAGGCTGATTTTAATTGCTACAAAATTATATTTTTCTAATTTCTAAATACTTTTCGTTTTTTTTTTAATGATACGTTTTACATTTTCTTATTTTCTTAACTATGTTTGATGTCATCTAATTGCACCCAATGAGTTTTTATTTTGTTATTTTGAAATTGCTTTTCTTGTCTTACGACAGGAGAATGTACTTAATCAAAGGTAGTAATACGTTTGACAGTTGCTAAAATCAAAAAAATAAATTAAAGTTCTTTTAAAAATTGTTCATTCAAAAATAACTTTAAACTTTACATTTTCAATTCTTCAAAGCTGTCTTTATTACATTTTTGTTTGTTAAAATAAACTGAGTTTTTTTTTTATAACAGTAAAAAAAAAGATGATGAACAAAAAGATACACACAAAATATCGAAAGGAGGATAGATTTTCACATTATATTAAAATAATCTATTCAATATACTATACATTATAATTGATCATTGAATATTTGACTCTGATAATTACTGATTTTTGGTAAACAGCAGGTAGTAATTAGTAATTTTAAAAAATTTGTTTTAATCATTCCACCCCAAGAATGAGAAAGGAAAATAAAAGAACAGAAGATAACAATTGACATTGCATTTGAGTTTTTCTGTGTCAAATCAACAACTGACAGGGTTTTTTTTTTCTCAAATTTGGTACAGAGCTTTATGATAGAAATTAAATGGTCCCTATTTTAGATTTCTAGGTCAAAGGGTTTTTGAGATATGACCATTTGACCCTTGCCAAGAAGATGAATTTCGGAAAATAGTCACAAAGCTAAATTCTATACCATTTTAAAGCACTTGGATAGATCTAAAAGTTAATCTTTCTTTTTTTTTTTTATTTAAAGGCCATATAAGATAATTTAACATTAAGCATATTTTAATATTTTTGACAACAAATTTGTTTGCCTTATGGCAGGATATGTACAAAATTTTGTAGTGACCAAATGTTAACGAATTTGGTGGAAAATAAGCTTATTTTTGTTGTGTTTATATTTTTATTATACAATAGATTTTTATATGAAAAAGTTACAAAATAATTATGCAACAAATTATGTTAATGGTTAGCAAATTTTTGTTGACATTTGACTTGGTATACTAAATGTACAAAACAACCAATGTTTTAGTGTTTATATATATATATATATATATATATATATATATATATATATATATATATAAAATCATCTGCAGACAACCATATTTCACTGTATCATAGTTCCCCAGCGCAGCTAGATTAACCGCCTGCCTAAAGCCAGAATCCAAATCTGACTGATTTTACATCAGACGGACAGCTTACCACTGTTATCGGCATATGGCAAGGGAATGGTAGCTTTCATAGCAGGTTAGTCACAGAATGTAAACAAACCCCAGTAACTGAGAGCATTCAATTTGATAACTGAATGTTCAATTCATTAACCAAAGAACATAGCATAAAGCTGTAAGTATTTACTGTTTATTATAAAATCTATTCTTTCCCATAGTGCTCTATCAACTAGTTATATATATATATATATATATATATTATTGTCATCTTGGTACATGGACTCATTTGTATAATATCATTTAATAGATTATCACTAATGCATGGCTGCTGTTACATGCAATCAAGCAACATCTAACTTCTATTTTGGTGGCTGCTCAACTTGTAGTTGATAGCGGATTTTGTTTTAAATATAGAAGAAATTCTAAACAAAAATTTAATGGATTATTTTGTCAACAAACAGTGGCTATCAACTGATAGAACCAAACTGCAAAATGTATCACAATCTACAGAAGAATTTATTGAAACCTCAAATATTGACAAAGCATTATTTTATTGCTAAAGAACAATCAAAATTTTGTTCTAATAAAAGTTCTTTGATGGATAGTGAAACCATAATTGTTGCTAATTTTACTGAGAATTATTTATTTTTCAGAATGCTACACAAGGCTTCCACTGGAATAATTCTCAAGTCACATTGTATACTTGTATGACAGAAATAACAGAATTCTTGGAACATATTAATATTGTAATTATATCAGATATAGCTAATATGTCAAAGCATGACATATTAGCAGTTCATTTATTCCAAAGAAAACTTATAGAGGTGCTGAAAAAAATCTTAATTCCAAAATAAAATATCTGATCTATTTCTCTGATAGTGCCACTTTGTTATAAAAATTTTCTCAATTTATGCATCCGTAAGGTAGATTTTGGTATTGATGTGACACTTTTTTGCTCCATTTCATAGGAAAGAACCACATGATGGGTTAGGTGGCACTATTAAGACATTAGCATCAACAGCAAGCCTATAACACCAAGAAAGTTGTTTGATTATGGAAGAAAAACATTTCAGGCATAAATATTTTGTATTCCTCAACAAATATAGCAGAAATCTTAGAAAATTGATTAAAAAATGCCTCACAATTACACGAACTCAAAAACTACATAGTTTTATTTCTGTGTCTCAGGAAGAAGTAGAAATGAAAACTGTCAACTCAGGATGAAAGAAAAGGTTAAAATTATAAAACGGGACAATAGAGAGCTTCAAATATTAAAGAGATTTTGTTATAGCAATCTATGATAGGAATTGTTGATTAAGATGTGTGCCTGAAAAATATCCTGATAATGAAGAGGTAAAATTGACATTTTTACAACTAGAAGGTCCTTCCCAATCTTTCTGTTTTTCTGTTACACCCAGATATATTAATTTAAAATTATTCTGATATTCATAGTTTAGTTGATTCAATAACTGATACTAGAAGTACTTATAAACTTTTGAAAATTGAGATGGAAAATGCTTCAAATATTTTAGGAAAGAGAATTCCTTGAAAAAAAAAAACATTTAAATAAAGATACAATCAAGGTTGGTCATCACAAAAAATTTAAGTGAAAAAGTGGTTTGCATAACCAAATTTTTATTTTTTATTTAAACATGTATTCTGACAAACAGAAAAATAAGTTTGCTTGTTAATCTCTTTAAGAATCTTTTTTAAATATTCATTACAGTATCATTTTTTCAGATCAAAATTTAATTTTTAAATATAATCCACCCTATTGAAAATTTTATTGTTTTGTACATTTAGTTCACCAAGTTAAATATCAACAAAAATCTTTTGGCCATTAACATCATTTAATGCATATTTTCCTATTATTTTATGTTATTTTAACATTTATTCATGACACTTTTTTAAATAATTTTCATTGTCACTTTTTCTTATGAAAATCTATTTGTATAATAAACATGTAAACAAAACCAAAAATAAGGTTGTTTGTTTTCCACTGGATTGGTCAACATTTAACCACAAATAATACAAATTATGTGAATTTTATGATCATAGCTCTTATGTGAATATTAATCAGTATTCAAAGAACTTCTAAAGATATACAACTTGACCATATTGGGAGATATAAAAATGTTAGCGTATAGTGGCAAATATCAAAATCTGTCATTTTGAATTTGGCTCAACTCAGTAAAAACCCTTGTAACTCAGGCCACAGTCAAAAGTCCACCACAAAATTTTACCATAAAGCAGATAAATTTGTTGTCAAATTTATAAAAATAAAGTTATGCTTTTTGAGAGATTAAAGGTCAACAGTTAAATTATCTTATTTGACCTTTAGATAAAAAATAAATAGATCACCTTTTAGATCTATCCAAGTCCATTAAAATGGTATATAATTTAGCTTTGTGGGTTAAAGAACAATTGAGATATTGATATTTAAATTTTGTGACTATTTTCCAAAAACCAGCTTTTATTGACAAAGGTCAAAGAGTCATATTTTAGGAACCCTTTGACCTAGAGATATAAAATAGGTACCATTCAATTTCTATCATGAAGCTCTATAAGTGTACCAAATTTTAAAAAAGAAAAACTCTGTCAGTGATAGTCAAGCCCTCGTTGATTTGACATGGAATGGCTCCTTTAGATTTTTGAAGATTATAGGTGGCAGGGAAGTTCTGCAGTTGAGAAGTGTGAGAAAAGAATAGAATTGCATCTAGCTAATCCAACAGTAAAAAGTTGAGACCTAGTTACCAATCTAATAGCAGACTTAACTTGATGCAGTTGAAGTACTAAGCTCATCAGATCAATTACCATGAAAATATTTGTAGAAAAGACAGAGTGAACCCATACCACACTGGTGGAGAAAATGACTGAAATTGAGATTCCAAGTCATGATCAATTACATTACAGACCCTTCTTTGAATTTTGTCAAGAATCTGGGGATATATAGTAAGAGCATCAAACCAGATATGACAGCAATACTCAATGCATGGACGAACAGTAGATTTATAAATGTGCAAAATCTTTTAATTTATGGAAAAAAAAAAATCTATTTTGGCAGTACCTAATATTAGCTGCATTTATAACTTATATAACATTTAATTAAAGTTTGTTCATATTTTAAAGTGCCAATCTATATGGGAAAAAATATTTCAGTTTGCAGTGTTGGTTTCACAATCATTCTTACTTTCACTATAACATTTATTCTGAATTCATTTGTGCAACAGTCACCGAAATGTCACATCTTCTCTATAATAATCTAAGTTCATATTAACAATTTCATATGGTGTGGGATAATAAAACTAGTATTCATATACTACAACTCAAGTGTTTTCTGCTGATAATTTAAATGAAACTAAATGTATTTACAAAAATGTTTTGTCATTGGAAAAATTCAGAGAAAGCCCTTATATTTAACTGGAAAACTAGAACCCAGAAGCAGCACTGTTATCTTTCCATTGCAGAGGTGAACAGAACTGAATCCTCTCATCTGATACTTGGTGTTTTGTATTTACAAATTTATTATATTCAAAAGTATATACCAGCAGTCTCCAAGATTTTTGAGTCGTGGGGCAGGGTTATTGTTGGTGACAAGCATAACAAAACAATAAAAAAAAACCATGTTAGTCAATAAAGTGGGGAAAAGTTTTTATTCTTTTAGTGCGGCCTGGTACCAAACGATCCACAGCCCAGTAGATAGGGACTGCTGCTATATACAATCCCCATATATTCTCCCCCACCAAAGAATGTCTTAAAAAATATTTCCCAGATCTTATTTAAAAAGTTGAGGTATCTGGTAGATTAAAGTTTACCAGTATATGTACCAAGCTAAACTTTATAATTCTTTAATGTTGAATGTTAAAATGTTGGTAATATTTGCCATTTTTTTATAAGGAAACATTCAGCATTCATTAACCGAGCAGCCATTGATACCATCCATTAATATTTATCAAAATTTTTCTATTAAATCAATCTTTCAAGAAAATAAGTTTCTCAGGTCTAGTTGCTGTTATTGCTCTTTCCAGTATTGAAGTACTGTGGAATGTCAACATCATGATTGTCATCTAAACTTATTTATAAATGGAACTTTGTGTGTGTATCTGTTACCTATAGACTCTGAAACGGCTGAACTGATTTTCTTGAAAATTTACACAGTTGTACTATAAGCGTCTGCGAGTGTTCTTAGCAAGGTTTTGTGTTGAGGTACCTCCGATAAATATCGCAAAATCGATACTCGAAAAAATCGGGTTATAGAAGGAGTGGTCTGATTTTAATCAAATTTGATACACTCATTGACAAAGACATAAGAAATGATATTCAGAAGTGTTAAGGATGCAGTTTTTACAATAGTGCCGAAAATCGATAATATATATATATATATATGTATATAAAAGGCAAGATGTGTGTGTGTGTGTGTGTGTGTGTGTGTGTGTGTGTGTGTGTGTGTCTGTATGTCCTTTATACAAATCCACAATTTTTATCCAATTCTCACCAAACATCACACAAATATTCTTTAGGCTGAGTCTGAGCTCCAGGACCATGGATTATTTATAAAGTTTTCATTACACCTGAGCAACACCGGGCTATACTGCTAGTTATTTTATATTTTGTTTTTTTCTGTGAATTACATGTGGTATCCATTTTAGCTGCTGAAAGTCCTGAGGTGAAGTGATTTCTCTGATCTGGTACAGTTCTCTGTTTGAGATTCTTTAGTGCCAGTCCATGAAGTTTGAAAAAGAATAGTTCTTGCATACCTCACATGCCCAAAGACATTTTTAACTATCTGAGGAAGTGTTTGTATTCAGCTGACAGTTTAAAATATTTCTGAACAAGTTTATTGCTATGCATGCTATTAAAATATCTATTTGGATTTATATAAGAAAATATTGAATAGCTACATCAAAAGAAACATACTATTTTATCAAGCAGTATATGCAAAGCTAATAAAACTAGGAGGAATATTTTGGAGATATTTTTTCTTTTCTGAAAAATTATGCAACTATGAAGATTGTTGGCCAGAACTGTTTTCATTGTTTTGTAATTAAAGGACATGTATTTTCATTCTTTCATTATCACATGTTGGAAATAATAATTTATTCTTCTTTCCTGTTTTTTTATAGGGAGAATTCGTGAAGCTGATAAGAAACGGATACTTGATGAAGCTGCCCGTAAAAGACGAGCACGGAAAGCACTGGAGGCCTTGGAGTCTGACAACTTTCAGGCTGACCCCCATGCTGACCTCAAGATGAGCAAAAAGGCTCCCAAATTTGAAGAATCAATGGAAAATTCAAACTCTGGTCTGTTGTTGCTGTTTGTTTTTTGGGGTTTTTTTTTGTTTATTTTTTTCTCTCTTTCTCTTCTTTTTTTTTTCTTCCTGGGAATGGTTATTTGTGGTTTATTTTTTTGTTCTGTTGTTTTGCTTTGTGCTGTTTTTTTGTTTATTTCATGTAGATTCTACCTACAATTGGCATATCTGTTTTCTATTTTTTTTTTTCTTTCTTTGGACTCTCAATATGTCATTTCTTCTGTTGCTCTCAGCAATACAGCCACTCTTCAATTTTTTATTTTTTTTATTTTTTTATTTTTTAATCATATCACCCCGAACAAGGCGGTAACACCACTGATGTGCAGGGGGCTATGTAAGAGTGAAAAGATTGAAAAAGAGAAAGCCGGAAACCACATCCTAAACAGGGAACAAGAGATGAGCCTCTTAATCTGTTCAATAGACGTGGGTGGAGTGTGAACCAGGCGATAGTTTAGTCTATCTACTCCAATTGAAATTAATGACATCTGTGTAATGATCCTCAGATTTTTTTCTTTCAAAATTTGATAATAAAAAAAAAAAATCTAGCCGGTTGATGCTGGACATGGGACAAAAATTTTGATCATGATTTTTTTAAAAACTTTCTTCAAAATTAATAAAAAGAAAAAAGAAAATTTTAAATGTACTGAATTTCTAGTATGCAAACTAAAGTATTGTTCAGAATTAATGTAAGTTGATATTCAAATATTTTTATTACACTTGTTATTCAGTACACACCTATTCTATAAACTTTTAACATTTAAAAATGTTATAAATTACTCAAAAGTGACATTAAAACTATCTGAAGCAAACTCATTATATGTGTAGTGTGCCTAGATTTTGGGATGAAATATGGTTGTTGTTTGAATAGTGGCTTTACATACCCCCACCTCTTTGTTTATGCTTGTGATAATTGTTCATCCATCTATCCATTTACTCAAACTTGTCAAGTAGGTTACTCACTACTTTGGGTTTTTTGGCTTCATTATTATTTTAGTATCAATGCAGGGATTCTAAACTTTTCTATGTCTTCAGATTTTAGACTCAACAATTTCTGACCACAGGACATTATTCACTAATTGTCCTCATTAGACATCAAGTTAGCATTATTTTTTTTTTTTAATCGTATCACCCCGAGCAAGGCGGTAACGCCACTGATGTGCAGGGGGCTACATAATAGTGAAAAGATTGGAAAAGAGAAAGCCGGACACCACATCCTAAAGAGGGAACAAGGGATGAGCCTCTTAACCTGTTCAATAGACGTGGGTTGAGTGTGAACCGGGCGATAGATAGATCTATCTACAATTGAACGAGAAACAAAACTAGATTGACTGTTGTCAAGTGGCAAAATATATTTACTTATTTGAAAAAAAAAACAACAAAGTGAGAAGATTGGAAAAGAAAAAGCTGGAAACCACATCCTAAATAGGGAACAAGGGATGAGCCTCTTCACTTTACTTATTTGAAAAAGTGCATGATTTCTTGTCTGCTGGATTTGAAATACAATATTCACTAACAAATGACATTTCCCTTTATATTGTTTATTCTAAAAAAAAAGTACTATATTGGATGCATTGTTAAGTTTTATTTGATAGACAATATTTATTACTCTGTATAGGGATTGAACTTCATCCTCCAGGTAATAAAGATTAATGTTTCGTTGGACTAACCTGCCTCTCCTGCTGGTTCAAAATGATTCAGCCCATGTAGCTCAATTTAAGCTAGTAGTTTTTATCTAGATAGAAGGACTTTCAGTTGTTTGGTGAATTCTTGTCAGAGTAATTCAGGAATGAACAGACTTTCTACTGACAGGATAATATTCCTAAAATAATTTAACATGCATTTTTTTTTGCATTGTCTTCAGGAAGTGCCCGCAAGAAAAAGAAGAATAAAGTCGATCAGCTAAAACGATGTCGAAAAACTTTCACTGCTTTATTAGAAGAAGAGGTAAAAAAACATTTTCTTCCTGCAACTATTGTTTTTTTTTTCTTTTTCTTTCTCTATGCAGTAACTTTTCTACATGTCTTTCAGAAAAGCAAGACAAAAAGATATCACAAATGTAAATCTTAATTCCATTACAGTTAGCAATTGTCCAAAATGTCCTTGGCCCACAAATATGACATTTCATAACCAAATAACTAGTACCAGGTTGCATGCACATTTATTTGAACTATTGTTTTTATTTCTTCTTTACGAGGCCCAATGTTTTGTAATATATAAAAATTATCAAGGTTACAACATAGTAGTTATGCCAAGCAACATTGCAGATACAACATTATTATGCCAGGCAACATTGCAGGTGCAACATTGTTGTTATGCAAAGCAACATTGTAGGTACGCCAAGCAACACTGCAGGTGCAACATTGTTGTTATGCAGAACAACATTTCAGGTGCAACATTGTTGTTATGCAGAACAACATTTCAGGTGCAACATAGTTGTTACGTCGAGCAACATTGCAGGTGCAACATTGTTGTTACGCCGAGCAACATTGCAGGTACAACATTGTTGTTATGCCAAGCAACATTGCATGTACAACATTGTTGTTATGCCAAGCAACATTGCAGGTACAATGTTGTTGTTATGCAGAACAACATTGTATGTGCAATATTGTTGTTATGCAGAACAACATTGCAGGTGCAATATTGTTGTTATGCAGAACAACATTGCAGGTGCAACATTGTTGTTATGCAGAACAACATTGCAGGTGCAACATTGTTGTTATGCAGAACAACATTGCAGGTGCAACATTGTTGTTATGCAGAACAACATTGCAGGTGCAACATTGTTGTTATGCAGAACAACATTGCAGGTGCAACATTGTTGTTATGCAGAACAACATTGCTGTTATGCAGAACAACATTGCAGATGTAACATAGTTGTTACGCCGAGCAACTTTGCAGGTACAACATTGTGGCCATGGTGAGCAACATTGTGGGTACATTTTAAGTCAATTTATTGTAATGGCAGTTCATCATTTAAGAAATTAAAACAAACTAGTAAGTGTTCCTTTTTATGCAAAAACCATTGTTTCTTGAAATTGATAGTGGTGGTCGCTTTTTCAGACAATATTGTTCAGTGTATTATGTTTTATGGCTAAAATGTTTATTATAAAAAAATAATCTAGGTAAAGAAATGCACCGTAATTAAATGATTTGAAATATAAGTCCATTAAAGAGTAAACCAAAGAATATTATGTCTGTTGCTCATTTTTTGAAACTGACATAAAATCTAATATTTTTGTAACAAAGATTATTTAAATCTTTTTCTTTGGTTACCTTTCAGCAAATGTTAGTCAAGGAACCACCAAACTATTTCTCAGCAGCTGTTCCACCTTCCAAATTTCCAGAGAAACATTTCTGTGCCGTTTGTGGATATCCTTGATTCTGCCTTCACATTGACCCATCACTGGGTAAAATTAGGACTACAAGTGTTTATGGCTTTGGAGTCAATTTGTTCATTACTTGTGCCTTAGTGCTTTTTTTTTTACATAATGAAGCCAAATTTTTAGCAAAGAATGAATTAAAAAAATTTCTGATGTTTTATCATTTTGTCAGATTTGGAAGAATAGATTGTGTTGAAAACTTTTCAGAAACTTCTCATATATAAGTAATCAAGACTGTTATGCAGTAAGTTTGCCTGAAGGGAAGTTGATAGTTTACAACTACTGAATGCACTGCACAACTTTCATTACTTATTGGTATACTAGTTTACTTGTACCATTAAAAAAATGACAGTAATTGAATCGATTAAGTGAAGGAGGGATTGCAGAAAACGTGTTAGTTTAACCGAATTCCTAAAATCTTTTTTTCTTAGAGCTTCTTGGTCAGTTCAATCTTTCTCTCTCTCTCTTGGTCAGTTCAATCTTTTTCTCTCTCTCTTGGTCAGTTCAATCTTTTTCTCTCTCTCTCTTGGTCAGTTCAATCTTTCTCTCTCTCTGGTCAGTTCAATCTTTCTCTCTCTCTGGTCAGTTCAATCTTTTTCTCTCTCTCTTGGTCAGTTCAATCTTTTTCTCTCTCTCTGGTCAGTTCAATCTTTCTCTCTCTCTGGTCAGTTCAATCTTTCTCTCTCTCTGGTCAGTTCAATCTTTTTCTCTCTCTCTTGGTCAGTTCAATCTTTTTCTCTCTCTCTTGGTCAGTTCAATCTTTTTCTCTCTCTCTCTTGGTCAGTTCAATCTTTTTCTCTCTCTCTCGGTCAGTTCAATCTTTTTCTCTCTCTCTTGGTCAGTTCAATCTTTTTCTCTCTCTCTTGGTCAGTTCAATCTTTTTCTCTCTCTCTTGGTCAGTTCAATCTTTTTCTCTCTCTCTTCAGGTTCAATCTTTTTCTCTCTGGTTCAGTTCAATTTTTCTTTTTCTCTCTCTTGGTCAGTTCAATCTTTCTCTCTCTCTGGTCAGTTCAATCTTTTTCTCTCTCTCTTGGTCAGTTCAATCTTTTTCTCTCTCTCTCTTGGTCAGTTCAATCTTTCTCTCTCTCTCTTGGTCAGTTCAATCTTTTTCTCTCTCTCTTGGTCAGTTCAATCTTTTTCTCTCTCTCTTGGTCAGTTCAATCTTTCTCTCTCTTTCTTGGTCAGTTCAATCTTTCTCTCTCTCTCTCTCTCTCTCTAAAAAAAAGAAAGAAAAAGTTAAATAGGAAGGTAGCTTCAGTTGGTAATCACTTTGAGAGAAAGACAATTCTGAATTCAAAACTGAATACAAGAAAATTTGAAAAAAAAAATAAAAGCAAAAGAGGGGGTTCATATTATACGCAAGTACAATTGGAGTAGATAGACTAAACTATCGCCCAGTTCACACTCCACCCACGTCTAATGAACAGGTGAAGAGGCTCACCCCTCGTTTCCTGTTTAAGATGCGGTTTCTGGTTTTCTCTTTTCCAATCTTCTCACTTTTTTTTTTTTCAATTGGAGTAGATAGACTAAACTATCACCTGGTTCACACTCCACCCACGTCTATTGAACAGGTTAAGAGGCTTGTCCCTTGTTCCCTGTTTAGGATGTGGTTTCCGGCTTTCTCTTTTCCGATCTTTTCTCTTTTCCCATCTATTACGTAGCCCCCTGCACATCAGTGGCATTACCGCCTTGCTCGGGGTGATACAATTAAAAAAAAAAAAACATGTATTCAGAAATTTTTACTCAGCTTAAGAAACCTCTTATTTGAAACAGCAGAACCTACTAGCATTGTATCATAATACTTGAAAAATTTTGTAAAGATGAATTTCCTAACCTGTAAATGTCCTCCAATTTGTGCTCTCTCTCCCAGTCAGCCATTGAGAATTTCACTTATATTTTAGTCAAATTAGTATCCCTATCCAAAATAATTTTAGTCAAATAGTCTGTTCTGAGTATGACAATACTGGCAGATTGATGGTTTTGAGGAGCATGGAACCACCTCTTGATTGATGATGTTCCCAGGTTCACCCAAACCCAGGGTGATAGCACCTGTTAGGGTTGCAGCTATGGCAAGTAGTAAAATCACAAACAAAAATAAATCTGTAGAAAAGGATAAACTGAACCTTTCTAATCTTGGTAGATAATCTTTCTAGTGATGGTGTCTCAATAAAAACACTTAGTTTCCAGTCTCCTAAACTGTTTGGTTTTAGTAAAGGCATACAACTGTAAAACCCGTTCCAATATTTTCATGATGGTTCAATTATGGAGCCATCAAGAAAACTGCATCCAAACCAGGCTAGCATAGAAACTTACATTAAATGATGAAATTAGTCTCTTTATTGAAAATAATTTTAGTCAAATTAGTCTTCCTATCCAAAATAATTTTATTACCAATGTTTGCTAAAGATTAGCCCGAGCATTTGTGAAAAAAGCAAGCTTTTTTTCTGTCCAATGAACAGCAGTTTTGTAAAAAAGAATTATCCATTTACTAGCTTTTGATTGAATATTTTTTAATTATAGGAAATTTTAATTTTTCTCTTATTTCATTATCCTTAACCTTAATCACATTTCCATCTTGGTACACTTGTGTGTCATGTGGGGCTCGATATTGCAGTACAAAGTGTCTAAGCACACATAAGGATACAAGGTGAGTCATCTTTCCCTCCATACACACCTTATATTCAAATTACCTTGTTTCCCATTGTTAGTCATCTATCTTTTTATAATATGATGATTTAAAGGGTCTAGTGGAAGTAAATTAATATCACAAATACTTTGTATGCACGTGTGCATGTATAAAATATGTGTACATATACATCACCAAGTCAGCAACCTAATCATTTTACACAAAAAGTACTCATTCAACATAATCTCCATTCTTGTCAATGCACTTAATTCAAAAATGAATATTAAGTCAAAATTAAGTTAACTTACTTGGGATATGAATTCATTGATCCCCCCACACACACACACACACATATATATATATATATATATATATATATATATATATATATATAATAAATGAGTGTTCTTGGTAAAATAAAATCAGTTATTGTAAATTGCCTGAAGACACCAGAGAGTAGAAATAAAAAATATTGAAAAGTTCTACAATTGTATTGAACACTTTTTGATACAACTGTGTATTAGTCTAATTTAATTATAACCAAAACCTAAGTAATTAAATAATTGTGTGTGTGTGTGTATATATATATATATATATATATATATATATGATTAATGTAGAAAAGTTTGTCATTTAATGCTCTATCTCTATCCCAATGTCAAGCACTTTACAACAAAAAAACCTGCTTACCAGAATATGTTTATCAGTAAACCATTATAAAAACAACAATCTTCACACTAGGCATTATCACAACTCATATGTGTGTGTGTGTGTGATGGGATTTATTTCAAGTTGTTTTTAACCCTTTAAAACTCTTCAACTTGAAATAAATCCCATCGCTTGATAAGACACAAGTAGTGTCGAAACAAAATAGCTATTGTAGTAATATTATAACATATTTATGTTATAATTTCTATATATATATATATATATATACACACACACACACACACACACACACACACACACACACACTAAAGTATTGGTAAAACTAACACAGTCTGCCAAGTGATCAAGTTCAATAAACTAAAAAGACACACATAAACTAAACTAATACATACCAAAATTTAATGTTCAATTCTCTGAAACTGAGAAGAAACATGTAATTGACTACATAATTGATTGAGCACTTTCATTACTTTTACTACATTTATACATTTCATGCAACATCTTAAAGCTATATATATATATATATATATATATATATATATATATATATAGCTTTAAGATGTTGCATGAAATGTGCAAATGTAGTAAAATAATATTTTTTTTAAAAGGCAAGCATTAAAATTGTGATAAAAGCCAAACATGAAGAATGTAAATTTATACATTTTTTTATTTTGTTCTTGGGAATTTAAAATACGAAAATATTAAACGCTATTAGATTGTTTATTTAAGAGTATATTTACATTCTAAAAACTAATACAATTGTATTAAAACTAATAAGATGCACTATTTATCATTTTCCAATTTATAAAAAGTTATGAAAATAATTTTTTATTCGTAGATTCATAAACATTTACTGAATTAATTAAAATAAGTGAACCAACTCTAAGAAAATCCTTATTATTTATCATTTTATAAAGTTTGAATTAATTGGCAGTTTGATGTTTGCCAACCATTCCAATAAATAGTTATTTTTGAAAGTAACATAAATCTGTTGTTAACTGGGGCAAGGAATGGCTCATTAATTTTAACGCCTTCAAAACAAAACTGCTTTCTATAATCATCTAAGAGATCTCTTCCTACCTTCTATCAGTATAGCTGATGGTAACCTCCTGGCGAGTGACTTATTGCACCTAATTAGGCTAACATTCTCTGCTAACATAAAGTAGAAAGATTATATTGAGTCAATTGCTAGGTCTGCTGCTAGGAAAAGTTGGTTCACTCTATTGTGCTAATTAATATTGAGTTCAATCCTTATTAAGTGCTGTTATGTGTATTATAATTTTTATTTAATGCCACAGGCAGTAACTTATTTTTTTGTTATAGCAATAAGTTTTTAAAGTCGGTTAAGTTTTGAAATAAGACGAAAAGAAAAGGTATTTTCAAATTTTCTTCATCTTTTAGGACATCATCGAACTAAATTTTACAAATTTAGTTATATTTTCCATTTTAGTTGTATTTTTCCTCAATGATGTTCTTGATAAATTAAAAATATATCTCATTATCTCATATATATATATATATATATATATATATATATATGTGTGTGTGTGTATATTTTCCTACATTGATGACACCAGATGATTGCATGATGCATGAATTAGTCATGCCATCAATGTAGGACAATATGTATATTAATATATATATATATATATATATATATATATATATATATATATATACCCTCATGTCGCCCGCATAAAATAAACTTGTATCTCACCACTGGTCATTATTGATGGCTGTGTTAGAAGTTAGCATCTTAGAGGTTAGTGTCAGTTGTAATTAAAGGTATAGTTGTGAAAATGCTAAAATTATAACGTTAAATTTACTGATATTTTTTCTGTTACAGGTGTCTCAAGTACACTGCATGAACCTTGTCCAATCTTGTATTCCTTCAAGAAATTAACCAGAAAAACAATAGAAACATCAGCACTCCTGTCAGAAGATGGTTCCTAAGCTGTCAGGAATCACAAGCAAGAAAAATATAATGCTAACTGCAGTTCATTTTTCTCCTTCATATCATGGGGTTGGGAGTTGTCTGGAAAGTCACAGGTTCCTCTTCTAACTTTGACAGGCACATTATGTGTTATTGTGGTAAGAATCAAAAAGGAAAACTTTTTCTTTTCTTTAGGAAGCAGTTTCCAGGCAGTGCAATGCAGTGATTGTTTATTCTCTTATATAAATTTCCTTACTGTATTTGCTGGTCTAGTCCCCCTGACCCCCCCCCCACTTTCATAATGGGAGACTGATCACTAAAGGCTGAGCAATACATCTAGCAAGTTGTGATGTTTTACAGTAATTAAAACTTGCATTTTATTGGCCAGCAAATATGTTGTGAGTACGCACACTAGTAATATGTGTGTATGCGTGTGTATATATGTAATGTGTATGTGAACAGGTATGTAATGTATAGTGTGTAAAGCACACACTAGAATCTGTGTATATATATTTGTGTGTGTGTGTGTATATATATATATATATATATATATATATATATATATATGTGAATGAGGGAAAGAAGTAAAATTATTCATACTCATAACATGTTATGGCAAATGTGTAGATAATTTTTACTTACCCCTATATATATATATATATATATATATATATATAAAATGGGGGAAAATGTTTTCATGGGATTTATTTCATCTTTTAGGACATCATCGAACTAAATTTTACAAATTTAGTTATATTTTCCATTTTAGTTGTATTTTTCCTCAAGGTTGTTCTTGATAAATTAAAAATATATATCATTATCTCATATATATATATATATATATATATATATACCCTCATATGTATATTTATTCACATTACTATATATATATATATATATAACAAAAATTAACAAAGGTTAACAAAACTGGTTATAAACAACCGACAATTTGAAAACATTATCAAAAATAATCTTCCAACAAATCATTTCATATATATATATATATATATATATATATATATATATATATATATAATGCATGTGCACATGTATAATAAGGTTATCTCCCATCATGTTAACTTTGTATTTCACTACATATGAGACAAATGTTATCATATGAGATGGGCCTGTAAAGTTCTTGGCCTGGTCCACTTCCCAAAATCAGTATTTTGATGTTTGGTCATTGAAATATTGTTTTTCCAAAGAGCAAAGAACCTTTCAATCCATTCCACTGCCTCCTTCTCACTTCAGACTTGTAATTTGTATAGTAGTAAGTTTTACCAATGAAACTAAGAACTCATCACTTATTCCCAAGTCTTGCTGGTTCTCATATGATCACTGAAATTCAGCAACATCAAGCCAGGTCAATACCTAGATAGGTGACTGCATGAGAATATCAGGTGCTGTCAGCTTGCAAGTGCAGTTAATGTAAAGGATAATGGCAGCTCTTGGGAAAGGTATGAATTCACCTCTTCCCTCCCTAGCTATGGGTTAATTAGTGGTAACTTGTTACAGTAAATTATTACCTAAAAAAAAAATTACAATTTAAAAATATTTTCTGATTTTAAATAACCTGCAAAAGCTTGATAAGCCATTAAAAGACAAAATCAATCTCATTCCTGTTTCTGTTTTTAATTTCCTTTTGAATCCCACCAAATTAACTATGAAAGTAACGATTCTTCTCATTCAGTCATGTTATCTCATCATGAGTCTATTAAAGCAACTGTAGGGCAGAATGCAAAGATATCTTGTAGTCATGCCTTTTTCAATGATTTTGGATACAAATAACACGCACATCTATTTATCTCTTCTCTGTTGTCCTTTCAGTTAGGTTAAACTCCAGTTCTCAAATGAAAGTGTAAAAGAAACACCTATATCAATAGGCAGGTGTTTCTTGATATAGGCAGATATACAGATATCAGTTTTTATCATCATATCTCAACGATAGAAAATTATTTTGTAACAATTTTAAAAAAAAACTTTTTGCAAAAAAGATAACAATTTTTCTAACTTGACTAATTAATCAGAAAATCTACAAAAGCTGAAAGAAACACAACAGCTGGAAAATACTGAAATTGTGATTTTTTTTTTAAAAAAAGCAAAAACAAAAAACAAATCTTAAGGATTTTTCTTACAGAACTTGTATCCAAATCTTACACAAAGTTCTCAACTTAAGAATTATGAACTCTTAGCCTGACAAAATGGTTTTAAATAGGATGCATATTTTACCAATGTTAGTCTTGTTTCTTGAAGTTGAATTCCTAGATTGGTCCCATGAGTCCAATTTTGTGTTCATCTACCTCATTAAAAGTTCATGGCTCACAAAAACGTTAAGGACCTTTTGATCGACAGGATTTACGTTTCTTTTTTTTCCCAAATTATTAGACAAAGTGAGGGGAAAAAAATTTCTGTTTTAATTGCATCAATTTTATTTTTATTTGTACGATTCAAAATGTTTGTCATTATTTGGTTTAATAAAGTGACATTTTTAATATCTTTGAGTTATCAATTTCAAAATGTCTCATTATAATTATGTCATGTCAGTCTGGGATGTGCCTTGTGGTGTAATGGATATTGGCTCGGGATGAAAAATTGGAGAGCCAAGTTCAAATTCCAATCAAATTCATTTAATTCACTTATGCACAAATACCCTTTGGGAAGGTCTTAATCCATCTCTTCTCCCTCCTGCTCTGGGTTAAATAGCAGGACAGATTGGGTTTTATAGTCTTGGTTGGTAACCAGTCTACTGCAGGAAAATCTTCTGCCTAGTCAGTCATGGATCAAAAGATACATTAGAGCCTGAGCATGTATTATGTATGGCAATTGACTGACTGAATGTCAGTTTTTTTTTTTTTTTTTTTTTTTTTAGAATAACTAAACAGTTTTGTTTTATCATCATTAATTAAGCACTCTAGTTCACAAAAAAATTTTAATTCTCTAAATTTGAAAAGTGGGAACCAGGTTTCTACGTGAATAACCCCCCCACCTCAAAAAATTAAAGTAAATTTTGTAAAGAATTTGCTTTAAATAATATATAAGCATTTTTTTTTAAATTTCAAATTTTGTAAGTAAGAATGTTTTAAATTCAGATTCCATGGTTGTTTTGAAATTATTTTAACCTAATACAGGAATATGATAAGCAAATATATTCTTTAAATAATATAAACATTAACTTTTTTATTTTTATCTTGAAATTATTTGAAATTTTGTCAATAAGAATCTACTTTATCATGTGGTATGAACATTTTCTTTTTTCTGGTTTGCATAGCGAGATCAATTTACAATGAATTTGTTTTAAACAGAATCATCCTCCTAAAATTTAGAAAATTAATAAAATGTTTTTGGTATTTCAGATCTGGAGTGCTTATTCAATATTAAGAAGTAAAAAAAATTATTTCTTTAAAGTTTGCTTAATTTTTGTGCAACAAATTTTGCTCAAGTTGCTTAAATTTTTTTATGCTTAAATCTTAAGAAATAAGAGCTTCATGTTTGAACACCAGTTCCTGTATGATCACCAAAGTTAAGCAACCGAGACAGGTTACTACTTAAGAATACCAGATGCTGTAAGCTTGGATGTGCAGGGGTGAAACGGAATTGGAAATTGGGGAGCCAAGTTCCAATTTCAGTTGGGTTTGTTATATTCACTCACGTACAAATAAATTTAGGAAAGGTATGAATCGACCTCTTCACCCTCCAGTAATTAGTTTATTACTAAAACTTGTATCACTAAAATCATTATTTCCAACAAAAAAAAATATAAGAATTTTTTTTTGTTGGAAATATTTAAAAATATTTTCTGGCTTTAAATAATTTGCAAAAGGGTTGGTAAACCATAGAAAATGAATCATTCGATAACAAATAAGTACTTTAAATAGACAAACTATTTTAATTTGAAATTTGATCTTGCCATTACTTTGGCAATGGCAAGAGGATCAAGAGCGATTAGTCTGGTCCAGTCAGAGTAAAGTCGAAAAAATAACTTGGATAAAAAGAAAACTATTTATATACAATTCCTGGATACAAAGTTGTTAGTACAGTTATTGATGGCTCAAACAGGTCTATATTCTCCATGCAATTACTATTGATTGTTCTCGATTATCGTGAAAAAGTGCTTGTTGTCTTTGGTTTTATTGCAAAACTTCTGGAACAAGCCTTTGAAGTCGTTTGTTTTTTTCAGAGCAGCAAATGACATCTGATCAGTGGCCTTGTCTCTCTTCTCTGGTCTGTCTTTGTCCGCTGGTGTGCACCAGTCTCTGTCTTCACTGCACTCTCTCACTTTCTGGTCTTCCCGGTCTCTGGGCTACAATCTGTCTCTCTTCACATCTGCCGTTGAATCTCATTTCTCTCTGCTGGGTCTCTCTGATCTGCACACACTGTCTTCTGGTCTGCTGCTGAATCTCACTCCTATGTTATGTCTCTGCCAGGTTTTTCCAGTCTTCACATACTGTCTTCTGGTCTGCACCCTCAATGTGTCATCTCCACTGGGTCTCTCTGGTCTGTGTACACTGTCTTCTAGTCTCTGACTACACCCCTTCACATTGAATCTTTCTAGCAGAAGATGACCTCCTCAAGCCAAAGAGTGATGAATTCCGGCCATGCCCACTGTTGAATCTATCACTGTGGCCAGTTGCTGTTCAAAATCTCTAGCTTACATCCAGTGAGGGTGGGGCATGCTCTGAGTATGCTAGCATTCCTCCAAACAACCAATCAGCACCCTCTCCTTTTATTCACCTGATCAAACCTGTCTCTTTCCTGCTTTGTGTGAGTACCTCTCACCACTGCCCAGGGGACATGAAAAGTTTCTTCAACTTTCCCGAAATCCCACCAGGATCTTTTCTCATTGGTCATTTGATTGACCCCATCTCCTTCCTGTTTTGGGTGTGTGCCTCTCACCATAACTGCTCGAGAGATATGATCTAACCCAAATGGCCAAATTTTAATTATTGTCCAAAATCCTTATTATTTTCTTGTGTGTGGTGGTTTTCGCACCTAGGATTTTTTATCTCAATCCTTTAGCCAACAAGTAACCAAAAATTAACCAACAAGTATCCCTTGATTTGAGATGTTTTATTGTATTTTAGTAAATGAAAACATTTAATTACTATTTTCTTTCTATTGTCTTTTGTAAACCTGTTTGCTTTCAAAAGTGAATTCTTATCAATCAAGTAAATGTTGTACCCCGTGGTCACTTGCCAGCCACTTATTTTTTAATGGTCATAAAATATTTATCTATTCTTCTTAGGAAGTCTTTTAGAATATGCCTTCACTTATTTCAGTCTTGACTAAAACCAGATGGTACTTTTGTTTTACCTTTCTAGCAGACAAAAAGAATTCAATTACTTATTCCCTTTCCTATTTTCTTTTGTCTGGTCATCAGTGTATTTTTCAGTCTATCAAAAATTAGCGTTTTTCTGTATTTTTCCTTCAATTTACTAGCACTTTTCTGATAGTTTTACAATGATATGAAATGGATGCTGGTAAAAGTGACATTTAACAGAGCATCGGTTAACATTGTTTTTAAGAACTTATTTTCATCTTTACAAATGTAAACTCATTGATTATTTCATCCTTCGACATGGTGAAATTTTTTTTTCTAACATGGAATTTTCACAATGTATCCAACCATACTATTTACATTATTCAGACTATTGTCCTCATCTTCATTGCCATTGTACACTCTGGCTTTCTTCAGATGCTAGAAATTTCAAACCAAACCCTTTATTAGAATCACTGGGGTATATCATTCTCATTCCCTGTGAGCCACTTTTGGTAGTCATGAGTTATCTCCCTTTAACCTGACTACTATTGTAGCTTAGTATTGAACTCACAACTCTTTGGTCAAGTCACTGGAACTAACCAACTATATCTACTGGACTGTATGTCCTTGAGTACATCGGTGATTGAATTTCTGGGACTAATGTTTCAGTAACCTTTTTTACCAGAGTTTATATTGCAATTTTTTTATGTTAATGGTTTTCTCTAGTATTTTTTACCAGAGCTCATATTGCAATTTTTTGACACTAGTGATTTTCTCTGACACTCCGTATTACTGGTTTCCATATTATGTTCATCTCTATGCTTGGTCAGCTTAGGAGATTGGACACTCTGTAAGGTCTAATTCAATAGTGATGATTAACCAGATTAGCTCTTTAATCATAACCCAACCCTGAGGTACAAAGATTTTCTTCATGCGCAAGATATTTGTGTATTTCTCCATCAGTGCCAGTGGTTGGTGATTAGGCTCTAGGTAAACAGGCATTCCCAGTTGAAGGTTGATGTAACACGATCTTATTTGTATTCTCCAACCCTTTTGATCTAAGCTAAGTTTAGTAAATCTCAAAAAGGTCTACATATTGGGCAAAACAGTTGCATTTTTCTTACTAGTGTCAGTGTTTTATGTGCAAGAAAAAGCAAAAATTTTGAAAGACGTTTTTCAAAACGAGCTGGTTCTCTCCACTTAAAAGATTGCCAAGACACAATCTTATAATACTTTTTGATCTTGATCTGATTAAGTTCAACTGAATTTCTGGAATGAGGAGATAGAATTATTTACATGTGGATCATTGTCCTCATCTTAGTTCTTGTTATTACATTTCTGTTATTGTGCTCTCCAGTCTACATCAGGCGTATATTGGTCCGTGTAACCTACAGTACAGGGAAGTTCTAACTGAATCCTTTATTTAATCTTTAGTGGTAGATTGTTCTTGTTCTACTACCCATGTCTAAAGATATCTTGTCTAGTTCTTATTTTTAGTATTGCTTAGTTATTGCTCAGCCCATTTCTACTGAGTCAAGGTATACACTGCCTGAACCAAGACTTGAACTCACAATTCTTTATGTATCACATCCCTTCAGGACATAAGCTATCATGGCCTTTGTAGCTTTTAATAAATATTGCTTTTTTACCATTTCTCCCAAATCATGTTTTACCATTCATTTACCATCAAGTATGTTATGTTGTCCTGCGAGTATCAGATTTTCCAAGCCCTCCTTTCTCATTACTTACCCCAGAAATTTCAACTGCCTCTTTCTGTTGCTAACACATCACTCAATAAATCCCAGGCCTAACTAATAAAACAACTTTTGGGCAAAATTTGACTTTATTCATCAACATAGTCTTCTTCTAGAGTGATACACTGATTCCAATGCTTCTGTAACAATTCAATGCCTTTTGTAGAATTATTCGTCTTTGGCCTCAAAATACACCTCAGTTTCTGATATCACTTCTTCAGTGGAGCCATCTCTCTTTTCCTGGAGCATTCTTTTGGGGTCTGCAAACAGCTAGTAGTCAGTGGGGGCCGAATCTGGAGAATAGGGTGGATGCGGAAGCAATTCAAAGTGCAATTCATGTAGTTTTGCCATCATTGGGATTGACTTGTAACAGTGCGTTGTCTTGGTGAAAGATCACTTTTTTCTTCTTCATTTGTGGCCATTTTTTTTTGCAATTTCTTGCTTCAAATACACCAATAATGCTATATAATATTCACTATTAGTGGTTCTTCCTTTCTCAAGGTAATTAATGAACAAAATACTTTGTGTATTCCAAAATATAGAGGCTAAATCCTTGCCTGCTGATGTTTGCATCTTTGGTCACTTGGGACAGCTTTGACCTGCTGCTGTCCACTCAGCTGACTGCTGATTTGACTCCAGAGTGAAGTGGTGGATCCATGTTTCATCTATTGTCCCATTTTTACGCAAAACCCACTTCTTGTTATGTTGAAACAGTTGCAAACAACAATCTGAATCATTGATGTATTGTTTTATATCGACTAAGCAAACGCGGCACCCACTTTGAACACAGCTTTCTCATTGACAAATGTTCATGCAAAATGGTGATTACACTGCTTTCTGATATGTTTAACTCCTCTGCTATCTCATGCAACTTCAATTTACAATCGACCAGAACAAGTTTGTGGATCTTTTTGGTGTTTTCCGGGACAATTACTGATTTGGGGCGACCTGAACATTCAGCATCATTTGTGTCTGTGCGACCATGTTTAAAGTCAGATAACCACCTCTTAACCATTGTTTCTGACAAAGCAGACTCCAAATAACTTACCAAGCTATTACTTTGCTTGAACAGTATATTTTTCCCATCAGAAAGCAATCCTTAACATACGAAATTCAGATTTTTCCATTGTTTTGAAAATTTGCAACAGTAGCTTCACTTAAAGAATTAATTTGTAAACTAATAATCTAATTGGGCCCAACTTTTGTCACGTGCCATTTGAAGGTTAGTACTTCATAAAAATCAAATGGATATTTTATTAGTGGCTCCATCTGTGGGTCAGGCCCAGGACTTTGTGTGTGTTGTTATGTCCCTTTTTGTTTCCATTTTCTCTAAAATCTTTTTGCTGCTCACATGTTCAGTCCATGGAATCCTCGGCATCTTTCCGTAGAACCACATTTTTGTTGCTTTAGGTCTCTTTTTCATCTTTGATGAATTACTATCATAAAATTCATGAATCCATGGGACAATTGCCTCGTGAATTAAAGTGAAGAGAACAATCTACCCCAGTAGATTAAATAAAGGATTGAGTTTGAAATTCCCTGTAAGTTACCAGGATTGACAAACATCTGACAATGGCTGGAGGGCACAACGACTGAAACATTGTGATAGCAACAACAAAGATAAAGACAATAGTCCATATGTAAATAATATAAACTTAGTGTGTATTTGTAATAGTTTTTTCTGTTTTGTTTTGTTTTTGTTTTTTAATCGGAAAAATCTGTAATGACATTTTCAAATGCATTTCAACAAAATCTATGCTCTCAAGATCTTCAAATACATTTAGCATTGTTATTCATTAAATGTAAAAGAGAATTGGAAGGATTTTGAGTCTCATTATGTTAAAATGAGACACAAGAAGTTTTTGGGGTCTTTTTGTTTTTTTTTAAGACTGTTTTACTAAGCTTCACAAAAAGCTTCAGAGCCACTAAATGTAAATTGTTACAGTTTAAATGGTAATAATGAATGAGATGTGAGTTGAAAAGAAGGTAGAAAGTGAAGATTATAAGGACAAGGAGGAATAGATAATAACTGTCCCTTATCTTAAAAATTGGAGAGTTGTCTAGTTACATTGGTCTTTTATTGCAAGAGCAGCTCAAGTCATCATCTCTACCTGTTTTAGAGAGAACTACCCAGAAAAAAAGTTCCCCAGGAGCCAGGCCACAATATGCTACCCCAACACTTCAGGAATTTGAACAAAATTTTTTAAACACTTAGTTTTTACTGCCTCCTTCAACAATTGCCAATAGAGAAGGTAGTAGATGAACAAGCACTTAGACAAATCACACTTTCATAATTATATGCCCAGTTGATAGCAAGAAAAAAAAGCTCTACCAAACTTAATTGGGTCTAAATCAATGTATGTAATTGCAAATTTAATCCGTTTTTCAAAACTTCCATAAATCATCTTTAATCTTTAAAACCCAAATGTTGCATTTCCAGATTAAATTTCAATGCATACATATTTAATCTTATTGTTAAAGTTATCAGCCTGACTAAATCATCTGAATGTTGCTATAAAAACAGAAACAAGAGGAAAGAAAGATGAGCTGAAAATAATAATCATAATTATATCAATTTAAAAAATGTTACATCTCATACATTTTGTAACCTGCCAAGATTGTGCAAAATTTGATCCTCTACAATGTGACATATTTTTTTAAGATGTGGATGGTGATGGCTCTCTACAACATCTTGTTTTTGTCACAATTTACAAAACTGTGAAGTCTAGCTCTCATGCTTTGACAAACATTTTTGCACAAGTCTCTTTGTGTATTAATTTCTTGAAAGGCATCTCTTATGCAATTTTTCAAATCACCAATACTTCTTGGTTTTCATCATTGTAGTAACATAGCCAATATACAAACCTATTCTGGTCCTGGGTATGATGGTAAACTGCATCCGGCAGCAAGGCCTGTAATTGGGAGGTTGTGAGGAGCTTTTTATAAGAAATATACATTTTTGAAGGGAAAGTATTGCCAACAATACATTTTTGAAGGAAAACAAAATTATTAGCATAATACATTTTTGAAAGAAAAAAAATATTAATAACAATACATTTTTTAATACAAAACTAGAAGGTGTCTTCAGTTTTCTAAAATAATAACAATTTTTATCAAAATCTGATGAAATCAACCTTCTCACTATAACCAAACATTAAAAAAAATATTTTAAAACCCCACCTTTTTTGGCATTAAATAACCCACAGAGGTTGATATACTGTTAAACAAAACTCAAACCTATTCCACCAACTTGTGGACCTCCCTATATATAAAATCTTAAAGAAAAGATATGTAAAAAAATAAACAATATTGCATTTTTATTAAATAAATATTTATTTTAATCATTAACTTGTTTTTTTTAAACAGTGTGAATGTTTTGTATGTTAATTAATAAAACTTAATTTTCCCCCAAAAATAATGAAAATTTATTGTACTAAGCTATATATATACACACACACACACACACACACACACACTAGTAAAACCAACTGTACTTTGCAACCCTTTTGCCTGTTTGCACTTTCCCTAAAATTTGACTTCATTTGGTCAATGCATGGGTATTTTTGAGGGTATGTGGTGAATACGGAATTAAAAGTAATTCTCTTCACTGTTTACAAATTTCACAATGCTGTCTGAAATCTAATTTTGACCAATAGAAAAAAAGGATTGCCTCTCCCATACTGAAGGAAAAAGACAAAGCCAAATTTTGCAATCTGGTGTTAGTTATTTTTAGCTATTACAAAGCTGAGAGAAGTTAACAAGCCAGTGTGAAAAAGTCTTTTGCTCTATGTATAGAGAAAGAAAATGGAATCAGTCAGATGGGAGTAGAGATCAGATCCACCAGGATGTGACAAAAGAAATTTCAATCAGTTGAACTGGACATGTCTTGACGACATACATTCCCTCACCTTTTCTTTCTTGCATGCTAGTTCCCTTTATCTCTTCTTCTTCTTCATCCTTCACCATTCTCAATGTCAACAAAGAAGACAACAACAACAATAAGGCACTTCAACTGACTCTTAAAAATTAATGTCGATAAGCATAATTTTCCTATATTGCCTTTCCTTCCTTTTCACTTTCTCATCGTCCACTAAAATAAAGAAAAGAACACACACTTTTTTACTACTCTGTCAATTTTTTCTGCATACACACATTTCGCTACAACTATGAACTCTGGATTCACTTAACTCTGTACTACTATTTCTCTTTGAACATTTACACAGTCAATAATTTCACTTCCTAAAATTTGATCTTATTCTATTCTGTTAATAAAATTCCACTTATTTTACAAACAAAACACTTATAGTCTTTCAACCTGATGATGATGATAACCCTAACTTGTGGGGAGTTCAGTTATATTTGTCACAAGGCCACTTTAATAAGCATGATCGAGCTTCTATAGGTGTTACAGACTCATGAAAGTCACAGAATTTTATATATAGAAGATAGATTAAAACTTAAGCAACTACTAATTTTTATACAAAAATTAAGCATCTCCATCAAGGTGTCTTGTACAGTACTAGTCAAAATTTTATTTTAAAAAAAGGTATATTTATTATACAAAAATATTGTAAATAAAATAAAAAATGCAATTTAGTAGTTAAAACTTTTTTTTAAAGTTTAGAGTCATGCTGATTTGGCAAGGTGGGAGGGAATTGATAAATGGTGACTGATGTTTATATAGTTCTGGCCATCCATATTTCAAAATTACTATTTGATATCTCAGGTTTGTTACACATACAAAATCATAAATAAAAAAAATAAAATACTTCACCATTTTAGGATTGGGAAAGAAAGTCAAAACATAAAAACTGCAATATGATAGAATAGTTTTACACTAGTTTCATTTCACAAGCAATTAGCTTTTATGCAGCCATTCTAAGAAAGCAGTTTATATGCAAATCAAAATATTGATTATCAAACTTGGACACCGACAACAATAAACGGACATTACAATGAGTTGCATACAACTACAAGCAGGCTACATTTGCTAGTTTAAATACAAGTCTTATGACGATCTTCACAAAAATTTTCAAAATTAAATATCGTCTACTTTTAGAAAAAAATAATTTTAAATGGATCTTAGATTCCTTCTTTTTTTTTTCTTTTTAAATTTTATAGTGAAAGAAAAATTTCCAGCTTGTCCATCACAGGATTGAAGAAGCAGACGTTCCTACTCCATAGAAGAATACATTACCTAAGGGAAAACTTTAATTTTGCAACAGCCCAAGAACTAGTTTTAAGAGCTTCTGTAGTAGTAACTGATTCACACAAACAGGTTGAATCTCACAACTGTCTTCTTTAAAGATTTGACACAACGCAGGTAAGTGTTGCTGTCAAGTTTATAAAGTTCTATGCTAACGGTTTCGTCTATCGCACTTCTCACTTGTGGGACTCTCTTCTGACTTCTTGCTTTCCAATCAACTTTTGCTTTATGGCCATATCACATTGAAACCCTGGTTGTCATACAATCACTGAAGTTAAACAGTGTCAAGCCTGTTTAGTACCCAGTAATGTAAGCTTGGATGTGCAGGTGGTGTAATAGATAACAACTCAGAAATGGAAATTGGAGAGCCAAGTTCTAATTCCAGTAGGGTTTGCTATATTCACTTATGTGCAAATACCTTTGGAAAAGGTGTGACTACACCTCTTCTCTCCCATCTATAGCATAATTAGTAGGACTTTTATCAGTAATTCATTATCTCTCTCACTCTAAACAATTCTTAGAATTCAAAAATATTTTATGTTTTTAAATAACCTCTAAAAGAAAAAAAACAAATGAATAAATCCATTAAATTAAAATGCAGTGTCAATCATTTTCTTACGTCTCTTTAATCCTTGTTCTTTTATTAGCCTCTCTTTTTAATAATTTTTTTCTCCTATTTTTCACACCTAATAATCCTTTGTCTTAGTAGCTTTATAGCCTTATTCAAGGTGAAACATTTAAAAAAATTATCAATTCTTATCAATTCAATTTTATGCTATTCATTTGAAAACCCACAAAACATCTATCTTCTAGTGTGTTTATTTAAACTTTGCATCATGTCAGAATTCAGGAGACAGTTGTAATATACAGGGTAGTTGAAAAGCAGGTGGTAGACAGTAAATGATAACATTTATTTCGAGATTGCATTTACAATTATAATTATTACATTGACAGTTAAATTTTATTGTGTACAATAATACAAAAGCACTTAAATTTTATCAATGCAGGTGCTTAAATTGTTCATCACAATTTTGGGTCAACCAGTTTTAAGAGCATTAAGAATTGAGCCATTGGCATCAAATTTGTCACAGATGCAGTAAATGGTTTGTCTTTTTGGGATTTGAGTACCAAATTTTTCAACTCATCTAATAGTTTCAGCATTTTGAGATTTCCAGTTCTCTTAACACCCATTTTTTTTCATCAGTTTTTAAACTATTTGCCATAATGGGTTATCTGAAAAGAAAACAGATTAAATTTAGTTATACAATTTAAAATAATATAGTGCAAATACCATAGTTATAATGAATACCATTGTAATAATATAACTGATACACAACCCTATTCCACCTGCTTTTGAACCACCCTGTATATAAGAATCAACTTAAGAGCTAAATACACGAATGGGGTGCTTGGAAAGTGAGAAGACATATTGTGGCCCTTTCCATTCTCAATTGTCCATATTAGGCATTGGCATATCTTAACACAATGAAAAAAAAAATGGAATAATTCAAACAAATTAATTCCAAAAACAAGTTTTACTTGAAAACATTTTATATATACACAGAAATATCCAAATATGCAAAACATAAACATACATAAATTTTTCTTTACCAAACACATTTTTTCACCCACTAAAGTACTTCATCAAGGTAAAGCTTATAAAGTGTCTCAGGGGATGAAATGTATTGGTAAAGAAAAGTTTTCCTCTTGTCTTTTATTTATTTCATCTTTACAAATATATTTTATATATATTTCAATTTTTACACATAAATACAAATATAATAATTCTGCTTGTCTCTACCTGAGTTAGCATGACCATTATGTCCTGCCATACCTAATAAATAATGAACTATTCCATTTTGATGGCGTGGAAAGATGAAAAAGGCATATCAGAAACACTACTTGGTTTTGGTGAGAAAGAAGGAAGAGAAGATTTAAGTGTTTAATATTTGTTTTAGCAAAATGGAAAAGGTTATGACTCGAATTAAATAACTACAAATCCCCTGACATTTACATATAAAAAAATACTCCTGAAAAAATACTCCTGAAAATGAGAAACAGCAAGACGTGGAAACAACAAAATGAGTATTATTTATTATTTGGTTGTTATATGGTGCTGGAAATATGAGGCATGACAATAATACTGAGTAAAATTGTGAGTTTGGGGTCAAATGTAAACCAGATATGGACAGAATCTGACAGAATTATAAAATAAAGAATCTGTAAAGTGTACATAGTCTTTCTTTTTAGATGTGAATAATGAGCTTCCAGATAATTTGGAAAATGCAAGAATTGCTTGGGGTCTACTTAACTTAAATATTTGTTGAATGCTAAAAGAATAACGTATGGCCTGAAAAAAGGAAAAGAAGCCAAAATTTTTGTTTACACACATGTTGACAGCCTGTTCGTATTGACTGCCTACTCTATAGTGAGAATGTCGTGTTTCTGTGTGTAGAAGAGATTAATGGGGTCAATTCTTATTGGTTTAAAAAAAATAAATTAATGATAATTGTTATTATTATTTCTGACACTATAATTTAATTTTTTTTTTTTTACATTGCATTTAAATACATGGTTCTGTTGTCATTTCGCACTATCATGCGGTGTGACGTCATAGAACCACATTGCAAATTTGCGAACTGTGTTTGTTATTTTTGGTAACTATTGCCGTTGTCTAGCGGAGTTTTATGTCAAGACAAAATAAAATCATTGCTGATGGTGGAAGTTATTGTGTTACTGTCTTAATAACCTCTCTGAAGATGGCTCATGTGAGCCGAAAGCTTAGAACCAAATTAATAAAAAATTATCCAAATGTTGGAGAAGTTTTGTCTTTATTTTCAACTGAAATTAAAGCCAAAATACATTTAGAACGGCTCATGATTAAATATAATAGACATTCATTGTCTCTTATATTTAACAGTATATGTTTAGAAAATTTTATTTTTTATGGACATGACACAGTGACAGTTTAATTCATATTTTATGTATTTCTTTATGGACATGACAAATGAAATAATTATTGTGGAAATATATTTGGCTTTCCCCTTGAATTGAAGAGAAATATTCATTGACAAATTCACTTTGTCTTTGTGATTAAGTGTGTCTCTATCCATTTGCTCAAACTTGTCAAATTGTTTACTCATTGTTTTCCTCTATTTTCCTATTACTCATAATACACAGTCATTACAGCTAAATACAAAAAGGTTTTCTCTTCTCCTTTCAGAAATGTTTATCAATGTGTACACTTAAGTATAATTTTCTTTACTTCCTCTTTTGTGAGTTATGTTATTCATTATATAAAAGTCCTCTACACGTTGAATTCATTTCTCTTGAAAATGTTGAATTAACTCCCTTTGAAGGTTCTCAACCTCATCGATCATTTAACTATTTGCTAAAGGTTTACAGCAAAGAACCAAGTTCTATCCTCAAAAGCTAATTTATATATTCAACTGAGAGAAAGCAAATTGCTTTGCTATTCAATATGTTTTCGTATTCTGAACATAACACTACATATAAGTCATAATTCCCAATTGTGTCATTTAGCTTTTGAGTCTCAAATAAGTAACAATAGATGCTTTCCAGTACTTCTTTCTTCTGTGTGCCATGTCCCCTCAGGACGTAGATGATCATGGCTTTCCACAACTCCCTGTCCCTTGTAGCTTTCAGTATAGTTTTTTTTCTGTCTCTCCTAATCCCTGTTCTGTCATCCTTTTATGCAAGCTAGAGCACATCAACATGTTGTAACGGTTAGCAAGCTTGTTTTAATAGATCAATTATGACTGAATAGTGAGTTCAACTTTCACTGGGTGCTCCATACTTTTTGCCTTGTACCACATCTAAGCTATGCTTAGAAAATCACCATCCTTTTACACAAGCTAGTAAGGAAGGTTATTCTCTTCTTTTGTCTCTATTGTTTTCAATATACTCTATCAGTGTCTAATTCTCCAAGACTCCTTTCCTCATTATGTGTCCCTAGAAATTTCAACTGTATTCTTTTGATTCTAAATTTAACTTTCCTTTTCGTTTCTATTTTCCAAAAAACTTCCTTATTGCTCACATGTTCCATCAATGGTATTCTCAGCATCCTTCTGTAGAACCACATCTCTATTGCCTCAAGTTTTCTCGTCATTTGTGAAAAAAATGTCTGGCATTCACTGCTATATAGGCGGATTGATATTACATAGGAGTTTTTATTTCATTCGGGGGGCAGTGGGCATTTATCCGTTTGTTTGTTTGTTTGTTTTTTTCCAATTTAAAAAAAAGAGTGTGTGCCCGAAGGGAGTGCTGGTTGAAAAAAGGTTCGGAAATACTTCAATACGCAAATTGTAAAAAGTTCTATCTTCAGGATATGATAGACAAATCAAGGGTTAGTTGCTTTATGAAGCACAAAACTGAAGTTTAATGATCAAAGCTTTGCTAAAAGCACATCAAAGCAGAAGCTGCTTGAGTTAAAGAATTGCGTGAAAAGGCTAAAGCAGGGGTTGGCAACCACCGGTTAATATCCAGCCCGCGAATTAGTTTTGTCCGGTTTGCCAACTTAACTGCAGTAAGGAATTTGCATTTTTGTTGAATGTGTTAATTGTTATTACTGCAGTAAAATAAAGAACCTTGTTTAGATAATATATTGGGTTGTCCGGAAAGTTCGTACCGAATTTTAATTGTTCATGTTCCAACACGTCAAATTAGTCAACAGATGCTTACATTTCCGATTAGAGTACACTACAAACTATCTCTTCAGAAAGCAAGTTTAAAATTACTTAATTCGCGTCAATTTTGCATCCCGATGAAAATGGAAGAATATAAGGTGCATTTTAGACACTTGATGCTTTTTTTATTACCGTAAAGACAAAAATGCTTTGCAAGCAACAAAAAAGATATGTGCTGTGTACGGTGAAGGTGCTTTAGCTGACAAAACTGTACGGAGTGGTTCGCTAAGTTTATAGTTGGTGATTGTATCCTTATTGATGAAGAACACTCAGTCAGACCCTCCCTCTACAGATGACGACCAAATCAAAGCATTGATTGAGACTAACCCGCATTACACAATGCAGTAATTGGCAGAAACACTAAATTTATCAACATTCACCATCCATGAGCACTTAGTGAAGATTGGGTAATCAAATCGCTACGACGTTTGGGTACTACATAATCTGAGCGAAAAGAATCTTTTGGGTCACATTTCTATCTGTGATTTGCTGCATAAATGTAATGAAAAAGCACCCTTTTTAAACAAATTGTGACGGGTGATAAAATCGTTTACAACAATGTTCAGCAAAAACGATCCTAGTATAAAAGAAATCACAGGGAAGTAAGTCTAGTAACACACCGGATAAAAGGTGGAGGGCAGACTGTTGGCATTGTGGAAACGAATTTGACATGGAACTTAAATTTTAACACTAACAAATAATACTACTACTAACACTCCCGTGAAACACTGTCAATACACCTTGCCTACCGATAGTCAGTCAGTTAAGTGCCATACGTGAAACACGCTTGGTCGATCATGTCTTTTTCGAGACATGACTGACTGGGCAGAAGATTATCCCGCAGTAGGTTGCCATTGCTTTCTGTGGTAGACTGGTTGCCGACCAAGGTTATAGAACCCAATCTGTCCTGCTATTTAACCCATAACTGGAGAGAAGAGACGGATTAATACCTTTCCCAAGGGTATTTGCGCGTAAGCATATTCAAGACTCGCTCGAAAACATTTGCCTTATAATCATCGCTTTTAAGTTGAGCCGCAAGAATAAATAGTATTATTAGACCCCAAAGGAGATGCCGTCCGCTAGAAAATAGGTCAAATTCCCCCGAACAAACAGGAAGTGTCTTTTTGATTTGTCATTGACCGACAGATGCAGGAGTTCCTTCATTACGCCAGACAATTTACTTCCAACAATATTGGTCAGCTGAACAAGAACAAATGAAATAATACAAGTGCTTCTTACGACACTTACATTTTAACAAGAGTGAACAGTTTTTAGCTAGAATAAATTCAATGGTTTAAAAACAGATACTCCAATAGCAGAATCGTACAAAGTGCATTCCAACTTGTTTGTTGTGAGATATACGTGCGAAGATTATGGGTTCAATTCTCACTTGAGGCAGTCGAGTAAAAATAAATGTCAAAATGAAATAGATTCGACATGAAAAGCTCCAGTGACGCAATCAATAAGTGCGCTCGATTTAAAAAAATATTGTTATTGCGACAAGAAAGCGGAGATTGTGAGTTCAATCCTCACACGGAGCATTTCCTCTTTAACAAAAATATTGAAGTATAAATTAAATTATAGACAAAGGCCCTCAATATTCGTGTAGTGGCGTAGGGTTCTAACGCGCCGAATTTACCAAAAATAATGGTGAGAAGACTTCATGAGTTCGATCCTTCCCCAGAGGGTTATAGTTTTAACAAAAAAATGGAAAGTTAATCAAAGATAAAATAATGCCCCCATGGAAATTTTAAGCTTGACAATGAAGAAATATCGTTAAAATGTTCACCTCAATTATTTTTTTCTTAGCTACGCTAAGATTGGAGAGAGATCGAACCCTGAACATACACGCTTTTCACAAACACAAACACAAACACATAACTACATAACTACAGAACTACAGAACGTTAACCAGTTGTACTACAAAGGGCCCAATCGTAATCGCTTTTATATTCGTATTTAAATCTTTATCTTTTTAAAACGCGAACGCTAGACAAAGTTTGAACTCACGACCCCGACCTTTCTCTTAGAGTAGCAAAATACCAGAAGCGCGACGCGTGAAACACTTACGCTAAAGAAGAGATAACGAATTCTTTTCTTCCGGATTCAACTAATTCCTGCATAACATATTACACTTAAAAAAAAAAAAAAAGAAGAGTAAGCGCCCCAGTTGAGAATCGAAATCAGAAACCTTTCTTTTAACTCTCACGGTGTTAGCATAAGATAATTCATTAAAACACTTCAATCAATGAAGCTACTGGAAGAGCTATCATAGGAATTCTCCTTATTTAATTTATTCATTCTCAAGTCTTTTTAAAAACAGGGCAGGATAGAACTCGTTACCTCTGTATTATTCACATCGTGAGAAAATACGGTCGATGAATAGCGACGTATCAACCCACAGAGCTACCGGAGCGATTACACTTCTGGTATTGCTTTTCCCACCTAATTAAATCTTCACTTTTGCTCAAAGATAACTGAGAAGCGAACTAACTTTGACATTTCGCTTAGAATGGATGATTTTTTATTTGATTTGTTTGTTTAATGACATATCAACCCCTTCATGGGTCATTTATGCTGAAATTTAATTTCTTAGGAGCTTTGAAGCAATAAAAATACAATATATGTTATTCTGCTTTCACAATTGAATACATGGTAGATGATACTCAGCTTTTGTGCAAATATATGTTTGTGTGGACATAATTACTAGAGGCGATGATTGTGTAATTTATATTGTAGTTTTTTAAAGTTATATTTTGGAATACATTTTGATTTCTTTAAGAAATTGTAGAATATTATATGGATAAATGTCATGAATGAGCTTTCATATTGGTTGTTTGGTTGATTTTGTTTACTGGTATATAAACCTTTGTGAGCTATTTAATGCCGAAACCTAAATAATTTGAACCATTTTATATGTACTTTTGGACATTTTGCTATAAAATGTATTGTTAGTCATTTTGCTATACAGTCTATTGTTACTAAGTTTATATATATACTAGCAGTTTAGCCCGGTTTCACTCGGGTAGTTTAAGAAATAATAAGAATAAAAAACATATGATGAATTAACATAGTACTTACACAACGCCCACCCTCGTCACTTTTATAGATATAGATAACATTGTAGAATGTCCCTATTGGATTAGGGTGGGAGGGGATGGGGCAACATATATAGATATAAATAATATAAAGTGGGAGGCTCGATTCTATATTGTAACCAATACATAAACTGATCCTTGACTTTGTGGGGTGATAATATATATTTTTATACCCCTAATTTTGGCTTTCTGAAAAATTTCAAGGTGTCGTTAACGTTCTAAAATTTTGATCTACATCTGAGCGCAACTCCTTTCGAGCTCGACCGCAAAATGCATACGCTAAGTTGAATCAATCAAACAAACAAATATTTACACAACGTCAACCCTCGTCACTTTTAAAGATATATATAAAATGTATTGCTTGTATTTTTACTATAAATACACTCCCGATCAAAAATTTAAGACCACTTAAAAATCTTTAAAATATATATATATATATATATATATATATATATATATTTTTTTTTTTTTTTTTTTTTTTTTGCGGATAGATTTTAAACTTCTCCCACTTAAGGTTACCAATACTACAATCTAAAAGGTTATGAAAACAAAAAGCTACATTCCAAACATTTTATTCAGAAATTTACATTTTTATAAAATGAGGCGTTTTACACACGATCAAAGTTATAAGACTAGGGGTATAAATTGTTAGATCTATGGTAATTCCAATGTTTTTAGTTCAGTTAGAGATTAGCAATCACTGCGTAAAGGTGTTACCATGCCTAAGCAAGGTTTGTCACAGCGGGTGATCGCAGCTAAGGTAAATCGCAGTAAAACTGTGATTTGCAACTTTCTAAAGAACAGTGGAAAAGCAAAATCCTCTGGTAGGTCCCAAAAAATTTCTCCTACATTGAGTAGGAGAATAAGACGGGTTGTTATGAAAGACGGGGAACTTTCTTCTAGTCAAATTAAAGCAGTCACAGATGCTGATTGCAGTCCCGTAACCATCAGACGACACTTAAGACAAAAAGGCATGGTAAATAAAAAGCGTAAACAAATTCCTCGGCTGCTTCCAAGTCACAAGGTGGACCGCTTAAAGTTTGGTCGTGAATACCAAACATGGGACGTTGAGAAGTGGAAGAAAGTCCTGTTTTCTGATGAGAAAAAATTCAATCTAGATGGTCCTGGTGGCTTCCAACGATATCGCCATAAGAAAAACATGCCTCCTGAAATTTTCTCCACATGTCATAGTGGTGGAGGGTCCCTAATGGTATGGGGTGCCTTTTCTTACAGAGGGACGATGGAGCTCCAGGTGGTGCAGGGTCGTCAGACAGCGGCTGGTTATGTTAGGGGATGGATGGTTATTCCAACAGGATAATGCTGCAATCCACGCTGCAAGACGGACCTTGACCTTTCTACAAGAAAATGGGGACCATCTCTTGGGACATCCTGCATGCTCACCAGACTTGAACCCAATTGAAAATGTTTGAGGATGGATGACAAGAGACGTTTATCGAAATGGCAAACAATATTCAACAAAAAATGAACTTTGTGAAGCCATCTTCAGAAGCTGGAGCAGCATCCCCCGCACCTTAATGGAAACGCTTATTTCTAGCATGCCCGACAATTTTTGAAGTCATCAAAAGCAGTGGAGGTAGACTTCATTATTAAATTTGGTTGTTAAATATTTTCATACGCTTTTTGTACAATTTCGTAGAATTTTTGTCTCTGGTCTTATAATTTTGATCATGTGTAAATCTCCTCATTTTATAAAAATGTAAATTTCTAAATAAAATGTTTGGAATATAGCTTTTTGTTTCCATAACCTTTTAGATTGTAGTATTGGTAACCTTAAGTGGGAGGAGTTTAAAATCTATCTGTAAAAAAAAAAAAAAGATTTTTAAAGATTTTTAAGTGGTCTTAAATTTTTGATCGGGAGTGTATTTATAGTAAAAATACGAGCAATACATTTTATATATATCTTTAAAAGTGACGAGGGTTAACGTT
Organism: Ascarosepion bandense; assembly: GCA_037127315.1. Classification (NCBI taxonomy): domain Eukaryota; kingdom Metazoa; phylum Mollusca; class Cephalopoda; order Sepiida; family Sepiidae; genus Ascarosepion; species Ascarosepion bandense. Next base: position 880,122 of record JBBBDQ010000897.1, on the reverse strand, counting down.
GTGTAAGTATTTGTTTGTTTGATTGATTCAACTTAGCGTCTGCATTGGGAGTGTATGTAATTTTATACTTTCATAATGTTTTGTTTTTGTTTAGGATTCATTGTTTGCCCGTAGCTAGGACTCTAACAGGTGCTACCACATCAGCTCAGGGTGGACCTGGGAACAGTAGCAACTAAGAGGTTCCACACTTAATTGATTTTAACTGGAGTAACCGCAAGGTTTCTATTGACGATTTTATTCAATCGTAATTTTTACGCTTTCCATTTGTCAACGCTGTAGGTTAGGATCGAACACACAACCACTGCATTACGTTCACAACATCAATATAGCGATGAAACTTATCAGGCACTAGTCGATTTCACTGCGGAACGGCCAGAGTAACGAAACTTGATATTTTAATTCATTCGCACTCAAAGATTTACAATTGTGAAAATCTCTTGTAATGTTGAAGGGAAAACTCAATACATAAATTTTACTGAGACAACGATAATTAGCATTAAAGTAGGTACCGCCACTCATTTTCAATACCTAACTTTTAAATTGTATTTTTAAAAATAAAAAAGTTTTCTTGAAACTTTTATTTTAGTTTTAACTGAAAGTTAAATGATTAAATTTACTATTTCCAGTAAGCAAAATACACTGGTGAATTTCAAACAGAAATTATATTGACTGGAATCTAACATTTAAGATTTTTTTAAAAAGATTTTCAATTTTTCGGCCATTTTTGAGCGATCGGCACATTTGTAAACAAAAGGTTTTAAAAATCGGTTTTTAAAAATCTTACAAAAATAAAATATACATCTGTTACACGTTATTTTTGAAAATTTAAATTTAAATTAATCTGATTACTTAAATATTACTTATTTATAGCATGAAATTTAGAACAAAACTATTTCTTAAACAGTCTATTGATCTTTTTGACCTTTACCCAAAATCTGACATGTGATGACATCCAAACAGATGCGAGATAAGATAAATGTATGGCGACCGGAATTGACAAAATTTTCCAAATTTTTTTCTATAAGTGAAAGAAACAGTGAAGCAGATGGCCTTTTAATGTCTACATAGAAATTGCCATGCAAAAAAAACAAAAAACACTTCAATTGCACAAAGAAAAAAATAAAAATTATTTTTAAAATACGAAGGCACGACGATTTGTATTAAATTTTTCAGTTTTTGATTAGTAAATATAGTCTTCACTTAATAAGTTAATAAACTAACGACAACCAATCTTGAAGTATTTTAATTTTAGAATATTTTTGAAACTTTATATTTAAAAAATATTTTTGAAACTTTTTAGAATTGTAAAAATATTTCTTAAACTTTATAAAATATAATAAAAAAAGGAAAAATATTCTTTTAAAATTTCATTATTAATTCAAAAATTTCTTTTTCTTGAGACTGTAATGTCCGTAATATATATTATCTATTAAAGCAATTAAAAGCTTATCAAATTAAATAATGTCGTAGTTTTATTGCATTTTTATTTTATTATTGGGAGCTGATTTTCGGAAATAAAGGCAAAATGTTTAAAAAAAAATAAATAATAGATGAGTTACATTACCCAATGAGTCCTGCGTTTAACTAACAAATTTAACTTCTTTAAAATTTCACAAATTTTCGTGGAGGGGGATAACAGACGTAAAAAAAAATTACCAAGATTTTTAAAAACAATAATTTAAAAAATAGTTTCATCTATTTGTGAATGAGTCCTGAAAGTTTCATTAAAATCCGACATTTATTTGATTTTTGCAAGAATTTCCAAATCAATGCGTTTTTCACTGGAAAAAACCGAGTTATGTATTATTGCGTTTTCCATTGTAAACTCTCGTAACGATTTCGTTAGCCACAAACAAAAATCAAAACAAGATTTTTACCAAAATTTCGAACGTGTTAGAGAGTATTAAAAAAAATTTTAAGAATAATTAAAAAATACTTTGATCTTTTTTCTTAATAATAACATAGACATTATGATGGAAAAACTTCGTTTTTATAAAGGTTGGGGCCCTTTTTTCTTCATAGCCTGAAATTTCGAATAAAATTATTTTTAAACAAAGAGTTGACCTTTCTAACCTATCCACCGTAATTGAAATGTGTTGAAGAGGAGTAACCTTGAAACACACTACCTTTTAATTTACACATAGAAATTACTATACAAAAAAAAAACTTCAAATACACAAAAAAAATTGAAAATAATTTTTAAATTACGATGACTAAACGATTTGTATTAAACTTTAATTTTCGATTAGTAAATATAGTTTTCATTATGTAACCTGCCAGCCTAACGTCTACAAGAATGGGAAATATTTTTAAAATATTTTTAAAACTTTATAAATTATTATAATTAAAAGAACAAAAATAAAAACAATTCTTTAAAAATTTCATTATTAATCGTAAAAATTTTCTTCAGACTATAATGTCTGACATTTATATTATTTATTAAAGCAATTAAAAGCTTATCTAATTGAATAATTGAATTTTATTGCATTTTTATTTTCCTATACGGAGCAGATTTTCTGTAAAAGGGGCTAAATGGTTGAAAAAAATAATACATGATTTACAAAACCATTGAGTCCTGCGTATAAGTAAAACCATTTTTGCCTACAGAATTTAATTTCTTGAAATTTCATGAATTTACGTGAAGGGTGTTAACAGATGTAAAAAAAAAAAAAAACTATTTTTACCAATATTTTTAAAAATAATGATTTTTAAAATAATTTCATTCATTTGTAAATAAGTCCTGAAAGTGTAGCGTAGGGAGCTGGTTAATGTTTCTTTAATTTGGCCTTGTGTCAGACTTAAACAAACTTCCTACAAGCCTACAAGATTTATGCAGAATTATTATCAGAAGGTTTTCATCAGAAGGTTGGAATGTGTAGAATTGTGGAATAATAAAATATACATTTTTCATGTTAAAATAAAAATTTATTAAAAGAAGGAAATAACAAGAGTTGTAGAAATTAATGTTCACTGAGAAAGTTAAAGTATCAAGAGTTCGTACAAAATGTTCGTAGTAGTAATTGTTGAAGGAGAAAGAGAAAGAGGGCAAAGTCCGAGTCACTTGAAGTTGCCGTTACATTTTAGATGCTTGTCTCTCTTTCGCTGCTCCCATCTCACTGACTCTTGACTGACGCCGATGTCATTTATATAGTCTTTTTGAATTTTGTACTGGATCGCCAAGTCCTTCCAAGTCTTACTAGTCGCTCCCATTGGTCAAAAATCATTTTAACACCTACTTGCGAAATCTGGTTTCGACTTTTTCGTTAAGCACATGGTCAATTCTTTTTTCTGTTTGGGAAAACCAGGATTTCACACATCGTTGTGAATTTTTGTAAAAGTGAAGAAGGTTGATTTTAATTAATTTCTTATCCGCTACAAAACTTCCATTAAAATCCGACAATTATTTGATTTTTACAAGAATTTCTAAATTAATTCATTTGTCACTGGAAAAAAACTGAGTTATGTAATATTACGTTTTCCATTGTAAACTCTCATAACGATTTGGCTCCCCGCTAACGAAAATAAAAACAAGATTTTTACCAAAATTTCGAACGTGTTAAAAAGGATTAAAAAACTTTGAAAAATAATTAAAAATGCTTCAATTTTTCCTCTTAATAACAAACATTTTGATGGAAAAAGTTTGCTTTTATTAAGTTAGGAACCTTCTTTTCTTCATACTATGATGTTTTTTCAGAGATTTAGTGGAGATAAAATGCCTTGCTAAGGTGGGTGCGTTGTCAAGGGTCGTATTTTTGCAGCAAAGCGGTCGACTCTGCTTTACTCAGGTTAAAAATTGAAAATTCAAAGGACGAAGCGAATAAGAAGCAACAAAGTCTAAAAGAAAATGATAATAAAAAGAATGGAGGCACGGTGGATAGCGGCTCGGATTGAGCAATCACAGAGCCGAGTTCGAATTCCAGTCGAATCCATTAAATTCACTTACATGCTATTAGGAAATGTATGAATCCGTCTCTTCTCCCAGGAGAAGGCTGTTTTTTCAGAGATTTAGTGGAGATAAAATGCCTTGCTAAGGAGGGTGCGTTGTCACGGTTAGTACTTTTGCAGCAAAGCGGTCGACTCTGCTTTACTCAGATTAATTGGGATGCGGAACTGTACTGCTCAACAGCCTACATCCAGCTCTCAGAGGTAGTACGGACACTGCGACGGTCATACCTCAGTCAACGGCATTGAACTCCCGAAAAAACTGTGAATCGGAAGAGTTTTCCGATCCGACCGGCAAAGGTGAACGTCTCTCCCCAACCCACCATTGACCAGTCGCCAGCCTGGACGTAGGAGCTGCGCCTCAAATGTCAACGGTTTCACAAGTGGGTGAAAGAACTTTTAAGAGGAGGTAACATAAAAATATCCCCGGTGTAAAAGGAACCGTCAAGCCATTTTACTTAGCTACTATTATGCTTTGAATATCAAAATGTACCACAATTGTGAGGCGAGTGATGACCACAGCGGCACAAATGGGCTAACTGAATATAAATGACGATAATGAAGAAGTTTAATGAAGAATAGTTTTATGATTTTATTTACATTAAGTTTTGCACTCTTTTTAAACGTCAATAAAAAAAGAAAGCCTCGTTTACAACCGCTGCATTTCTACCACATCAAGTCAGTCTGCTACTGTTTTTAAAACTACTTTCACCGATAGAGAGTCCGCAATTTTCTATGACTTTCTGCTTAACTTGAGATCAAAGCCTCCAGTTTTCTCATTAAAGGATAATGCTACCGAATTGTTAACAATTTTTGAGAAGTGATTTTATTAATTCTTACTTAATACATCACTATTTTTTAAAATGCAAATAATACGAAGGTCGATCTCACAACCACCAACTTTTTATGCACCACTGAAAAATTCTGCCTACAGATCCAGCGCACCAACTGATGGCGCTATGCGTAATAATAGCACAATTCTCTTTTCTTTTCTTTTCTTTTTTGTCGTTTGATGTCATTAATTCAAATTTAGTAATAAAATATTTTTTAATTTTTAAAAGGTGAGATTCGAACTCATACTCCCATCGCATTCTTCTGTTTGTAAGAACATAACAGTAAGATTCGTTGAATAATTGTGAAAACTCTTTCTTTTTTCTTCCTATTATTTGGCTGTTACTATGATTGAGACAATTAAACAGGAGAAAAAAAAGACAGAACTGTCACAGCAATAGCACAAAGCACGAATGTTACTGTTACAAACAGAAAAATGTGACAACATCATAACAGTAACGAGGTCATCAGCAAAAAGAAAAAAGAAAGAAAAAAGGTGTGAATTAGAGACAAAGCCGGAGGGTACGACTTCCGAACCCTCGGGTCGATAGGGGTGGGATGATTGGTGACCCCAGCAGTACTTTATGACCGTAGCTATCTTATCAACATTTGCTTTTTTTTCTACCTTTTTATAATCGTGTCGCCCCAAGCAAAGCATTTTACTGCCAATGTTGAGCAGAGGGTTACATAGGAGATAAGTTATGAGAAAGAGTGACAGGTTACAGGGGGTGTCAGGAAGAGGGTATGAGAAGGATGACAATACTGATGAGAGTGGAATGGACGAAGAAAGGATCATGAAAGAGAGAGGATGCAGGTTAGTGAGATAAGAGATAACTATTGACTTTACATTTGATTTCTTGAATATTATAGCTGTTGGGAAAGCAAGTAAACGGAATGGTATTCCACAGGCGGGAAGTGCGAGAGAAGAAGCTGATGAAGTAGAATTTGCGTTTACATTTTATTGGTTTCACAGTAAACGGGTGGGACCTAGTTGCTAATCTTGTGGCTCGAGTAAATTCATGTATGGGGGAGGTACCAGTGAGCGAAGTTCATCGGAGCAGAAACCGTGAAAGTATTTGTAGAAAAGACACAGGGAAGCAACATTGCGCCGGTGAGAAAGTGACTGTATCCGAGCTTCCAAGTCAGGATCGATCACATTACAGATTCGCCGTTGGATTTTGTCAAGGACCCCTAGGTGGATAGCAGGAGCACTCGACTAGATATGGCAGCAATATTCAATGCAATATTTGTATATATGCAGGCTTGCTTCTTGCAGGAAAAACTTCCTGGCCCTGCACAGAGAACCGACCTTCTTAGCAGCGGAATTAGCTATAGAATCTATAGAGTCATTCCACTTGAGGTCTGTTGTGAGAGCTAACCCGAGGAGGCACAGTGTTTTACTTTCAGGAAGACTAGACTAATCCATGCTAATGGGGGGTAGGAGCGATTGTCTGTGGTGGTTAATAGATAGCAGCTTCGTTTTGGAAGCATTAAAATTCACGAGCTATTTCTTAAACCATTCCACCACGGATTGGGGGTCCTTTTCAAGCTCAGCAGCGAGGTTTGCTTTGTCAGCCTCGGCAGATTGATCGAGACGAGAGTAAACCGTAGTGTCGTCAGCATATATGCCTACTTGGAATCTTATTACATCGGGAAGATCGTTAATGTAGATAAGGAAAAGCGTGGGACCTAGAATAGAGCCTTGAGGGACACCTGCGTTCCTATGATAGTATTGGGAGACATGTCCGTTCAGTACTACCTTCATTCTACAATCTGAAAGGAATGACTGGATTATGTCAAACAGTTGTCCAGTTATACCGTAGCCTAGCAGTTTGCATAGAAGGCCAGCATGCCAGACTCTGTCAAACGCTTTGCAGATGTCTAGGGCAACAGTTCGGGCTTCGGCATTCTTGTCGAGATCCTGGTGTATATACTCAGTGATGGTCGTGAGCATATCAGCAGTAGACCTATTGAAATACGTTACAAATTAAACTAAGAATAAACTGACTATATATTTTTTTAATAGCTATTAAAAAATGAAAATATGTTTTTTCTACGATCTGAAAGGAATGACTGGATTATGTCAAACAGTTGTCCAGTTATACCGTAACCTAGCAGTTTGCATAGAAGGCCAGCATGCCAGACTCTGTCAAACGCTTTGCAGATGTCGAGATCCTGGTGTATATACTCAGTGATGGTCGTGAGCATATCAGCAGTAGACCTATTGAAATACGTTACAAATTAAACTAAGAATAAACTGACTATATATTTTTTTTAATAGCTATTAAAAAATGAAAATATGTTTTTTCTACGATCTGAAAGGAATGACTGGATTATGTCAAACAGTTGTCCAGTTATACCGTAACCTAGCAGTTTGCATAGAAGGCCAGCATGCCAGACTCTGTCAAACGCTTTGCAGATGTCGAGATCCTGGTGTATATACTCAGTGATGGTCGTGAGCATATCAGCAGTAGACCTATTGAAATACGTTACAAATTAAACTAAGAATAAACTGACTATATTTTTTTTTAAATAGCTGTAAAAAAAAATGAAAATGTTTTTGCGGATTTTGACGTAATTCTGTTTTGATATGTTTTTGTCCAAATCTGTGAATTTGTTTTGCTCATGCTAAGTCTCGAAAAAAATACTAAATAAATTTCACTATTTTTATTCATAATGTTGAATGTGTTAAAATTGTTCAAATTTCAACAAGAAAAATCTCATGTTGATGCTAAAAATGGCCGCAAAACATTATTGATTTATTTAAGATAGAATTATCTATTATGACATGTCCCTAATTTGTATTTAGATACATTGTATTTATTTTAATTTTGCTAAGTGAATTGTTCACCTATATTGCATATAACCCATTATTGTAGATAAAGTTTGTATTTTATATGAATACTACCTTATGAAAGTTGCGATGCAGTAGAGTGGGGACCTCGTGTTATAGATTCGGGGAGAGGGCACGAGACCCTTGCACCGGCTCTGGATACAAACAGGTACAGAAGTTTAAGTTTAAATATCTGGGAAGCATTTTAACAGAGGATGGAAAATGCGACACCGGGATTCAAACACATATTGAACTAACGAAAGAAGCATTCCAAAAGCTAAGCAATGAAATAGAATCAAAGAAAAGAGTGTTGGATTGCTATATGATATCCATTCTTTTATATGACAGAGGATGTTGGCTGGACAATCTACCCACGGATGAGGTAAAAACTAAAGGCGGTAATGTGGTTCAACAGAAGGATTTTGAAAATTCAATGGACGAAGCGAATAAGAAGCAACAAAGTCTAAAAGAAAATGATAATAAAAAGAATGGAGGCACGGTGGATAGCGGCTCGGATTGAGCAATCACAGAGCCGAGTTCGAATTCCAGTCGAATCCATTAAATTCACTTACATGCTATTAGGAAATGTATGAATCCGTCTCTTCTCCCAGGAGAAGGCCGTTTTTTCAGAGATTTAGTGGAGATAAAATGCCTTGCTAAGGAGGGTGCGTTGTCACGGTTAGTACTTTTGCAGCAAAGCGGTCGACTCTGCTTTACTCAGATTAATTGGGATGCGGAACTGTACTGCTCAACAGCCTACATCCAGCTCTCAGAGGTAGTACGGACACTGCGACGGTCATACCTCAGTCAACGGCATTGAACTCCCGAAAAAACTGTGAATCGGAAGGGTTTTCCGATCCGACCGGCGAAGGTGAACGTCTCTCCTCAACCCACCACTGACCAGTCGCTTTTGGGTGGCAACCGGTCTAGGAGAAGGAAAACTCTGAATTCAAAATCAGCTTGGAGAGAGTCGGGCTCCGTCAGGGTTGGGCAGTACATGTGATGCTCACGACTCTAATGAGTCACGGGAAAAAATACAGAAATCAAAGGTGGTTGAAATTTTTTGGACACAGGAAGGCTTAGAAAACTTAACCCTCACAAGGCATAATAAGAGGACGGCAGTGAGCCACTTACCTGACAAGCTTCTGTGAATGGCTGGCAAAGCGGTGCGCTGGAATCATAGCAATGGGAGAAAAACTGTTAAGAGCTAGACGATAGGAAGTTGTGGAGAGTCATAATCGCCTATGTCATGAAGAAACGCAACACAGAAAAAGATTATTTAAATTATTCTTTCTTAATACATCTTTGTTTGTGATAACAGACGGAAAAATATACCAACATTTTGGTCACTATTAGATTATCAAGTTATTTATAAAATTACCATCACCATTTACCATAAATTTTACAGCACAAAAGCACTGTCGAGCGTGAGGCTCAATTTAGAAGAGACATGATCTCTTTAAAATGGCTTCTCATTTTAAATTCACTTGATATGCTTTTATTCAAGCTATGTAATTCGTGTTGCTAACCAAATCAGCTCTGAGCTTCAGGCCATCTCAGGAGAAATCGATATTTTTATACTATTTCCATTTACATCTTAATTGATATTCCCATTCTCAAACGGTTTTCCTTGCACTAAAAAAAAAACAATTTTGCTTTTCAGCCACACTTTTTATTTTACCCATTTTTTTTTTTTCTTTTTTCCAAGAAATCCTTACTTGTTTCTTGTAAAAACAGTGACAGAATGATATTAAACAACATAATCTCTTCGAGAATTAGTAGACTTACTTTTCCAAGCTGGGTAGGAAAGAAAAGCCACATTATTGGATATCCCCATCACTACTGAGATATCACCTCCAACCGTTTCTTATTTGAGGAGAGCCTCATTCTGGAAGGAAAAGTCGAAGTCAATAATGAACAGAAATGAAAGAGAACGAGAGACGCCGGTTGTTCATAGCCCCACATGCTTGCTGCCTGACTGAATAGAACTTATCTAACACTCGCCAACAACCAAAACAAACAAACAAATATATATATATATATATATATATATATATATATATATATATATATATATATACGATAATCTAAAATCTATTATCCAGTTCTTGAAAATTAGTCGAGAGTAACTGAACAAAAAAAGAAACAAGCCATGAACTTTGGACAATTTATCCTCAGTTTTGATTCAAATGGAGAATTTCAAAAATGTAAAACCTACAATTAAAAAAGATTGTGTGTAGTCGCACCAACTGAATAAATATAGTCTGATGAGGTCCTAAAGAACGAAACGCATCACACGAAAACTTTTCGACTTTGTCACACACACACACACACACACATATATATATATATATATATATATATATATATATTAAGGTATTATGGTTAAGTCTTTTATGTAATTTTTCATGTGATTGTATGATTTTTTTCTTTTGAGAACATAAACTACATAAAAATTATCCGAATGTTTTGTTTATTCGACCGCTTTCGGCTATACTTTATGATACTAGAATGACTAAGCAAGTAAACGGAAGGGAGCTTCACAGGCAGAAAGTGCGAGAAAATAAACTGTTAGAGTAGAAGAGCCGGTTACATTTAACTATTTGAACGGTAAAAAGATGGGATTTAGATGCCAATCTAGTAGCATGCATAAGTTCATGTGGTCGGGCACCAGGGGAAAAATGCTCGTCAGAGCATTTGCCTTAAAAATATTTGTAGAAAAGACAGAGGGAAGCCATATCACGTTAGTGAGAAAGTGATTGAAGTCGAGATGCCAAGTCAGGATCGATTACATTGCAGATCCTTCTTTGGGTTTTATCGAGAATCTCGAGGTGAATAGCAGGAGCATCCGACCAAATATGACAACATTATTCAATGCACGGACGAACGATAGATTTATAAACGTGCAAGATTACGAGAAAAAACTTTCTGGTCCAAACTTTCTAGCAGTAGATGCAGCTATAGGTTCTATGTAGTCGTTCCACTTCACGTCGTTTGAGAGAGTGAGGTCAAGGAGGCGCAGTGTGTTGCTCTCTAGGAGACTAGCATCATTCATTAGGATAGTTTCTCTATGGTGGTTAAATGAGAGCATTGGAGACATTAAAAATTACGAGCTATTTTCTACCCCAGTCCATCACAAATTGGAGGTTCTTTTGAAGAGCAGCAGCCAGATTCTTTGTTAGTCTTGGCTGATTTACTAATGAAACGGGAGTAAATGGTGGTTCCATTTGCATAAATGGGAACTGATTACACCAGTAAGATTATTATGAAAAAATAAATCCGTCTTAATATTGAGTGTATTTTCTTTCTGTTTTTTTTAATTTTTTTTTAATTGCTGTGCACAGTAATTATATCTTACCTCGATGGGGATCTGATGAATGAGGCATAAAACTAGTTAACCCATTTCTTTTTCTTTTTTTTCTCTCTCTCTCTCGTACCAATTACGGTAGTTTTCTTTACTTGAGATTTTAATCGGCATGACGTTTTTATTGCTACAATAAAACTCTGTACTACTAACAAGATCATGAAAGATTTTGTTTTCTCTGTGAGTTATGTAGAAATTAGAAATATGTTTAGCTGCTTTGGTGGAGGGTTGATACTGGTTGTCTTGGAATTTTGCAATGTACTAATAGCGTACTTTAAAAACTACATGCTTAAATAAGTTAGGTCTTTCTCCGAACTAAAGATACATTCCAAAAGTTAAGACTGGTAAGAGATAGAAAAAATTCGTTAGAAACAAAGAAAAGTGTACTGAACTTGTAGTGAGTCCCGACAAAAATAAAATATATGAACAAAAACAAAAATTATTAAAATTAAAATAAGGCATTCACATTCTATTAAAATCCTTATATATTTTTCTTTATCTCTCTTTTCTTCTCTCTCTATACTTCTTCAACCAACAAGAAGGTAACCATCAATTAAAAAGAAGAAGAAAAAAAAACGCATAAATTCATAAATAAAAAATGGAAAAAAGAAAGGTCTGAGAATAAAATAATTTCAGCCAATCCAAAAATTTAACACTAAGAGACTTGATTTTAGCCGGAACCAAGGTTCGTGCCAGAGTTTGAGAGTTTGGTCAAACAAAAGGATATAATCTCACAACTCTGAGCTAGACAAAAAGAAGAGACAGCAAGAGAAACCACGGGAGAAGTGACGCGACCGCCGGAGAAACCAGGCATGCATGATGCGTGAATAAATAGTCAAGAGGTCATTTGATGATGATATTTTCTGCCGTTCTTAGGACCGACTAAAACACAGTAGATTGACACTGATCCTAGTTCTAAGATGATTACTACTACTATCAAGTCCTGGCTACTCACTACCGATCCAAAACAGACTTTCTCCGAACTGCCACTAAGATCAGTCTTATAAACTAATATTTTACTACACTGAACATTAAAGGACTCACTATAAATTAAATAAATTAAAATATTTTTGTGTCCTTGAGATCCTGTCCTTTTATTTCCGAAGTTCTAAAAACCAAAAAATGTTATGCGATATCTGTCCTACTGTATGACAATGAATGCTAGACAATGTCCTCAGTGCTGAAGAAAAGACGTGAAGCAGCCGAAATGTGGTTCTACAGAAAGATGCTGAGGATTCCATAGACCGAACAAGTAAGTAATGACAAGGTTTTAGAGAAAAATAAAATAAAAAGGAAACTTATACTTAACATCAGGAAATGGCAGTTGAAATTTCTAGGGTACAAAATGAGAAAGGAGGGCTTAGAAAATCTGTTACTCAAAGGACGGATTTAGGGGCAAGAGGAACAGAGGGAAGCATAACATACTGGGCGAGCTTGAGAAAATGGATGGCGGAACAGGGTTTAGAAATAAAAAAAGGCAGAATTAATTTAGGGTTGCAAGGGACAAGAAATTGTGGAAAGTCATGAGCGCCTACGATCCGGCACATAAAGAGCGAGAGACGCCCTCTTAATCTAATCTGCTAGCGCACCTGTTATGTCGTCAACTACGGTAACTTAACTTAGTCTACAAATTCGTACTTGAATTTAAAAAAAGATGTCTGCTTTAAAAATACAGGTGTTGCTAGTAATAAGTAGATACCACCAAAATGAATAAGTTTTTTTTCTGCAATGAAATGAAAAAATCGACACCCCCTGTTTTAAAATATTTGCAAAAATCAGGGAATTATCCGATTCAAACGAAATTTTCAGGACTTATTCATTAATGAATGAATTAAAGAGAACCTTGAGGAAATATTTTTGGGTATCTCGTGTATACTTTTTTTGTTTTAATTTTGTGAATTTTCGTTCAATTTTTTTTTTTTTTTACAATTACATAAAAAGAAATCCAAAAAAAGATATTTTAGCAAAAGAATAATTCATTATCGAGTAATTATTTTTGGTATGTTATGTACAAAAAGAAAATATTTATATCTCGAATTGACTGACTACTTTTTTTTCAATATCGGAGGAGTATTATCATATTAATCTAATTTCATATCTCTTCTTGTTCAGTCAGTATAAAAAATAAAAAAAATATTCGTTAGTAACTTTAATAAACGCGTATAGCATAAAAATTATATTCTTAAACTATTGGTTATTAACGGTCAAAGAAAATTTACTTTTAAACATGATTATTGCACTGCTGGTCTTTCACACTTCTTTAGGTTTTGTTTTTACTTTCCCCGCGTTTTTTCAGACAGGGTTAGAATTAGTGTTTTTCTACTTTATCCTTTGATCTCACAGGCTAACGTGAATAAATAAAACGTTATTTTAAAAGTAAGTACTTTTAGAAAATCTAGTCAAGTAATTCTTAAATTTATTTACAGACTTTGAAATATATCTCTAGGAAAGATATTGGATTTGAAAGATAATTTTAAAATTTGTTTATTATTGGCGGCCCGATGAGTTACGAAAAAAAGGACTAATACTTTTAAAATGCCTAAAAAGTTTGTTTAATTTTTCTTTTAATTTTGATTAACCTTAGATTAGTCTTTCAAATTGAACCAAAATTTAAGCTCAAAGAATGCATTTAAGATATTAAAAATGTGGTTTTTCGATTGTTGTTTTTTTTGTTTTTGTTTTTTTTGTTTTTTTTAGAAAATACGAGGCGGTCATTCAGCCAATGCCATACGTGATACTCCCTTGGGCAAATTTCCAGAAGTAGGTTGCCATTATTTTCTGCGGTAAGTAACCAAGACTATAGAACTCAATCTGTCCTCCTATTTAATCCATAGCTGGAGAGAGAAGTGACGGGTTTCCCAAGGTTATTTGCGCGTATTCAATTGGAATTCGAACTCGGCTCTCCGATTTCTCGTTTCGAACTGCACCACAACGCACAACTGAGACATTAGTAATATTAACTTGCATTTATTATTTAAAGGAAAGCATTATTAATTCTTATTTTATTTTTACAGCTAATCTTAATTTCAGTTCCGTTTTATTGCAAAACAGTCGAGCCTCATTCTATTTGCCTTAGTAAACAATGTAGATTAGAAATAAAGAATAAACTGTATTCATTTAAGTTTTTGCAATTGTTGTGTTTACTTTCAAGTTCCCTACTCAGTTGTAAGTATTTACTAAGCCTAGCTTAGCCTGGCAAAAAGTCATATGTGTGAGACACCCACTGAGGACTGAACTCACTACTGTAGAAATGATCAGTAAGTCAAGTTTATTAATCATTACGACATGGCAAGGGGGCCTATTTAGCTGAGGACAGCGCAAGTTTACAAACGGGAGAAAGTTATTTGTAATGAACTCTGTAATATCAGACGACCCAGAAAGATTTGAAACATGCTTTCAAGAAATAGCCACAAAATGGCCCGTATTTTAAATAAGTTTCGTTGAGTCTGGCAAAAAAGTCATGATAGCTGAGTCCCAGATGGGGTTCAAATTTTTCAGTAAAATCTTGCAAAGATAAGCAGTTAACTTTACCTGTGCATGTCGGTAAAACTCGGAGGATGGACCACCAACTTCAGCATTTTCATCATTCGCTTTTCTTGACTTCATTCCAAGATTAGCAAAAAAAAAAAATTGATTTCAAATGTTTCTTTGTTTTGCAGACTGATAACTGGCGGGAAGGAGTTTTATGCTTGTTTAAGGTTAAAAAATAATAGTTTCTTGTTTGGAGTTTCCGTTGAATTTGAAGATTGATTGGAAATATGAACTGCTCTCCCCATCTAAGAGATCGAGGGTCATGGACTTCGAACAATGTATAAAGTGGTTTCTTCAGAGAAAGATTCTCAAAGTAAAAGTGATATGGTCACTAAGACGCAAGGGTTTACTGAGAGTGAAGGAAACTAAAAACCGGTTATTGAGGAGAAAGGACAATAGAAAAATAAAATTTAAGGAGACAGAATATAACGACTGACGTTGCATTTGCATTTTTGAAGATCGTATTTTTACAGAAATGCAAGTAGTTGGATGAAAATCCAACAGGCGAGAAGTGCGAGAGAAGAAACTGCAGTGTAACCCTGATATAAGAGAGTTGTCGGGATCGGATAAAAGTTATCTTATATCTCTTATATCCGGGTTTGGTCTATTTTATATACATTATCACAGGCTCTAATTTGGGACCAGAGAAAATCTCTCTTATATCAGGGTTATACTGTATTAGCAAAGAATTTACAGTCACACTTAGTAATTTCAATCGCAAGATTATGATATCTTGCCGCCAATTTAATACTATGCTAAAGTTCATAGCGTCGCGATATCGAAGAGGAAACCTCATTAGAACAATTATCGTGAAAATATTTATAGAAAAGGTACAGGGAAGCTAAGTTACGGCATTGAAAAAAAGAAGATTGAAGCCGAGATACCAACTCAGGACAGATAATATTGCAGATACTTTTGATTTTGTCAAGAATCTCTAGATACATAGCAAAAGCAGCAGACCAAATCAAGAGGCTTTATATAGTCCTACTGTTGGAATTAGACGAAACATCTAATTGAATGGGGCACTATTAATTAGTGTGCATGATAATCGTTATGTGAAACACTTTTTGCAAAAGTTAAGTTCTTTTGCTGATCGATTTCTTGAGGAGTTCAAATGAATAATTGAAACGGATACACGTATTCGTTGTCAATCGGCTGTCTACGGGAATGTCTGCCAAACTTACTGGACTGATTTTAAGATGAAGCAGTAGGCGCTTCAAGATAAAACAGACATATCAAAAAAATGGTTGATTAGCAAATCATAGTTCTTTTACTGGCCATATACCGTTGTTATAAAGTTTGTTGATATCGTTGGGAATATTTGACGAAAATATCGTGAGAAGCAAAGAGTTTGACTTTGAGCTTTTGTTTAACGGCATATCAACCTCTGTGGTTTATTTCATGTAAAAAACAGTGGGGTTTTAAGGTCTTCTTTTTAATGTTCAGTTATAGTGAGAAGGTTGATTTAGTCAAATTTTGATGAAAAATTTATTTTATTTATTTATTTTTTATTTTAGAAAACTGAAGACGTCTTCTAGTTTTGTATTAAAAACTGTATTGCTGGTAATAATTTTTTTCCTTGTCCATAGCTGGGACCCTAACAGGTGCTACCACTCTGGGAACAGCTGCAATTAAGAGGTGGTTCCATACTCCTCACAACCTCCTAATCAGAGGCCTTGCTGCCGGATGCAGTTCACCGTCATACCCAGAATCTGAGAAGCAAAGAAAAGAGTGCTGAACAGCTATTAAAATCAATAATCCTTTATAGTAGCGCATTCTGTACAATTTCCTCACAGGTAAAGAGGAGACATGAGGCAAGAGAGATGAGGTTCTAGAGAAGAATACTGAGAATACCATTGAAGAAACATGTGAGCAACGAGGAAGTTTTAAACAAAATGGCAACGAAAAGGAACACGTTTGCTCAGGATCTGAAAGAAACAACAGATAGGATTCCCTGCATTTTTAGGGGAGGTGGGGGGGGGGTACAGAAATATTGTTTGGCAGAATGATGATGAGAATACCATAGACGGAGCATATGAGCAACGGGGAAGTTTTAAGGAGTGTAGAAAGAAAAAAATACACTTTATTTAATCAACGACATTTTAAACTTTGGATACAAAACGGTAAGTTCGTTCATCCCTTAACACATGTGACATTGTTCCAGTCTAAGATAAGTTTGGTAAATAGGAAGCACTGTAGGAGCAGCGATTATTAGTAAAATAGTAAATCAATACAATTATAACGAGTTTGATTCTCACAGGATACAGTGCTCTTAAAGATTTCTCTTCGACTACGCTAAATAAGTTTTTCGGGCCATTGCTACTGAATACTGCAAACTTGAGGTATCATAGGTAAAAGAACTAACTTATGCTTATAAGGTAACTTCAAAAAGAATAGACGCACCAACAGATAGACGCTTTTGTCGAAAAAGAGATTATTTGTGCAGAGCTATGGTCGACCATGTCCTGAAGGGACACAGTACATAAAAGAAAGAGCACCTTTAACATCTATGAATTGTAGTGCCACCAAACTTTTGACCGACAAATAAATTATTACTTATTTACCAACAAAGAATCAAAGAAAAGTGAGTTGAACTGCTATGTAATATCAGTCCTCCTATATGCCAATGAATACGGGGCAATTTCCTCACAAACTAAGAAGAGGTACTATAAATATAATTTTGTAGAATTATGTTAAAAATATCATAGACAGTGCACGTGAGTAACGATTAATTTTTAAGGAAAATGAAAACAAAAAGGACACATGCAGTCAGAATACTTATACTCAGAAACAAAAAGAGAGTTTAAATTTCTGAGATTTAAAATGAAGACGGAGGGTTTGGAGAATTTGACACTCACAGGACACATTGAGTGGCTGAAGGAAACATCGATTAACCCGCTTAATGAGTTTGTGTAAATGGATGGTAGAACAGAGACCGGTAGGAATAGTAAGGGGACAAATATTGATGAAAAGTTGTGGAGAGCGATGATCACCTACATCCTGAAAGGACACAGCACATAAAAGAAAAGTTGTAGCACTTACAGAATTTTGTTTTCTTTAAGTTGAACCATGTTTATTTTAGCTTTTCTTTGTCTGTCCTGATGCAATTGAGCGACAAAAAAAAAAAAAATAAATAAATGCATGTTAAGCGGTCAAAACTTTGTAGTCAGTTGTGTCTGGTGAGATACATGCATGAGTAGCAGAGATTTTGTCAATAATTTAAGCTTGTTGTTTATTCTTTGAAGAACGCGCTTGGTCAAGACCTTTTATAATATAGCGACGGCCTCGGCTTGGTACGCCGCTGGTCACTAATAAAGTGTTTGAAAATTGGAGTGTTGTATTTTCTTGGTTGGCTCCAAGCAGGGCGTTGCCTGAATTAAATTTTGCTTAATCCTATATCCTATTTTTGGTTCCAAAATCTTTTATTGAAGAGAAGGGCCATTTTGATTAACTCAGACTGGTAAAAATCGCTTTTTGTCATTTGGGTTAAGGATGCTTAAGTGTTTTCTTTCATTGGTGCGCTACACTCTGTTCATAAAATTGCCTTCTTTTTCACCATTTAACAATTCAGTTGACTCGCATAATTCGGTTGGTAGTAATAGAAAAGTTGTGTGATTGCCTTAGTGGTTATCAACGTGAGAATGTAAACTCGGCGTGTCGAGTCTGTTGTGTTCACTTAGCGAAAAAAAAAAATGGATACGTCAAGTCTAGAAAGACAACTTTGAATTCAAAACTGTGGTAAAGGCAACAAGAAACCACTCCACTGTCTTTCCAAAGAAAAAAAATGCAACTTACACATAACAAAGAAATATGTGGCGAGCCATGTTCGACCACGTCCTGAAGAGACGTAGTATATAAAAAAAATGCGTGTCTTTCAAATTAGACAATGTCTCTGCATCGGAATCCCATCCTGAAAACAAAATATTCAGATATAAATATGCCAGAGAAAGTAATCAAAATAGGCTTTAAAAAAATGATTATTTGACAGAAATGCTAGATTTTCGACTATGAAAGTCAACCATAGCTACAGTCCGACATTTTTAGAAACAAATATCAACAAGTGTTCTGCTATTTTAAATAAATAATGAAAACTTTTTCTTACAGCAAAGAAGGTTAGATTTTCGTTTAGGGTTTGGGAACCTGTTTTTCCTATATTTTTTTTTTTATCCACACTTCCTTGGTTTAACCTGCGACTATTAAGATAATGAGCAAGCGCGTCCTGGAATTGACGGGACATCTTGGTGACTGTCTTAAAAAAAGCAAAACTTTCATATCTCATTTTTAATAACTAGTCGTTTTTTTATGTAGCGATGTCATAAGACAGTCCTGGTACTATTATGTACTTTATGTAGCGATGTCATAAGACAGTCCGGGTACTATTATGTACTTTATGTAGCGATGTCATAAGACAGTCCTGGTACTATTTCTGGCACGAAGTTGTTTCTTACTTTTTAATTCTTACAAAAAAGTTTTACTTTCCTTTAAAAATATAAACATCGCATTTTTCCTGGTTATACTATCATTTTAACTTAGTAATAAACAGCATCTTTCATTGTAGACAGATATGTACCGACTGAGATAGATACATAGATATGTACCGACTAAGGTAGATAAGATATGTACCATCTGAGATATATGTGACACGGGTACATAGATAGATAGATTTTGTCTCTCTATATAATTTCTTCTTTGTACTTTATTTAGAACATATTCTGATGCAGAACGCTCCAGACAACATATTTTGTGACGTCATTAGTCCACTCGCCATCAACGCTAGCCAAAAACGCTGAATTGGGAGCAGATCTCCTCAAACCTTGGACGACATCCACCACAGCTATGAACTCTCCGTCCCACACAAAGTTACCAGAAGAGCCACCCGTACGTTGGTGGGATAGCGTAAAAGACAATCTGGACAGGCTACTACTATCATGTCTCAGGAAAACACAGCCGGAAACTGTACAACAAGTGCAATGCAGCTACCCTTCAGACAAAGTTGCCATTGACTTAGATATTAATGAAAAACCACAGCTTCCATCAGAGCGTTGTCGTGAGTGGGTGGAAGCTGCTTCAATGTGGCGCTTGGAAATTCCACCACCCCCGCCACTGAAACCCGGATTAAACCCAATATTTCTCGATCTTCTGACGCCTCCGCTACCGCCACCAATGACCAGTACACCAATAAAACGAGCACAACCAAAATAATAAAAAGTTATCAGAGAGATCGAAGAAAAATATTTTATCAAATTAACACAAATATTGTTTCAATTTTGGAGAAAACGCGTTACATTTTTATTTTTTCAGTACTTTTTTTACCTTCAAGTATTGCCCCGGACATTGATTCTGGCCAACGGCCAACAAGTACCTCTTTCTCTCTTTCATTCATTCACGCACACACATACACAGCGGCTTTTCCAAATTGGACAATGCCCAGCGATTTTGTTTGGACATCACATTTGGACTCGCCCCAGCACATTTAAGGCGAGCACCGATTTTTTTTTTTTTTCTTCACTGATACAATCTACCCAATAAGCAGAGACGAGCAGAGAGCAAAACATTGATCGCTGGTGCTCCAAATAGCCATACTGAAAAAAATAAGAATAAATAAAGAAATCGACTTGTATTTAGTCGCGGTGTCAAGGAGGATTTCCATAAAGTATCTTCACGTACCAATAAATTTGAACTCAGCGGAATAAGAAAATTGACAAAAAAAAAAAAAAATAATAATAATAATCACGATCTCAATTTGTAGATAACATTTTTTTAAAAATTCTGATGACGTCCAAATCATTTTTGAACATTTTAAATCTTTTTATATAAATAAAAACATTTAGTATAAAAATAAACATATTTTCCTATTCATTTTAAAAAAAAAAGTTTTTCAATCTTAAAAAAGAAAAAAACACACACACATTTTCTATTGATTGTATTTATAGTCATCGATGGACCAAATTTTTATAATAAAGAAAATTGTATATCTACTAGTGAAAATAAAAGATCTCGGAATATATATTACGATTTAGACATCGTGGATTTTACAAGTATAAATAGAGATGGCAAACTGCGCAAACTAAAAGTTAAAGAAAGTTTTTCTAGCTGTTGATTTTCTTAAACCACTGCCATCCATGACATCGTGATGCCTTTACCAAATGAACTATATAGCAACACACAGGTCTTTGAAGGTAGTATGAATATTTTTATCAATAATAAATATTCTCTTTTTGCCCACCCTAAATGCTAAAGATGACCCCGAAGAATAAATAAGCAGGTAGATTATAATTTACACTCGAACTATTGTTCTCATCTTTGTTATGACAACGTTTCTGGCGTTGTGTTCTCCGACCTTCTTCAGAAAAAATAACGGGACAGGATGGAAAAGATAACATAACAAAAGTGGTTAAAATTAAAAGTACCAGTTCGAATTTTTAAAAAAGTTATCCGGATCGACAAGCACCTGAAGATAACCGGAGGGTACAACGGCCGAAACATTGTGTTAATAACAACAAAGATGAGGATAATATTCCTAGTGTGAATAATGATAATTCCTCATCCCAGAAATTAAGAAAGAAACAACAGATAGCTAAAAAAATATATATATACATTTAAGTTGAGGAAAATCGTAAAGATCAATATTCTATATTTACTTTATTCAGCAAGAAAATCTCCACGTTGCTCATAATGACTTCGTGCAACATAGTCAAATAGTCAAGTTGTATGTTGTCATGGAGAAGTCGCAGAAACGGAGCTTCCAGATACCCTCCTCCTGCAGTCTTTTACGAACGTCATTGCATCAGAGATATTTTGATACATAAATTCGTTATTTTAATGCCATTATTCATACATGAGTTAAGCGTTTGTGCTGGCAACAGACAGAAATGAAAATAACTGAGCTAAAAAAACTAAAAGTAGAAAGAAAAATATAAGCTAAATAAGCAGAGGTTTTTCATTGTGATATTAAAGAAAAATATACGTCGAAAATGTATCACTGTTGGTTACTCTTTGTTCCCGGTAAAGAAATTTTTTATTTATTAAAAAATCCTACGAAAAAATAGTTCCAAACAAATGTTCGAAGTAACATTTAATTTATGGGCACACAACAAAGACAGACGACACGAGCCGAAGTTAATAACGATACATTAAAAATTTATTGTTAACACACAAAATAATGAATGAATTACGCAAATTAAGGACATTGTGTGCCAGATGATGGCCAATAAAATGAATGTAAAAATAATCAATGCAAATTAAATATGCCCTTTTACAATATAATTTATAAATGCTACATAAGGTCCTCAGAAAAGAAAATTACGTATAAAATGTAAAAAAAGGAGAAAATGCTGCTCTGAATACTGAATAGTTTTCAAAGAATTGGTACAATTTTCGAAGCAAAGTTCGGGGTAACAGCGAAGAATAGAACAATGAATCCAGTCGAAGACTTTTCTTTGATGTGGGAGCAACTTTGATGTTCCTTTCAATTCTCGTCTGGTCGTTGTCAAATTTCTTTCGTTGATTTTCTTTCTGGACCGAGGCGACCTGAGATTTAGCAGTAGATGTGCATTGACTTCTTTGAATTTAAATCCATTACAGGAAGGCTCCATATTCACTGCTCGGAATTTGGAGAAAAACCTTTTGATTGGTTCTGGATGAAAAACAAACGCAGCTGTGTTCCTACAACTCGAAATGTACCAAAAAATATTTTTGAAATGCAACAATTAAGCAAGAACCCAACGCAGCGTCTTTTTTCTCCCGGAAAAGAAAATCAGACGATACATGTTCAAGCAGCTTGAATTTTATATACTGGGTGACATTTTGATAGCAGAAATAGTCACTCAAAGTTTATCAGAGTAATGCGCCTAACCCCAAAATATAGAAAGAAGAAACGTCATAAGTTTATGTTAGCTCAATGACGAAAGAGAGAGAGAGAGAGAGAGATTTTACATAAACGTTTCTTTTTCAATATAACTAAATTCCTTGATTGAACTCAAAACACTTTTTCAATAGGACGCATAAATCATGCATCAGTCAGTCAGTTAAGTGCCATGCGCGATACACGCTTGGGCGATCATGTCTCGAAAGAGACATGACTGACTGGGCAGAAGATTATCCCGCAGTAGGTTGCCATTGCTTTCTGCGGTAGACTGGTTGCCGACCAAGGCTACAGAACCCAATCTGTCCTATTATTTAACCCATAACTGGAGGGAAGAGATGGATTAATACCTTTCCCAAGGGTATTTGCGCGTAAGTATATGCAAGGAGTTCAACTGGAATTCGAACTCGGTTCCCCGAGCTGTCGTTCCGAGCCGTTATCCACTGCGCCACAACGTACATGCATCATGCAGACAAGATTTCTAATCAAAATTCACACACACACACACACACACACACACACACACACACACACACACACAAAAGGGTAGTGCTGAAAAGTCTTCAGCCCAACCAAGACAGGATTTAATAAAAGTTTTATGGGTAGCTATTAGTTCAGATCTTGGAAAATGTATCTGGCCAATAACTTTTCAGCAATGCCTTGTATATGAATATATTCCATCACTTCTTTCCCTCTTTCTCACTTTCTATCTCTCTCACTCTCTCTCATATATATATATATATATATATATGAAATTTATTTTTCAGGTATGGTATATTTAGGGTTTAAATTGATCAATATCAGAGATAGATTATATAAATATAAAAGTGAACATTGAAGTCAACACCCTGTGGAGACAGTATATATCATGAATTTTGAGACCAATATTTTTCTTTTGTGGATTCACTGGTGTCAGTGGTCTATGCTCAAACCCAGATAAAAAGCTTGATTTTCAAACAGGGTAGATATGTGGAAGGTCTGGTGCAACATAATCTTCCTATACGAAATTTGGGCCCTACTTGAACTTTCGGCCATACTAAGGTAAGCTTGTTTCAGTACATTTCTACATTTTTTATTTTTCTTTCTTTATATGAACACATGTGTATAATGTGTGAGTGTGTATAAATATGGATGCATATTTTCTCAACAAAATTTCTCGAATATTCAGGTCACTACATACATATAAATATACGGTTTAATTATACAAAAAACAGTATTCTATTCAAGTATGAGCATTCATTAAAAATGTTTAAATAAATAAATTATATATATATATATATATATATATATATATATATATATATATTCAGAAATTATAACATGGATATGTTACAATATCACTACAAAAGTAGCTATTTTGTTTCAACACTTCTTGTGTCTTATCAAGTGATGTGGTTATTTTAACATTCAGTTTAAAATAACCACATCACTTGATAAGACACAAGAAGTGTTGAAACAAAATAGCTACTTTTGTAGTGATATTGTAACATATCCATGTTATAATTTCTGAATAAATATTATTAGCTCTACTTTGTATTGAGCACTTTTTTAAAAATAGTGTTTCTTTGGACAAGGAATATTCTTCCACCCATACTTATATATATAAGTTGAAAGTACTTGGATTTAAAAAACAAAATTGAACTTGTATAAAAACAACTTAGTTGGAAATCGGAAATTAACGAAGATTAATGAAATACAAAGACCATTTCGTTAATCTTCGTTAATTTCCATAACATGTTTACATTTGTTGACATTACGATACATTTCAGAGCAGATATGGTTGTTCCGATGAATTGAAAATTGTGTTATATAGGCCTGATTTGACTTCATTTAGACTGTTGGTCATTTGTGGTCAAGAGGTCTAAGACGTGCCAGATCAATTGGTGGCTTCCCCTATATGGATAGGGGTCGCAGGTTCGAATACTGCCAAATGACACACATTTTCGTAACAAAAATTTATCGTAAATAATCAGGCTGGTAGAAAAAGATATATAATACTGTTTGATTATAAAATAGAATATCTACTTAAATACGAGTATCAGTCAAAAATAATGTTCAAACAAATCATTTCAAATTGTCGGTTGTTTAAAGACCGTTTCATTAATCTTTGTTAATTTCCATAATATATATTTAATCGTATCACCCCGAGCAAGGCGGTAACGCCACTGATGTGCAGGGGGCTACGTAATAGTGAAAAGATCGGAAAAGAGAAAGCCGGAAACCATATCCTAAACAGGGAACAAGGGATGAGTCTCTTAACCTGTTCAATAGACATGGGTGGAGTGTGAATCGAGCGATAGATCTATCTACTCCACCACTACCAGAACTGTCACTAGCCTTTGATAGAATGTACTAGGCAAAGCTTTCCATGATGACAGTGATTGCCTTGCGCTACCAGCAAACTCCTCTATTTAATCTCTCCCTCTTCTGGTTTATTTTGTTTTACAGCATAACAAACTCAGTGTTTTATTTAATGCCATCGAGATTTTTTAGGGTAGATTCATATGAATAGAATATGTATTCTTTGTAAAAAATCTGTTTGTAGATCAGGTTTCATTGATGTACTTTTTGGAAAGTGTATTTTTGTTGAGAATTAAATATGTTACTGGTAATGTTTTCTTTTCAAAAATGTATTGCTACTAATATTACTACAAAAATCTGTTTCTATGCTTTCATAGTATATTAACTCTTGGGGGTCAACTTTCATAGTATATTGACTCCAGTTTGGGGGTCAACTAATTGCCCATAGCTGGAACAAGTGCTACCACCCTGGGTAATGGTGGATCTGGGAACAACACCAATTAAGAGGTGGTCCCACACTTCTCAAAACCTCATGATCTGAGGACTTGCTGTTGGATGCAGTTTATCATCATGCCCAGGACCATCCATCTTCTAACTGGCCATTTGTGATTGTTATCCACTAGGCATCAATCAAGCAACCTTTTGCTCCATCTGTTATTTTCCTTTCTTGATATTTGCTCTTATTTCTTCATGAATCTTTCTTCCGTAATGGTCTCAAAATTTGATTGCTTTTCAAATGAGATATAAACAATAGAAAACAAAACAATGGAATTAAAAAGAATTATTCTTAATAGTTTTAATCGTATTACTTTTTATCAAAACACTTGGTAAATACATTCTTTGCTATTACTAGCAATTCTATTGCTAGTTTTACTCAACCTTATTATTATTGCTTTATTGAAATGTTGATCAAATGAGAAGATTATGGTAAAAAGCAACAAAATTAAGATTGTATCAAACTAATAGTCATTTTTTAGATTAGGCATTGTCCTTATTGTTTGCTTGGCTATTTGAACCTGCATGCTAGTCTTGGTTGTTATAATTACAACATTTCAGCCGTTTTAGCCTCTAGCCTTCCTCGGGTTTCTGTCTTCATGCTCATTAACCTTCTTGGAATTTTGAACTAAACCCAAGAGATACATAATGTAGTGGATTAAAGCATTTGTTAAAACATTTCTAGTTCCCTGTCACCTGTGAGTTCAATCCCTTGTCTGATAGTTCTTTCATTTTTATAGCTAATGTTCAGCCAATACAAAGTCACTCAAGGTTACTGAGTGAGATTATTGTATGGGCAGAAAGAGAAGAAGTAAATGCAGATCATGAGGGTTTCTTTTTTAATCATTTCATCCCAAGCAAGACAATAAAGCCAATAAGACGAAAGGGGCTTCTGAGTGTGAAAGAATATGAGAAAAAGAAAAACATTATTCAAGAGCAAAAACAATAAAAGAACAAGAATTAAGAATACAAAAAATAACAATTGACATTGTGTTTAAATTTTTGAAAATCAAAGTTGACTGGGAAGCAAGAAACCGGTAGAGAGTTCCACAAGTGAGAAGGCTGGAGAGTACAATGACCAAAATGAGCAAGCTGTTCCAAATAACAAAGCATATAATAATGATGATTTCTCATTTTAAAAGTTTTGACATGAATAATGAAAAAAGGCCGAAGAGCACTGTGGCTGAAATGTGAACATAACAACCAATACAAGCATACTGTTCCAAATTAAGTATATATTAGCAATAATTCTTCATTTGAAAAATGCTAACAAAATAATGGAAAAATGATTATATTAAAAAATAAATTTTTCTAATATGAAATCTTGATCTCTGTCCAAAGTAAAAAAAAAAAAAGCTAGCTTCTCCAGATTCACAGCATGTATGCTCCCTGTTTTACAATTTATACATGACCACAAGTTGAAAATGGTTTGCTTCTGATGACAGGGAAGCAAAAAGATTTCTCTCTACTACAGTGTGTGTGTGTGTGTGTGTGTTTAAGCATCAAATTCTTTTTTAGGCATGTCTGATTAAATAAATTACAAAAATTATGTCTGCTTATTTTTAATAAAATCCATTCATACTCATGAATAATCATCCAGGTATTATAATTGAAAGATGTGAAAAATGTGCTATAACTTTTAAAAATGTTTTTATTTTCCATTTCTCAAGGTCCCAATATTTTCAATCTTCTGATATCATCTTTAGGGGTGCAAGTAGTAGTTACAAAGTAACTGTAAAATTGTGTTGCTATATTATTAATGTAATTTTTCTGCTTAAAAAAAAAGGAACGCTTGACATTCATTAGAATGTGAAAATTATCCACTATGTAATTTTTTTGTGTTGTAATTTCATGGTCATACACATATTAAAGCATGAAAAAACTGTTCTTTTTATAAACATTTTAGAACATGACTATAGTATTCATAGCTGATTCTATTAAGTGACGGCTTAAGTTTTTTAATGTATATTGCCTCGAGTATCTGTGGTTTTAATTTGTTGTTTTCTTGGTGTTAGATAGTTGTGTTGTTGATCATTATTTTTTATATTGTGAATGTAGACAGGAATGTTGTTGTAGATGTCTTGAAACGGACGAATGGTCAGACATGTGTAATGAAAAACATCTTGTTAATGTAGTTGCCATAAATTTAACATATGTTGGACTTATGGCAAATATATTAACAAGACATCTCTACACCTCTTTAAAAGACCTGAAGAAGTGTGAACCAGATGATAGACAAATTTATGTACACCTATTCAGAAAAAAAATAGTAAATAAAATTTCACAGTTTAGGTTGAGATATTAGAAGTATAGAGTTAAAGTCGACTTTAGAAAGAACCAGAAATCCAATCTAAAACTTGAAACATGGGATAAACCTTTATGCCTGTTCAAAAGATCAAGAAGAAGTGTGAATTAAACAGTAGGTCTTTCTTTATTTGAAATACTTAAATGTAACTGCCAATTTTTGGCTGTAATTTACTCCTACTGAAAAAAAAACAAATAGTTGAATAGTAAATAAAATTTCAGAGTTTAGGTGGAGACATTAAGACAGAGTTGAAGTAGAAATTAGAAGGAAGCAGAAACCTGCTTCTAACAGGAAACAAAGGATGAACCTCTAAGCCTGTTCCAAAATGGGGAGGTGTCTCAACTAAATCAAAAGCATACCTATCTATTATTATTGAGAGAAAAAATAGTAAATAAAATTTCAGAGTTTAGGGAGAAAATTTAGAAGTATAAAGTTGTAGTAGATTTTAGAAGGAAGCAGAAACTCAATCCTAAACAGGAAACAAAGGATAAACCTCTATTCCTTTTCAAAAGACTGGGGAGGCATGTCAATCGGACAATACTCCTATTATCTTTATATTATACTAACATCATAGCCCAGCGTTGCCCGTGCAACTCAGAACATTTTAGTAGTAGGCAAAAAAAAAAATCTATTTTCTTTTGTTTTGCATAAATGTGATTTGATGTTTTGTGTGACATTGTAAACAACATTGCATTTGTCTTTGTTTCAAAATTATTGGGTAAAATATTTACATTTTTTGTTGACTAAATGAATTTAACATAAAAATAAGTTATTTATTTTGTTTTACTGAAATTAGAAATATAAAAACTATTACACTCTCATTTCAGAAATTTTCAAAGAATATTTAAAAATGTAAACATTTAATTTTAGAGGAAAAAGTTACATTAATGCCACACAAATTACTTCCTGCATGAAATATTTAGCAAAAAAAATTGTTTTTTTCAAATTTTATTTTCTGAAGCATGAAATATTAAATCTGAAAAAAAAACACTTAAATAATTTAATTAACCATTAGCAACTTTTTTTTTACATATTTTGTTTCTGTTTGAAAAAACACTTTTTTTAAAAATATTTCTTTTGTTTCAAAATTATGAGGAAAAATATTCACATTTTTTTGTTGACTAAATGAATTTTTAAAACGTTGGGATAAAAATTAAATATAAAAGCTCATTTTTTTTAATAAAAAATATTTTAGTCATGTTTGACACATGTGATTTGATTTCTGTGATGTAATTCAGCAACCATCTTAGATCTTAGATGTTTTATGGAGCAAATGTAAACAATAGGCTCCATTGGCCAAAAAGTGCGACAGGGAAAATTGCTGAACTTAAACTCCAAAAGTATGTGTCTACCTGGCTTCTCTATAGATATGTGTCCCTAAAAAGTTTGAATGGCGTAGCTTAAAAAATGTAGACATGCATAAGGAACAGTCACACTCAGACTCAGAGATTGTCTTTTATATATATAGATTATTAAAGACTGGGTACGGTCTTAATGTTACTGCTCAGCTGAGCATCTAATCAGCTCCTTCCATATATCTTGGTTGCGTGACAATGTCTGAATCTGTATGAATGATATTCCAGTCCAATCAGTGGCGGTGTCAGCCCAATCATGGGTGAGGGATGCTATATTGTATTATTCAATACCTTCAAAACAAAGCGAGTAATGTTTCATAGCCGCCAAGCAGCTCATAAATTTGTTCCAATACTGATAATACTTCTGTTCCTCTCCATTACACTCTTACAACAATCTCACTCAATAATCCCCTACTTTGAGTGGCTCTTGGACCTAATATTGAGGACTAAAGTAAAGAAAAAAATTCTCAGCTATCTTCTTTGCCTAAGGTGGAACCTTGTAGGATGGCAGTGAAAAGCTTTTATAACACACATACATATAGATACATTATACAGGGTGTCCATAAAGTTTGTGTGCACTTTAAAAAATTTATAACTTTATTTGTATTTATGATAGAAATAATTTGTAAAAATGTTATAAAGTTTAATGTACCTAGTTTTAAGTATAGTTAATATAACTAATGTGATTTCAGGTATTACTGTAAATCAGTTGGCAAAAGTTTTCCGTGAACTGCAAAATTGTATTACCCTTTGTATTGCTAATGATGGAGGACATGTGGAAACTTAAATAAAATTTCAATAAAACCTTAAAAAATATAGATTTACTTCTTTCTAATCCTTTTTACAAATTATTTCTATTGTGAATACAAATAAAGTTATAAATCTTTAAAGTGCACACAAACTTTATAGACATCCTGTATATATGAAACATTTACATGTCTATTGAACAGGTGTAGAAGCTCATCCCTTGTTCCCTGTTTAGGATGTGGTTTCCGGCTTTCTTTTTTCCAATCTTTTCACTGTTTTCTTTCTTTTTTATTTATTTATTTATTTTTTCAATTGGAGTAGATAGACTAAACTATCGTCCGGTTCACACTCCACCCATGTCTATTGAACAGGTGTAGAGCTTCATCCCTTGTTCCCTGTTTAGGATGTGGTTTCCGGCTTTCTTTTTTCCAATCTTTTCACTGTTTTCTTTTTATTTATTTATTTTTTCAATTGGAGTAGATAGACTAAACTATCGCCCAGTTCACACTCCACCCATGTCTATTGAACAGGTTTAGAGGCTCATCCCTTGTTCCCTGTTTAGGATGTGGTTTCCAGCTTTCTTTTTTCCAATCTTTTCACTTTTATGTAGCCCCTTGCACATCAGTGGCGTTACCGCCTTGCTCAGGGTGATGTGATTAAAGAAAAAAAAAAATTTATTAAATTTGAAACTTTGACTGAATTTCTATATCCTATTTTAATAATGTGTGTGTGTATGTGTGTGTGGCAAGGTTTGATTTGATAGAAAATAGATAATGCATTTTGCCATCCAAGGCTTCACCACATCTAAAAACAAAAGAATGAATGTGTTCATTACCTATAGATTCCAAAACGGCTGAACCGATTTTCTTGAAAATTTACACAGTTGTACTATAAGTTAAGTTTTGTTTTAAGGTACCCCTGATAAATATCGAAAACTGATAATCGAAAAAATTGGGTGATAGAAGAAGTGGCCCGATTTTAATCAAATTTGATACACAATTTGACAATAACATAAGAAATGATATTCAGAAGTTTCAAGGTTGCAGTTCTTACAATAGTGCAGAAAATCGATAATATATATATATATAAAAGGCAAGATGTTTGTGTGTGTGTGTCTGTTTATCTGCCTGTATGTCTGTATTTTTTTCAGCCCTTTTATTTTAGTTTTTGCTTCGGGTTTGGCTCTAAGTAGGTATAATTGTAGTTCTTAGTCTCAGCCATGATACCATTTACTCAGAGGACTTATTTAGCCTTCAAAATTCAGTTTACGACAAAAAAAACTTATTTGATATCGATACCAGGAAATCAAAATTTGACTTACATCTATTCATTTTTCTTTCAGTCTACGGTTTCACTTTAACTGGAAACAACTATTGTTTTTTATTCTTTCATGCCAACATCCAAAGAGTCTGAGCTCCAGGACCATGGGTTAGTTTTAAAGCTTTCATTACACCCGAGCAATGCTGAGCTATACTGCTAGTATATATTAAAAACAGAAATAGGGGTGATATATATATATATATATATATATATATATACCATTTCAAATTTGTCTTCTTGATGATGGTTACGAGATCATCCAAGCATCCTGTTTCATGTTTGATGGTGCCTCACGCTGTCATTTGCGATGCAATCTGTGTAAGAGATATTTAGGAT
Source organism: Ascarosepion bandense (assembly GCA_037127315.1). Classification (NCBI taxonomy): domain Eukaryota; kingdom Metazoa; phylum Mollusca; class Cephalopoda; order Sepiida; family Sepiidae; genus Ascarosepion; species Ascarosepion bandense. Next base: position 848,898 of record JBBBDQ010000897.1, on the reverse strand, counting down.
GGTTCTATAAAATCTCATTTCTAATGCTTGAATTCTTTTCTGGAATTCTGTTGTTAATATCCAAGATTCCCAGCTATACAGAAAGAATGAAACAACCAATGCATGCAACATTCTCATGTTTGATTTTACGTAGATGTTCTTGTTCTTCCAGATGATGCTTCACTTTATGCTGCTTTTGAAATGATTATTGTTCTTGAAGTTCTCTGATAAGTTCGCTGATAATCTTGCCAATATATTTGAATATATTATTGGACTCTACCAAAAACATAGATGGGATTATGCAATGGTTCAAATATTCAAGGTAGTGGGGAATGTGTTTAAAATTTTTTGAATGCAGTAAAATGCCAAAGTTTCTTTAATCTGCTGTTCACTAAATATATTTTTGGTCGGCTGAAAATTACAATAAAAAAACACCCAAATTTGTGAATATATCATTTATTTCTCAAATATATATACAGACCTGAACTGAAGAATAGATAGAAATTAGTCATATCATCATCTCCCAAACTGATTAAAAAAAAAAAAAAATACCCAACTTTTCTCTCTTGACAAATTTGCATATTACAAACTAGAAAATTAGTTATGTGTACAGAAAATTGTTTACAAAAAGACATCAGCATTGAATAATTCAATAATCATTTGAAAAACCATCAGTAAAAAAAGAAAAAGTTTTATTATTAACAATCTCTAAGTTTGTTGAGATAATTTTTGGGTGATTTTCTCTTTCTTTGTACAAGTGCAAAAATTGTACATACATAAACAGTCAGACAGCTTTCAAACATCATTGGTCATTTTCAAGAACAGAATATATTATGGTTTTGAAATTACAAGAAAACCTTGATGTACTGGGTTTGTTCTGTCAGGATATTTAGTGTTTGAAACATAATTGTAAATTATAATTTTACGTATTAATGGTTTCATTTGTAGGCTGCTTACAACAAATATAAACTGCTTGCAGTAATATTAAAGATTAGGCTTGTGTGTTTATTAATTAATGATCATAAGTGATACATTAAACATCTTTCAGCTCTAAATCTAATGTAAGTGCCTTGTTTTTATGATTACGCCATTTCATTCATGTGTTGATTGATTCATTACATATTCTTTGTACTTCTATTCAATGAATTGCTTTTTTCTTTTAGTTAATTACTTTAGTTGAAACTTAATAGAGATCTGGCTTAAGGGATTTCTATTGGTTCTATTCAGAGCTGTTCTTCTTGTAGACTGGTTGCCGACCATGACTAGAGAGCCTAGTTTGGCCTGCTATCATAATTGGGAAATGAGAGATGGATTCATACCAAGGGTATTTGCATGTAAGTAAATGTAATGGGTATAGCATTCTGATTTCTTGTTCCACACTGCTAGCCACTGCACCCTCCACACACACCCTTCATGGTTACATGTTTTTAGAGATTTTTTTTTATAATTTAGATTGCATATCTTTTTGTTGCCGACAAGTGTCTAATATTAGTAAACATATGTTTACTATATTTAGGAATCATAGCAGATATGTGTTATAGTGCAGTAGAAATCAGTTCAGAACAGGAAATTGAAGAGCCAAGTTCAAATTCCAGTTCACATAAGTGCATATACCCTTGGAAAAAGTATAAATAGGTCGCTTCTCCCTCCAACTATGGGTTAAATAGCAGGACAGATTGGGTTCTATAGCCTTGGTTGGCAACTAGTCTACCGCAGAAAGTAATGGCAACCTACTGCAGGAAAATCTTCAGCCCACTCAGTCATGTCTCTTTCAAGACATGATCGCCCAAACGTGTATCTTGTATGACACTTAACTGACTGACTGACATAATATTAATTAAAGGTTATAAAAGTTTATGCAGTTATACTTTCATGGCTTCTGCTTCAATGAACTTAGATCATTGGTGCTGCCTAGGTACGAATTTACACAAGATACTAGATTAGCAACTAGGTCCCACCCTTTTACAGTTAAACAGATAAAATATAACCATAATTTCTACTCCAACAGCTTCTTTTCTCGTGCTTTCAGCTTGTGGAATTCCCTTCCACATGTCTGCTTTCCCGACAGCTACAATCTCCAGGAGTTTAAATGTAAGGACACCTCCGATAGACACCTCCTATCACACTAACTTGCACCTATTCTCCCAACACTCTCAACATCTACCCAACCCTCATTCTCGGTATCCTTACCCGTCTATCACCCTCCTTCTGACATTTCCTATATCTAACCATCCTTTCTCACCACTTTCCCCTCTATGTAACCCCCTGTGCAATAGTGGCAGTGAAATGCCTTGCTCGGGGTGAAACGATTATAAAAAAATAAAAAATGAAAAAATAAATGTATTGCGCTACAACTTCAGTCAAAATTACTTTATCTTGTCTGGAATTATACCAGTGAATATTTATTTCTTTAACAAATATAAATTAAGTATTCTTTCAGCCTCCAAGTGGTAATTGTGAATCTGACATTACAATCCTTCTATCTTGTCAGAGAACCAAGACCAGAATTCAAGTAAACATCATCTTGCTTTATTCTTATTAGATGAATCATTATTTTTTACTAATATTTCTTTGACATTATTTGCTTAGACATGTTAAGAAAAGCTTAGACAAAATTTGTACCCAATTACTATATCAGTGGGGGCTGGGTAATCTCTGACTAGTGACGCAAGCACCCGTGCTCAGGTTCCCAACTTTAAAAACTAACCTTGTGTCACAACTTGCTCCAGTGGGGGTGATAGGTAAATACCTTACTAATATTTCTTTCATTTTAATTTCACTTGCTTTAGTTTCACTAGTAGTATTAGTAGTAATATTGGATTTTTATTGTTATTAGATAAATCATTGTCAACCATTAATTTTTGACTAATATTTTGACTTCAATTACTTTCTCATTGCCATTCTACTCCAACTTGACACAATATTCCCTGTACCCATTCTTTTCTCTCACTGTAAACCCTTGCACACAAGTGGCGGTCCTGCCTTGCTTGGGTGAAATGATTAAAAAATATATTTTCATGGCAATTGTCTTAATGGGCTCTCCTCCTTGATTGTAAAACCAAAAGTATAAGATGTCCAGTGAAGATCGAGCTCATTACTCAGCTATAAATGTTCCAGCAAGACAAGATTGCTAACCATTGCACCACATAGAGGTGCCCCTTGACTGCATTAATTTAAGTGCAGTACTAGATTGGCAACTAGGTCTCATCATTCTACTATTAGATAGATATAACTAAGTTCTTTTCTGATAGAGAATCTCACAAGTATGAAAAGAGACTATCTTCTCAGCCACCTACAATCTTCAAAAATTTAAATGCAATGTCAATCACTACACCATCAACTATCTTCCTGAATCTGGTTCTTTTATTGTCCTTCCTTCTCACCTAGTCTTTTTATTCCCAGTAACCCCTTGCATCCTAGTGGCATTATCACCTTATTTGGGGTGAATTGATTAAAAAGAAAAAGAAAATATTTTTCATCTTAATTTTACCTGCTTTATTTACACTAGTAGTAATATCATCTTGAATTTTTATTATCATTAAATAAAGCATTGTTAGCCATCATTAATTTTTTTTACTAGTATTTCTTTCTTTGAGCGAAGGAAGCCTCTAAGTCTTAGCAAGGGCCATCTTTCTTGGAATCTTGTAGAAGGTGCTACAAGATTACAAAGAACTTCAAATAACAGAAACTATATTAGTTGCAGACTTTCAACAACAGCATCAACTAAAATGGATAATAGATTGGAAGAGAAAATAATGATATAATCAAGATGCCGATGTTTCACCCTACCCCAAACAAGAGGCAAGGAAGGAAACCCTCATCAATAACGAAAAGAGCACTAACAGAAACCTATTTTTCTGAAAAATTGTTTTAATAGAAAGGTTTTATTAATTTCTATTGAAAGTAGAACAGCTGCTTGATCAATGAATGCTAAATGTTTCCTTATCAGGAAATGGCTTACCATAATTTCAGTTGCTTTATTTACACTAGTAGTATTAGTAGTAATATTATCTTGAATACTTATTAGATGAAGTATTGTCAACCACTGATTAATTTTAGCTGCTTTTTATTGCAACAATTCAGATAATCAGTTATTACTAATCATAAAAATAAAAGCTCTCAGTGAGTTCAATCATATCCCTTTTGCCTCAAAAAGCTCATTTCTCTACAATGGCTCTTCTACCACTTGAATTATAGCTGCAATCTGTTGTTAACTGGGGCAAGCAATGGTTTGTTAATTTTAATGCCTCCAAAATGAAACAAACTCTCTTTTAATCATCTTAGAGGACCTCTTTTGCCTTCCATCATCATGGCTGATGCTAACCACTAGAAGAGTGATTCTTGGGTTAATGTTTTCATTGACATGAACTGGAAAAATTATATTGTATCTACTGCTAGGAAATTTGGTGCACTGGGTCATGATAGCAGTTTTTTCTCTCCAGAATCTATCTTAAACATTTACCATTTGTCCATGAATTGAATATTGCTGACAAATCTGATCTGATGCTTTTGCTGTGTATTTAGAGAATCTTCATAAAAATCCAAAGAAGAATTTGCAATGATATAAGTTCTGGTTTAGTAAATTCAGTCCCTTTTCTACAACTTCATGATAATTGTTCTGATTAGCTTTCCTCTTTGGTGCCCCAACTTTACAACTGTAAATGCAATACTAGATTGGCAACTAGGTCTCATTATTTTACAGTTGAAATGGCTAGATGTAACTGTAAATTCTAAGCTAACAGTCTCTTCAATTGTACTTTTCACTTATGGAACTCTCATCTGGCCTTGTTCTTTCCCCCCATCAACTTTGATCATCAAAAATTTACATGCAATATCAGTTGTTATCTTTTGTCTTCTTAATTCCTGCTCTTTTATCATTCTCTCTCCTTAATAATGTTTTTTTTTCTCATATACTTTTACACTCAGTAACCTTTTGCATCCTAGTGGCTTTACTGGTGAAAAATGACAGAAGACCAAATTTAAACTTCTAAACACACAATTCATTTTCCCTTGATTGCTCAGTGTCATATTTATTAGTATTTTTATGTGCATTAGTCACATTACTAATGTCCATTGACTGATAGCCTAAGTCAGTCAGTCAGTCAGTCAAGTGCCATATGTGATACATACTTGGGCGATCATGTCAAAAAAGACATAACTGACTGGGCAGAAGGTTATCCTGCAGTAGGTTACCATTACTTTATGGTTACCAGCCAATCTGTCCTGTTATTTAACCCATAACTGGAGGGAACAGACAAATTAATACCTTTCCCAAGGGTATTTGCACGTAAGTGAATGCAAAAAATTCAACTGGAATTTAAACATGGCTCTCTGATTTCTCACTTCGAGCCAATATCCACTGCAACACAACACACAACTGATAGTCTAAGTAATTGGGCTAAAAAGCAACTGAAATTAAGATGAAAAAAAAAAACATTTTCCTGAGCATAGACAATCCCTCCATAACGTCCTTAGAATGAATCCAATTCTCCCTATAGATCAGATCAAAAACTGCTCCCGACTGTTAATGATTATTAAATTTGAAAGTTGGCATGAAGTTCTATAAACTAAAGATCAGAACTAAAAAAAGTGGCTGTTAACTGACAGGTTTATGTGCTGCAATGAAGACTGAAATTAAGATGGCAGAAATATGGTCAAAATTTAGCAGTGGTTGACAATGTTTCATCAAATAAAATTTATTATAATATTCCTAAGGAAAACAAACACTTATATTTAGAATTGGAAAGGGACAATCGAAATTTCTCAGATACATATTGAGGAAAGAGGGCTTGGAGAATTTGATATGCACAGGAAATATTGAAAGCAAAAGAAAAGTAGTGAGTAATCAACCTAATGAGCTTGTGTACATGGTTGACAAAACAGAGGATGGACAGATAGGTAAAAAAAATCACTTAAGAGCTACAAAGGACAGAAATGGAATAAAATGGAATAAAACGGACAGAAATGGAATAAAATGGACAGAAATGGAATAAAAAGGACAGAAATGGAATAAAATGGAATAAAAAGGACAGAAATGGAATAAAATGGAATAAAAAGGACAGAAATGGAATAAAATGGAATAAAAAGGACAGAAATGGAATAAAATGGAATAAAATGGAATAAAAAGGACAGAAATGGAATAAAATAGAATAAAATGGAATAAAAAGGACAGAAATGGAGTAAAATGGAATAAAATGGAATAAAAAGGACAGAAATGGAATAAAATAGAATAAAATGGAATAAAAAGGACAGAAATGGAGTAAAATGGAATAAAAAGGACAGAAATGGAATAAAATGGAATAAAATGGAATAAAAAGGACAGAAATGGAATAAAATGGAATAAAAGGGAAAGAAATGGAGTAAAATGGAATAAAATGGAATAAAAAGGACAGAAATGGAATAAAATGGAATAAAAAGGACAGAAATGGAATAAAATGGAATAAAAAGGACAGAAATAGAGTAAAATGGAATAAAAAGGACAGAAATGGAATAAAATGGAATAAAAAGGTCAGAAATGGAATAAAATGGAATAAAAAGGACAGAAATGGAGTAAAATGGAATAAAATGGAATAAAAAGGACAGAAATGGAATAAAAAGGACAGAAATAGAGTAAAATGGAATAAAAAGGACAAAAATAGAGTAAAATGGAATAAAAAGGACAGAAATGGAATAAAATGGAATAAAATGGAATAAAAAGGACAGAAATGGAATAAAATGGAATAAAAAGGACAGAAATGGAATAAAATGGAATAAAAAGGACAGAAATGGAATAAAATAGAATAAAATGGAATAAAAAGGACAGAAATGGAATAAAATGGAATAAAAAGGACAGAAATGGAATAAAATGGAATAAAAAGGACAGAAATGGAATAAAATGGAATAAAATGGAATAAAAATGACAGAAATGGAATAAAATGGAATAAAAAGGACAGAAATGGAATAAAATAGAATAAAATGGAATAAAAAGGACAGAAATGGAATAAAATAGAATAAAAAGGACAGAAATGGAATAAAATGGAATAAAAAGGACAGAAATGGAGTAAAATGGAATAAAAAGGACAGAAATAGAGTAAAATGGAATAAAATGGAAGAAAAAGGACAGAAATGGAATAAAATGGAATAAAAAGGACAGAAATGGAATAAAATGGAATAAAAAGGACAGAAATGGAATAAAATGGAATAAAAAGGACAGAAATGGAATAAAATAGAATAAAATGGAATAAGAAGGACAGAAATGGAATAAAATGGAATAAAAAGGACAGAAATGGAATAAAATGGAATAAAAAGGACAGAAATGGAGTAAAATGGAATAAAAAGGACAGAAATGGAATAAAATGGAATAAAAAGGACACAAATAGAGTAAAATGGAATAAAAAGGACAGAAATAGAGTAAAATGGAATAAAAAGGACAGAAATGGAATAAAATGGAATAAAATGGAATAAAAATGACAGAAATGGAATAAAATGGAATAAAAAGGACAGAAATGGAATAAAATAGAATAAAATGGAATAAAAAGGACAGAAATGGAATAAAATAGAATAAAAAGGACAGAAATGGAATAAAATGGAATAAAAAGGACAGAAATGGAGTAAAATGGAATAAAAAGGACAGAAATAGAGTAAAATGGAATAAAATGGAAGAAAAAGGACAGAAATGGAATAAAATGGAATAAAAAGGACAGAAATGGAATAAAATGGAATAAAAAGGACAGAAATGGAATAAAATGGAATAAAAAGGACAGAAATGGAATAAAATGGAATAAAATGGAATAAAAAGGACAGAAATGGAATAAAATAGAATAAAATGGAATAAAAAGGACAGAAATGGAATAAAATGGAATAAAAAGGACAGAAATGGAATAAAATGGAATAAAAAGGACAGAAATGGAATAAAATAGAATAAAATGGAATAAAAAGGACAGAAATGGAGTAAAATGGAATAAAAAGGACAGAAATGGAATAAAATGGAATAAAATGGAATAAAAAGGAACAGAAATGGAATAAAATGGAATAAAAAGGACAGAAATGGAATAAAATGGAATAAAAAGGACAGAAATGGAATAAAATGGAATAAAAAGGACAGAAATAGAGTAAAATGGAATAAAAAGGACAGAAATGGAATAAAATGGAATAAAATGGAATAAAAAGGACAGAAATGGAATAAAATGGAATAAAAAGGACAGAAATAGAGTAAAATGGAATAAAAAGGACAGAAATAGAGTAAAATGGAATAAAAAGGACAGAAATGGAATAAAATGGAATAAAAAGGACAGAAATGGAATAAAATAGAATAAAATGGAATAAAAAGGACAGAAATGGAATAAAATGGAATAAAAAGGACAGAAATGGAATAAAATGGAATAAAAAGGACAGAAATGGAATAAAATGGAATAAAATGGACAGAAATGGAATAAAATAGAATAAAATGGAATAAAAAGGACAGAAATGGAGTAAAATGGAATAAAAAGGACAAAAATGGAATAAAATGGAATAAAAAGGACAGAAATGGAATAAAAAGGACAGAAATGGAATAAAATGGAATAAAAAGGACAGAAATGGAATAAAAAGAAAGTTTTAATTTCTTCTATCTCAGCATAGATTTCTGAACAGCAAATGATTCTAACATTTTTTTGTTTTAATTACAACAGATTCTTTAAGGTTATTTTACTTCTTTTTCTGAATTACTTCTCTATTTTTTTTTACTATTTTTAATTTGCTTAATTAATTTGCTTAAAGCAGTAAGTTTTTGAAAATTCAACCACAAAATATGTGATATGTACATTTAACATTACTATTTTTTAATCATTTCACCCCAAGCAAGAAAATAAGACCACTAAGACACAAGGGGTTACTGATTGTGAGAGAATAAGAGAAAAACAAAAGTAAAAGTATCATTAAGAAGAGAAAACAATAAATGGACACAAATTAAGAAGACAAGATAACGATTGATATTTAAAATTTTCGAAGATCAAACTTGACTGGAAAGCAAGAAGTTGGAATGAAGTTCCATAAATGAGAAGTGAGAGAAAAGAAACTGTTAGCATAGAATTTACAAAGATGAACGTGCACTTTTATTGGTCTTCACCTGGCATCTCAAATTCAGTCACTTTCCCACCACAGTAATGTAGCTACCCTGAATTTTCTATAAACACTTCCATGAAAAATTTTCTGATGAACTTTCTTCTATGGTACTCTCTGGATTTACTAACAAGATCTTATCATTTTGCAGTTAAAAATAGTTATATGCAACCATAAGTGCTATGCTGAAAGTTTCTTCTCTCATATTTTTTGCTTGTGGAACTCTTCCAGCTCCTTGCTTCCTAGTCCAGTTTGATCTTCAAAAATTTAAATGCAATGTCAATCATCATCTTCTGTCTTCTTAAATTCTGTCCTTATTCTTGTTAATAATGATTTTCTCATATTCATTAACATTAAGTAACCCATTGCATCTTAGTGGCCCCGTTGCCTTACTTGGGATGAAATGATGTAAACAAAGAAAAAAAAATAATTGATGTAACTTTTTCAATATTTTGAAACACTTACATAAGAACACAATTTACAGAAAGAAAAAAAAATTAGCAATGTTTGTACAGGGACTAGGTTGCTTATATTTTTATGCTTATATGCATTTTTTTAAACATAAGTTGAAGAAGACAGGCTTACAGTCGAAATATTGTTAAACACTGTCTTTTCTTTTTTAAATCATGCTCTTCTGTACATGTTAATAGTTATAATACAACTAATAACATATATATAAAAAAGATTGTATCTGATCCAAAATCATGGTCAACTTGAGTATTTCTGGAAGATAATTAAGGTAAGCTGTATTTGAAATAATAGAGCTCTATATCTAGAGACAAAATTAAATGTTCACTTATCTAATCAACTCAGTCTTCTTCTATGTGACAAGTCCCTTCAGGATGTCAGTGATTATTGCTCTCTACAACTTTCCGTCTTTTGTAGTTCTTAATAAGTCTTTTTGGGCAACTTCTTCCAAACTTTGCTGCACCATCTATTTACTCAAACTTGCCAAGTATGTTGTTGTTTTCCTCTGCCCCTCTTACCCTGTGAGTATCAGTTTCCAAGCCCTCTTTCTTCATTATGTGCACTAGAAAATTTCAGATTTCATCTTGATATAAATGTCCTTTTTGTTTCTATTGTCTCTAGAATTTCATTGTTGCTTACATGTTCAGTCCATGGAATTCACAGCATCCTTCTGTAAAACTACATTTTTGTTGCTTCAAGTCTCTTCTTCCTCCATGAGGAGATTGTTCAGCATTCATTATCATACAGTAGGACTGATATGACAGTTCAGTACTTTTTGTTTATAAAAAAAACATTTTCATATTTCTTAATAATTTACTTAGCTTTTGGAAGTCATCATTTGCTATGCCAATATGCCTTCATATTTCAGTGTTGCACTTTCCGTCCTCTGTTAAAACACTTCCAAAATACTTAATTTGTTGTACTTGCTCAATTTTGGTATCCCCAATTCGTAACTAACATGCTAACAACCATGCATTCAGGCTTCTTACAACTGATATTTAGTCCTTTTTGCTTTCCTTCACTAGTTTTTGTAGTTCTTGCAGTTTCCTTCAACTGTGTAGATACAAGTAAACACACACATATATATATATATATATATATATATATATAAAATCAATGCAAGTAAAAGGTTTGCCACTTTGCTGAGTGCTGTTGTCCTCAGCATCCTAACTCCAGAGTCTGTCTACTCATCGGTGGATATCAGCAACTGATTGATTCTACTTCTCAATTTTTATATGCACTTGTCATTGGTGCAAGTTTTATTTTTTGTTTGATGGTGTATGTGTATGTTCACCTGTGCACATGTTGAATGTAGTAATTATTTGTCTATTTTGCCATTCCCACCCCCACTTTACATGCTCTCCTTAACCTTTTCTCTCTCTCTCTCTTTTTTAATTGTTGCCATTTTGTTTCTGGTTTTTCTAGATGTCATTTTTAATTTTTTAGTGTTCTAGTCTTTTCTTGAGTTAAAAAAAAATTGTATTTCATTTTTATATAAATAATTAATCTTAATGCTAAAGTAAATATATATATATGTATATATATAACAAATGGCTGGCAAATTGTTTCTGAGCACACCTATCAGCTACATAATCGCTGTTGACAGGCATATTTGTGTTTATTCAATGCCTACAGAGCTCATCTGTTGTTTATATTGCAACTATGTTGAGTGGACTTTAGCTGCACTGAAAAACGAATAAAAAAACTTCTTTACCAATGAATTTCATCCTCTGGTGGACTTTATCAAGGTAAATATAAGAATTTATTTTGTGAAAATGTTTAAAGAGATGTAGAAATATCATAAGGTTTTAGAATTTTTAAATTTAAGAATACTCAAAAATATCTTTATGGCTAACTGTGAAAGTCAAGGTAAACTAATGAAAATGCTAAATGAAGATATTTAAATCCATACTGAACAAAAGTGAGCAAATGTTTTTATTGTTGTTGAATTTTTTTTTTCTTCATATATATATATATATATATATATATATATACATACATACATATATACACTACTATGAACATTTCTCGATACCCTTAACTACTACCTATTCTTGTTATTCTTTCTTTTTAATAAATTTCTATTTTAAAATGCAAAATGTATATTTTATTCTTCCACACTGATTCACACATTCCAACCTGTTGACAATCTTCAGATGATAATTCTGAATAATCTGTAAGCTGTAGGGAGTTTGGTTAAGTATGACACAAGGCTGAATCAAAGAAACATTAGCCATCTCCTCACACCCTTATCTGATTAGTGATGTCAAAATACAAGACTGCATTATAAAATACAATAAAATAAAGAAACTTTTGCTAAAAACATGAAAGGTATTGAACTCATAATGGTAAGTTTAGAAAAGTTTCTCTGAAATCACTGTCCACACTAATGCAATTTTACATAAATGAGCCAATAGTGGAAAATTCCCTTCATGTTTCTTTTTTTTTTTTTAGCTTGTAATACATTAATTTAATTATCTTTTGTTAAACAAGTTATCAGCTCTGCCATGTGGTAAAAAGCTGTCAGGAAAAAAAAAAAAGAAAAGACAGATGATCATGCTAAAGAAAGATTGAATCTTCAATAAATGGTATCTTCACTTAAGCATCAAAAGAGCATGATTACCAACATTTTGGCAAATCAAAACTATTTTAGAATAGAAAAAAAGGCTGGAAGAAAGAAGTTGTTAATGATGAGAGACATCAGAGTAGCCAGCAACTCTGAAATTGTGTGCAAAGATTCAATATTCTCCACAACTTGATTTGTCACAATGAACTGATTTTAGAGAGATGAAGAACTCACCCAACCTAAGATTCTCATGGCTAAGAAAAGCATCATTTCTTATAAGATTTCAAAAGCAACAATGAAGACATTGGGCAAGAGAACACATGATGTAGAAGAAAGAATGGAAGTCTATGGTGTGGTCAGATGAAAAGAAGTTCAATTTGGATGAACCTGCAAAGAGAACATGGTGTTCTCTCGCCATCTTCAAGGTAGTGAAATTGTAATGGTTTCAGCAGCTTTTAAATCACTTGGAAAAACACAAACTTTATCAGTACTTGGCTTAATGCTGCCAGATATTCTTTTATCTGGTGTCTTTTCATCCTTAAGAAGAAAAAAATACTGGTTCCAACTGGAATTTTCAATAATGAAAATGTTCCAATCCATTGAGAATAAAACACAATGGCCAGAATCTTGTCACCTCAATCCAATTGAGAATGTTGCTTGTAAGCTCTACAGAGGCATTAATATCATTCAACTAAAGAATCAAAAAAGTATATACAGGATGTACAAGCTTCAATAGACTATGATTAATTATGTACATTTGTAGAAACTTTAGCTGAATGCATTTTTCAGGTTATTTATAATTAAAGAGGTAGTTTAAAGCTACTAAAAACAAAGATTTTTTTGACATTCTCTTATTTTCAACAGCTTTTTTTGATCTTTTTTTTAATCCTACAAAAAAAAAAAAAGAGTTTTGAAAACAGTTATTTGAAGAATTTTTCTTCTCATAACATATGTATACAATAAAACAGTGCCAAATCAACTAAATTCAATATTAATAAACTGAACATTTAACTGGTTTTATAAATATGAACCATACTGTAAGAGAGAGTGAGAAAGAGAGATACTAGAATATTCTTGATACAACTGTCTACCCAAAATTTGACTAAATGATCAAACATCGAAATTTCTTTTTTGCTACGTGGGATTTTTTCAGTATCTCCTTAACATGCTGAGCTTTGTGTCTGTGCTTTTGGTAGTCAATAGTTAACAGTTTCAGGTTATTTATCACCAGGAAGGTGTTGAAAGTCACTAAAAAATAAAGATTTCCTTGACATTGTTATTGGTCTTATAATTTCGCAAAAGGCATTTTTTATTCTTTTTTTTTTTTTGAGTCTACAAAAAAGAAGTTTTAAAAATAGAAATACTTATGTGCAGAAAATTTTTTATAGCATATGTTTACAATAATTTATAATATATAGAGTGCGATAAATAAATTGTTGCCATTTAAATTTTGCACATAGATGTTTTTGATTCTGGTTACTGCACAGTAGAGTCAATTGGGCACCATCTGTGAGAAAAACAGCCCCATGATGCACTGGCATTCATGCCTGAAGCCCCAATATGAACATTTCAGAGTGTTTGAGTGTCAATCTGAGGACAGTGAAGAAGACTTGGAAAGAGTTGGACAAGTCTAATGGTGATTATGAAGGTGTTAGGAGTGATCACAGGTGATGACAACATTATGCCTCCATTTATCTTACCACAGCATGGAGGCCTACATCAAGTGACTTGAGGAGGTAGTGCTGCCCTGGATCAAGAGGGTGGCTGCTAGAAGACCTCATATTGGGAAACAGTACTCTGCATGATGCCACACAAGCAAGAGAATCTAGCCATGGCTGTCAGACCACATCACCCCTTACATCTGGCCACCTAACTCCCCAGACTGCAATCCACTTGATCATTATGTGTGGGGTGCAGTTGAGCAAGAGATCAACAAAACTCTTAACACCAAAGATAAACTGAAAGCAAGGATTACAGCTGCATTGACCAACATAAATAAGGAGACTTTACAGAAGAGTTGAAGGTGATTCTGAAATCATCAGGAGGCCCTGGTTGAATCGAATGGTGATTGTATTGAACAAATTTACCCTTTAATATTTCAAGATATTTTTATGTCATTTTGGTAAATATATCTGTTAAAATGAGATGTCAGTGTTATGTTCATTTTTGCATAATTTAGACAACAATTTGTTCCATTGTTCCCTGTACTTGTAGATAGATTATTAAAATATACTGATATCTTTTAATTACATATCTGTTAGTGTTGAAGACCCAGTGTAAAGGGAAATAGGCTTAACATGCTGAGCTGTGTCTGTGTTTTTGATAGCAATAAGGTTTTTATGACAATTTATCCATCACATCCTATACTGACAAATCAGTGAAATTTGACCTTAATAAGGTGAAAGTTCAGAATTATAAGAATTGTGCTGAATACACACACAAAGGGGATGCTGAAAAGTTCTTAGCCCAACCAACTCCCCAAAATCTGACCAAATGATCAAACATCAAAATTTTTTTGGCTACATGGGATCTCTTCAGCACCTCCTTGTATATAAAACTTGATTAAAATTTTTCCTGTTGCTGAAAGCATTGAACATAGTGTACAAAAAACTAAAGAAAAATAAAATGAAACAAACAACTCACTTTACTGATTATTATTCATTTTGACTTGTGTTTACTTTCATCTTAATTTTGTTAGTTGCTTACTGCAACTTACATGACTTTAAAAACAAAACTTGAGAGTTCTCTCCAGGCCTTCAAGGTATTCTTAAAGTCCAACCTGTCATGGCCACATGTCAAAACTCCAAAGAACAAAGAAGAAAGTCACAATATTACAGCAGCAAAATCTGGTATATAATGATAAAAAGAAAAAAAAAATTTACAAAAAGCCAAAAACAACTCAGCCAAGGTTTTTAATAATAATGATTAAAAAAAAAAATTCAAACTACAATACAGAACTTTTTGAGGGTAGGGAAGGATGGATGGAAAATATATATATATATATATATATATATATATATATATATGCACACACAGACAGGTATGTCTTGGGTTACGTCATTTCAAGTTAAGTTGTTCTTGATTATAAGTTGTTTGTCGGAAAAAAAAAAATAAAAATAAAAATAAAAACCAAGTTTAAGTCATTTTATTTGACTTGATGTCTGTCCACCACAAATATTGATCACTAAGAAAGCACATAAAATCATGTTACTGTACAATAAATAAAAATAAATCATTTTGCTCCTTTTCAGGTAATCCTTGAAAAAAGAACACAGTTTAAGGAACTCTCAACCAGTTTCTTATTAAAAAGCGTATCAAACAGCCAGAATCAACTGTTGATGCTGATGATCCACAGCCATCTACATCTGCGATGTAAATAAACAAATTGAATGTAAACATTGGTAATTTTATATAAACTAGTTTATTTTCTACTACCACAAAATGATTTTAATAATTGTATTTGTTATTTAACCTTAAAAAAATCATTTTATTTTGTAATGTCTTAGAGCAAACAAAATGCATTCACATATAAAGAGTCCATGATGTAAAGATAACCAAATTGTAAACATCTACAAGTTTGTAATAAATTGACTTTTCTGTACTATATTAAAAACTAGAATTTATTAGTTTGTAAGCTTAAATAGATTCTTATTGACAATATATTATTAAAAATGCACTTATAAATACAGAACTGGGAATGGTTATTTGTTGTTTAGCCTAGTGACAAGTAAATTCGACTTAAGTTAACTCTCCTGAAACAAATTACTGTTGTGAAGTTTATATATATATATATAAGCCAGTATTTTGATTTGTTGTAATACAAAATCTTTAAGCTCAATTCAAAGAGAAAATGGGGTATAGAGTCAGTTTTCCTTACCCATGTGTGAGGAAAACCAGCTTGCAGTCTCATGGAACAACTGAAATATGGATGACCAAAAATGACAAAACCTGATATTATCCACAATTATACATATTCCAAACATAAAAAATTTATATGGAGGCCAATACTTGAGTTCAACATTTGTTATTATGCATTATCTTATTTTAAACAGCCTATTTAGTCAGCAAACCTTAATTTAGATATATTTTATTAAATAGACCAGACCATTAACAATATAAATATTCCACTGGTTATCTTCAAACTTCTACTTTCTTTCCTTTAAAATGACTAACAATGACTGAATGTGCTCAGAACATTACACACATTTCAGTAAGTTTCTGCCTGATATCAAACAATTTATTCAACAGCAGGAGAAACTCCCCAAAAAGATTAACAGACATTCCTTGTCTGCTCTTTTTCATTTTTATATAATCCTACATGTACATGTTTTATTAACAGCAGAAAAATGTGTGTGTGTGTGTGTATATATATATATATATATATATAATTCATTGAAAATTACTAACAATGCACACCCATCAAGTTATTATTGTATTTTTCTCATGTGGGAACAAGAGATTTCTTGACCTTGAAAATGATCGATAGATTAGCTGAAAGCACTTCGAATAATCATTTGTGCAATTTCTACACACATTAAGTTACCCTCCAGAAAATTTATTGTTCACATACAAGAAAAAGTAGCTTGTCAATCATTTTTCAATGAAACATGTATTAGAGTAGAGATTGCTACGCAAATACACATTTAGAAAACAAAAAGCCAGCTATATATATATATATATATATATATATATAGCTGGGTTTTTTTGTTTCCTAAGCATATTCATCTGCTACAGTGGCTAACAATCACTCATGCAGCTGTCTGCTCAGGGACATTTGTTTATTCAACACCTACTGATCCCACCTGTGGTTTATACTGCAGCTGTGCTGAGCAGATCTTAGTTACAGTTTCTGTAGAGTGCATAATCTAGTATGACTATACATACACACGGACATGTGGCATAGTCATTAGAACATTCACTTTCTGACCATGAAGCATGGGTTTGAATCTCACCAAAGTCGATTTGTCAAGGAAGGTGACTTCTTGATATTATCGGTCTTGAGGAGGCGATCCCAGCATGCGGCACCTTTGGAAAATGTCTAAAAACCATACTACAGGTTGACCTAGGCCTTGAGTGAAATTGGGTTAATGGCTTCCTTTGAGGAGCCATCAATGGTTGTACTAGCTCAAAGTCACAAGTCATTGTGACCAAAGATTTGGGTATCCTGGCTTTGTTCAGACTGTTGTTCACAATAAATAATGCGCTCTCACCCAAAAACTGTACCTAAAGTTCGCTCATCACAGTATAAACTGTAGGTGGGCTCTGTGGGTGTTGAACAAACAAAATTGTGTCTGAGCAAGGATCTGCAATGAGGATTAGCTAGCCACCCTTGTAGAAAGTCATCCTCAGCACCATACATACACAAACACACAAAAAATGTAAAATAACAGAGGTGTGTCTATCATCTTATTAATGCAACTTCCTGACAGTTAAAAATAATTTGCATAAGTGGTCATGTATGCACTTCTTTCTTTTCTTAGCTTTCATTTCATACTAGTCATACAAGGCCTGTCAAGATAACTAGCAATAGGGGAATTGGATTCATGACTTTCTCAAGGAAATTAGTATAAAGTGACTGGAGGGATAGATAAATTTGCTCAAATGCTTTGCTGTATGGGAAATAATCATTTGTATGTTTTTCAACTGACAGAAGCTTACTTCTTTTTATTTACTCTATTGCTAGAGGGAGAAGACACAGATTAATACGTTTTCAAAGGGTATTTGCATGTAAGTAATTACAACAAATTCAACTGGAATTCAAACTCAGCTCTCCGATTTTTCATTCTGAGCCAATATCCACTGCACCACAACACACTAAATTGTGAGGCTAATATCAAACATGATTTTACCATTCAGTAGCAGAGACCATTGAGCACAGAGATATGATAGAGTGCAACCCAAATTTTAAGAGGCGTGAGAAAGGTAAAACAAGAAAGAGAAGGAGGAGAGAAAGAATTAATTAAAAGTAGGGGGCAGGGATTTGGGAAAAGAAAGAGATAATGAAAGCGTGATTGAAAGGGATAGAGTGGCACAAAAGATAAATAGATGAAGAGAGAGTATAGAAAAAAAGAGAAATAAAAAGAGGTAAAAAAGAAAAAAGAATGCAAGAATAAAAAGCTAAAAAAAAAAAATCAGAAAATAGTGAGAAAATTAAAATTTCACTTAAAAGTTTCTGCTAAAAAAAAAAAAAAACCAAGATAAAAATAAACAAACAAGAAAAAAAACATTTACATTTTGCTAAAATTACAAAATAAAAGTAAAAAAAGATTGTGCTAAAAAAGAAAACATACATTGCGCCAAAGAAAATAAAAAAGGTAGCTGAAGAAAAAAAGGTGGGGGGATAGAGTATAAAAAAAAGAAAATGATAAAAAGGAGACAGCATTCATAAAGAGTAAAAAATAGAAAAGATATGATCTTTAATTAACCTATAACTGAATGATAGTCATATTTGAATATTGGTGAGAAAACATGGTAACACATTTGTCATGAATGGAATTGTCTCCTACAGAAAGAGAACACAAGAGAAGTTATTTCCCTTACACATCAATAGGGAAAGTGCTTTCTTCTGTTAAAGACAATTTCATTTCCAGCTGTGTCCAAAAAGGCCAAACTAATTTTTTTACAGAACTGAATTGCAACTGGATAATCAGACACAGGGGGGGAAAAAAAACCAAAAAAACAAGCAACTACATGCATAAATATATCCACTATTTAAGCAGTTTTTAAATTAAATATTTTCCTTATTCTATAAATTAGTTGATCAAGTATTTTCATCATTGGGGTCTTTTTTAGAGGGTTGGGGGTGGGATCCTCAGACTTAGCTATCCACAAAGTATTTTAGGTTTAAAGGTTTTTTTGTCCTTTCTCAGGTGTGTCTTGTTTTTACTGCTTCTTTAACAGTTTATAATTAATGCATCTCAATGACTAAATGTGATGTACAGGGGAAGTTTCAGCATAGATTGATCCACCCCAATGATTGGAATATTTTTTTTTTTTTTTTCATTCAATATTTATGAACTGTGTGTGTATGTATATATATTGGGGTATTGAAAAAGTATTTCTTCAGTACTGAATCTAGGATTATGAGTAGGGTAGATGCAAAAATAGAAAAAAAAACTTTAAAGAATAAGGCAAAAGATATTTCATGTGGATTAAACTCTTGCTTTTAAGGATTTAAGGATAGTTTATCATTATTTGAAATTATTAAAATTGAATTTTATGCTGAGCATTGAGTTAATGACCACCACTAGTCAATATGTGTGTGTGTGTGTGTGTGTGTATGCTGTTCCAAATGCTGCAAGGTTTCCTCTATCATTCTATCCTCTAATCATCATTATCATCACTTTATCTAAAAATGTTAAATATTTGTGATAAAGACTATATATTTGAAGACACTTGTACATATTTCTGAAACAGTTTGTTATATCTGTTGGAATAGCAAATTTATGAAAGTAAATCTTTCTCTTGAATATTATTAAATTCGATTCTATTAAAATAGTATTGTTGGAGAATATTTAATGTTATTAAAAGATATAGCCAATCATATTTTTGAAGATAATTTATTTTCTTTCTATTTTCAATCATTTGTTTCTATTTTGAATGCACAAGCACATTAAAATTTAGAGTTATCATGAAATAATCACTGAGCAAAAATATGTCTTAGCCAAATTTAATAAAAAATTTTTTTAAAAAATCAAATTCTGATAATTGTTTCTTTTGTAATAAATTACTTTGTTTTTTTAAATCAGTATTTTCTGAGAATAACAGAAAAGAATGCAAAAATTATATTTTAGTCATTACATATAAAAAAATTAAATCTTTAATGACTTTTTACAAAAAAAATCAAGCCTTAAATAAAAATTTTCAAAATTATTTCTGAATTGTTATTTATGGACTGCACATATATGGACAATTCCAGGTCAAATATTTTAACAAACTATCTTTAGTGGCAGACATTAAAAACAGATATTCTTAAGAATATTTCAGCTTAAAAAAATCAGAACATGTCAACTAAAAGGGGTTGCAAAAGCTAACATGAACATAAATAATTTTAATAAAACAAATAACACTTATCAAAATACATATAATTACTAGAATTTAATATATTTCAAGGCAATCAGAATTTTTGTCAAATGATCAATAAAAAGAGCTAGTGTCAATAGTTTATTAATAAAGGTTCAAATGTCTTATCTTTCGACAGCCTTCAAAGTTTCAGGTACATTGAACTTCATGGTCAGATTTGGTTCTGTGAAACTTTGAAGTTGGTTAAAAGATAAGTCATTTGAACCTTTATTAATTGATTATAAATAATTTTACATAAATTAAATAAATACTTTTCCAATTATGAGAAACTTACTTGGCTGTTTTCAGAAATAACCTATGCTATTTAGATATTTGATGGACAAAATTGGTCCAGCAATGAGTATTTCTTCTGATACTATATGCAAAACTATCCCAAGTGAAGTTTAATGCTTCATCCATAACCTGTGTGCCAAAAAATGAAAGGGAAAGTGACTTAAGATGATAAAAGAGGGAGAAAGGGAAAACAAAGAGGGAGAAAGGGAAAACAAAGAGGGAGAAAGGGAAAACAAAGAGGGAGAAAGGGAAAACAAAGAGGGAGAAAGGGAAAACAAAGAGGGAGAAAGGGAAAACAAAGAGGGAGAAAGGGAAAACAAAGAGGGAGAAAGGGAAAACAAAGAGGGAGAAAGGGAAAACAAAGAGGGAGAAAGGGAAAACAAAGAGGGAGAAAGGGAAAACAAAGAGGGAGAAAGGGAAAACAAAGAGGGAGAAAGGGAAAACAAAGAGGGAGAAAGGGAAAACAAAGAGGGAGAAAGGGAAAACAAAGAGGGAGAAAGGGAAAACAAAGAGGGAGAAAGAAAAAGAAGAGGGAGAAAGAAAAAATAATAAAGCATTTATTGAATAAAAAAAAATTCTGTTTCAAGCTTCATGTGATTTATATAATCTTTGATTTATAAAGATTAAATAGGTAGTTTTCCAACTATATAAAGATAATGATATATATTTTTATATATCAAGAACAATATTGGGAAAATGTATGACAGAATGGAAAATGTTTTCTTGTGACATTTCCTCCTTTAGGACTTCATTGAACGAAATTTGTTATGTTTATGCCACTGCACAAGAGTATGAATGAGGGAGGCTGGAAATTTAAAAACATTTTTTTAAATCTAGCTGATTTCATTCAGATCCTTTTTCTTTCTATCACTTTTGGTAGTAGATATCCCACAGTGGTAATAGAAGCTCCACTAGTGATGGTGAAATGCTACAAGAGCCAGGGTACAAATTTACTGTAGATGACCTTGCAATCAAGGCACTCTCTAGACATTTTTGTTGTAGTGAATTGGCTTCTCTGATTAGAGCAGAATTTTTATAACAAAATTGTGGTAAATGACAAAATGCATTACAAAAATTTTCCTACATTATCATATATTTTTCCCATATATATATATATATATATATATATATATATATATATAGAGAGAGAGAGAGAGAGGGGGGGGGGCTTTTAATTTCTCAAGCTACTGTAAATGAAAACCTAATACTGGCCTCCTTAAGTTAATGGCATTCTGACTAAAGACTGGATTCTACAAATAGTGAATGTCTTGAATGTCATCAAATTTTCTATTAGTAATTCTATGAAGTTATATTTGCATAAGCGTGGGGATACAACATCATAGGCTGAAAATGGTCAGAGAATATACCAACAAAAATATTGGAAACTTAAATAGAAAAAGTAAATTTAAAGCTTAGAGAGAGAGAGAGAGAGAGAGAGAGAGATAAAACTTTTTTTTTTTTAAATTATTTCATGTCTTGTCATTTTTCATATATTTTAACCATTTCAGAACATCACAAGTTACGTTTTAATTCAGGATGGAGGAAGAGTTTTTTTAAAGTAAAAATCTAGTTACAAAAAAAAACAAAAAACAAAAAAAAAAACAACTTATTTTTTATAATTCTTTCATTATATACTCTTAAATCTCTTAAATTATAAAAAGTGAACAGGTAAGGGTTTAAGAGAAAACTGAAGTCATAAGCTGATCCAGTAAGGAGCTAAAGAAAAAAATATTTCAATGATGCTTAAATATTCTGTATTAACAAAATTATAGAAGAAAATTAAAAGAACATCTCTAATAAAATAAAGTAAGAAAATTTAAGAGAATATTATAAGTAAGATCTATATACAATATTCCCACAGTATAATGTACTGCTTTAAAAAAATAATGGCGGACAGCCCAAACCAAAAGATATCCATTACAGTTGTAGAAACACCAAAATATTTTTAAGGCTTTAGCTTCTCTCGCTCTTATATAAATGTCACAGAGTGTTTGCTTTTGTTTTTTTTAGGACAAACAACATGCACACACATATGTACATTACAGACCTGTTACTGAACAGATTGATATATATTATAATTATGTACACATAAACTATATCAGTGTCACTGACATTCCTTATCTCCCAGAACAGAACTGCAAGGAGACTAATACCACAATAAGAGAGAAAAATGAGTTGTCTGGGCTTGCTTGTATAGCTATGCCCATCTACAATAAGTACCAAGGAATGACTGGATTGGGAATTAAATGGGGAGGTTCTGCATCTGGAAACGAAAACCTTACTTGGTTTATTTTAATATTTTGTTGCTTTTAGAAACATCATATTCTGGCTACATATTTGTTGGCCAAAGTTGTTTGGCCCAGCAGTAAAAATAGTGTTTGCTCCAACATCATGGGCAATAGGACAATTGATAGTTTATGGTTGAATACATCTTTAAGATGGTTCCTATCATCATATAGTAGAAAATGTTTTAATAGGAAGGGTATTTGGGGACAATACCCATACAGGAAAAAAATAAATAATTGTAAAAAAGTTAAGATTTTCAGTGAACGGAATTTATTAGTGTGACTAGTGAAATGTGCAGCCACCATTTTCATGAATTTACTCCAGCAGTTGATTCCAAAATTTGGTAAAAAATCTGAGGACCGCACTGAAGCTGAACACCTTACATATCAATCCCATAAACATTGTTAATGATTTAAAGAAGAACCTTAATATATGAAACAGAAATTTATAATCATAACAGTTATATGGCCACCAAAAATAGATAAATAAAAATTAAAACCAATTTAGTACTTAACAAACATAATATATAATTAATTATAACATATTGTACATATAGTACTGGACTTAATAAAACAGTGCTCAATGTAATACAGCAGAGCTATTAAGTATATATTAATAAATATACATATTATCCCTCGGTAAGTACAAAGTGGATACTGAAAAGTGATCAGCCAGACCTAGTTCCCCAAAATTTGACAAAATAAAAGATTCTCCACACCCCAGGGTTTCTTAGTTAGGCCAAACTTTTCAATAACCTCTTATAGATAACTGATCACATGAGGGAAAATTCGACAGGTTTTGTTTTTATTTTTTTCCCTCTAAATTTGGGACAAAATAAATTTCCATTACAAGAAAGAAAAAAAAAAAATAGGTGTAGAATCAAATTTAACACCATTTCAGCAAGGAATAAGTGAACTTTTAAAATAATGAGATTGTTTTTTAGAAATAAATAGGTAAGAACATTGGGAGAGGAAAAAAGGCTTGGAAAGAGGGAGAAAAATTCTTTACTTTTTTTATTAGTTAAATTCTTCACTTTTTATTCTATGATCAAATAATCAATTAGTCACAAGTGGGGCATACGTAATGAGGGATTTCTGTGGAATGGAACAGTAATAATTGTTTTCTTATTTTCTTATTCTGTTGTTGACGAGTAGCAGGAGACACTTGAGCAGCCTTTCAACATTTGCCATCGGCAGCGTTGGTCAGTAGTCAAGGGAGATAACCGGACAGTTGCTCCTGTTACTTAATAGCCAAAGTCTAATTCTAATCTTACATCACAGGATGGGAAAGAGACTTCTATCCAGCTGGCTTTAGGTTGCGTAGCATATTGTTGGCTCTTACAGTCAACCTATTTTCAAAGTCATAATCCTTGTATTTTTCCTAAAGAAAAGAAAAAATATAAAAATGTTTTATTATATATACTTACATACATATACACACAAAATACTACCCCACTCCTTACCAACAAAGATATTCCCTAACAGATACTTGAAATAAAAGATAATACTGAACTACACACACAATGTGTAAGATATTTGAGGACATATGTTATTTTTACTATAGCAGCTTTTTATTTGATTTTATATTTTCTATATTTTAGAATTATCAATGGTAGATCCTATGCTTACACAAGAAATGAAGAGGTACACAGTTATCTTGGCTAAGGTTGAACATAGCAATTTAGAAATGGCACAATTTTTAAAAGACACTAGATCCTTCATCTATAAAGTTCACAAGGAGTTAGAAGCCAAAGATAAAAATGTATTGCTAGCATCAAAATGTAAAAAACATTCCAGATGTACTGATGTCATTAGAACACCTGAATTTATTTGGCAAGTACAACAGTACAAATTTGTCAAATTAAGCAAACATTGTCTGAACTAGCTAGCTAATGACACAGACGTTGATGGCAACCCCAGAAGATCTATGAGATCAGTTGTAAACAAACAATGTGTCAGAAGGAACAATTCAAAATGTTGTCCACAAAGATATCAGATAAAAGTCTTGTGATGAGAAAAGGTATAGGAAAAAAAAAAAAAAAAAAAAAACACACTTCATGAGATCTAGGAGGTTCCTAAACAAATTTTAAAAATCCAACAGAAAAATTAATTTTTATGTTTTCCCAGTTTTTCTGCATTGAATTTAAAGTAAGTCCTTATTTGAATTTTTCCTGATGAGTTGAAAGTAAAAGATTCATAAATTAGAATATTCATATAGAAAATAATTTATACAAAAGCTGAATAATTTTGATCTTTCATACCAACTGAGGAATTCCAGTTTAGTAGAAAAGTAATTATGATTTAATATTGAAGCACACACACATTTCGTGTGTGTGTGTGTGTGGAGTTATGATAATGTTTAGTGCCAAGATGGTTCTGTTTTTTCTTTTCAGTAGTTTTACTGATAAAAGGTGTTTTAGCAATTAGGATTCTTGTTGTAAAAATGCTCGATACCAGGGTGAAGTTGGAGTGTTGATAGCTTTAGTGCAAAGAATTAGTCACTTTAACTGAGCAGGTTCATGCCGACTTTGGAGTCTCATGAGGACACCATTATGAGGCCTTCACTCATTGGGGCTGGGTTAAAAATATGTATATATACACACACACTTTTTTTCCTTGCTTTTAGCACAGTTCTGAATTACAGGCACAATGCAATAACAAGTTGCTGAATAAAAATGTATATTATTAACATAAATTATAACTGTTATTACATCAATCACTACCTTATTAGCCCCTGTACTCAATATTATATATATATATATATATATATATATAGAGAGAGAGAGAGAGAGAGAGAGGGGATATATATATATATATATATATATATATATATATATCCCTCTCTATAATAAACCACTGTGTGTGTGTGTGTGTGTGTGTATATATTTCCCTCCCGTCACTCTCATAGAGGAGAGACAAAAGTGTCGCAGTGTTGTCTCAGTTCAATCTCTTTACTACCAGTTTATTAAACTTTACTACCAATTATAAAAGCCTTTGCCATGTGTTATCTCTTTAACAGTGCCTTCTACAAAGTTTAACATTGATTTTTTTGCGTTTTTTTCCCTGTTGAAAACACATTTGAAAATTCTTGTAAAAATCAAATAATTGTCCGATTTTAATTAAATTTTCAGAACTTATTCACAAATGAATGAAATTATTTTTGAAATGTTTTTTTTAGAAAATATTGGTGCAAAAAAAATTTTTTTTAAATGTGTTATCCCCACCCCCACTTAATTTCATTCAATTTTGCACAGAAAGAACCTTACTTTTTGAAATTATTTTTTTGTTAAAAGTAGAGTTATTGGAGATCACCTATTTTTTTTTTCAAATTTGTACTACTTAACTGAAAATCTGCTCTGAATTGAAAAATAATGAATCCAATAAAACTATGACATTACTTAATTAGAAATGCTTTTGATTGTTTTTGTAAATAAGTAATATTAAGGACATTATTATCTGAAGAAATAAAATTTTTCTGATGAATAATGAATTTTTACAAGAATTTTTTCATTTTTTTGTTTACATTTTAATTATAATAATTTATAATAGTTTAAAATCATGTAAAATTCTGCATTGGGATATTTATTGGATATGATATAGTAATTAAGTGGAAACAAAATTTACGAGTCCAAAATTGCAAAGATTAATAAACAGTTATGCTTCCCTATTTTTAAAATAATTTTTAATTTATTTTATTTTTACCTTATTTTCATGTATGGTAGACTGAAATTGCCATTATTATGAAAAGGTTACGTAATTCAAGAATTTGGTCCTTTCAGTTAGATTTATGAAAATTGTCGTTTTTGGTCATGCATTGAACCTGTCATCGTCTAATCAGTCAACAGTCTGTCAAACATTCGATCAGAACATGACCAATCGTAAATAATTTGTTGTATATTACTTTTTTAAGTAAGTAATTTTTTTTTTAAATCAGCTTAATTTAACTTTCAATTTTCTAATTTTACTAAAATAAAGTGTCAGAAATCTTTTGAAATATTTTTAAAATCAATGAATTTTTGTTTGTTTACAAATTTCTTAAAATTAAGGAAATGGCTGCTTTTAAGAAAATTTAAGAAATCGAAATTAAATGTGACTTTCAAATCTGTATAATTTCTATCTGAAATAACACCACAATTTTTTACTTAATGGAAATAATAAATTTAATCATTAAGCTTTTAATTAAATCTAAAATGAAATCTTCAAGAATGTTTTTTCATTTTAAAAATTTCATTTTAAAATTAGGTATCAAAAATTTATGCCAAAAGTGGAGGTACCGATATATATATATATATATATATATATATATTTTCATCCAAACAGATTATAAAGAACCAAGAGAGTCTGTATTTTTTTTTTTTGTATTTTTCCAATTTTTAGATAAGATGTTGAGTTTTGTGCTCAAAGTCGTGGATAAACAGTATGAAGTTCATATTTTGTTCAAATACTTTCAACTTCCACAATCCTTATGTAGAATTGATGTGATATCTGTGAAAAATTAAACAGACCTTATCAATTCTTTTTAATCAAACTTGTTTGATTAAAAAAAAAGAGTAATCCTTATTGTTAATCTTATTAGTCACAATATGAAATTAACACCAATAATAAATTAGAACAATTATAACTATACTGTAATAAATGCTATGTAATGGATGAAAGATTTTAATACATATTTAAACGACCTCTACATATGATTTTTTTCTGTTCTTAAGAGTAAAAACTTACATCATTAGCTTTAAAGGAAGAACGTTATGATTTCTATTCAGTACATCTGAATTATGAGTATTGCTACTCTTATGCTTTTAAAGCATTATTAACTAAAACTTACAATAAGGTTAACTATGGGTAACAGAAACTGTATCTAGGAAGAGACTATTATGTGTGCCTGTGTTACTACATTTGAGGAGTTTGAAATTTATGTTAAGCAAAATTATCAAAGATCAGTTCACGTGCTGATGCTTGGGGTGAATTCCTTGATTGTATGCCACTAAGACAAGTAGGGCAGACTATAGGTCCTAGTACTGAGAAATGTGAGAAACAAAGTTATTATAAATATGAAAAAACAAAAAACAAATGAAATAAACACTTTATTCAAATTAAATATAAACTAATTTTTTTATTTCACTCTTTGATTGGATGCCCTCCCAATATTGATGCCCAGACTGTCGCACCCTCTGCATGTTAACATCAGTTTTTTATGCAAAAATTAGGTGGTTTCATTATACACAGGTAATTTTTGAAGAAGTTAAAAATCTTGTATTTTTGATGGCTGGTTACACTAAATTTTTTCTGCAGGGGGTTAAAATTTATCAAAAAAATTCAAGAGTCACAGTATACATGAAGTCGGCCTATACACAAGTAGGGTAAATAAAATAGAAAGGTGATTACAAATAAATTCTAGGAATATTTTTTCTAGAACAGAAAAAAAAATTTATTCTTTGTTAGATTTATTTTTAATAACTTACTTTGATAGTCTGTAGCAGTTGTATGGATTTTGAAGGCTGAAAGAAAAAAAAGTAGGATAAAATTTAGGATAATTGTACATAGAAAGAGACCATTGGAGGTATATATATATATATTACATGCACACACAATTATGGTTATAGATTAGGCACAGTAACAGTTTAAAAATAATAACTAATAATAAAATAGAACACTTGACAATATACAGTAATAATGAAAAGAAATTTAACAAAGATAATGTTTTCCTATATACAATTTCTGTTATCCATAGTTAATCTTAGAAACAATTTGTAAGGTTTAGTTAATAATGATTTAAAAGCACAAGTGTAGCAATGCTCATAATTCATATATGCTGAATAGAAACCATGAAGTTCTTCCTTTAAAGGAAATGATGGGTGGGAATATACTATAAAATGATAGTTAACTCTTTAAGAAATAATTAACTATGGAAAATTTGAAATTAAATTAAAGAAGCTAAACAGCATAGACAAGGTGTTAAAATGGGGAGAAAAGTTTAAAAAAAAAAAAAACTGCAATAACATTAAAAATTAGTTTTATTTATAGCAAATGCAAGGATTACATAAAATAAAAAAAATCATAAATAGAAAATATGAAAGAAAAAATAAATTAAGATAATGAAATAATCTATTCACGATAAAATGTTGATTTTAGTCAGCAATGTACATTATGATTTTATTTTTTTAAAGGGACCATTTTTTTTTGAGGATGGAGATGATTACAACAACCACAGATTTCTTTTCTTTAATATCTGAAAAACTGTCGCTACGACAGTTGTAGAGAAAAATAGACTAGGTGTCCATTACTATTGCCATGATTCTGAATTTCATGTTACTCTACAAAGATTAACACATCTTATATACCTTATTGTCAATATGCTATATATTGTCAAGCCTTATTTGCCTTATTTTCTCAAGGTCCCAGCACTATATCTTAATTTTGGTACAAGTGACTTTGTTTTAACATTGTTTCATATATGAGGCAAGGATATCATAAGTAGCATTTATTACCCACAAGCTACCAGTGTGTCATTTGGTACCTGAGTTCATTTTACAACCCAGAGTCCTACACAACACACACAAATAAATTCCCAATATAAAAGTATTATTGCATTGACAGTAACTCATTTTCTATATTTAATTTTCTTCTTTTTTAAATGTGGTCCTGGTGTATCCTGATCTTATAAATAATAGAGTGGTAGAGTAGTTTGTCTTTTCCAAGAGTATTAGTGCAACGTGAATGCAACAATCAAATTCTGAATTTGGTTTAAAACTAAAGTTCAAATTGATGTCAATAAATCTTGATAAAAACAACAGAGGAATCAGATAAAACTATCACTAATTGAAGCCTGCGAGACCGTTCCAAGAATACCTAGAAGAAAGAAAAGATACACCCAATGGACAACAATCCAGAGTGGAAAAAGTTAATACAAGAAGGAAACAAACAGAAGAGGAAAACAAAAATAGATGGGAATATACTAAAAAAGGTTAGTTAACTCTTTAGGAAATAATTATCTATGAAAAATTTGAAATGAAATTAAAAGCTAAATAGCATAGACAATGTGTTAAAATGTGGAGAAAGGTGAGAAAAAAAAAAACCCCAAAAAAAACCATTGAAATAACATTAAAATATCTTGGTCTCAAAAAAATACTTTGAATCACATTTCAGTCCTTACCACACTAAACTAAAGATGCCCCCATAGAAATAGAACATATACCAATATACATCATCATTACAAAGTCAGTCTCCAAACATAAGCAATAATGAACCTATTGATGAGAAAATTAAAGCTATTGAAAAAAAAAAAAAAAGAATAAAAAAAAGAATAAAAAAAAGAATAAAAAAAAGAATAAAAAAAAAGAATAAAAAAAAAGAAAAAAAAGAATAATAATGCAACACTTGACATTGAAGCTGAACTTTTGAAAATTGCTCACTTTTAATTGAAATGGAGGTTATCCTGTATTAATTCACAATGGAAACAAAAAGGTAACTCAAGACACTAACACATGCAGAGATATCTCAATTGGAGCCACCATAGCAAAAGTATTAATAAACATTATATTAACTATGTTCTCATCTTTTTATCAAAGTCATCTTCTCACAATTCAGTTTTTATTCTGGTAAGGAATATAATAATGGCACATGTACCATCAAACAACTTCAGGAAATTGTATACCTGTTATGTTAAAACCCGTGGCAACATAGAACCACATCCATAGATATTTCCTCTTCTCATCCATCAGAAACTGCCTTCCACATTCCATATCTCCTGAATGCATTGATCTAACAGAGGAACTGTATCAGTCAGTAAACTCTTACATGTCTGGCGAGAACCCCAATATGGAAACATTTCAAACTTCATCAGAAGTACTAGGAAGAAATGAAAGCTCTAGTCTATTTAATATTATCCTAGATTATGCCCTGCACATTTACAAACACAGGTTGGAAGAAATGAGTACTGACCATTTAAGTATTTCATACTACATCCCAAATAAATCTACCAATAGAAGACAATGACCTTGCTTTTTCTCACAAGGCCAATCTACAGACGGAGGAGATATACCGATGACACAGGTATTCATAGTTGGGATAAGAATGAACTTGAACAGAAATTCAACATCATCTACAGAGTGTTCCAAGGAATAGAAAAGTTAAACCTTTCCAAGACAGAAACTATGATCGGGAATTAGAATGAAAGCAGTGACAGAAGGTATCTTGAATCCATCATAAAACTTCAAAGTGCAGATTTATTAAATACTGAACAATTTCTATCCGAATTTCTGAGTTGAAGTGTTATTTACATTTGGAGTGTTGTTCTCATCTGTTGTTGCCATAACATTACAGGCCAGGCAGTGTACTTGAATTTGGTAGAAACAAAGCAAACAATAATTAAGCAGTACTAAAAGTAAGAATACTGTGATAACAATAACAAAGATGAGGACAACAGTCTAAATGTAAATAGTGTAAATAAACACTTCAAATACCTCAGTGTATAGATAAGCTATAACAAATTAAACACAGTATAGGCTGTACTAGAGGTATCTTTGCCCAACGCTGCATGCTGTTAAAGAACCAAAACATTAACCTGAAAACAGGCCACGTTCTTAAATGACTTCTCCAGATTGAGACTTTCATATGGATGTTATGCATGGCATTAAACTCGTTCTGAAATATCAAAACTCCCAGCTGTATACAACCACTTTCTCAGATGAATGGTTAAAATTGGCTTTGAGGGGAGTAGAGCCTATGTATTCTGGTGAAGATCACACTTCTTCAAATCTTGTGGATTGGCATTACAGAATTACAAGCAATGTACTGTACCAAGCAACAGAAACTATGTCATTTGAGGAGCAACAAATTAAAATGGATATCATATATACCTGAAGAGAAAATAATGACATAATCAAGATGTTGACATTCCACACTCAGTCAGTCAGTTAAGTGCCATGCGCGATACACGCTTGGGCGATCATGTCTCTTTCGAGACATGACTGACTGGGCAGAAGATTATCCCGCAGTAGGTTGCCATTGCTTTCTGCGGTAGACTGGTTGCCGACCAAGGCTACAGAACCCAATCTGTCCTATTATTTAACCCATAACTGGAAGGAAGAGACGGATTAATACCTTTCCCAAGGGTATTTGCGCGTAAGTGAATGCAAGGAATTCAACTGGAATTCGAACTCGGCTCCCCGATTTCTCGTTCCGAGCCGATATCCACTGCGCCACAACGCACATCCCATTCCACACTACTTCGAATAAAAGTTTAGGAAGGAAGCACCCTCCTCTCAATATTGGAAAGGGTGTTAACAGTTACTAGACTTGAGAAACTTATTTTTAGAAAAAAAATTTTTTAAGAGACTTAAATAGTACTGGCTGCTCGGTCAAATAATGTGAATGTTTCCTTATAAGAAAACGATTAATATTTCTTTTGCTCGCTGAAAATTGTTACACAATCCAGACATGGTTAAAAGGGAGATAATTTTAGAATTATAATTTTTTAACAAGAGTTGCTTCCCATCTATTTGTCACTTTAATTCTTTTTTTTCTTACTGTAACTTAGTTGTACGGAAAAAGTGAGAAAATAAAATTTTATCCCTTACCTGATCATGTATATAAATGGAGGATAGTTCATAGTGAGCAAATGCAGCGACATGAACATCATCTTTCTTCCCACTGTGCCGGGCAAGTGCTTCTTCCAAATACTGAAAAGGAAAAGCAACATAAAAATTATAAAAGATTAATAAATGCTGATTATTTACAAATTTTATATATATATGGCCAATAAATTTTTAGATACCTAAATTTAAAATGAAAATTTTTAAATAAATACTCTCTTTTCAAGCTTTAAAATTAGGTCTATTTGAAAGCCAAGGGATTAAAGTTAGTAATTCCAGTAATCAAAATACACTGGTGTATTTTAAACTGAAATTATATCGATTGGAATCCGAAATATTTCAAAAAAACAAAAAAAAAACTTTAAATTTTCCGCCATTTTTTGAAATTTTTGATTTATTGACAGGTTATGTCAACAATAGCAAACTTTCTGTCTAAAAAATCTTTAAAAAAAACAAAATATATATATATATTGCAGAAACTTTTTTATAGTCAATTGTTTACATTGAAACTTACCTTAATCTGATTTCACACAATAGTAATTCCTTACTTTATGAAATTTAAGACAGAAAGCTTATCTTAAATACAATAGTCCTGTCATCTAGTGCCAATTGATTGAATATGTCAGCTACTGTCTGTCAACACCCCAAGTATGGCGTCCGGAAGTGCCAAATTTTTATGTATCTAAAAAACCAGTTTCTGTTTTTTAACTGCATAGCTAACCATAACATAATATTTTCATCAATTACATAATATTTTAAACAATGTTCGTTTAGCATTATAGCTGGATGATTGAATATGCTTTCTAAATAAATAAAAATTGAAATTGCTTTTAAAATACTTTTACAATTTAATAAAGAATGAAATATGCTAATTATTAATATTTTTATTATGCGTTCTTCATAACAATTAGTAACAAAAAAAAGGTAAAAAAATCTAATTTAATTTTTACATAACTGTAGATGTTATAATTAAGTATCTATTTTTGATACATGTCAATGTATTTATGCAATATCTTGAAGAGAAAAGACTTTCAGTTTCAGGAATATTTTGTGACCCTGAGTAGGGCAGTGGTGTTTTTTTAATTGGCTATTCAATCCTCCTCATTGCTTAGCTGCTTTTCCAGGTTCAGCTCTTGCATCACATATTGGGCACCAACTTCAACTTAATACTTATCAAATTGATAGTAGATCTTATAAAATGGATATAAACATGGCAAAATTGGAATTAGCTAAATTACAAAAACTGTAATTTCATTCTTTAGTTTTTCATTACGTAGTAATAATAAAAATGTAACAGTATTTTCAGCAGTTACTTATTTTATAGAATTTTAGTTTAGCATTATAGCTGGATGATTGCATATGCTTTTTGAGTAAATAAAAATTAAAATTTCTTTTAAAATATTTTTACAGTTTAATAAGAAAGAATGAAATTAAAATAACCCAGTTAAGTTATGAAATATTATGCTAATTATTAATATTTTTATTATGCCTTATTCATATTAATTAGTAAAATAACTAGGTAAAAATATCTAATTTAATTTTTACATAACTGTAGATGTTATAAATAAGTATCTATATTTTTTGTACATGTCATACTGTATTTATGCAATATCTTGAAGAGAAAGGAATTTCGGGAATATTTTGTGGCCCTGAAAAGGGCCGTGGTGTTTTCTTAATTGGCTCTCTAATCCTCCTCACTGTTTAGCTGCTTTTCCAGGTACAGGTATGTAGGTATCTCCCTTAATTTGATAACTAAGGGTAAAATAATTTTATAACATGTGTTTTGTACAATCATTTACAATTTAAAAAAGAAAATGAAAGTAGGAGTTAATCAATAAAAATGCATAAATTCAATAGTAGGATTAGGCTATGAAATAAAATAGAAAAAAATGTCTTTTTCATTCAATTGAAAATTAAAAAATGAAACCTTTTCCAATTTGTTTTAATCTTAGCTAGGCACCATAAAATTGTAGTACATATTTATTTCTTAAAAACATTCTGCAAACACAAATTGAAATTAAACATTTTTTTAAAATTCCAACTTTCCTTTTGATTTTTTCCATTGTGAATGTAGGTATCTCCCTTAATTTGATAACTAAGGGTAAAAATAATTTTATAACATGTGTTTTGTACATTCATTTACAATTAAAAATAAACTTTAAAGTATTAGGTTAACAGTGAAAATGCATAATTTCATTAGTAGGATTAGGCTATGAAATACAAAAGAAAAAATTGCTTTTTCATTCAATTGAAAAGAAAAAATGAAACCTTTTCCAATTTGTTTTAATCTTAGTTTAGGCACCATAAAATTGCAGTACATATTTGTTTCTTAGACACATTTTGCAAACACACATTGAAATTAAACATTTTTTAAATTCCAACTTTTCTCTTTTTTTTTTTTGTGCACAATAAAAAAAATTAAAAAAAAAAAAAGGAGAGAGAAAAGTTGGAATTTAACAAAAATGTGTGTTTGCAAAATGTGTCTAAGAAACAAATATGTACTACAATTTTGTGGTGCATAGGTTAACATTAAAACAATTTGGAGAAGGTTTCATTTTTTCTTTTCAATTGAAAGAAAAAGCCATTTTTTTCTATTTTATTTCATAACCTAATCCTACTATTGAAATTAAGCATTTTTATTGTTTAACTCCTACTTACCATTTTTTATTTTAATTGTAAATGAATTTAAAAAGGAAAAACATGTTATAATATTATTTTTACCCTTAGGTATCAAATTATGGGAGATACCTAGAAATTTGATGCATAGGAGTAAAAATAATTTTATAACATGTTCTTTCTTTTGGTAGATTCATTTGCAATTAAAAAAAATTAAAAGTAGGAAGATAACAATACAAATGCATACTTTCAATAGTAGGATTAGGCTATGAAATAAAGAAAATAAAAAATGGCTTTTTCATTCAATTGGAAAGAAAAAATGAAACCTTTTCCAAATTGTTTTAATCTTAGCCTATGCACCATAACATTGTAGTACATATTTATTTGTTAGTCACATTTTGCAAACACACATTGAAAGTAAACATTTTTATCCCTAATAATTTCTTGTATGAATCATTACCACATGCCATTGGAATGAACAGCCCAAAAAAGCAAAACAAATAAAAAAGAAATTTTGATGTTTTTTCTAAATTCTGTCAGGTAGATAGATTCACAATTAATATTAAAAATGATTAAACTAATAAGTAAAAAATATAAAAGTTACTTTAAATATTTAAATTATGACTAGAAATGACTCCTTTCTTGAGCGATTCAGAGACACGCATGAAAAGAATAGTAGCAAGGACCTTCGTGGTTTATATACAGAAAAATTTGATGTAAGGGCGGACAACCCTTGAGTCATGTGACCTTTTACAGATTTACATCGTTTATGGGCACCAGTACATACCAAAAACTGGAAATTAACATGCAAAAATAAACAGTTTTAATTAAATTACAAAATAAAAGCTTCTCTTTTAGAGTAACTGTTTAAATTTTTCAATTAATAAATATATTTGCCACACATTAATTAAAGAAACATCTAAGAGACCTATAAGGAGAAAATTGTAAAAGATTTATGAAACTTTAAATTACTTAATAAAAAAAATGAAAAATAAAAACAATTCTTGTAAAAATTCATTACTAACGGAAAAAAAATTTTTTTTATTCAGACGATGACACAATTTTGATTTATGTTTATGAAAGCAATTAAAAGTTTACCCAAATAAAAATTGGCATAGTTTTATTGCATTTTTGTTTTCCTAATTCAGAGCTGATTTTCTAAAAAGTAGCTTGTTTTAAAGAAAAAAAGACAGTTGATTAACTTTCCTTAATGACTCATGAATTTAATGAAAACTATCTATATTTTGTGACCGAGTCACATCACATTTTTTGACATTTCTGGAAATTAAAGGCTCCCCCCCACTTTAATTTAAAAAAGATATTTTTTTACCAATATTTTATAAAAATAATTATTTCAAAAATCATTTCAGTCATTTGTGAATAAGTCCTGAAATTTTCATCAAAATCAGACAATTATTTGAGTTTTGCAAGAATTTTCAAATTAAGGTGTCTTTCACAGTCAAAAAATGCCTTCGCGTAATATTAAGTTGTTGACGTAATAAACTCTAGCGTCAATTTACCCCTTTCACTGACGAGAGAAAAAAAAAGATTTTCTACCACTAAGAGCCTTTCAAAACCTGTTAGAACAATTTTAAAAATTTGTAAAAATAATTAAAAAATACTTTGATCTATCCTCTTTATGATAGCATAAACATTTTGCCGAGAAAACCTTGTTTTTATTTAGTTTGAGGCCTTTTACTTCAGACTATGCTGATTTTCCCACAGTAAAATTGGACGTACCTATATATATCACTTTAACTGTTATTTATAGTGGATATTTGTATCTGAGTAGACACTGTCTATTAAACATTTATTTTATTTTATTTCAGAACACTTGAGAAATCTTACAAAAAAAAAAAATTGTGCTCTTTGGCAGGATTCAAAAGAGGAAGTTACAAATAGACCCAGGACACACTAACCAACTGAGCTACAGAGAATGATGAGGCAAGGCCGAAATTGTGCCTTTTGGCAAAAATTCTCTTGTCATAGATCTCCCGAAATTTTCAGAGCTGAAGTTTCATTTCTAAATGTAAACAAAGCAATTCTTTTGTAAAAAAGGAAACGGATTTTGTTTTTTTATTAACCCTATTATATGTACACACACAATCCTTGATACAGAACACTTCTACTCATAAAATATAGCATTTTTTTTTTAAATTAAGTAATTCACTTCAAGAAAGATAATAATGCCACTAATATGCAAGAGACAACTGAGAGAGAAAGGGAATGAGAGACTTCAGAAGGAACCAGAAATCCAATCTTAAACATGAAATAAACCTCAACTCCTGTTCAAAACACTCAAGAGGAATGTGAATGGATAATAGATGAACCCATCTACTCCTATTAAATGTTATAGTAAATCTATAGTTTAAAAGAAATGATGGATTTCATACTACTTCTAGTTTTTATTGCCAAGTGAATAATTCTAAATGAAAATAGAATGGTTCTTTTGTTATTATTTTGCAAAATTTTACAAGGCAAGGAAGCAAAGATGAACTTGTCCAAATTACCCTAAATTTTGTTCATTCCTTCATTAATGAAACTGCAATATAGGTAATTATTAAATATTTATAAAGTCTAAGTTTTGTGTAAAAGACTTACTCTTTTAACTAAACCCCCCAAAAAGTCACAGAGGCAGGACTCCTGGCTGGCCACTTATACATAAAATAGGGAGCTACTTTATATACTGTATATATATCTTAGAAGTAGTACAAACTAATGGGTTGATAGTTCACTGTTTGTTGTGGTGATTTACTTTATTAAGAGTGCTTGATAATTAGTAGAGCATTATATATGGTAACATTTTTATTACAAGTTTATAATAAAAACAATTTACTGCAACACAGTTTCAATCCTGGGTTAAAAGGAATCGGAGTCTAACCATACTGATGAGCTGTGATACATCAAAACAGATCTGTCTGCGGATGACTATTTACGTTCTCACACACTGATTGAGCACTCTGGAAAAATGGTAGACTTTGAAAAACAGTAACTACTCTATCTTCCATGCATCGTTCATTCAGCAATGAATTAGAACACTCAACTATTGGGCGTGTATAATGATAATATACATGCTAAAAAGTCTGCCTTCTTCTACCAAGCGCCCATAGCTCAGAGGTAGACTCCCCGACTGACGCCAATTTGGTCAGGTTTCAATCCTGGGTTTAACCCAGGATTGAAACCTGACCGAATTGGCGTCAGTCGGGGATTCTCTGATTGCTTTTAAAGCAATCAGAGTCTAACCGTACTGATGAGCTGTGATACAGCAAAACAAATCTGTCTGAGGATGACTATATATATATATATATATATATATTTTTTTTTTTTCCCCATTTGTAAACAAGTTATGATGCAACCTAGGTTTCTACCATGAGTGGTGTCTTCAGGCGATTTGCAATAATATATAAAACAAAAGGAAAACATAGCTAATGTGTTTAATCCTCTGATCGACTTTATGAAAGCAAATGTAAGGGATTTTATTTTGCAACAAATATTTATAAACAAAAGAAAAAATGTTGGCTTTTCAAAATTTTTAAATTAAAAGAAATGTTCAAAAATATTCATCATGCAAACTGAAAAATTTTGGTAAATTATGGAGGATGATTGACATAATTTCATAAACAAAAATGAGTAAATAAGGTTTTTGATTTTTATTATTGATAATTTTATATATATATATATATATATATATATATATATATATATATATGACTGAAGTATTTGAGTTATTTGTTTCATAAATTTTTTAACTGATGAGAATAGCTAAGCAGCTAGTATTACAATTTACATAGTATTTCATAATGTATTTACATATGGATTTGTCAAGCAATTCTATAGTAAAATAAATTCCAATATATTTCTATATATGCTCATAATATTTTCTATTTCAAAATATATAGCATTATTAAAATGAATAACATTTTTAATTTAAGAAATCATTGTAATGCATTTCTAAATATAGTCAATAATTTCACATGAATTTCTGTAGATATTTTGACTATATAACTTTATATTTAACGATTCTTCAAATGAAAGTTTTCATGTATTTAAATAAATTCTGCCTACATAAAATATATATATATATATTAAATTTAAAAAATAAACTGTATCTAGAGATTACATGCAAAAGAGGTATTGTCATTTATTTTATGTAAAATTCATAGATATGTGTTATCCAATGAAATAATTTGTACTATTATGTATAGCGAGTAAGCATGAAAGCAATTAAGTCCCAATTTTCAATTTCAGATAGGTATTTAATATTTTTTAGGTAATTATAGCAATTTGCAGTGTCAAGAGATTATTTGCAAGAACTAGAATTTAGTATTATGGCTTGTAAAAAAAAACTAACAATGACTGAAAATAACTATATAATCAAAGAAATGAGCAAAGGAAAGTCTTTGCTTCAAATTTCTAAGGATTTGAAAAGGGATCATTGAACAATCAAGAAAATGTCAAATGGGAATTCAACCAAGGAAAAAAGTCTTAGGCTGAATTCAGGAATTTAACAAAGCAACATCTATCACATATCTATCACATATCTGAAGAGAATTAATAAGAAACCCAAATGCGTCAAGTGCGTTCATATTTGAGGCTGCTGGAGCTTCTATGGTGTCAAGGGAAACAAGGTGTAAAGCATTAAGGCAGTTTGCTGACATAAAAAAATCAAATAAAGAAACCCATTTTAACAAAAAAAACATAAGGAAAGAAGATTGAAGTGAGCAAAAAAAATACATGAAAACTGATTTTAGTAAAGTGCTTTTTACAGAAGAATCAAGGATCACCCTCGATGAGCCCGATGGATGGGCTCAAGGATGGGTTTGCAAGCAACATGACTCAAAAAACGCCAACATGGCGGCAGTGGGATCATGATATGGGCTAGGATTATTGGTCATGAGCTCGTGGGTCCATTTAAAGTGAAAGACAGGGTTAAAACGAATTCCAAAAGCTACTGTGATTTTCTAGAGCAATATTTCTTTGAATGGCTTGATAACCAGTCTTTAGCCAAGCATAGATCTATGATTTTTATGCAAGACATCGCACCAAGTCATGCATCAAAGTTTACTAAATCCTGGTTGAAAGAAAAGGGATTTGCTGAAGATTCTTTTATGGACTGGCCTTCAAATTGCTGTGACTTGAATCCCATTGAGAACCTGTGGAGCATCCTCAAGAGAGATATTTATTCTAATGGAAGGCAATTCAACAGCAAGTGTGACCCTCTGGGAGGCAGTTAAAGTTGCTGCAAACAAGTTACCAGCCAATAAAATTCCAAATCTAACATCAGATGTTGACAATAGGCTGCTAAGAGTTATTGAAAAGAAAGGAGCATTTGCGCAATAAATTTTAGGAGGTTCTTATTTTTCGTTAATATATCTTATTTTTAAAATAAAATGTTTTTTTTAATGTTTTTCCTTTAAGAAATTGACGAATTTGTTCTAAAACCTTTTCATATTATCTTTTTCACATTAGTTTTACAAGGTATAATAATGTAAAAGTATTAAAATAAATAGTTGCAAATAAACTACTGACAATAAACTAATTTGACATTAGTCTGTTTTGTTTAAGTTAGTAAATTAGTCTGTTTTGTTTAAGTTAGTAAATTTTTTTTTCCAACCAAAAACAATAGTTTTCTCTATCACTATATATCTAAGTTAATAATATTGAGTAGAATCTAAACAACATAATAGGACTTTTAACATTAAAGACAACTCTTTTATACCAATTCATAAACTGCATATAATCTCTAGACGCAGTTTAAGGTGTATAGCTAAATACCATTTATGAAAGCTGCAATCAATCTCCAGCCAATAAAGTTTAAAACCAATTTTGGTAAATATATTTTTGCTTAATCTGTTTCTAATTCATTTGTCATTTTTTGGGAGTAACTTGTGAATACGAAATACACGATTATTGACAAAATAAGTACAGCCAGTTGTTTTGTATGATAAAGTCAGAAAAATATTAACACTGAGCACAATGTTAACCATATATGAAAATATTTTTAAAATACCTGGATAGCCAATTCAGTTTCCCCAAGTTCTTTGTGGATGGCTCCCTCAAGGAGACACTTCAGGTGAAATATACGAGTGTCTGTTTGGCTTTCACACACTGCAAAAGAAAATAGAACCAATCAACAACATTTATACACATACAGTATTTTTTATGTAAAATACAACACCATAATGTAGCTTCCCTGTGCCTTTTCTATAAATACTTTTTTAATAACTTTCTTATGAATGTTTTTTAATTTGACATTATTTCTTCTTATGATTTTTAGTGGGTATGTGTGATTAGCATGTGTATATAAATAAAGAGACATTTAAAAATTACACACATGTACATAAATATGTGAATCCATAAATGTAGTAAGATAAAACATGTCCATGATAGGATTTTACAAGCAAGTAGTAATTGTGTGGTACTTTTGGGTAAGTTGAAAAAAAAAAAAAAACTGGGAAAATTTTTTTCTCACTTAGCAGAAATTTAATTTATAAAAAAGAAAAGATAGACAAATAAATAAAAATTTCTAATTCATTATAGGATTTGTGACTGACCTTCTTATAGATTTATCCTCAAATATTGAACTGGCCAAATAGCTAAAAAAGTGTGGAGGGGTTGTAAAAATGACCACATTTGGCAATAAGAAGGCTCATTAAAGTTATCTACAAATAAGGCGATCTAAATGAAAACTTGGATTTACAAGTTTTACTAATTAACCCGTAGCTTGTTGGAGAAAAGACAGATTCATACCTTACCAAGGATATTTGCACATAAGTGAATATAACAAAATCAACTAGAATTGAAACTTGGCTCTCTGATTAACAAT
Source organism: Ascarosepion bandense (assembly GCA_037127315.1). Lineage (NCBI taxonomy): Eukaryota > Metazoa > Mollusca > Cephalopoda > Sepiida > Sepiidae > Ascarosepion > Ascarosepion bandense. The sequence goes on along the minus strand of JBBBDQ010000897.1, from coordinate 807,132 downwards.
TCCAAGCCATTATTCATTATATCACTTGCACATCCAAGCTTATAGCATGTGGTAATCATAAGTAGTTACCCATCTATGTACTGACCAATGCTCAATGTTGCTTAACATCAATGTTCACATTGGAATTAGTATTTCAACATGATGTGACCATAAGCCTGATTTGCACAAGTCAATAAAGTAGCTATGGGAATGGCAAAAAAAAAAAAAGAGGAAAAGAAAGGAAAAGAGGAAAAGAAAGGAAAAGAGGAAAAGAAAGGAAAAGAGGAAAAGAAAGGAAAAGAGGAAAAGAAAGGAAAAGAGGAAAAGAAAGGAAAAGAGGAAAAGAAAGGAAGAGAGGAAAAGAAAGGAAGAGAGGAAAAGAAAGGAAGAGAGGAAAAGAAAGGAAGAGGAGGAAAAGAAAGGAAGAGAGGAAAAGAGGAGGAAAAGAGAGGAAAAGAAAGGAAAAGAGGAAAAGAAAGGAAAAGAGGAAAAGAAAGGAAAAGAAAGGAAAAGAGGAAAAGATTGGAAAAGAGAAAGCCGGAAATCACATCCTAAACAGGAAACAAGGGATGAGCCTCTTCACCCGTTCAATAGACATGGGTGGAGTGTTATTTATTAATAAGTTATCATGTTAAAAATTTCTAATTTAATTTTTATGGAAACATGTTATGACTCCTATGGAACATCGTACTTAATCAAATGGAACATCATACTTAATCAAAATGAACATACTTACACACAAAAAATTTTTTTTTAATTAATTTAAAATATTTCTGCAGAACGATTTTATCAAACTTTTCAATTTTAGATAGGCAATATATATTCTTTTAAAATTTTATTATTAATCAAAAAAGTTTTTTCTTCAGAGTATAAAGTACTTAATAGTTATTTATTCGAGCAATTAAAAGTTTATCAAATTAAATTATATCAGAGTTTTGTTGCATTTTTTATTTTACTCTTTGGAGAAGATTTTTGAATAATGATTGCAAACTTTAAAAAAAAAAATTCATGATTTATATTCCCAATGAGTTCTGCGTTGAACTAATGTTCTGGAGAGATATTGTTGTAGAGGAATATCCTGGTCCCACCCTGCAATGGGTATGGCCCGGGTCATAAAAGACCGCGACGGGAATCAAACTGCAGTATAGCGTTAGTAGAGGAAAGCGAGCACCTGACTATATTAGACTCTACGTCATTACATGGGAGTGATGGAAGCTTTCTTCTCACGACGGCCGGATACGTCCGATACAAAGACAGTGCCTTCATAAGTGTTATTCGTGTACATGTATTTGGTTTATTGTACTAACGTATAATAAATCTCTATTTATATATACTCAGTGTTAAGAGTATTTCTTACACTATTCTTTTCTCTGTTTATCCACCCCACCTCCGGGATACAACAAAACAAAAGTTAGCCATCAATGTATAATTTATTAAGATTTCATGGATTTACGTAGAGGAGAGGTAACAGGTTAAACAAAATGTTTTTATCAAGATTTTTAAAAAATAATAATTTCAAAAATAATTTCATTCATTTGTGAATAAGTACTGAAAGTTTCATTAAAATCCAACAATTATTTGGATTTTGTGAGAATTTCCAAATTAATGTGCTTGTCACCAAAAAAGAAGTGGGTAATGCAATCCTTACGTTTCCATTGTAAAACAGCTTTAACATTTCTTTAACCACTAACTCAAATCAAAACTGACAAAATTTCGAAAATGTAAGGGATTAAAAAATAATTAAAAAATTACTTTGATCTTTCCTCTTAATAATAATATAAACATTTTGAAGGAAAAAGTTTGTTTTCTTAAGCTTTGTTATTCATATTATGCTGTTTTTTGTTTTCGATTTGACTGGAGGTACTTATTCTAATATTTTCTTTCTATCTGATGTTTTATCTTGTAACACCTATAAAAAAAAAAATTGTGTTATTAAGATATATGAAAACTCACCCATCAACATTTTGCGCAATTCTGCTTCTGTACATGTGGGCAAGGCATGCCAAAGGAAGACCAGTTCCAGGGTCAACAGTTTGCAAAACTCTTGGGTGACTGGAGGACAAGTCTTTAATTTTTCGGCCTGGTAAGATAAAGCCGAAAATAATATTAATTCATGAAATCTACAACTACTTTGAAAAAAAAAAAAAATAATCATGAATTTGACCATGAAGTATCTGTCTTTAGCCAAGGTTGTCATTTCATGGCAGGTGATTTTGCTGCCAGAGCACTTTCTGCGGGCTTTTATTACTTTTTCAATGTCTTGATCCATTTTGGTCCAGTATACATTACTTCTCACAGGAGATTTCAATTACACCTATTTTTTTAAGCCTCTCTAATTTGTTGTTGACTTGATCCAGTGTTGTGAATGGTACACTATGTTTTGCTTTAAACATTGGTGTCAGTTCTTTTTTCACTTTAAATTTTGCTTAAAATTTGGATTACTGACCCAATTCATCCGATAAAACATCCAGAAAAAATTTTTTCAATTCTTCCTTTAAATTTTCACCCTGTTTTTTTTAAACTGGTCAGTTGTCTACTTATATTTTTGCAATAAACATCAATAGGTAAATTCCACAGCTCAAATAATTTCATCAAGTCAGTACCGAATAAGTTTTTAGGATATTTTTTTTAATACATAAGCACTAGCTTTTACACATTTGTTATGAAATGAGACATCACAAGTCATTTTGTCAATAAAAAATAGTTTCTCACCTCACCATACATACTACATGCGACTTTTGAAGTCCTTTTTAATATACATTTTCCATTTGCTTTCCATGTGGCTTCATTGATTATTATGATATCACTACCAGTGTCAAGTTTCATTTTTACATCCACAAACACAATTTTCTTTGGTTTTCTTTTTTCCATTGCAACACTGTGTACTAATTTTTTTTCTGCAAGAACTTTTCCTTACCTTAGATTATGATATGACTTGGTTTACTTTCTCACACTCATAGCATTTTGAATTCTTAAAGGAACAGTCATCTCTGAGATGTAACCTTCCACATCTGAAACCTGGATTAATTTTTCTTACACTTGCATGTAGGCACATTTTTTCCCCCCAAATTTCTTTAGCATCACATCTCAGATTTAGGATTTTCTGACATTTATTCAATATTTCCTGTAGTGTAAGTTATTCTGTTTAAGTTTCATTAGAATTCTCGCCTGTATTTCTGTATCTTTTTTGCCATTAACCCTTTAATGAAAATTAATCTTAATCTTTCATACTCCTTGTTAACACTTCCCTCATATGTGACAAAATCTTTGTTTTCTTTTTTCACCAGATACATACATTTCCAATGAGTGTTGAATACCAAGCTTTTCTTGCTAAAGATTTTAGTCAGAATATTTGTTTCTTCAAAAATTTCTCCTTTTTTTTCTGGTAGTACAAAATTACAGTATTTTTCATTTTCTACTGTAGCTGACTTTCTCAACAAAATCATTTTTCTCATGTCTTCCCAGTCACTGCATTCTTCTATGAAAATTTGCTTGTCTCTTCAAAAATAAGCAGAAAAGTAATTCCATCATCTGAATTGTATGTAGATTCAGATATGGCGTTTACCACCATGTCAGGAGTGAAAGAACTTGGGGAATTTTGCATTTTCTTCTGAATTATTTTAATTAACTTTTGTTGATGCTTCTGAACTTCTGACTACTGCTGATGTTACTGTTGTAGTTTTACCACTTTAGATAATATTTCTTCCAAATTTGAAGTATATAAAGATTTTTATTTTTGTTACACGCACCAAAAAGAAAAAATTAAATCAATGTAGTCCAAATTTCTCGTCACTGCTATTATGTGTGCGGAAGCAAAAAGTATTTTTTCATTCTACTTGTTATAATTCATATGAGTTTCAATTTCTTGCTGCCACTGTTATTACTTGTTTCTAGCAGTTATAATATTAAATCTTGCTTAGGCTACTTGCTGTGATGTATGCTAGAACTATTTTTACCTGAAATTCAATGGGATTTTTTTTTTTTACTCAATTAGAATTCTTTATTTAAGACATCTGTGTTACTAGGAATCTATTTCTTTTTCCACAACATATATACAGGGAAAATTCTATTTTTTCTTTATATTTATATATATATATATATTACAAAAAAGTGAAAGAACACGTAGATTAAAACCCCACTGTTCAAGCCATTAATTTTTTAAAGAGTGCTCGATACAGAGTAGAGCTTAATATTGCAATTTTGTTATTACAAGGGTTTATAAAAAGCATAATATCGCTACACAAAAATTTTCATGTTTCAGAACAAAACTGTTCATCTTCAGGTGATATGTTAAAATGGTGAAAACGATTAAATTTTGATTTAATAATTTTGACATGCCTAAATGCATTTCCTCTATCACACACTAATTTTTCTAAATAACCAGAAATTCATCTTATATTTTCAAAAATAAATCGTTTTCACCATTTATTTTTTACATATCACCTGAAGAGGAAACATGAAAATTTTTTTTGTAGTGATATTATGCTTTTATAAACCATTGTAATAACAAAGTTACAATATATATATATATATATATATATATATATAAAGAGAGAGAGAGAACTTTTACCTGTAGGACTTTAAATGTAATTTCATTTTCCTTTTTAGTATTAACGTCATTTCTGAAAAAGTCTAACAGAACACTCCAAGATAAGTAATATTTTATGTACACCCACTGCAGAAAATTCAAGCAAAATTTTGGTAAACTCTTGATTGACTACTCATCTGTTTGCAAACAGAACAATTAAGAACATGTTAAACAATTACAACACTTAAAACTACAAAACTGATTACTATCTGCTTGATGTTGACATTTTTAAGGAGTGCTTTTCCTTTTCTAAGTAGTGCTTGTGTTCTGCTCATAATACTAATTCTAGTGTTTACTTACCAGGATGTGCAGTTGGCATAATGGTTACTAACTTAGAATAAAAAATTGGCAAATTGAATTGAAATTCCAGTTAAGTTTGCTACATTTACTTTTACACAAATATCCTTGGGAAAGGTAAGAATACATTTTTTTCTACCTAAATAGGTTAAATAGTAGAGTAGACTAAACTTTTCAGCCTTGGATGGTAATCATTCTAGAAGAAAGAAAACTGAATTCAAAACCAGATGAGTATAGGACTGGTAACTCCATCCTGTAAAAAGCTATTTGCTACTGAAATCTAGTGCTTTGAGAATTGCGACCACCATATTACAAACAGAAGTCTACGGGACTTGAGTGAGTTCACTTAGCAATGATGATTGGGAAAGATATGAATTTACATCTCTGGACTCTAATAAAATAAAAACATCTATATACCATCTCTCTTCAGAGGGATCATGGCTTTTCATAAATTCTTGTCCTTTGTAGCCCTTAGTAAGGTTTGTCTTTTTGCTATCTCTCCTAATTCTGGTTCTGTTAACCATTTACACAAATTTATGAGATAGGTTATTCACTGCTTTCCTATTATTCTTGCTGTCAACATGCCGTGTGAGTATCAAATTTTCCAAGCTTTGTTCTTCATTATATGCTCAAGGAATTTCAACTGTCTCTGATTAAAAGTATAAGTGTTCTCTTTGTTTACATTTTTCCCAGAACTTATTAGTTGTTCACATGTTCAGTTTATGTTTTGTAGAACACCATTTCTGCCGTCTCAAGTTGTGGCCGATGATGTCTCTTGACAATTTCCTGTCTTTTGGAGCTCTTAATAAAGTTTGTATTTTCCTTTTCTCACCTAATCTCTTTCTGATGCTAAATACAAGTGTTCTTTTCCCCGCCATTTTTTCTAAAATTTTGTCATTACTCACATATTCAGACTATGGTATTCTCAGTATCCTTCTGTAGAACTACATTTCTGTTGTCTCAAGTCTCCTTTTCATCTGAGAGGAGATTGTCCAGCATTCACCACCATATAGGAGGGCGTATATTACATAACAGTTCAGTACTCTTTTCTTTGTTTCTAACAAAATTTTCCCGTTTTAGTACTTTCCTTAGCTTTTATAAGGCTTCTTTCATGATTCCAATGTATCTTTGGATTTTGGTATCACATTCTCTGTCTTCTGTTAAAAACTTATTATATATTTATATTTTTGTATTTGCTTGATCTTAGTGTCACCAATCTGTAGTTTGCATCTTGGGTTATTCATTTTGCTGAAAACCCTATAGTCTGTCATCTTACAGTTGATGTTTAGTCCTTTCTTCTGGATTTCTTTTACTTCTGCAGGATTTCCTGTGGTTTCTGTTCTGTACCTGCTATCAACTGTGTCATTTTCATATCTTAAATTAAAATCATAGCAATCCATAATGAACTCTGGTAGAACTTTTAATTCTCTTAGAATCACTTCACTGTAAAGGTTGAATGAGTCTGGTGAGAAGAAACATCCTTGTCTTATACTCCTTTCTTTTTTTTATGTATTTACTGCATTCATTTTCTATCCTTATGCATAGGTGGATTACTCTCAGTACAGGCTATAAATTATTCTAATATTTTTTTCAAATTAGATGAAAATGCTTCATCAATGGTATACCATGATTGTAAGAAAGAAGGGAGTGGGAATTACTCTTTTTTTTTTCTTTTTCTTTTTTATTGTTTCACCCCAAGCAAGGCAGTACTGCCACTGGTGTTCAGGGGGCTACATGAGGTGAGTGAAAAGAAAGAAAAACAAGAAACAGGGGGTGTCTGAAGAACAATAAGAGAAAGAGGGGAATCAAGGAGATAAAAGATGGGAATTGATACAGGTGGAAAGTACGAAAAAAGAAACTGATAGAGTAAAAGTGATAGTTATATTTGACTGTTTTGACTGTAAAAAGGTGGGACCTAATTGCCAGTCTTACTAGGTTCGAGTAAATTTGTATAGCGACAGCACCAAGGTGATAAGCTTGTCAGAGCAGAAGCTGTGCAGCAGTAAAAGTGAAAGTCATATCCAATCAACTTTGACGTAGGTTTGTAGAGAAACCCTATCATCATGAAAGAATTTACAATAAAACTGACTAGTTTTTTGTTTTTTTTTAATCATATCACCCCAAGCAAGGTGAAAACGCCACTGATGCGCAGGGGGCTACGTGAGAGTGAAAAGATTGGAAAAGAGAAAACCGGAAACCACATCCTAAACAGGAAACAAGGGATGAGCCTCTTCACCTGTTCAGTAGATGTTGAAAAAGGTTTTGTCTTCTCAACTTTGTGATGATGAAACTTTCCTGGTAAATAGATGTAAACTCAGAAATATACATTGTTTTTTTTGTTTTTTTTGGTGTAAAACTAAGAGACAAAACTATTTTTTTATCATACAGAGCATTAATTTTAGTATTTATTGTAAGGTACTCACTCGGTGGGATGCAAATGATTCAATCTGGTTGTTTTTACTACGGACAAGACCAGGCACCTCTTTGAAAATATTTGCAGCACTGTCTATGTCCCCTAGCGAACCATGGCACACTGAAATAATAAAAAATGGATCAAAGATTAAAAAAAAAAAGGAAACTGGATAAATTTTTTTTTTACATCATTACGTTTTAAGCTGATTTTAATAATGTCCTCAAAAACTGTCCTGTTGCTGAAATTTAGTAGAGCAAATGTAAAATCTACTAAACACAAAACACTTCACCATCACAAAAAATAATACCCCATTTATGTCTTGAAAAATGATTATCTACCAATCAGATGATGCCATCTTACTTTAAACTTCATGCTAAACAAAACAATAAGGTAAAACTTGAAGTTATTGTTGGTACAATAATAATTTCACAAAAAAAAAATATATATATATATATATATATATATATATAGAGAGAGAGAGAGAGAGAGAGAGAAGAAACCTCAAGAAATCAAAAGATTATATGAACACAAAGGGACATTTTACAAAACTATACATCAAATGTGATAGTTGTCCACAATTTTGTCATAAAAATAATCCACTAAATGTCTAGAAAGTGGCTTAATCACAAAGTCATCTGCAGTAAATTTGCACCCAGTGATGCAAAGTAAAAGACTAAATGAATTTTACTAGATAAAGAAATATTCTAAAATTCCCAGCACCCCTCTATTATCCGCATGAGTAATCATACCAACATAATGAATTTAGTTTGAAATCCTGAAATACAAAACCCATCACAAGTAAACTCTTTCCAATTTGTTATACAGTTTCCCTACTATATATATGTATATATGAAAAATAAAAATACATATTGTCCTCAGAGTTTTATGCATTATGCAATAATTAGGTGCATATTTCAAACTGACAGTTTAATAGATTTGAATTTAAGTTCACTCGATATTCATTGGAATTAAATCTTATAAAGTTGCTGCTTTTTTAATAACAAGATTAAAGATTTACATTTTTAATCTTGTTATTAAAAGAGCAGTAAAAAAATTTGGTAGGTTTAAGGAGATTTTGAGTTGTCTGTCACAAAAAACTTTAGAGGATGAAATATCAGAGAAATTCAACACTTAATAAAAAAAAAAGTAAATTTTCAATTCCCAAATTCAGAGAATTATAAAAAATGATATAATACTGCCAGCTATGAAATAAATGACCATTAAAAGCAGAACGAGATAAACTTTTGAAAATTTAAAAAACTAAAAATACATGCAGGTTTTTTTTTTTGGCTAGTATAAATTTAATGTTATATTCTTAATAAAATGTATTAAAACAATGCCTGAGGCAAAAGTGATTCAAGCATGACAGTTTAGACAAAATACAATAAGTACTTTATACAGGTTTAAATGTGTCCTTAAAAAAATAAGGAAAAGAATAAACTATAAAATATCCATTGATAAAACAGGTTTAATTTAAAATCATGTTCAGTTGGTGATGTTCATTCACTTGGTCAGCAATTCAAATTTCAATGCATGGAAATGGATGATAAAAACACTCTTTTTGATTCACTAGCAAATTGGATGAATGTAGTGATATGAAATCAACTGATGATAAAAGACAAAATATTGCTCTATGAGAAAGTGTAATTTCACCACTTTTTTTTAAGAGTTGAATTTCTTTCTGATATTTCATTCACTAAAGTTTTTGTGAAAGACAACTCAAAATCTTATCTTAAACCCACCAAATTGACGAGCATCCATTTTTCTCTAAGATGGGATCACATTCATATGTGTAGGGACACTTAACTCCAAGTACAAGTTAGAACATCACTTTGATATTCTCAGCTTGAAAAATGAGGAAAAAAAGCACCCATCATTAGAATTGTAACAACTTAAAATTAATTGTAACATGAGAAGGAACTTTATCTTGATAAAGAGAAAAAGATTAAATTTGGTTTACAAATCAATTTTATCAAAATAACCTTGGAAATAAATGAGAAAGGAAATTTTATTATTTTGACCTGTTCCCCCCCCCCCATTATAAACGAGGAAGGTTTAAGACATTTAATATTAAATTTATTTTTTTTATTTCAGATACATAAAAAAAATGAGATATTTTAATAAGATTATTGAGCAACACGAACACAATATATATATATATATATATATATATATATATAATTTACTTACCAGCCAAAAGATAAGAGTAGTAACACTTAGACCATTTTGATTCTTCACAAAGTCTGAAAAAAAATTAATAGAATTGCTTTTATAGAGTGAATAAAACATAGTAGAAAAAAAAAAACAACTGAAGTCTTTTTTCTGAGTGACCACAAATGCATTTAATCCAAAAATCTAATTCAGAGTAAATATAGAAAAAAAAAACAATCAAATATCAGAGTGTATTACATTTTTTTTTTTAATTAATTTCAACCCAAAGTAAAGCAGTAAAGCCACTAAGATGTAAGGATGTTACTGAGTGTGAGAGAATATGAAAAAAAGAAAACATTAAGGAGAGAGAACAATAAAAGAACATTAAGACAGAAGATAACAATTGGCATTGCATTTAATTTTTTTTTTTTAAGTTGTTAGTAAGCAGTGTAGCACAGAAAGAAAAGTCCTCCTGTGAGACTGAAACATTTTTATAATTGACTTTACACCAAGCAAGGTAGTAAAACCACAAAGGTAAAAGGGGTTACTGGGTATAAAAGAATTAGGAAACAGAAAACATTATGAAGGAGCAAAAACAATAAAAGAGTAATCAGGAAGACAGTAGATAATGATTGACAAGTGAGAAGTGTGCATGAAGAAACTGATTACATTTTAGCCATTTCAACTGGAAAATGATGTGAACTTGCCACCAATCTGGTAAAACGCTTCAATTCATAAAGTCAAGGTACCAAAGAGCAAAGCTCATCAGAACAATTACCATAAAAATATTTATTGAAAAGGCTCAGTTCAATATTATTCAAATGCTCTTCTCTTACTCCATTGAATTATTTTCTATGTGTTGTGTCCCATAAGGACATGACTGATCATGAGTTTTTGCAACATCCTCTCTTTTGTTGCTCAAATTAAGTTCTAACTCTTTGCCATCCCTGTCCTGATATTCATTTACAAAAACATTTTAAGTAGGTTACTTCCCTTGTTTCCCTGACCCACTGCATTTGCCTTTAAATAGGTTTTGTCAACGTTAAATTCTTCTGGCTCTCATTCCTCATTGTATCCCAGAAACTTTAACTCATTCTGATTGCAAGCATAAGTTTCCTTGCAGTTCCTATTTTCTTAAAACTTTCTCATTGTTCAATGGCTTATGGCATCACATTGAAACACTCTTCTATAGTTCTTGCTCCTTCATAATGTTTACTTTTTTCTAATTCTTTCACACCCAGTAACCCCCTTGTGTCTTAGTGGCTTTACTGCCTTGCTTGGGATTATCATCTGTCTTCCTGGTTGCTCTTCTGTTCTTGCTCTTTAATAAGATTTCTGTTTTCTAATTCTTTCATATCCAGTAACCCCTTGTGTCTTAGTGGCTTTACTGCCTTGGTTGGGGTAAATTCAATGAAAAAACTCAATATTTGAATCTCACATGAGTATGTGGCAAAAGTAGCAAAAACGTATTAAAATAAACTCTTTACTAATAGAAGGATAGATAAACTATCTCTCTCATCACAATATCCTTCCCTTCTTTTTCTATACACTGGACATAGCTTACTTGGTCAACTGATGTCGTGTGGAAGCCAATGCTCCCACCCAGTCAAAACAAATGAGTAGACATTACGTCAGTATAAAACAACAACAATCATGTGCATAATTCTTTTTTGTTTCTTTTCACTCTCAGCTGTACAAACATGCGTACGACGAAGCTATGCTTCAAGTCATGAGAAATTTAACAAACATCAAACCAAAAATAATATCAACAAAAGAAAAGAGATACAGAAAAGGACTAATTCAAAAGGACAATCTACATGTGCAAATACTGGAACAGTTTATATGAAACTTTTTATAACCTACATCCCAAATACAGCCATAAAGTGATGAATCTTTACCAAATAAACAAAAATATGTACTAATGGAATCAACTACAAAAATAATAAAAATAATGATATAGTTCACACAAACCTGGCCTTTGTTATTATCACAACCACATCAAAACCATACTGGTAATCCTACAGTACGACTATACTACAAGGACTTTTCTTTCTGTGCTACACTGCTTACTAAACAACTGTCATATCATAACCTAGTAGGTGGAATAAAAAAGCAACAGAGAAATTAAGATGAAGAAATAGTCAAAAATTAAGAATACTTTAACTGAGAAATTGAAGTTATGTTACTACTAATAAAAAAAAAAACAAAAAAACAAATACAATGAAAACCTGTTAGGTTATGTACTCCTTTAACATATCCTGTCAGTATCAAAATTTCGAAGCCTTCTTTCTTCTTTATGTGTTCTAGAAATTTCACTCATTTTTTCCTGATGTTAAGTATAAGTGTCCATTTCATTTCCATTTTCTCTAAAATTTCATAATTACTCACATGTTTAGTCTATGATATTCTCAGAAACCTTCTCTGCAAAAATGAATAAAAACTGACAATTGAAATAATAATAGTAAGAGCAATAAGAAAAAACAACTATCACAGAACAAATTGTAATATTAGCAGTATAAGAAAAGCATGGACAACCTTTTACAATAGTGAACTGTATGAGATATTGCTAATCATAAAGTGGGACACACTATTAAAAACAGTCAAGGTAATTTTTCATTGTAAGCAACTCAGCTATTTTACCTGCAGAAAACTATATGTATAAGCACTTCCATTATAAAAGATTTTTTTCTATAATTAAAATACTGAAGTTTTGGTATAATATTATCACTGATGGTAGTGGAATAAACACATGCTATTATGTGATTTATTTCTAATCTATTCATCTGAAAATACATTTTGCTAAGATAATTTTTTTTTTCTCCAGAGAAAAATATCAACATCACCTGTTTATAAAGCAAAAGATGTTTACACACACAATCTTTCTAAATGAAAATTGTCACTTGTTTAAAATGTTACTTTCAACAAAAGTTTACAAAATTCAATAAATATTGTATTTAATCATCATTTTTGTATGTGATTATGTATGAGAGAGAGAGAGTGTGAGTGAACAAATGTGAATGAAATGAAACAAAAATTTTAACCAACATCATTTTCCTCGTGAAATTAAGTGTGCAGCCTACAATTTGACCAGGTTTAGCATAAGACATTTTCTTATAGTCATAATTTTTCCAAAAACACTAATTGTAGCAATAACAGTGCCAATAGTCATACTAAAATAGTTTTAAAAGTGCATTGTTTTCATTCTGTCTATAATGTCAGTACTTATAAATATATTTACATAAGTTAAATTATGTTAATTTGAAGAGACTAAAGAAAAAATAGAAAGAAAATGACTTCCACATGAAGACCTATCCACTTGAGGTCTATTATAATGATCATCGTAGCTATGGCTGAAACCTAGACACTTCATTCTCTTCCATTGAATCTCAAAAACAAAAGAAACAAAACAAAAATACTTTTCTCATCTTATTATTGCCACCTATTAAGGATGGTCGCTTTTGCTGCTACTACTTGAACAACTATGATTACTAAAGTAGAATCTTTTTACCAATATTTCACTTATTCACTGTCAATATTCATGGTGTGTTAGTGATGAGCTACTTTATCAATATCTCTCATGACGGATCAAAGTGTAGGGAGTGGTGGATTCAGGCTTTTCTTAAGGATTTTTATTATGAAGAGAGCAAAAGGCACTTTGGTAGAAATTTGAACACTTCTCATTGATTGTGTTTTCATGCTGGTAAATGTTTGTTGCAGTGCATGGATATCAGCTTGGAATGAGAAATCAGAGAGCCAAGTTCAAATTTCAGTTGAATTCGTTGCATTCACTTATGCACAAATACCCTTGGGAAAGGTATTAATCCAGCTATGGGTTAAATAGCAGGACATATTTTATAGCCTTTGTTGGCAACCAGTCTACTACAGAAAGTAATGGCAATCTACTGCGGGAAAATCTTCTGTCAGTCAGTCAGGCCTCAAAAGAGACATGATCACCCAAGTATGTATTCACACATGGCACTTAACTGAAGTATTAAGCCACTATACACTTTCATTTAACATTTGTTTTATAGAGCCATTTCACTGAGTGTTTAGAGTCTTCTGACTAAAACCTGGGTTCTGATCTGATCAGGGTTCATTTGTCAAGGAGGTGACTTCTTGATAGTAGCAGCCTGGAGAGATGATCATTGCATAGTTCGGCTTTGGAAAGTCCCTCAAAACTATACCAAAGTTTGGCCCAAGACTTGTAAGCGAAACTAATCCGAAGCCATCAATGTTTGTGCAAGCAATAAGTCATTTTGTCATAACAAGTGCTGGGAATTAAATATTTTTAAGTAGATTAAAATAGAAGTGAGGAATTTTTCTACAGCATTTTTACCCTTTACTATATCATATAATGTTCTCATAACAAGTCAGAATTACTGGTAAGAGGACAAAACCAATGATTTAAATTCATAACTTTCCCAAGAATATTATATTTATAAGCCATGTTTAAAATGTGGACAATTATAGCCTTACTTGACATCCTGACTTATAAAAAAAAAAATTGTAATCTTACAATAAATGGCTACAAATGGTAATTTTAACTATTAAAAAAATGTGCATAAAAATGATAACCTCTCTTGCATAGACTGTCTTCTGGGCTAATTAATATGCATGCCAAATTTAAGGGTTCTAAAACATTTTGGTTGGGCATCATGAACATACCAACTCTTCCCATTTTTTATATATATAACACTCAGCTGAGACTCTCAGAAAAGCTACCAACTTAATATTACAATGTATTCAGAATGTCAGAAGTTAAACAAAATGCAAAAAATGCAATGAAATCTCAAGATGCTCTGATTTTAAAATTATTAAAAAGATACAAAATCTAATATTTGGGATAATCAATAAATTTGGTCAAGGAACACCTGTGAATTTTCTCAGATTTTTTTCTGAGAGGGGTCCTGTGGGTACTTAAGATGGGATAATATATAATAAAAACAAAAAATAGTCCACATGTGCTTTTTAATAGGCTGGTTAATAAAATTGATGTTATTTATTATATATTAACCTTTTGACTAAATTGAAGGCTAATATATTTTACCATTGAAATAGCTAAATGTAACTGCATCTTCTAATCTAACAGTTTTTCTTGCACTTCCTGTCTGTAGAACACCCTTCTGTGTGCTTGCTTCCCTGATAGCTACAATCTCTAAAAGTTTAAAGGCAATGTCAATTGCTGTTTTTTATCTCCTTGATTCCCATTCATCTCTTATCATTTCTTCAACATCCCCTGTACCAATTTTTTCTCTCACTGTAAACCCCTGTGCACCAGTGGCAGTCCTGCTTTGCTTGGGATGAAATGATAAATAAAAAAAAAAAAAAAAAACATTGCTGGATTTTTTTTTAAAGCTTATCAACCCTTTATGGGATATTTAAAACCAAAACACATTTGATTTGTAAGATTTTTTTTTTTAAATGAGTGAATATTGTATTAACAATTTTTTTGAAGATGACAAGGATTTTTCCAAATACAAGTCCTACTATTTAACCCAAAGTTGTGGGAGAGAAGAGACAAATTTATACATTTCCCAAGAGTATTGTGCATAAGAGAATGTAACGAATTTGACTGAATATCAAACTCAGTTCACTCATTTCAAGCTACCATTCATTACTCTCACAGTACATCAACCCAGGTTGCTGAAAATTTTCTATTCATAGATATAAAAAGTTACATAAAAATACTTGCTTCATGTATGTGTTTTTATTAGATCATAAACATTGGAAAACTAGGCACTTCAACATGGTGCAATGGTTAGCAAGCTTATCTGCTAGATCAATTATGACTGAGTAGTGATTTTGCTATTTGATTTTCACTGGGTGCCCCATAAGCTACACTTAATAAATCACCATAAAAACACTGGGCATATTATGATATATCCAATCAATTTTTAACAAGTTTTGTCTTCATTATTAACTATTTTTCTAATCAACTGTTGAACTCTTATGTCTCCATAATTATTTTATATTTATTGAGTTTTACATATTCAATTTTATCATTGATTAAAAGTTATATTTTTTTCATTGTAGGTATCCTTATTCATGATAACAATCTCACCTATGTAACTTGAAGAGAAAATATGATGTTGACATTACACACCACTTCAAACAAAAGGTTAGGAAGGAAACCTGCATCAATACTAGAAAGAACAATAACAACTACTGAACTTGAGAAACCTATTTTTCTGAAAAATTATTTTAAGAGAAAGATTTTATAAATTTCAACCAAAAGCAGTACTGTTTGCTCAGCCAATGAATGTCAAATGTTTCCTTGTAGGGAAATGGCTAATATTGGGGTATTAATATTAAATGATATCAGCTCCTTTGTCAGAGGCAGTGATGAAAATGTTTTTATTTTAGCTAAATGTTCCTATGCTTTTTATGTGTTTTGTAGTAGTATTATTGAGTTGTCAGTTCCTAAGATGACAGTGATTAACTCTTGTATAAAACCTTTGTTAAAATTAGTATTGTTATACTTATGATTATCAATAATTGTGTTAAGGCTTCTTTTTTTAATTGCAAACTTTAGTTCAAACCATAAAACTGTGTCCTGTGTTGGGTGATTTTCTGTTAGATAAATTTTCTATGATGTCTTGCTGTTCTATGCCTTTCCATCATATGTAGTTTGTGTTGGGGCCTGTACATTTGCTTATTGTTTTTGTTTTTTTATTGCTTGTCATAAATCGTCTGGTTAATGGTTACTAAGGAGTTTTTCCAATTTTGTCAGTTCATTACCCACTATTAATCTTATAGATATATAAAATAATGATGGGAGTAAAATGAAGAGAAACAGAATTTTCCCTTTGACCTGTGGCAATAAAATACTCAATCAGTCATTTCTTCATCCAAGAAAGAGAGAAAGAGAGAGAATGGGGGGGGGGGGGTTGGAGGAGCAGAGCAATACTGTTGAGAGAGTCAGCAATAATGACTCATCCAGGTCAAATAAAGTATAGTGATTCAATATACAGGTCTTTAGTAGTTCATTGATGGAATCACATTTGATTACTCATATCAAAACATCAAGTGATTTCAGGTAGAAACCTCAAATGTTAAAGGTTATAACTAACTACTTTCTTCGGTGATTATATTGTCTATTAATAGTTTATTAGAAGTATTTTTATTGCATTTGATTATATTTTTAACACTATTTTGCTATTGCTGCTTTTTGCCAAAAATACCCTTCATTCATTCTATACATCCTTTATTATTATTTTATTACTAGTTTTATATCATTTATTATTGTTGCTTTTTATCCCAACACTCTTTATTATTACTATTATTTTTTTTTATATTATTATTTTAACTTTTTTTTTTTTATCCAAACAGTTTGGGTCAATACACACTTCATTATGACTATCATTTTTTGTACTAGTTTATTATTGTTCTTTTTTGTTTTTCTTTTTTAAATAAAGATGCAATTTTCAATGAAGGTAAAAACAAAAAAGATTCTAATATTTTTAAAATTTTGAAATGTGCTTTGGATAATTTTTATTTTTAATTTTCATCAATGAGCATTTAGATTAGAACAAATGTTCTAAAGTTTATTTAAAAAGTTTTATTCACATCGTTGTTTTATTTACACTATTTACATGCAGAGTTTTTTGTTATCACAATATTTTAATCATTGTGCTCTCCGGCCTTCATCAGGTGTGTGTTAATCTGAGTAACCTATAAATGCTCATATCATCAAAAGACCAGATGATTGTATGCAGTCAGTCAGTCAGTTAAATGCCATACATGATACACACATTTGAAGGATCATGTCTTGAAAGAGACATAACTGACCAAGCAGAAGATTTTTCTACAGTAGACTGGTTGCCAACCAAGGATGTAGAACCCAATCTGTTCTGTTGTTTAACCCATAAATGGAGGGAAGAAATAGATTAATACCTTTCCCAAGAGTATTCGTGCATAAGTGAATGCAACAAATTCAACTAGAATTCTCAGTTCTCCAGTTCCAAGGTGATATCCACTGCACCACAATTGACATCCAGTTGTATCTATTAGTGCACACAAAACAAATAATCGTGATCTGTCATGTGTACATTGTATTAACTTTAGATATATATTTAAAAGAGTAATGAATTACAACTCTAATTGAGGATTCAGAAAGCTGAGTGAATTCCAGTCACATTCATTTATGTGCTAATACTCTTGGGAAAAGTATGAATCAAATTTTCCCCCCAACCTATGGGCAAATAGTAGGACAGACTGGGTTCTATAGCCTTGGGTTTCAGCCAGTTTAGGAGAAGGAAAACTGAATTCAAATCAGCCTGTAGAGAGTTGAGCTCTGCCAGGCTATCTTACTAAAGACATCACTTTTGCTGTGGCTACAGTGCATGTGCTGCCCCTATGACCCTAATCATATATAAGCTGGATAATGGTAAGAATGTGTTGAGGCATATTTAGGTATGATTTAAAATAGAACTTTTTCAGAATATCTTCTATTTGCTAGCAATTTAACTGGAAATCTTTACAATAGTTAAACTTTGCTGAATACAAATTGTGATATCAGAGGAAACTTGGCAGATTTTATTGCTCTATATGACTGATTTGTATTTTGCAAGTTATTTCAAGTCTGCAAATATTTTTTGATTGCAAGAAATTTTTTTTGCAATAACAATGATTTTCTGATACAAGTCCTACTATTTAACTCATAGCTTGTGGGGAAGTGGTGGATTCACACCTTTCCTAAGGATATTTGCACATAAACAAATGTAACAAACCTTATTAAAATTAGAACTGTCATGCAATTTCTCATCCAGAGCTGTTATTCATTACATCACCTGTTCATCCAAACTTATGGAATCTGGTATTCCCAAGCGGTCATCCATCAAGGTACTGACCAGGCTCAATGTTGCTTAACTTCTGTGATCAGATGAGAACTGGTGTTTCAGTGTGATATGTCTGTAAGTCTTATTGGTTAATCAATTGGTGCTGCTTGTAGCTCATGATGAGCATCAAACATAGAATGCCAGTTATTGAAGGTGCTTTGACAACAAAATAAAAGTTTTGATTTTAAATAGTAAACTGTCAATCCTTGATGTTCATTCCAATAGTGCAAAGTGACTACCAGTAAAGCTTTAGGGTTATTGTCTATAGGAGAGAAAGCATTTTCATTCTAGTTGATCAGAGATTATAAAGAGTTAAGAAGCCTGAATAGTAATTAATTAGTAATCAGTCAATTGTCCAAGCATTGAATTTCTGGGCAAGGAATTAGCCTATTATTCCAGTACAGGAAATAAATCCAGTTGATTATGATATTAGCAGAAAAATCTGAAAAAAAAAAAAAAAAAAAAAATTTCCTCGTATTTCCTCCATTTAATAGAGCATAGCACACACCTCTTGCACTTCAGCCACACACTCACATGTAAAAATATAAATATTACTGCTATACATTCACAATTTCAAAATATGACTGCTGCAACTGCTATATCTTTTATGTGCTCTTCAGAAAGTAGATGATCATGGCTCTCCACAACTTCCTAATCCCTTGTATCTCTTAGCAGCCTTTTTTTATTTGCCAAGCATCCCACATACAAGCTCATCAAGTGGACAGCTGCCTTCTATTCCTCTTACTCTTGATATGGCCCTGTGAGAGTTAAGTTTTCCAAAACCTCCTTCCTCATTATGCATCCAAGAAATTTCAGCCATCTCTTTCTGATTCTGAGTATAACTGTTCTTTCTGTTCCCATTTTCATTAAGATTTCCTTGTTACTGACTTGTTTCGTCCATGGAACTTTCAGTATCCTTCTGTAGAACCACATTTTTGCAGAGGCGATTGTGGAACTCTGAAAGTACCCTCCCCTTAGAGGGCCGAGATTTTTCTGAGGAGGTTGAGAGCAAACTCAAGCAGTGTATTTCATACTACACCACTATTGTATACACAACTTAGGAATGAGTATGCTACTTCACTAAATTAAACGGAATAACTTTTCATTCATAGCAGTAGAATTCTAATCTATTTTTGCCCTCTTTTCTAATCGCAAACTGTTAAAAAACAAGAGAGGGTAATTTCAAAACAAAATCAAAGGGTTAATACTAATGTTGCTACTAGTAAAACAGTGTGATTTCTCTGCTCTGATTTTTTCCTCTACAAAAATGTTTTGCACAAAAAATAAATGCAAAAATGAAATAATGCAATGAAATCTATCAAAATGCTGTGGGAACCACAGCCGTACAAAAATCAGCCAAAAAATTAATTTACGTTTTCAGCAAAGTCTGACCATATGATCAAGAAGCTATTTTGAAATAAAATAATTTAAGTATTAAATACAGTATTAAGTATATAATAATTAAGTATACAATTTCTCCATGACCCTAAATGAAAATAAAAAAAAAAAAAGCAGAGGAAGGTGCTGAAGATCAAATCTTATCAAAATTTGAGACTGATCAGTTTCATAAATTTTTGAAACTGATGAGTTTTGGAGGGGGGTGGGGGCAAAGAAGCCAACCAAAATTCAGGATAGGGTGGAGGGGGGCTTTGCCCCCTTATGCTCTTCTCTCCATAGAATCGCCACAGCCTCCAGTTTCCTCTTCATTTGTGGTAAGACAGCATTCACTTTCATACAAGAGGTTTGATATCCCACAGCAATTCAATGCTCTTTTCTTAACAAAATCTTCCTGTTTCTTGATACTGTTTAACTTTTGGAATGCATATTTCAGTAATCTGATGCTTGTTTGGATTTGAGTATCGTATTTTCCAACCTCTGTTAAAACACTACCCAGGTATTTGAATTCTGGACTTGTTTGATATGCATTGTTGTGCAGAGGATTTTGGCTTGGAATGAGAAATCAGAGAGCCAAGTTCAAATTCCAGTTGAATTTGTTGCATTCACTTATGTTCAAATACTCTTGTGAAAGGTATTAATCCTTCTCTTCTCCCTCCAGCTATAGGATGAATAAACAAAACAGATTGGGTTTTGTAGCCTTGATTGGCAACCTGTCTACTGCAGGAAAATCTTCTGCCTAGTCAGTCATGGACTGAAAGATATATGATTACCAAAGCTCATATCATGTCTGGTACTTAATTGACTGACTTGTTTGATGTCAACATCTCCAATTTGTAATTTGCATCTTGAGCTTTCTCTCTTCCTGACAACCATACTTTGTTTTCTTATAGTTAATGGCTAATCCTTTTTTCTTTACTACTGTGTTTTGGTAGTCTAATATTTTCTTTTCAATGTCTGCCATCAATGCCGTATCATATGGCTATTTTATATTAAGATTGCACCCACTGATAAGTCCTGATAGCATCTGAAATTTCCTTAGTATAGCTTCACCACTGAGTTGACTGGATCTGGAAAAAAAGACATTCTTGTTTTATGCTGCTTTTTATTTTTTTTTTTTTTATACCTATTCAATTCATTTTCTTTCCATATGAAGACAGTTTGTTCTCAACATAAGTTATGGATTATTCTAACATTCTTTCCAAATGAACCAAGTTTTCCTAATAGTTCAAATTGTTTTTTGTGCCACACCTTCTCAAATGCTTTTTTGTCTTTTATAAAACATATGTATCCTTCTGCATTTGTATTGCTCTCTCTGATATTCTAATAATAAATATTGTAGTTCTTGTTTCAGTGCCCTTGTCAAAGACATACTGCTCGTCTTATTTCCAGTCTGATTCCACTTCATGCCCTATTCATTAGAATTTGGATCATTAGTTCAGTAAAGCAGTTTATTAAACTGATTGTCTGATGGCACTCACACTCATTTGCACCTGGTTTCTCAGGTAAAGCTATTAAGATGGGTCTGCAGAGGTTTTCCAGTTTGGTTTGGTTTACGGCATGTCAACATCAATAGGTTGTATAATGTTGACTAGGCTCCACATTGGTTCTTGATAATGACTGCAATGGTCAAAATTACTTAAACAAAAATAACAAAACATGAACTTCAGACAGTTTATCAACAACTTTTATCTTTTGTTTTACCGTCCATTTCCGGTTCTTGTGATTCCTCTTGAGCTCCATAAGTCTTTCTAAGGTGTTCTTGAAAATTCGGCCACTCATTTGTAGTCAAATGCAGTAATTTGTCACAATTAGTTCACAGTATTTGTTTTCTTGAGTGTTTTGTTTGTTGATATTTGTTTTTTTGTGTTATATAGGCATACAACTGTGTTCACATATAGGGGTTGACAATCCTTCTAGCGTCTGGAAAGGACACATTTCTTTTGTATTTAATTTGCACCACCTACAGTCTCTAAAGAACACAGGGTGATTTGTATGACAATTGGTGTATCTCCTTTCTCTTTGGCATTCATTTTCTATATGGGCTGGGGTTCCTTTTTGCATATTTGCCACAGAGCTGTTGTTCTTTGCATATGTCTTTGTGATGTCCAAATCTCTGGCACTTAAATCACCACAAGAGAGCTGGTACATAGCGTTCCACTCTTTCAACTTCTCTTGGAATAGTGGGGGAGTTAAACATGAGTATATATGTGTTGGTCAATATACTCTCACCATTCCTCTTAATATTAATTATTTTGTAATCGGTGATACCCTGTCTTCGTAGTGCTGTTTTTATTTCATCTTCTGTTGCTAATCTCAATTCTTGACTTATGACTCCCTTACAAGAGTTCAAGCTCTCATGCCTTACATTTATATTTATGGAATTTTTCCATTTTTAGTAAACTTTTGGCATGTTTCTTTTTGTTTTCAATTACTTCTACCAATAGATTTCCATTTCTAGTTTTTTCAACTGATTTTGGATTCACCCTGCTAGTTATTATCCTTTCAAGGAGAAAGGGTGATAATTTACTTAGAGGCATATCTTCCATTGATTCTATGACTATAAATTTCAAGAATTTGTTATTTTGTGTGTTAGAATCTAATTCTGTAAGGTTTCTTTTTGTTTTGCTTTTTGTTTTTAGAAAAGCTGTATTTAAGGTTTAGTAATTCAACGGTCCTATGCTCCCTCACTCACCACGGAGTACAACTTGAGTTGGGAATTAAACAAGGGGAAAACCCAGTTACCTTGGTTGAGATGAAGGATACATTAACAGTATACTCGAGCTGGTGAGTAAAACTGAGCCCCTATCAATTTTAGGTTTTGGTAACCAATACCAAGTAACATATCAGTGGTCAAAATATCACTCACTCAACTGACCCTGAACCACCACTTGCACATATAAGAGGATTGGTTGTCATAAATGCAGATTGAATAATATGATCGGGCCTAAATATATAGATGCTAGGGCTTGTTACGACCAGCTGATTAATCGAATTGGGCCTATCTGATCGCCGGTCAGACCAAGTAAGGGCCAAAGTGGTGTGTTGCTAGCCATTGACCACTGTCACCAGATCAATGACTGCTCAACCACCAGGATTCCTTCCTAGCACCTTACAGGTTGCCACCCATGCCCAACAGATAGCCTCATGATGGGGGGGGGGGGGGGTTAGTCTTACCACTCTGCAGAGGTGCAATTAGCGTATTCTACAGCCCCAGCTGAAATCTTAATTATGGCATACTAAGGTGTATATATAAAAAATGAAAACTCATAGCCATTAATTCAATCTATGGTCATGCCATAAAAGGAGCAACTTCAGAAGATTTATGCTTTTCAAGTTTTGTTATTGTTCTAGTTTATCAAAAAAGAAGCATTGTGACTTTCATTGAATCTTTGTTTACTGTTAGATTATAACAACAATTGAATTATGTATTGTCTTAATATGTGAAAAAATGTTCAAGTACATGACAGTGAAAATTAAGACAATTTGAAAAACTATGAAAAAAAATTTTTTTTCAAATCATTTCATCCTAAACAAAGTGATAAAAAAAACACTAAAATACAAATGGTTACTGAGTGTGAAAGAATCTAAGGAGGAAGAACAATAAATGAACAGGTATCAATGAGACAGAAGATGAAGATTGACATTGCATTTAAATGTTTGGAGATTAAATGCTGACTGAGAAACAAGAAACCAGAAAGTTCTGCAAGCAAGAAATGTAACAGAAGTAACTATTAGTTTAGAAATTATGGTTAGTGATCAATTTCAACTGTAAAATGATGAGAACAAACTGCCAATCTAGTAATGAACTTAAATTTTTAAAGCCAAGATATCAAAAAGGAAAACCCATAAGAAAAAAATTACCAAAAAAATATTTATCGAAATGTACTGGGAAAGAGGCTGAAACCATGGTGCCAAGTCAGAACCAATAACATAGCAATATTGGATTTTTGTCAAGAATCTCTAAATACATGGCAGAAGTAAACTTCTAAATAATTTTACAAATTTAAGAAAAACATTTAAAAAGACTAGACTATAAATTTTATTTGTGATAGAAAAAGAATTACAAAATTGTACAAACCTTTGAAATGCTTGCAAGCATTCATTCCATCTGAGCTTCATGAGGTTGCACCAACCTAATTGAAAACGCCCAAGAAAAAAAAATTAGTACATAAATATAGATTGTATTATTAGTTATTACAAAGCCATTAGCAGACAGACTACTGGACTATTACTATTAATGATTTTGAATCTCATAGATACTGAATTACTGTGGTCTTGCACAAATCTAATCAACAGAATGCCATGCTGTGGTGTAATGATTAATGAGCTAATCTAACAGACTGCTCATATTAAGTTTGAGCCTCATTGGCTACCTCTGGTTTTTCAGCCATGTTTTAGTGATTAAGTTTCATAAATACTGATATGCATATGTCTATATACATGGTAGATTGAAAGTTACTTTACTGTAATATTTTAGTAACACAATTTTAAGGAATTGTTTAACAAAAAATATACCTCCTTATATTGGAAGACAAAGTTTTAGTTAAGTTAACGAGTTGTAATAATTTCATTGAAATAATTTGAACACAAGATAGTATACCACTTCACTAAGGTGAAATGAGTTAGAATTTCTTGATAGCATTTTCAACATCAGTAAGTTTAATGTTACCTAAGCTAACGCTATTGAAGTTCACATTTTGTGGGAATTAGCAAAAAGAAAATTTACAAGACACGACCCAGAAATCTGCAACAACAAAAAGAATGAATGTAAGATTTAACATTTTGAAAATATTAATGAATTGAAGGGTAATTTTGAACATATTTTGAATTTGCTTAATGAACCCTTCATTTAACTGAAATATTACTGTGTTAATAACTCAAAGCAAGGTGATGAAGCCATTTAGATGCAAGAGGTGACTGAAGAAGTGTTGGTTGAAAGGCACCTAATATTTTAAGCATTGAAAGGTATTAATCCGTCTCTTCCTTCCAGTTATGGGTTAAATAGCAGGACAGATTGGGTTCTATAGCCTTGGCTGGCAACCAGTCTACCGCAGAAAGCAATGGCAACCTACTGCGGGATAATCTTCTGCCCAGTCAGTCATGTCTCTTTCGAGACATGACCGCCCAGGCGTGTATCACGTATGGCACTTAACTGACTGACTTCTGTATCTCATTTTATTAGAAAAATATGATCCCTCTTTTTTCCTGAAATTTATTATATTTTGGTGTGGTAATGGCAATTTGTTTATATATATATATATATATATATATATATAATAGACAACAGATATTTTGTGTTGATTAATTTTATTGAGATTGACTTTTCCAATTTACAAATAATCCTTTTCAGATAAAGAGGAAATTCTATTAGTAATTGTTCAAAGTTCATTTCAGAAGAGAAAGTCTGAGCTTTACACTTTCTTAAATCAACATCAGGGTAGGTAGAAAGAAATGGTGAACATTGTAACATGGGCAAAGAATGATATGATGTAGGTAAGTTCTGATATGTGTATGCTTTTCTTTATATATACATTTGATGATGCAGGCTCTTAAATTATAATTGTTTTTTATTTATAGATGCATTGAATCTGTTGGCATTGTTTTCATGAAACAAGTTATAGTTTATAGCTTAAAGTATTACAATTAGACATTCAATAGACAAAAAAAAAAAAAAGTACCTCATCTATGAATATAGATATACAGGCTGTAATTTGTTTGTATGGGTTCAACTCAAAGAGCGTCTTGAGTAATCCATTTCATGCCTTTCCCACAGATGAAGTCCTTGTAAAATTAATTAGGATATCCATATAGAATATTAAAACACTAGCAGAGATACTCTGTATTGTTTGGAAACTAATTTTGTCTAAATAAAGACAAATATTTTATTTGTAAACCTTACTAAAATGACTAAGGGAAGTAACCACTTTAATTCGTTAACTTAATTTGACTTACCTCCACTTCTCACTGTTGAACATGAGAAAGACATAAATACACAATGACAATTATTATATAGTGTTAATTTAAGATAAGGTATTTCTACATTCACTGCATACCTACCAATTTCATAGAGACACATGAGTTCAATTTCTCGTTGGCCAGCAGCAACAGTCAAGGCTTGCCTGTAAAGTGATAGGGAATACTCATTTTCCCTCTGGAAATAAAGAAAAAAGAAAAGAAATACAGGGTGATTTAAGGGAATAATTTTAGTTGTACAAAGAAAAAAGGAAGAAAAAAATTTGAGCAAAATTTTTAAATAAAGAGAGTATGTTTGAGTAGAAGTGGAGGAAGAATAAGAGAGAAGGGAAGAGAAGAGAAAAGAAAAGAAAAAGAAAGAAAAAATAGAATGTAAGGGAATAGTATTAGTTGTACAAAAGCAACAGAAAAAGAAAATTTTGAGTGAAATGTTTCAATAAAAATAATATTTAAGTGGGAGAAAGGGGAAGAGAAGGGAAGAGAGAGAGAGAGAAAAGGAAGAGACAAGGGGAAAGGAAGAGAGTTTCTTTTATATGATCCATAAAAAGAATATTTGGTTAAGGCAAAGAAAAGAGATGAAGAGGACATAGGGGAAAAAAGAAAAAGAAACAAGAAGAGAGTAAAATGTTGAGCAAAATTTCTTCTCTTTTCCCAGTCTTTTCTTTCCTTTTTGTACCCAGGTTATCTACTCAAGGAGTTCATTTTTTCTTTTTTTTAATAATGTAGTCTTTGAATAGAAAATCTGTGAACTAAAAGAAAGGCAAAATGAAATCAGTAAAAGAGAAAAAAAGATAAGTGAAAAAAGCAAGAAAAAAGAAAAATGGAAATAAATAACTTGAGTATTTACTTACATAATTATTGAAGCATTTATATATCACTACATTTCCTATAATAGTTATTACATTTGCATATAGATTTCTTATTATAAATGAAACAGTTATAAAATAAAGGTAGTATTATTTATATTGGTTTTAATCAAAGATAAATGACTGCAAAAACATTTGCCTCCCCAAATTTATAGACGAATCATACAAATACATGCTGGGATTTCTTCCAAACCAATAAGAGACCATTTTTTGGTGTCATTCACCACAACATTACTCTTTCTAGTTTTGATCTAAGAATGCTACAATCACTTGTTTGTATCCTTTTTGTGTGTTAACATCGATCTTATTTTGTGAACTTTTGTCTTATTACTGTTGTTTTGCCTACTTTGCCTTGCCCCTCCCCCCCCCCACACATATATATATATATATATGCAAACTTATCACTATACTGTTTTGAAAAACCCTCTGCATATATACACAGAAGGAAAAAAGGTGTAAAAAAAAAAAAAAAAAAAAAAAAAAAAAAGAAAGAGCTAAGCACATGAACATCAGCCAATGCAATTTGAACCGAGCCAGTACGTAGCTCAAAGAAAAAACCTTGAGACGAGTAATCAATAACAAAAAAGCGCTCAATACGTAAGCATACATTGCCCTGTTCTTTTCTTTCTTTTGTTATTGTTTATTGGAAACTTTGTCAATTTCATTTGTTACAATTTTTGCCAATTTCACTTCACCAGGGCTAATTATTATACATTTTACTTCAATGATTTAAAGTCAGGTCCAAAACTAAAACTATGAACACTCAGTAATATCAATATCTATTGTTATTTCCATTATAATTAATCCTCATTAATTAATATATAAAAAGACTAATTAAAAAAAAAAAAAACTTATATTAAATGATTTCACCTCAACATGGATGGCAGAGCAAGGTTTAGATGGGGTAACAAGAGAAAGCATGTTAAGAGCCACCAGGGATAAGGAAACATGGAAGGTCATGATTGCCTACATCCTGAAGGGACATGACACATAGAAGGCAATAAAGCTACAAATGCAAGTGGTTACTCAGTGTGAGAGAATATGAAAAAAAAAAATGTTAATAAGGAAAGAGAACAATAAAAGAAAATAAATTACGACAGAAGATAACGATTGACACTGCATTTAAATTTTTGAAAATCAAAATTGACTGAAAGGCAAGAAGCCAGCAAATAGTTCCACAAGTGAAAAGTACAAGAGAAGAAATTTATCACAGAACTTAGTTATATCTGACTATTTCAAGTGTAAAAGGATGAAACCTTACTACCTATCTAGTATTGTGCTTAAATTCATAAAGT
The DNA here is from genome assembly GCA_037127315.1 of Ascarosepion bandense. Taxonomy (NCBI): domain Eukaryota; kingdom Metazoa; phylum Mollusca; class Cephalopoda; order Sepiida; family Sepiidae; genus Ascarosepion; species Ascarosepion bandense. The sequence continues at coordinate 779,335 of JBBBDQ010000897.1, read as the reverse complement.
CTAAGTTCATATAGAAGAAAGTTCATCAGAACAAGTATTTATAGAAAAGCAACAGAGAAGCTACATTATGGTGGTGAAAAAAATGACTAAAGCCATGATACCAGGTCAGGACCAATAATAGTGCAGATTCTTTGGATTTAATCAAGAATCTCTAAATTTATAACAGCAGCACTGGACCACATGTAGCAGCAATATCCAAAGCCTGAATGAATGGTAGACTTAAAAATATATAAGAGATTCTGGCAAGAAAATTTGTCTAGCATGATACAGCAAACTAACTTTCCTTGCAGTAGTTGAATTTAAGCATCCAGTACATTGGATTCTGTGTATTTATTGCAGAGATGTTAAAATATTTAAAAGTGTATTGCATATGGTGGAAAATGCAGCATGTAAGATATATTGAATGAAAATATATAAAAACAAAAGGAAAAGAATAATCTTTTAACAAATATCAATAACAATTCCAATTAATAACAGAGCCTTCAACAGTTCCAGATAATAAACAAGCATTTAACAGTTCCAAATAATAAATGAGCCTCTTACAATAGTCAAGAGCAGTGATTTTCAACCAAAAGAAAAAAATAGAAAAAGGATACAATTTTTTGTTAAATGTTCAAAGAGAAGAGAATATCTAATTAGGAGGAAGAAAATAAAGAACTGAAGAGAACATGGGGAAAGAAAAGAAAAAAAAAAGAGCTAATTTTTTTTGTTTTTCCTTATGAGCAGACAAGAGGTGGGCTGTGAAAATCTTTTAAAGGTCATTAATTAGATTATTTTCACAAAGTTTAAAGCACAATAAGTGTACAAATCAAAATTAAAACCTTAAAATTGATCACACAAGTATATCATTGTTATAATAAATAAACATATGCCTAATACATAAAGTGGATGAGGTGTGTAAAATGAGATGACAATTTGATGAGGTCATGCTGATGAACACCAATATACGTAGAAATCATCTAACATTGACTTTATAAATGACTCAGAAATCTCATTTTGCATGTATTAAATTGTGCCTGAAGTAATGAGGATATGTAGCCTATATTGAATGTATTTTTTTATTCTTATTATGTAACATTCAATTAAAATGGACAAGTTTTTAATTACAAAACAAAAATTAGAAGATGACACTAATGAATATCATAATTTAAGTGGCTGCAGAATTTTAACTATAGGTTCAAGTGTGTCATGTAGATAAAGAGATTGAAAAACATGGTCAAGAAGATTAAAGAATTGGTGACTGAATCTGATGACATAATAACCAAGTTCAATCCCAGGGCTGGGTAGAACAGATACAGATTCAATGAGAACAAGACTTGCAAGAACTGACCAATTAACCAAGGCTCAATATCTGTACACATGGACAACAGAATGAGAACAAACAATCTCTATAGATAAAATAAAGGTGTTCAGTTCAAAATTCACTGAAGGTTAGCGATCTTGGTAGTTACCTGAAAAAGTCGGAGAACACAATGGCTGAAATGTTATGATCATAACAAGATAGGACATGATTCTGGCTATGAATAATTGATATGTCCTGGAAAGGGATATATATCTGATTTTAGTTAGTTAAGCAGTTTAGGCAAATGCAACTGGGTAGGTCAATCTAGTAAGTCGATGTAATGGACAATACTCATCGTATGCAGTATCCTGAGACATAGGCATAGTCAGTATACATAGAAAATAGTCATAGACCTCTAGACCTTTATGCGTCCTCGCCTTTACCTGTATTTATGGCTGACATCAGCCAATCACATTACTGTGATGGGAAACCAAGGTGTACGCATATTCATTACATCAGTAATGTAAAAAAATAAGCCTTTGAATGTACATCTTTTTCTAAGGCATTAATTTCCCAGGAATTCAAAAATTAACATCAACAACTTCTAAATCTAAGATTTTAGAAGATTGCTAAAAGCACTATCCTTATTATGATTTTATCAATTAAAAGGAAAAAACATTGAATGTCAAGGAAATTATACTGCAAGATTTTGGGAAAATTTCAAAAATGCTTTAACCTTTTCAAGGTGAACTAATTGAACAAATAGCAAAAGAAAGAACAAAATGGTTTCAAATTCAGGTCAAGTAAAGGAAAAAAAATCTATCATGCAGTCTTGTGAAATTTAATCAATTTACAAAACTTGTCAAAACAGCAAGAAACAGAAGATATTTTGTTAGGAGTGTTTTATGAAGACAGAACTATCTACAATTTACAGGAAGAAATGTTGGAGTGTTTACTTTTCAGAGAGGAGATTATATTTTATTAGAGTCAAGCAAAAAAAAAAAAGTTTCTTGTATTTTAAAGAATGGGACATTGTTGGAAAATTAATTCAAGACATGCTTTAATTAAAAAAGAATCTTAGGCTTAAACTAAAAAAAATCCAATATTTAATTACAGTTGGAAGTCTAAAAGTTCTCCTTGTTCAGTTAAAGAGGCAGATAAGGGATATGAGATTTGAATACTTCATGTTTCACTCACAGAGTCATATGCTTAAGTGGATATAGTTATCAGATGGTTGTGCGTTCAACCCCAAGATTGGGTAGTGTAAAAAAAGAAAAGGTCATATATTCTGGTTAGGTGAAATAGACTAGCAATATAAGAAGGGAGAATTAACTAATACAAAATATTCTTTGGCATAGAGCGAATTTTGTTTGTTTTTATTTTACACCATGTCAATTTTTTTGTTAGGTGTTTTTTTTTTTTCAGCAGAAAGTGATAATTTTTGGGGTGTTAAATATTTTTGGATAAATTCAACAAAAGAAAAAATGTTGGTTATGTCATAGTTTCTCACATTAAATTATCATTTTAATAATGAAAAAAATAAAAAATAGAATAATATATTAAATATTTTTGCAATTATAAAAAATAATAACTAATCCAATAAAGGGTATCCTCCAAAATGTTTTTTAAAAAATGCATTTCCATCAACATTCTTGCAAATATGAATTAAACAGCTTATCAGACGCCCCAGGCAGCTCTTTAACTACAATTTTGTGGCTCACATGGTTTTCCAGCCATAAGGGAATAGAATGTGATTATGTGAATTTTGAAAATATAAAATCTTGAAATACATCTTAAAGAATTAAAATGGATATTAAGATAAAATTTAAATTCATAAAATGTCAAATTCTTAGTTATTGTTTGAATCAAAGTAAAATTTAACAGTTATTGTTTGAAAAAAAAAAACAAAAAAAAAACGGCAAAACATTTTCCTCTACAGATTATTGGTATTTTTGTACCATTCTTTAAAAGAGTTTGAAAAGATCTATTTTTTTTTTTAATCAGTTCAACCCAAAGAAAGGCAATAATGCCACTAAGTTGAAAGGGGCTACTAGGAGAGAAAGACAACAAAAAGACTTTAGAAGAAACTAGAAACCCAATCCTAAACAAGAAAAAGGGATCTTCTATTTGTCATGCTTTTTCAGGATGTAGGTGATTATGGCTTCCCACCATTTCCTGTCTTTTGTAGCCTTTAATAGATTGTCTTTTTGTTATTTCTCTGCTATAAATTGACTATATTCTCCTGTTATCTATTTAAGTAGGTTTAAGTAGCTCACTGAGTAGGTTATGCATTGTTTTCCTCAGTCCCTCTTGCCTTAAATCTGTTCTGTGAGTATCAGATTTTCCAAGCCCTCTTTCCTCATTAAGTGTCCTAGAAATGTCAAATGTCAAGAGTATTTGAGAAGGGTATTCTCCTCCACTATCTCAGTGGATTGGATAATAGGTTTGGTTCAAAATTTCCCAAAGTTTTAATAGACACCTGAAGAACTGTTACTATGTAGAACATGTTTTTGAGGGTCAGATTTTCTGAGGTGGAAAGCTTAAATACTACAAAAAGGTGTATACAAATAATTAATCTAGATAACAGTAAGATAAAAAAACATTTAACTCAAATTTGGAAGGGCAAAGAGGAGAACAGGAAGATAAAAGCAAAATGAGGTAACAGTAGTATAAAGTAGTGAAGAGTTGTTTGTACATTTTTTTGACTAATTTTTCTTTTCATCTTATTTTTGCTGCTTTTTTTATTAGAACAATCTCATGGTTTTATATTATACAAAAACTAATCAAGCAGTCTGTGTAAGAAAAATAAAACACTTCAAATGATATTTGAACTCATATTTCTTATCTTTGGAAGCCTGTTTGATACGGATAACACCTGACCAATGAGGCTAGATAAGATAACTGAGGTCATTCTTCAAGTGCAGGCAGAACTACTTTACTTATCTATTTTTTTTTATTTCCATATCAGAGACTTTGGCAAATAAATCAATAAAGTATAATTGCTTATCATTCAATTTCTTCTTTTTTTTTTTACTCTCCTTCATAGGAGAGTAATTACTATTACTTATATTACATATAAGTAATAGTAATGCTTTAAATAAGAAATTCAGATGATTGCATCTTCTAATATTAAGAAATATAAAAACAAAATTAATTAGGAAAAAATATTCAGTTGTTAATTAACCAAATTCTGTTCTCTTTATTTTTGTGAAGTTAATCTTTCCTTCTCATGATTTAATGAGGACATTGACAGCATTTAAATATTTTTTTATATTTTTAAAATACTATTGCTATTAAAGACATAACTAGGTCTTTTTTTTTTTTACTCTTTTGAAATATATTTTTGTAAAGTAGTTTTAGTTTAAAATGTCTTCAACACAAGCATTTTTGCTGACAGAACCATTCATGGATAAGTGAAACTGCAGTTTTCGAGGATGATGACATCCAACTGTATTCAATTCTTTTGTATTAATAAGGCATCACTCCAAAATTAAGAAAGAAATTAGTAAATTTATATATATATATATATATATATATATGGCAACACCAAGTGACAAGCCTGTTTCATGCTTGGACACAACTTTCAGGCCATCCATAGTTTTCTTGAAGAAAATAGCAACAGAAAGAACATATACTTTATTAAAAAAAAAAAAAAAGCTGAAATTCCTTGGACACCTAATGAAAGTGGTGGGATTCGAAAACTTAACCTTTACAGAACATATTGAGGGTAAGAGAGCTAGGGGAAGGCAACAAGCCACTTGACTGATGAGTAAATGAATGGATGGTGGAACAGGGAGGGGAGGTGGCAAAGAAAGAAAAACTGCTAAAAGTTGGATGTGGAGTGGTGTTGATCTTAGTCTACTCTGACATGTTCTATCCAAGATAGTGAGTACTTTCAACCATAAATATAGCATACATTAAAACTAATATATATAGGGATTTACAAAATATAGTGTCTATAATGCAATAATGTATACATAAGGGAAACATCACTAAAATCTAAAAGTACGTATATACGAACAAAAAAGAGACTTACGTTTGGACGTATGTTCCAACTCTCTCATATTACATTGAAATAACATAGGACACAATTTTAGTTTCTCAAATGCCAGTTTAATTAAAAAAGAACATAACCCTTTAAGGAGGAAGTACTTTTTAAACATTAATAATATTACTATCAACTATAAACACACGATTAAAACATTACATTACTTCCAAATTTTTTCATAAATACATAATTCATGAATCCAAAATACCAATAGATATTATTAAACAAGTTAAAGAAAGTTCTTTGTATTCTTAACAATGTAATATTGTTTTTCCCCTATATGAAGCAGATTCTATAATTTAATTATGTTTTATCCATATTTCCCTATTATTATCTATATTTTTTCTTACTATTATTATATATTTTATAGTTGTTTATTATTATAATTATTATCACCATTAGTTTTATTATTATTTTTATAATTTTATATTTCTATTTTGTTTTATTATTTACTATTATTTATTATGGTATATCATTTATACTGATTAATTGTAATATTGCAATGATTTAGTATGGTAAATTATATGTACGTTTCTTATTTATATATTATTACTTAATTATGTTATTGTAATAATTTTAATACATAGATATTTAGTATGTTATTATTTCATTGAAAGATTCTAACTTAACATTATTTTTAAAAAAATATCTTTGTTTATAAAACAAAGTTTGCTTAATACTTTTATACATTATTTTCACTAGAATTTTTAACAGAAATATATTTTGTTTATGATTCATACTTATATATGCACACATTCATACATGATTCTTTCATAAACATACATTCATACATGATTCTCTCACATTATTTAGAATAGAAAATCATTCCGTCACTTGACACATGTATACCTCATTTCACATATTAACTTTACTGACTCAAACGCACACATTCACACATGATTTCTCTGAACACACACACATTCATAACCGATTCTCTTATTTTATTTTTAAAAAAATTTGTTCCATCACTTGACACGTGTGTACAATACTTGTTACATATTTTGAACGGAAATGTATTTCATCGCTGTCATTCATATTTACTAATGTTATCAACATATACACACAGTTTGTCTATGGTTTGGATTCACACAATTTTCGCTTACATATACTGACATTCATAATAAACATCTAACGTTTTTATAACGCGTTGACACACAAGTTCTTTATTTTCTACATTTAATATTCATGCATTGCTTTATCACATGTGATACCTCTCTGACCAATGACACTATATCGCAATCCACATGCTGTCCCTTGGATTTTCAAATTATTTTTCTTTATTAAATCTCTGAAGAAGCTTGTTAAAGTGAAACATGTTAGATTACACTTTTTTCCTACTTGTTCTTTACTTATTTTATTCATCATATATATATATATATATATATATATATATATAAAATTTGCTTTTTATTTAAAACTAGCCGTATAGCCCGGTGTTGCTTGGGTGTAATGAAAGCTTTAAAACTAATCCATGGTCCTGGAGCTCAGACGAATATTTGTATGGAGTTTGGTGAGAATCGGATAAAAGTTGGGGATTTGTATAAAGGAAATACAGACAGATAAACAGACACACACACGCAAACATCTTGCCTTTTATATATATATATATATATAAAAATTTTCTGCACTATTGTAATAAGTGCAACCTTGAAACTTCTGAATATCGTTTCTTATGTCTTTGTCTATGAATGTATCAAATTAGATTAAAATCTTCCCACTCCTATAACCTGATTTTTTCAATTATCAATTTTCGATATTTATTGGGGGTACCTCAACACAAAACCTAGCTGAGAACACTCGCAGGCGCTTATAGTACAACTGTATAAATTTTCAAGAAAATCGGTTCAGCCATTTTGGAGTCAATAGGTAACGGACACACACACACACACACACACACATACACATATATACAAAGTTCCATTTATAAATAAGTTTAGATTTAGATATAGGTAACAGACACATACACACATACAAAGTTCCATTAATAAATAAGTTTAGATTTAGATATCGGTAACAGACACACACACACACATATACAAATTTCCATTAATAAATAAGTTTAGATTTTGATATAGGTAACGGACACACACATACAAAGTTCCATTAATAAATAAGTTTAGATTTAGATTAATGTAATAATATAGTTTACATTGCGATATGGAAATTTCTGTTTCAATATTGTTTTTGTGAAAATCATTTTCATCTGAATATAAGAAACAATACATTTGTTATTTATGGATGTGGGAAGACAGAAAAATTTAAGATTTATAAATTATGTTGCTTATATTCAAATGAAAATCATTTTCACAACAACGAGCTAACATTGCCTGATAATGAGGTAAAAAAAAATATCAAAACATAGAAATTTCCATTAAACTATATTAATTTTGAATAAAAACAAATTTAATTATATTATGCTCTACAATATTTGTTGCATTGAGCAATTTTTTAAAAAAATGTAAATGCTGGAGAACTCAGAATTTTAAAATTGTTGGTTCTCTTCACCTGGAGATTTATATATATATATATATATATATATATATATAAACTTACACATTTTTAGTGGTTACTTATATTTGAGTAGATGTTTAAGTCATAAATTTTATTAATAAATAAAATATCTATTACTTCTTTAAAAATTGCTTTGTTAACGTTAGGGTATGAAATGGAGCAGATATGAATGTTTTGAGAGTTTAAGATTTGTATTTATAAGGCATTATTCAGCTTTGCTTGATTAACAATACTCACTGTAGCTGAGCCAGTATAAGCACATCAGATCTAATGACAGTCCCTCAAATCTGCCAATGATTGAGGGACAGTTTTGTATCCTGCTGGAGAGTGCATATTTTTCTTCAATGAGATTTCTCAAATATTCAAGCCATTAGACAAAAATAAATATACTGTTTAATAAATAAATAAATGGAGTGCCTACTCAAATATGGTTAACCACTAAAAGTAATGTTTAAAGGAATAAAATATGTTGAACAATCAATATCTCACCTTTAGTGTGTGAACCCTTCCTCTGAAGAACAAAAATAAAGAAGAACGTGGAAAGTCCCTCTCACGACTTTTAATTATGTTTTCTGCATCAGGAATACCTGCAAATAAAATTGGAAAAAATAAAAACTGAAATAAAATATAAAAGCTCGAATATAAGTTTCAATATTTTTTACATCTTTCATCAGCCAAGGATTTACACTGATTTAATTTTGAAATACAAAAGTACAATATAGATAAAAATTCAAAATTCTTGCAAAGGGAAAATTTTTTAATTATCTTCTCTTTACTAGAAATTTAAATTACAGTTCATCCTCTTATATAACAGTGAATGGTGGATAATCTTCCTACAGATGAAAACTAGAGACCATAGAAATATGGTTTTGCAGAAGAAAAAAAAACTGGGAATTTCGTGGAGAGGTATATAGGTTTTAATAAAAACAGTTTACACCAACACAAGAGCCGTTGCGTTTCAGTATTTCCTTATTAGCACCTTGACAGGCAGACAAGGTGCTAATAAGAAAGTACTGAAAAAGAACAGCTCTTGTGTTTCTGTAAATTATGTTTTTATTATAAACTTATAATAAAAATATTACCATATATAATGCTCTACTAAGTATTGAGCACTCTAAATAAGTAAATCACTACAAGCAATAGACTGCTAACTCATTATTTTGTACTACCTCTAACATATATATATATATATATATATATATAGCATTTCAACACCAAAACAATCAATGTCACAAACATATTTTTCAATCATTTCACTGAGACAAGGAATTACTGAGTGTGAAAGAATATGGAAAAAAGTAAACATTGAGGAGAGATAATTAAAAAAAAAAAAGCAAACAGGAATTAAGGAGACAAAAGATAATTGACATTGCATTTAAATTTTTGAAGATCCAACTTGACAGAAAATCAAGAGACTGAAAGAGATTTCCACAGGTAAGAAGTGCAATGGAAGAAACTTCTAAAATAGAACTTAGTTACATATTGCTATTTAAAAAAAGTGATGAAACCTAGCAACCAATATAGTAGAGTTTAAATGTGTAAAGTTGAGGTATCAAAGAGGAAAAGCTAGTTGGAACAATTACCATGAAAATATACAATTAGACATCATCTTACAAACTCCTAATTTTACAAACATTAAAATAAAATTCTAAGCCAGCCATAGGAAAGTTATGATAGTCTGCTAGAAAGTTTTTATGATAACTCCTGTAGTATGTAAGTTCCCACTTCCATGTTGAGCCACAGAGATTGTTGCAATGCATCTGCATCGAGCAGAATGTGATTCTCTCCTGTTATGCATACTTGCAGACCTTTTATTGTGAATTATTCATTTCATGATATCTATACAATGTTAGAAATTAAATAAAAAGTAAAAATCCTTAATGAATAGAAGAGAAGAGAAAGAATATAACTTTGGAAATAAAATATGAAATTAAAGAATATGGGCAAAACTGCCAAATTATAAACAAATTTTGTAAAGTCAATTCAGTTATAAAAAACAAAGGAAAATCAAATTGATAAAACTATTGTTCCCTCTAAGTGCATAAATGTGAAAAAGATTCAGTAAAAAGCAACTGAAACTTTTGAATGCAAAATCAAAATTATGAAAGAACAAAAATTGTTACAGATTTAATGAAAGCACACGTTTACTATTGTGATATTCATAGTGACATGAGAAATGATTTAAAGCAAAGCAGAGGAAGAATAGAATACGTCAGTCAAGTTCCATACAAGATACACGCTTGGTCGATCATGTCTCTTTATTCATGACTGGCTAAGCAAAAGATTTTCTTGCAAAAGTTGTCATTTCTTTCTGCGATAGACTAGTTGACAACCAAGGCTATAAAGGTTCAGTTTGTTCTGCTATTCATCCCATAGCTGGGGGCAGTAGAGATAGATTCATACCTTTCCTAAGAATATTTATATGTAAGTGAATATAATAAACTCAACTGGAATTCAAACTCAGCTTTCCAATTTCTCATTTCAATCCATTACACCACGGATCCCATCATTAGCATCAATAAAAGATTAATTTAAAGTGATTAACAGATTTACTTTTATCATAATAATTCACAATGCCTTGTTAGCAGTTAGTGAGATTTCCTTCTCTAGACCAGAACCAGTAAATTCTTGTCACAGCTGAAGATTTATTTATTTTAATTCATTTCACCCCAGGCAAGGAAAGACCACCACTAGTGTGCAGAGGATTACAGTGAGAGAAAAGACTGAGTACAGAAGGTATTGAAGAAAGGATAAAAGATGAATGGGATTCAAGAAGATAGATGGCAATTGACATTGCATTTAAATTTTTGGTGATTGTACTATCAAGGAAACAACTAAACAAAAGTGAGTTCTACAGGTGGGAAGTGTGAAAAAAGAAACTATTTGAGTAGATGGCTGTTACATTTAACTGTTTCAATGGTAAAAGGGTAAAACCTAGATACCAATCTAGTAGCATGCTTAAATTCATGTAGAAGAAGCGCCAGAGACAAAAAAACTCATCAGAGAAGTTGCCATGAAAATATTTATAGAAAAGACAGAGGGAAGCCATGTCATATCAGTGAGAAAGTGACTGATGCAGTCAAGATGCAAAGTCAGGACCAATTACCTTGCAGATACTTCTTTGGATTATGTTGAGAACCTCAAAATGAATAGCAAGAGCACCTGACCAGATATGGCAACAGTATTCAAGGCATGGACAAACGGTAGATTTATAAATGTGCAAGATGAATTCTGATGAGAAAAACTGACACAGAGACCCAGCCTTCCTAGCAGTAGCTGCAGCTATACATATTTTATTATTTGGTTAAACATTCATGAATCTAGCATGGCAACCATCACAGTCCTGCATCATGGTTGGAAAGTCATTAGAGAGGAATTCTGTGTCATAACATAGCTGGTCAATGTAGGTTGTTGCTGAGTGACCAACCAGTCTTGCTCTATGTTCTTGCTCAAACGCAGCTAAATACAAAGAAGAAAAAAAAATATTCCAAACACATTACATATTGGTGTCTTATGGATTGCTGCACTTGTACTTTTCAAAAACTACCATTCTCCCAATGACTTATGTGATTTGAAAGCTTGGGAAAACACAAGATTAGTTTTAGCCTATCTATACACACAGCAATCAGATTTGTGAAAGGATATTCATACATTAGAAAATAAGATCATTAAAGATAATAGACACAAAATCCAAATGTTTTCCATTCACTACCAACTGGTATAATGTTTCTTATCCACTTTATAAACAGCTAACTTCCAGGTGCAACACTTAGTGCTACCTGAAATCTTATTATGATAGAATGTTGATCTAAATCTATAATGCAGATTGCAAGACCAATAGTTCCACACAGGATACAAATCAGGCAATATGTGAAACTAGAAAAAAGTTTCATTACAAAATAAGCATCAACAACATTTCCAGTTTAGAAAAACAAGATAGTGACATTTATGGAGTAATAAACTGATCATTCACTCTTGTAATATAACCAGGGAAAATCATATAAATTGAAATCAAGTTGATAAACAAAGGAAGCTGAACAGCCTGGAAAATGATATATATTTATACATGAAAAAGAAAAGAAAAAATAAAAGAAGATATCACAATGCAGCCACAAACATAATCCTTCATTTTATATGCATATATTGTGCACCAGAATGCTTTCTCAGTGATGTCTATTCCGAAGTCATAGATAGTTCCAGGTCTCCATGGCATCAGATTTCCTCTCCATGGGCCCAGCCAAGAGCAATCATTTCTCACAGAATTACTGTGAGTGAAAGATAATGAGAAAATTTTAGTGAGTAGAAAGGACAATAAAAGAACAGTTTTCAGGAAGATGGTGATTAACATTGCATTTAAATTTTTGAAGATTGTAAGAGGCAGGGAAGCAAGAATCAGAAGAGAATTGCACAGACAGGAAATATGAGAAAAAAACTAGAATAGAACTTACAGTTATATCAATCTAGTTCATTTCTGAGAAGTTTTATTACACTTGTAGTATTAATAATATTTTAATTTCTTAGATGAAGCATTATTAATTATAAGGGTGTATTTAAAAGTTCTTAGTCTAAGTTAATTCCCAAAATTTAAATAAAACAGATTTATATATATTTTTGTAGAGAGTCTTTTCAGCACCATTTCCTTTTATTAATTTTAGAATTTTTTTTGTAATTAATTCATCTATTATGTTTGTATCCTTACTTGTAATGTTATTTGAATTTCTTTGAAGTGTTGTCAATTATTCATTTTTATTAGTTATTTCTTTCATCTTCATTCCATTTGCTTTTTACCACAATTCATGAGTCATTTTACTTAATAATGATGTCAGAGTTGTGATCAAGTAAATAACCATATATATGGAAAATTAATATAGTTTTATAGGAAATAAGCAAGACAATTTTGAAACAATTACCAAAATACAAAGAAAATGATAACTTTTGTTTGTGAATTGGGTTTTTCAAAATGACTTTACTTTTGTATTGGCTGATGGACAAAACAAGTGCACACACACACACACATATATATACACACACAAATATGAAATAGCCTGATTATGTCCAAGACACCCTAGACTTAGTTGATTCAATGAGAATTTATCTGAAAGATAGGTTTTTGATAAAGTCTGACATTTGTGGTAGTACTTCCTTGTAAGTCTTCATAACATCTATGATGTTATATCTGGCAAGTGGTTTGAATGCAAATGACTATATTTACATAAAGTCCATCATATAAAGAATAAAATAGATTATTTTACACAAAAAATATATTTATTTTTCAATAGATTTCCTTACAAGTGTCCTTAATCCAATGCCTCTCCCATTAATCATATAAAATGAACATAACTTCAGATCAAAATTCAGTTAATAAATTGTCAGACCTGTGTGTGGGTGTGTGTAATAAAATACTAAACAAGAAAACTGAAATAATGGTTAAGTACAGACATACAAACAACTTACTTTGGCATCTAAGCACTAATTAAAAAAAAAAATTAAATAACTAAATAATGAAAAAAAAAAAAAAAATGTACGTATATATATATATATATATATATATATATATATACACACACACACACACTCTAACAAACCCACCTTCCATAATTAATGCCCTAATATTTAAGGCATAAAGACAAATAAAAAAAACTATTAGCAACTAAACAAAAATGCAATGACATAAGCAAATATTATTTACTTTACCATCTATACATTAAGTGTGTGTGTGAAATTAAAAAAAAAAAAACAGTACGATAGGTAAATTGTCACCATTTTATATTTTTAATTTTGCACATGCATGTTTTTTTTTTATTTTGCAAACTGCACATTGTAGTAGGGTAGGTTGAGCACCGTCTGTGAGAAAAAGCGCACTATGATGCAATTCACTCTTCCAGAAATTTGGAAATGACATGCTGTACTGCTTGGCATCTACACTGAAAGCTCCAATATTGTTTGGTGTCAATCTGAGGGCAGTGCAAAGGATTCGGAAAGAGTTGGATGAGTCTAATAGTGATTATAAAGGTGTTTGGAAGATCACTAGTGATGGTGATATTATCTCCATTCATCTTCCCACAGAGCCTCAGACTCAACACAGAGACCTATATCAAGTGCCTTAAAGACAGTGCTGCCTTGGGTCAAGAGGATGGTTGCTGGAAGGCTCCATGTCTAGCAACAGGATTCTGTACCATGTCACACAAGCAGGAGAGCCCAGTCATAGCTGTCAGACAATTTCTGTAACCATATCACACATCTGGCCATTTTACTCCCCAGGTTGCAACTCTCGATTATTATGTGTAGGGTGTAGTTGAGTGAGCGACCAACAAAACTCCTTGTAATACCAAAGATAAACTGAAGGAAAGGATCATAGCAGCATTCACCAGCTTAAACAAGGAGACCATCCAGAAGAAATGCAGGAGATTCTGAAGTCGTCTGGAGTCTGTGGTTGAAGCCAATGGCAATTTTATTGAATAAATTTACTCTTTAGTATTTCATGATATTTTTGTGTAATTTTGATAAATATACCTGTTAAAATGAGATATCAGTGTTATTTTTAATTTTTGTGTAATTTAAACAATTTATCTATCACACCCTGTATATATGTGAGCGCATGCATTGTGCATAATATATATAATACCTCTATAAACCTAACCTCCCATAATACCCTAACATTTAAATACCACAAAGTTAGATAAAAAAATTGCTTTAGCTTTTAATCATTTATTAATATAAATGTACAAATTCATATGTATGAAAGTAAGTATATGTATATATATTCAAATAACGAATAAAATTTAATTATAAGCATAATTTCCTATTTTTAATACCCTAATACTTAAGATGCAACCAAATTAAATAAAAAAAAAAAATAATGGGTAATTAAAGACAAATATTTACCTTATTTTTTTAAATTAATTATTTAAGTAAAATTAAGAGCAAAGACACGATGACACCAGATTTAAGATTGAGTGTCAGAGATAAATGTAACAGAGTGAAAGGAAAGGGCATAAAAACCAATAGGACGAGAGTATAATGAGATGAGAAAAATGATGAAGAGGAGAAATAACCATAACATTCTACACAAATACAAATTCATGTACACACAATGAAAAAAAGAAAAAAGAAAAAAAGAAGCATAATAGAAAACAAATCAACCTTACAACAATAAAAAGTACATAAATTATTTTTAATAGAAAAATAATGACAATGAGAAAATAAGCATCTGTCCACATGTCAGGTGGTACTTCCTGACATGGGGACAAAACGATTACTAAAACGGTCCGTCTATGAAACTCTGGAGTTAAGGTACTGAATATAACATCGATCAGCTAAATGATAAATTTTCCATTTGTATTAAACCTACATGTGTGTGTTAAAATTACCAGTCCCATTTTTTAAGAAAATATACAAACTGATCTATAGATTCAAATTTTGACTTATTAAAAAAATAAAATAAAAAAAACATTTGCATATGTGTGTGTGTGTGTGTGTGTGTGTGTGCAAATGGTAATGGTAAGCTGTTTCCTTATAAAGAAGCATTCAGCACTGACCAAGCAGCTTGTACTACTTTGGTTGAAATTTATAAAATCTTTCTCTTAAAACAATTTTTCGGTGAAATAGATTTCTCAAAGCCCACTAGTTGTTCTCACTCTCCAGTATTGATGGGATTTCTTTCCTAATTTTTATTTGAAGTAGTGTAGAATGTTAACATCTAGATTATGCCATAATTTTCTGAGTTACATGTGATCTTCATTTTAGTAATTCTTAAAAGTACATTACTCAGTATTAAATAAACCCATTGGTATTGTTAAATAAAATTTATGGGTAAATCTAAACTTATTTATAAATGGAACTGTCAGTGTGTGTATGTCCATTACCTATAGACTCCAAAATGGCTGAACCGATTTTCTTGAAAATTTACACAGTTGTACTATAAGCATCTGCGAGTGTTCTTAGCTAGGTTTTGTATTGAGGTACCCCCCGATAAATATCGAAAATCGATAATCGAAAAAATTGAGTTATAGAAGGAGTGGTCCGATTTTAATCAAATTTGATATACTCATAGACAAAGACATAAGAAATGATATTCAGAAGTTTCATGGTTGCAGTTCTTACAATAGTGCAGAAAATCGATTATATATATATATATATATATATATATATAAAAGGCAAGATGTTTGTGCATGTGTCTGTTTATCTGCCTGTATGTCTGTATTTTTTTCAGCCCTTTTATTTTAGTTTTTGCTTCGAGTTTGGCTCTAAGTAAGTATAATTGTAGTTCTTAGTCTCAGCAATGATACCATTTACTCAGAGGACTTATTTAGCCTTCAAAATTCAGTTTACAACGAAAAAAAATTATTTGATATCGATACCAGGAAATCAAAATTTGACTTACATCCATTCATTTTTCATTCAGTCTACAGTTTTGCTTTCACTGGAAACAACTATTGCTTTTTAGTCTTTCATGCCAACATCCAAAGAGTCTGAGTTCCAGGACCATGGATTAGTTTTAAAGCTTTCATTACACCCGAGCAAGGCCGGGCTATACTGCTAGTCTGTTATATTTCAATGTACATTCATATCATTACATTAGGCAAATAAATATCAAATTCTTATTTAAAACATCTAACATTAATCCAATCAATTAGTGAATCTAATCTACAAGAGGCAAGATTCATAATGCAATGTAGACAGAACGCTATGATAATAAAAAAATGGAAATGGGACATTAGTGCATACAGACCATGTAAGTTTACAACATGATAACAATGAAGAAATATACAGTGAGCCTGTAAGTAATAAAAGTGAGACTGTCATGTCAATACAAGATAAATATGACAGTGAAATCAAGATCTATATAAACTCTGTAAACAAACAATTGTTGAAGGAACATTCCTATGAAAAGAGATCACAATCTCCTATATCTAGACAATCTCTTAAGAGGGAAGAACATAGAAGGGAGACAAAAGCTCCCAGAAGAAGTACCAGAAAAAACAAGGGGTTGAAAACTCTTCAGTACTGGGAGATGAGGTGACTCATTTATAGTTACCAAGATTATTAATAGCTACAGCTATTACCCATTGGGCAGTTGAGTGCTTACCATTTCCTTTGAGTTAGTAATACAACACAATATTCAATAAATGTTATGTATGTTATGTATACAGACAAATTAAATAAGTCAAATGACAAGAAAAAGGAACAAAAGAGTTCATATGTTGTGATTCATTGTTATGCCAATGTTATTCAAGTAAAATTTTAGGGATCTATTTTAGTTATTAAGAGGGAGCAGAGGTACACACAGCTGGATGTGTTATTGTCCAGATGATAATCTGGATAAAATGTGATGTCCAGTTTACAAAATAAGACATGATTTTGATTAAATGTTAAACTTTAAAATATTTAACTCTCTCCTTCTCATATCCCAGTGCCAGTGTTAAGCAAATCATTACAATACAGAGTAAATATTTAAATTATGTAATAGTCACCGGTAAGGAAAATATACACACAGAATTTTAGTGCAAAAGATTTGTCACTTTAACTGAGCGGGTTCATGTTGACCATCAGCGCTCTATCTCCATGCTAATATCAAGCAATTTATGCTAAAAAACCTGCTTGCCAAAATGCTTTTTATTAGTTTATGAAAAAAAAACAGCAAACTTGATGCTAAACATTATTATAACTCAATGTGTGTGTGTGTGTGTGTGTGTGTGTGTGTGCGCACATGCATGCATATGGAAACAAGTTTGTTTAAAAGTCTTTATAAAAAATTTCAAATTTACACATTTAAAATTTTAGTGTTCCAACATTTTCAGCATGTCCTCTATGCATAATTTATAACCAATATTTGCATCTTTTTTATATCCTCTACCTCACCTTCTAATGAATGTGTAGTCACATCACCAGTCCAATGATGTCCTAAAGATGAAACATCACACAGAAAATTTTTTTTCACATTTAGTCATTAATTTTCCTATATATCTGGGGAAGTTTGTCACACACGCTTACACACAAATATCCTTGGTAACTATGAATATATCTCTTCTCCCCCAACCTGCAACTAAGAGTCAAATAGGTGGGCAGATTAGCCTCAGTTGACAACCACTCTAGAAGTTCGACTGAATTCAAATCGAAGAATGGCTGTTTCGAGACTTTGTGGCACACAGCAACCTATGTATTTGTTATCAGTCTTTTTAAAAAGTTTGAATAGTTCTTCATAATCCTTTGAGGCTATTATCAAATCATGTGTGGGTATTCTGGTGGACGAGTTTCAAAACTGAAATATTAGGTCTTTATATATGAAAAGACTGAGGAGAACCCATTATATATATCTATATTAACCCAACATTTTTATTCCTTCAAATATGGACACTTCATATTTGAAATAGATGCTATTAAACAGCATATATATATATATATATATATATATATATATATGAGATGGCTTTTGATTCATTAAACAAGTATGATCATTACTGATAAGTTTTACATCTACTAGGTTTTGGAATTCAGTTTTCCTTCTAGACTGATTGCCAATCAAAGCTGAAGATTCCAGTTTGCTTTACTATTTAATCCATAGCCAAGGAATAATAGATGTTGAGACGTTAGTTATATGTAAGATGTTATGCATATGTAAGATGTCCAAATTAACACTGAGGCAGATGGTATATCAGAATTTGCCTTATCTGAGGCAGATATCTTATCAAAAGATTTGGCCTATTGCACCCAGTAGACTAACTAGATACCAATCCAAATATTCATCTGTTCCTGCAGATGATATATACATGTACACAAAATATAAATGGATCCTTGAGGAAGGTATGTGCAATAACTGCAAGACCTTATAAAAAAATAAATAAACAAACATTCAGACAGAACTGATTATTTAAAAGAGAAGAAACTCATAGCATAGAACTAACATTTTCAAGAGTAGAATGGATAACATTAAATTACTTTGGATTACTTTAAATGGTTAGAAACAAAATTTTTTCATATTTACAATAAGTTGTGTGTGTGTGTGCGATTTTGTAACTTCCATTAGTCCGGCCATCACATCCTCTAAAATAGTGATACATTGATCAATCGAATAAAGTTAATTCCTAAAACATCTGAATATCCTTCCAAATGAACAGGAATCCAGCCTCCAGTTTACTCTGCACTTGGAAGAAATATAACAAATCAGTCAGTCAGTTAAGTGCCATACGTGAAACACGCTTTGGCAATCATGTCTCGAAAGAGATATGACTGACTGGGCAGAAGATTATCCCGCAGTAGGTTGCCATTGCTTTCTGCGGTAGACTGGTTGCCAGCCAAGGCTATAGAACCCAATCTGTCCTGTTATTTAACCCATAACTGGAAGGAAGAAACAGATTAATACCTTGCCCAAGGATATTTGCACATAAGTGAATGCAATGAATTCAACTGGAATTCGAACTCGGCTCCCCGATTTCTCATTCCAAGCCAATATCTACGCACCACAACGCACATCCATAAACAAATCACAAAGCCAAAAAAGTTTAAAAAGTTGGAATTTTGGCTCCAGAAATAAGTATATATGCATGACAGTTGTATGTTGCATGCTCAAGAATAAAAAATCTAAAGAATTTATTCTTCACTGTTAAAAAGGGGAAAAAAAAAAAAAAATTCATAAGTATTGTTTACCATGAAGTCCTATAAAATTAAAGAAATTATTAAACAGTGAAGTAAGTTTCTTGCCAAAGTATTTTTCCAAACAAATCAGCTTATTCGAATTTCATGGATTGGTTTGCGAAATTGAATGAAAGATTTCATAAATCTCTATGAAAAATGTTAGAAATAATTTCAACAATAATGAATACTGTCAGGATCTTAACATGCTGATGAGTGTTGCCAATAAAATTCTAGATTACACAGACAGAAAATATAACCAAATGCAATTGTAAAATTATTTAAATATTACTGTCATTTTTTGATAAGAATTGGGTTAGGTTTCTTTCAATATTTTTGTTTTGGTTTATGTCATATCAACATTTCCAAGTTATTTAATTTCAAATTGTCATTTTGAAAAACATTCGATAGGAAGACAGGTCACAAGTTAAAAAAAAGTAAATATAAGTACAGCAAACAAGAGGCTTTCTTTTTGGTGTGTGTGTGTGGGGGGGGAGAGTCCTCTACACAGTGCACTTGACTAAAAACAGGGCAATTTGATATTTTTACTTTTAGTTTTAATGATTTAAAAAAAAAAAAAAAAAATCTTACATGCAATGCCAAAGTCAATTGTAGAGATAAAATTCTTACATAACAGAAAATATGACTAATAGGATTACAAAATACTTAAATTCAGCAGTATTTTATTTTTTAAGCAGTACACGTAAGATAGTATTCATATATTTCAGAATCACAAATACATTATACAAGGTCCTGGGTATGACTAAACTGCATCCAGCAGCAAGGCCTCTGATCAAATCAAGAGGTTGTGAGAAGCATAGAACCACCTCTTAATTGCTGTTTTAAAACAGGTCCACCCTGACCCAGAGTAGTAGCACCTGTTAGGGTCCCAGCTATGGACAAATAGTTACACTCCAAACAGGGGTCAAAACACTATGAAAGTACAAAAATAGTCTTTTATAGAAAAATATACATTTTTGAAAAAGAATTATCATCAGCAATAAATTTTTGAATACAAAACTAGAAGATTCTAGATTTCTAAAATAAAAAATAAAATAAAATAAAACAACTTTTTCATCAAAATCTGACTAAATCAACCTTCTCACTATAACTGAACATAAAAAAATAAAAAAAAAAACCTTAAACTCCACCATTTTGGTATTAAATAACCCACAGAGGTTGATATGCTGTTAAACAAAACTCAATCTCAAACATTATACAATCAAGAGAAAATGCTTGTAAATTTATTTATTTATTATTTAAAAAAAAAAAAAAAAAAAAAAAAAAAAAAAAAAAAAAAAAAAAAAGGATCAGTATCACCCCATGCAAGGTTGTAAAACCGCTAGGACACAAGGGGTCACAATGTGTGGAAGAATTAGGAACAGAAACATTAATAATGAGCAAGACGCAAGAGTAATCAGGATAACAGTGGATAGCGATTGCATTTAAATTTCTGCAGATTAAAATTAGCTACCAAGGGAGTTCCACAAGTGAGAAGTGCAAGAAAAACTGTTAGCATAGAATTTATAGTTACATCAAGCCAGCTCAACTGCAAATTCATGAGATCTCAATGCCAGTTTATTACTGCATTTGAATTCAAAGTGTCTAGGTAAAGAGTTCATTCAAACAATTACCATGAAAGCATTTATAGAAAAGGCAAAAAAAGCAACCTTATGGCAGTGGGAAAGTGACTGAAGCCAATCTGTCAGATCAGGACCAATAATACTGATGATTCTTTGGATTTTATCAAGAATCTCAAGGTAAATACCAAGGGCACTGTACCATATGTGGCAGTAATATTCTAAGGATGGATGAATGGTAGACTTGTAAAGAGATTCTGGAGAAAAAAATTGTTTCATACAACACATTGAACCAAATTTAATAGTAGCTGACTCAACAATAGCCAAGACTCATGTCAGCCAAGAACATTAGCCCAAGAAGGTGCTATTTGAGCCACTTTTCTGTAGGTTAGCATTAGCCATGCTGAAGGAAAGCAGAAAGGGATCTCTCAGATGATTAAAGTTTAGTTTTCAAGATGTTAAAATTAAAAAGCCATCTTTTGCCCTAGCTAATGATGGACTTGAGGTAGTTTTGATCACTGGCTACCATTTTGAGTGTTTCAGACTAATCAGCCTTACCATTGAGGCAGGACTAAATGATTGTGTCTTCAGCATAGATACCAAGTTGAAAGATGATGTCATTGGAAGGCTATTAATAAAAATTCAAAACAGGGTAGAACCAATAATGGAGCTTGTTTTTAATGAGACAGAAGATAGCAATTGATGTTAAGTTTAAATTTTTGAAGTGTGTAGGTGGTAGAGAAGAAAGAAATTTGAAGGGAGATCCACAGATGAGATGTGTGAGAAAAACTGTTAGAATAGAAGTGACAGCTGCATCTAGCTAGTTCAACAGTAAAACAATGAGAGGTAGTTGCTAATCTAATAGCACACTTAAATTCATATATTTGAGGCACTGTGTAGAAACAGTTACCATGAAAATATTTGTAAAAAAGACGAAGAAAGGCCATGCTATGTTGGTAAGAAAGTGATTGAAGTTAAAATGCCAGGTTATTATATTACAGGCTCTTTGAATTTTGTCAAGATTGAGGTTTTGCCAGATAGTTGAATAATTGTTCTTATAGCTTATCAACCTTTTGAAGGTTATTTAATTTTTTTCTTTTTTTGGAAATAATGATTTTCTGATACAAGTTCTACTACTTAACTCATGGTGGGGGAGAAAAGGTTGATTCATACCTTTCCCAAAGATATCTGCTCATAATATAATTCCAACTGGAATCGAACCTCAGCTCTTCAATTTCTCATTCTGAGCTATTATCCATTATGCCATCCACACATCCAAGCTTGTATCACTTGATATTCCAAAGTGATGTTTTCATATAATAAAGCATCAAGAAACTATTAAATGTTAAAGATGAAGCCAATTTGCAAATTCTTGTATGTCAACAACCAGATCAAGTATTTCCTATAGTTTACTAAAAGAAACCAAGAAAATCCTGAGCCAGGCAGCAAAAATGACAGCATAGTAAAAAGTATCAAACTAAAGATACACGTGAGAAGCCTCTTAAATAATGAATCGGTGAAATGTCAGTTATTATTTTGTAAATAGCCAGTCTGACAAGAATAAAAAAAAATGACAAACAAGTTGCAGTGTTCAGGCAACCAGTCAGATGGAATAAACAAAAATTCTTGGTTAACACTGTCAATTTCGATTCATATATATATATATATATATATATATATATAAGTTGAATGTTTTTATAAAGCCATTGTATTTATAAAAGCATCCAACCTTTTATATATATATATATATATATATAAAAATTCTATGACTTCTGTTAGTCCATCCATCACTCTCTCTAAAATAACCATACATTGACCAATCAAAACTAAAGTGCTGTAAGCTTGGATATGCAGTTGGTGTAATGGATAATGGCTCTGAATTAGAAATTGGATATTTTAGTTTCAATTTCAGTTGGGTCTGTTATATTCATATTCACTTATGTGCAAATACCCTTTGAGAAGAGTATGAACCCACCTCTTCTCGTCCCACCAGCTTTAATAGTACTTGTCTCAGTAAATAATTATTATCTTCAAAAAATTCTTGCCATCTAAAAATATTTTCTGACTTTAAATTTCCTAAGTTTGATAAGATTGTCTACTTCATGGTTTAAGAGATTTTTTTTAAAGTTAATTTTATATGACTTCATGGTAAACAATATATTTTAATAAAATTTCTTTTTTCCTGTTTAACAATGAAGAATAAAACTTAGTTTTCCGCAAAAAACTTAATGAAAACTTATTGTACTAAGCTACACACCTTAGTAAAACCAACTTTACTTTGTACCCACCTGCTTGTATTTCTTGCCAAAACCTAAAAAATCTTTTTGCACTACTCTACGCACCCTAGTAAAACCAATTGTATTTTGTACCCATTACATGTTTGCACCTCTCCCCAAAATTTGGTTTTGATTGGTCAATGTATGGTTATTTTAGAGGGTGTGTCAGATGGACTAACAGAAGTCATAGAATTCATAATATGTGGTAATCCTAATCAATTACCTATCTATGTACTGACCAGGCTTGATGTTGCTCAACTTTAGTGATTGTAGAAAAACCAGTGAATATTTAAATATATTAATCATGTTGCACTATTTCTACCCATGATTTATTTACAGGTTATCAACTTTTTGTGGGTTATTTAAAGCCAAAACATATTTTGAATTGTAAAAAATTTTTTTTTTTTTTTTGCAAGTAACAATGATTTTTCTTGATAAAGTCCCACTATTAAACCCATAGCTGGAGAGGCACCTATGGCAGACTGCAAACTCATGTGACAGTTTTCTTTAAGAATTTCAGTCATTGCAAGTTTTTTTTTTAGGTTTATATTATAGACCTACAAGTAACCAGGTTACCAAGAGATGGGTGTTTCTATTGAGACACCATCTCTCTAGATAGAAGTTATTTAACCTTGTTTAGTAATCTATCTACTCATTAAATGAGAACGTTGTACTAGTACAACCTTCAACAACTTTCAAACAGTTTTGTTTCTTCAATTTCACACACAAGGCTTGTGTCAACCTGTGGTATAGTTTTCAGGCACTTTCCAATAGTGTCACATTTCCACAAGTCAATATTATCAAGAATTCTTTTTTAAAAATTACCATGGTGAGATTTGAACCTGAGTCTCATAGTTGGGATGCTAATTCTCTAACAACAAACCTATAAATATGTTCAATCTTATTTTGACCTTACTTATAATTTATATCAAAGAAAACAAAAGACTAAATTATTTATTCTATAATATAAAACAATTTTATATATTTACCACTCACACAATGTGATGTAACTTTATTCATAATGAAAAGTTCCAATTTTATTGTAACAAGCATTATACAAACTTGGGTCAATATTATGCAAAGACTGATAAAAAATAATTGATAATTTGTCTATGTATTAATTGATAATTCATGGATTTGTAAGTGAATTAAGATTTATTAACTTCATTCCCTGAAAAATAAATAAATAAGCCCTAATTTAAGGGATTTAATTTGTACATTTTTTTGTCAAATGGGACATAATAATTAGAGTATTATGTTTTATTAGAGTGTGTGAATACATAAAGTAAGTTTATTAGCATAATTTTGACATTTCAGTCTTTCAAAGCTTTAAAGACTGGTAAATTTTTCAAATTCAGCAGTTAAAAGTGCTTATAAAAAATTTAATGAAATAAATTAAAAAAAAAAACTTTTTAGAAATTTATTGGCATTGGACAAGCAATGGTGGTAATAGCAGTTGTTGGCAAAACAGAAGTTAATCCTTGTTTGCATTCCATACAAGAGCCAGTAATTGTGTCCAATTAATTTGTATCAGGTGGTTAGGAACTTTTACAACAGAATTAATTAACAATGACTGCTTGAGAATACAAGCTAAGAAGTGTTAATCCGATCAGATCCTGCAAATATAATGGTGTAGAAAAACACTCATATTGTTGTTTTATCCTCATATATTGATGACGTTAAGAAAAAAAAAACCGGTGGGAACACTGTTTTTTATCGATCCTTTTTCATTTTTTCTTAAATTATCAGCCCATTCAGATATGTGCCTAGTGTAACTCATTGACATGGGAAGTGAAACTGGTAAGCCAAGTTCAAATTCTTGCTTACTCTGTTGCATTCACTTTCATACAAATTCCCTTGGAAAAAGCATGAATTTACATCTCTCTCTCTCTCTCTCTAAGTGTAGGTTAAATGGCAGTATAGGTAGATACAGCATTCTAACCTTGGATGACAACCAGTCTGACAAGGACTATTTTGAGAAAAAAAAAAAAAAGACTGGAGAAAGCAATGTGAAATCACTCAACTATCTTACACAAGTCATCATGCCAATTCAAAGAAAAAGTATCTGTTGCAAGCCATGATCACCTCTATTGCTCTGAATTTTTGCTCTGATGAGAGAAGAGGGATAAACTGGTTTTTAAGTCATATTTCGGTATTAGCAATTTACAGTAATATATCTTTTGTTGCCCCTCTTTTTTGTCATGAATGGCATTTTATTATACAAATTTTTATAGCTAATAAAGTTTAAAAAGTGAATACAAAAATTTTTTAAAATTTTACTGTAATTTTTATTAAAAAGAAAAGATCAAATTTATTTTTATTTATATATTTCAGTTAAATCAATTTTACACATTTTCACTAATTGATTTTCATGCTCAGCATGATTTTTCATACTTTAACAAATGTTCTTGATGCATTCATTTATTATATAAGTAGAGATGTCCAGTCCGTAAACGGTGAGGATAATCCAACAAGATTAACTTAATATAAATTAAGTGTTATATCTATATAGAGAGCTCAATGAATGTTATCCAGAGCAATATGATATTTATAAAGGAAAACTCAACACGTCATTTAAATTGGTTATAAATTATAATTCATTTCAATGAGCTTAATTAGCTCATTTCATCAGACCACACAATATTCCTTCCATTTGGTACAAAAAAATTTGCCGGAATAAACATTTTCTTTAACTGAAGAGAAGGATAAAAAAAATAAAGTATATATGGATATAGGTCAATATGAATGGGTGGGTTAGTTTATGGGGTCACACAAACACAATATCCATGGAATTTGAAGTTTCTTCAGAGGTTAACCCCTTCACTATGAACACTCCCTGCCAATCTGACGCCAATACCTAAGTCCTGACTCTTTTCCTTTTTTTCTTTTCCTTCTTATTTTTATTTCTATATTTTTTTTATCCTTCTCTTCAGTTAAAGAAAATGCTTATTCAGGCAAAATTTTTTGTACCAAATGGAGGGAATATTGTGTGGTCTGATGAAATGAGCTAATTAAGCTCATTGAAATGAATTATAATTTATAACCAATTTAAATGACATGTTGAGTTTTTCTTTATATATATATATATATATATATATATATATCTCAACTACACACAATTGAACAAATTTAGTCTTCATAAAAATTTTCATTTATGATTACCTGCTCTCATGTGACTAAATGTTGTGTTTGCTCATTTCTCAAATTCTCAATTGTATTTTGAACTTAGTTTATAAAGGAGAAAAAATAACATAAATGTAGTTAATTGAAGATTTGAAACAATCTTGATACAGAAAATATCTCTTGCATTGTTTATTGAAGCAAAATTAGTTCTTACAGTAGGATCCTATTTTTTTTTCATATTTAGAAATAATACAACTATCTAAATTAAAGCCTTTAACCGTCATATTTCATTCACAAGTCTAAAAATATGTGCTTAAATTTTGTCTATTTGTATATCCCTCATTAATTAAAATGTGACACCTTCTTTATTGGCACATGGTTCACCAAAAACACAGCTTTCTTCTCTCTCTGGTTGTCCAAAACATTCAATACCACAGCTGATCAATGAATTAGTCTCCTCAACTACCAGCCTGCTCTGCCCCACGTTGTGATTAGTTTGATCACAGACATGCCAAGATTCATCATCAGTATCCTCATTTCAGGCTAGTCTGAATAGAGTGAAGACATACAGTAATAAAAAAAATATATATATATACTGAAAAGAATGAAGAAAAAATATCAATTTATCTCGAGTATAATATACAATAATTTTGTTAGTAGTATTTTGCATTGTAACACCTTCTTCACCCGTCTGGCAACCCTCAGGTCAGATCCCGGTCGAGACAGCATTGATAGATGTAACACGTCAAGCCAGGCTGGCCATCTGTCTAATGTGACGATTCCAGTGGTGACACTGCCACCCAGCTTGTTGGTTGGTTCAATCGCTGTTGCTGGTTGTGACGTTCTCGTCCAAGGATGTCACAACAAAAGCTGGTTTACAAGACGTCTTTTGCAACAACGCGCCACCGTCCCACGTTGTGATTAGATCCCAGAGGTCGCGTTGTGCAATTTTAGTAGTCTCCTTTTTGAGCCAGTTCGGACACTGGTGTGCATTTGTGGTTTGAAAAAAAAAAAAAATAAACACGGCACCAAAAATAAATTAATAAAACAAATGAACAAAGTCAAGCATGCCTGGAGAGCTACGAAGAATGTCTTTATATATAAAAAAAAAACCCGATGTTTTTCTTTTCACAGGAGCAGACAATACAGTTGTCGAAAATAACAACACAGTTGTTGAAAATGCTGGTTACAACAGAGAGAGAAAGTTCACTAAAAGCATCATAGCTTCCAATCCTTAAATAAAATATCTTGTCTAAGTTTCGTTAGTGTTGAAGTAAACAGATCTCTTCAAATTTTCACTAAAGTTTTTTCACCTATTCTCTATCATCAGGGCTGTTAATTTTCTATGTAACTTCTAAAACAGCAAAGGCTTATTGGAGTTTATTGGAGTTTACTGAATACCGAACGAAGAATCAGAATTTTCGATTTTCCCATGACTAAAAAAAAAAAAAAAAAAAAAAATAACATTCTTCAGGAATTCATGTCGATTGTGCATTATTCCAAATTAACTTCCTGAGTTAACTTGTGGGAGGCTTCATTCAAAATTAACTCTTTAGCCATAAGTTTTCTGGTGGGCGACCAACCGTGGGTCATGGCTTTCTAGTTGGGAACCTTTTTCCCCCCAGTCGTTACATTTCCTCTGAATACTCCAAAAGAAAACTGAGAGACTGAGAAAAAAACTCTCAGAAACTGATTTTTTTCACCGAGTCCAGATTTTTATAACCAGTTTCGATCTTCTCTGGGGATCCAGCTGGCTCAAAACTCTCGGCCAATGAAATCGCCTTCCGCCCACTTGATTTACGGAAGGGGTTTAGCTCTACGAATGAGATCCCGCCAGCTCACATTGTATTTTGATTTTACAATTTCCCACAGATTCACTTGTTTACCAGAAAGTCTATCAAGGGACTTTTCGATTTTTTTAATGTAACATTATTTTGAGTATGGAAAAAAGTTAGCAGATATATAATTTGAAAAGACTTAACAACATACTGTGATTTTTTTAAGTGTAACTTAGTTTCTTCGTAACGTTATTCTGAAAGGAACTTTTGGTAATTTGCTATTAATGGGTTATAATATTTTGAGATTATCACATGAAATCAACGTACTAACAAATCCTTTGAATAATACACAATGCTCTCAGAATAATTCTCTTAATTCACTCAGAAACAATCTCATCAATGCCGCACAACACAGAACACACTCAGACTTCTGTCTGAAGGCTTTACATACTAAATATTTATGGTCACATGATCCCAGTAGCATAATTCATTCTATGGTTATGTTTGTTGCCTTGAAATACATGTTTGACCACACGTGTCAGTATCGACACTTTCTTCCTACATAACACTTAAATGTGGTACAAGGCTGAAAACAGAGGACACCCAGTGTGGGTAGAACTCACTACTCAGTTATAATTATTCTAACAAGACAAGTTTGCTAATCCTTACACCATGTGCTCAAATGATTTTCTAAATCTTGCTTAAATGTAGCACAAAGATGAAAGTATGGGGGACCCAGTGAGGATTGAACTCACTATTCAGTCACAAATGATCTAGTGAAACAAGATTGTTAACCATTACACCACATCAAAGTGCCTAGGTCCCCACAGGACATGTGCATTTCTTAAACAGTATAATTGAGCTTTGCATTGCTGTAATGGCTTCCTGTAGCTTAATGGTAAAAGCATGCCTGGCTTGAAGGTGGTATCTTAGATTAGTAAGACTTTCAATCTATACCAGTAGACATTAATTTCACTGTTAAAAAAGTTTACTCAAACATATGTACACACTAAATATAATATTTATAGTGTGAGATTACCCACACTTTGTTTGCAAAGGGACTTTTTCTAACAGGTAGGTGATGTTGTCTAAATCAGTATAAAAAAGAAAGAACAAATCCTTTTTTGTTTTTCTCTCTCTACCAACAAGATGCCTTAGTGATAAGGACAGGTCTCATATCCCCCTGAGGAACTTATTTCCTAGATATACCATCTGCCACATGCAACATACTACACTACTTCCTGTTTGAAGAAAAAAATCAAGCAGCCACAATAGTATCTACACTGCAACCTATATCACACACACACACACACACACATCCTTACAACTAGAAAATATCCCAGTTTAACAAACAAATTAACACTATGAACTGGATTCCTGTAATGAACTACCCTTATGTATTAAGTTTGTCAAAGAAACATATTGTTTGTCACTTTCTCACTCAGAGATTAGTAGTTGAAGAATGAATTTTCTCTCCATTTCTATGTTACATGTTCTGTACATAAAATCTATATATGTGTTGAATTCATTTATTTTGAGATTAAAATTTTCAAGTAAACACCATCAAAACTAGTAGGCTCTGATACAATTTGAGCATACATTTCTAATAGAAAGTTACTCCTTTACAGTAGTAATAAAAATAATTTTAACTTCTTAAATTAAGTCAGTAAAAAAAAAAACTAACAATGTAAATAATAACTTATCAATGTATTATTTATTCACTTCAAAATACCCTAAAGGTTATATGTATTGTCAGATGGCCAAAGCTTTATGATAACAAAGATGAAAATTTTAGTCTTACTGCAAATAATAAAAATAACTAATCTCTGAAATACAAATAGAAATTATCTTGAATCATTAACTGATTCACTGGCAGAATAAAACTACTAAGAACAAAGAAATTTCTTGCAAGATGTCTCAAATGTAACTTCTAAATGGTTGTTACATTTTAATTTCTGCTGAGCAAAATTCCAACCAAAAATCACAATATATTTCATTCTTCTTATTTCATTATTTTTATAGAAATTATCTTGAATCATTAACTGATTCACTGGCAGAATAAAACTACTAAGAACAAAGAAATTTCTTGCAAGATGTCTCAAATGTAACTTCTAAATGGTTGTTACATTTTAATTTCTGCTGAGCAAAATTCCAACCAAAAATCACAATATATTTCATTCTTCTTATTTCATTATTTTTATAGAAATTATCTTGAATCATTAATTGATTCACTGGCAGAATAAAACTACTAAGAACAAAGAAATTTCTTGCAAGATGTCTCAAATGTAACTTCTAAATGGTTGTTACATTTTAATTTCTGCTGAGCAAAATTCCAACCAAAAATCACAATATATTTCATTCTTCTTATTTCATTATTTTTATAGAAATTATCTTGAATCATTAACTGATTCACTGGCAGAATAAAACTACTAAGAACAAAGAAATTTCTTGCAAGATGTCTCAAATGTAACTTCTAAATGGTTGTTACATTTTAATTTCTGCTGAGCAAAATTCCAACCAAAAATCACAATATATTTCATTCTTCTTATTTCATTACGGTTTTCACTCAAAATAAAATCCTGCAAATTATCTTAATTAAACTCATTTGGCTATATACTATTTTGATGATATTGAATGACAAAAGTATTAGAAGTTTGATTTTTTTATTCTCAAATAGTTTGAAATATACTTTATCATCAATTGAACTGCTTATCACCATAAATTAGGATTTTGTGTTTTCTCCACTTAAATATTAAAGGATTAACTTATCAATTTGTTAACATAGTAATTGTGAGTTCAATCCCTGAGCAAAGCAATACTAAATAAGAACAAGATGAGATATCTCAAGATATGGACAGTGAAACAAGAACAATCTACTTCTACAGATTAAATAAAGAGTTTAGTTCAAAATTCTCTGGATTGGCAAACACCTGAAGAAGGTTGGAAAGCAAAATGTCCAAATTATTGGGATAGTAACAACAAAAAATGAGGACATTAGTCCAAATGTAACAACACAAATAACAATAACTCATCACATAAATTCAGACAGAAAGTATGTGTATAGAATCTTATTTTCTCAAGACTATCACTTTTAACCTACTATTCAACAAAGAATAAATAAAACAAGAAACAAAACGGAAAAAAATTTAGAAAAATAATAAGAAATAAAAACAAATCATTTGCTTACTGCCAAAATCTCAGAAAACCATTTTTTTTTTCATTTCATCCCAAGTAAAGCAATATTGCCACTAAGAGATAAGGGGTTAGTGAGTAAAAGAATCTGAGAAAGACAAAAAAAAAAAAAAAAAAAAAAAAAAACACACACACACATACACACACATTAAGAGAGGAAATTAAAAGTAAAGAATTCAAAGAGACAGAAAATGAGAATTGGCACTGCATTTAAACTTTTGAAGGTCAAGGTTGATTGGAAAGCATAAAACTAGAATAGAGTTCCACAAGCGAGAAATGAGCAAGAAGAAACTAGTAGCTGACGAAATACATCTAGCAATTTCAAAATTAAAATAATGAGACCTATCTGCCAATCTAGCTAGTCAGTTAAGTGCCATACATGATACATGCTTGTGTGATCAAGTCTCTTTCAATTAATGACTGACTAGGCAGCAGTAGTTTGCTGTTTTTTTCTGTGGTAGACTGGTTGCTAACAAAGACTACAGGACTCCATCTGTCTTGCTATTCAACTCAAATGGGAGAAGAAATGAATTCACACCTTTCCCAATGGTATTTGCATGTAAGTGGAATTGAAATTTCTCATTCCAAGCCAATATCCATGACACCACAATGTACATCCACAACTTCAATCTAATAAATTCAGGATATAAAAGAGGAAACTCATCAGAATAATTACAATGAAAATTGTTAGAGAAAAGGCATGAGGAAGCTACGTTATGGCATTGAGAAAGTGACTGAAGCCAAGATGCCAGGTCAGGAATGATATTGTAGATTCTTCTTTAGATTTTATCAATAATCTCTAAATAAATAGCAGAAGCAAACTGTCAAATAATTTTCAAAATTTAAGAAAAATACAAAACACAGATGCTTACCAGCAGATGTCTTGGTACCATCCAAAGCAAAAAATGGACGCAGTACAGTATGGTACCACAAAAGACCAAGAATTGCTAATGGCGCTTTCATATCTTTGCTATAACTCGTATGATTCAAAGCGTCCAATCCAGCATTGCGGTCCCCTTCAAAGCCTAAAAATTCTATTAATTTTAAAATTTTTGGTGGAACCATTGATACACACAGCTGGAAGGTTCCATAACCAAAGTTTACAGAGCCTAGCAGACGTTCCAGCACATCTTTGGTGAGTTCATTATCATTCCCATCCGTGCAGGTGCCGTCCTGTGACAAACGGATGTCGCTGTTACTGCTGGAAATTGAATCTGAAGATTGGCTGAGTTTGGTCTGTGAATGTCGGGACAACAGTTCACTAATTTCACGGTGGAGTTTCTCATAGATTTTCCAAGCTCTGCGCAAAAGCCAGCCGCCTTTAATATAGCTAGGAATGTCCTGGTGAGTGAAGGTCAGCACAGCCTGGTACAACAGGGAGTCGGCAATGATGATTTGGCGCTGCATTCGATCCTCACTTCCCATTTGAACTTCCGTCTGAAAAAAAAAAAAAGAAAAAAAAAAGGAAAAAGATAATTTTTTTAAAACTCTACTGTAATGACTGCAAACATTTTATAATTTAAGAATCATCATACTAAAATCTGCCTTTATTATTAATCTCATTTCTCATATTAATTTTGTTGTTACAGAAATTGTTTGGCCATTTCATTCTTTGTCAGGTGTTCAATCTATAGGTAGAGATAGGGGATAGGCATCTTATCTTCACTCCACCCCCAGGATATGGTTAGTATACTGAATATGGTTTAGATATATATGGTTAGTATACTGAATATGGTTTAGAAAATGAAATCAGAGAGCAGAGTTCAATTTCCATCTGTTGCATTCTTTCACACAAATGCCCCCTCTCATATCATTTCACCCCAAGTAAGCCAAGAGAGGAATTATCAATTAGAGGGCTACTGAGTGTAAAAGAATATTAGAAAAACATAAAAGAACAAGAATAATGAAAACAGAATTTATGACAGAAGATAACAATTAATATTGCATTTAAATTCTTAAAAATCAAACTTGACTGGAAAGCAAGAAGCCAGAAAAGAATCCCAGAAGTAAGAAGTGCAAGAAAAGAAACTAAACATAGAACTTACGATTACATCTAGCCATTTCCTCTATTTTTTAATAGGAACTCAAAGAAAACCTCTTTTCCATAGGGATTGTACTTTTTAAAATAAAATGGATCAGCCAAAATATTGCAATAAAAGTAAATGCAACGAAAAAAAAAAAATATCAAAAGTAGAAACAACTTTTGAAATCCAATATTTTAAAATACAAACCTTAGTTTCTGGCTATTATGATGTCATACTTTGGAATAATTAACTTCACTTACCAGATATTTTAGATTAAAAGACAAAAGATGACAAGAAAAAAAGGGGTTTGGGGAAAAAAAAAAAACAAAAAACAAAAAAAAACACAAAATTAATTTGACTCCCTGTATGTTGATGCTAAGACTATTTTACTTGATACTAAAATTTTTAAAATTTAAACATTCAACTGTACTAAAATACATGAACAATTCATACATTCATTTTATCAATGTTGCTTAATCCTATTAAAAAATAAATAATACATTAGATCCAGGAATATCATTGTTTCTTAGAATAAAAGAGAAAGTGCCATATGGTACATGAAATTTTTATATTGTTCAACAATAGATATAATTGATATGTCACCTTCAACAATATTTTGACAAACAAACACTGAATGAGATTTTACACACAATGCTATTGAGAAACATTAGAAAATTTAATACCCATTTTTTATTAAGCTTGAGTGTTCAAAATTTAAACTACCGAGATATTTTTCATTCCACCCACACAAACAGAGGAAACATTTGACATTTATTGATCAAGCAGACAGACTTACCTTCAGTTGAAATTTATAAAATCTTTCTCTTGAAAACTTTTTTTTTGTAGGAAAATACATTTCCAGTAGCTCTTATTGCTCTTTTCATTATTGATAGGAGCTTTCTTCTCACATTTTATTTAAACTAGTGTGGAATAACAACATCTTCAATTATGTCATTAGTTTCTCAGTTACATGTGCTATCCATTTTAATTGTTGCTGTTAAGTGATGTGGTTTGTTATTTCGTACAATTTGTTTGGTAATTTCATAGTGTCAATGTTAAAGGAAGGTAGGTCTTGGCCAAGATACACAGTCTTCACTCACACAAAATCATTTTTAACCATTGATCTTAAAAATGAGTTGTATACAGTTTAGCTATTTCTGAATGAGTTTGGTATCATGCATAGCATTCATATGAAAATTTCAATTTGACAAGGTTAAGAACATAACTCAAGTCTTCAGGTTATAATTTCAGTTTTGTAGCAATTTAAGGTGTTTGACAAAATTAACTCTTATTTTATTATCCTTTGTCTTCACTAAATTCTCTCATTCCAGTAAACACATGCATTTTAGTGGCATTATTGTTTTGCTTATAGTGTAACTACTAAAAGATTTCTCTCTCTCTCTTTATATATATATATATATATATATATAGAGAGAGAGAGAGAGATATATAAGAAAAGGAAGAAAAAACGAAAATCTTTGACAGGAAAGAAAAAAAAAAAAAAAAACGAAAATCTTCGACGGGAAAGAAAAAAAAACGAAAATCTTCGACGGGAAAGAAAAAAAAAATGAAAATCTTCGACGGGAAAGAAAAAAAAATGAAAATCTTCGACGGGAAAGAAAAAAAAATGAAAATCTTCGACGGGAAAGAAAAAAAAATGAAAATCTTCGACGGGAAAGAAAAAAAAATGAAAATCTTCGACGGGAAAGAAAAAAAAAATGAAAATCTTCGACGGGAAAGAAAAAAAAAATGAAAATCTTCGACGGGAAAGAAAAAAAAATGAAAATCTTCGACGGGAAAGAAAGAAAAAAAAATGAAAATCTTCGACGGGAAAGAAAGAAAAAAAAAATGAAAATCTTCGACGGGAAAGAAAAAAAAATGAAAATCTTCGACGGGAAAGAAAAAAAAATGAAAATCTTCGACGGGAAAGAAAAAAATAATGAAAATCTTCGACGGGAAAGAAAAAAAAAATGAAAATCTTCGACGGGAAAGAAAAAAAAAATGAAAATCTTCGACGGGAAAGAAAGAAAAAAATGAAAATCTTCGACGGGAAAGAAAGAAAAAAATGAAAATCTTCGACGGGAAAGAAAAAAAAAATGAAAATCTTCGACGGGAAAGAAAAAAAATGAAAATCTTGGACGGGAAAGAAAAAAAAATGAAAATCTTGGACGGGAAAGAAAAAAAAATGAAAATCTTGAACGGGAAAGAAGAAAAATAAACCCTACCTGTGATTTCTTCTTTTTAGAAAATTTTCTTTTTAGGTTTTTAAAGACTCCACTTTCTGGATCACATGTTTTCTCTGTATCCTGTAGAGCTTTGATAGCCTCTTCTATCTTTTCTTCTTCAAAGGACATCAATGCTTGCTGCGAAAGAATAACACAAATAAGAAAAATATTAAAAGGATTCATGAAATTTTAATTCATTCAACAGCTTTAAGAACAGCTGCACCTATTTCTATAACAAAATATCAAAATCTAACAAACAATAATAAATTAAAATGGAAATGTTTCCTAATATTCATGGTAACCATGCAAAATTAGTTTACAAATAAAATATTATTCTATAAATTATTCAGCCCAGTATCAACATCTTTGTACCTGTAATCATAAGATTTTAACTTTTCTATTTTCCAACCTTCACAGTACTGTTTGAATTTCTATGAAGTTATTTTTACTATAATTGCTATACATGAGCAGGAGCTGCCCATTTTTTACTTTCTAGTCTACATTGCTGCATCTTTTTGGGTGGTAAATTATTTTCTATCCTACAATCCCTTTCTCATGGACAAAAAGACCCAAGCCTCTCACTGCTTTATTGCTATTTCCATGAATAGTCCTCAGAAAAACTACATTCTTAACTTCTGCTAGTTCTAACCTTCATGACTAAGATGTGTTTTACTAAGCACATTATAGCAAACTACTTTTTCTCTTCATATTCCATTGGGGAGATGTAAGTTTGATATGAGCATCTTCTTCCCAAGAACCACTGATTTGTGGATCCTATTCCCAATGAGATACTTTCCCAATAACTACAATCTTAAGCTGTTTAAGTCTAGGGCTAACTTATCTTCCCATATCCACATAAACTGTGCTTCAGTCTGTAAGCCTCTACCTCAAGTGGCTCCTGGACTGCATAGAGGGTGAACACAACTATAAAGGATAAAAAAGAAAAAAGATTTTAATCAATTCATTTGAATCAATTTCTTCAGGTTTGTTGTTTTTATCATAATGTTTCTGTCACTGTATCATTCAGCCTTCTTCAATTATCTTTAATATTCTGAAATTTTTAGGAATGTTTAATTTCTTTATTTTTTTTTTTATTAGGCTAACATCATCCAGTCTAAAGTTCAAGCACAGATTAGGAGCTACATCAGAACCATTAGAGTTAAAATTCTAGAATTAAAAAAATAAAATGCAAGAAATGCTCATTTGGTCCCCTGAAAGATACTCAAAGATGGCTGGAGAGAACAGCAGCCAAAATGTTTTGATAGTGATGAGGACATTAGTCTCAATGTAGACAATGGTTGACTTTTTGTTTCAATTTTCTCTGAAACTTGATCGTTGCTCACATGTTCAGTTCATGGTATTCTTAGCATCCTTCCATAGAACCACATTTCTGTTGCTTCAAGTCTTTCTTCATCTGTGATGCGATTGTCTAACATTCACTTCCATATAGGAGGGCCGATATTACATAATAGTTAAATACTCTACAGTCAGAGTTTTAAAAAGATTTAAGTAAAAAGTTCAGTTCATAATTCCCTGAAGGTTAAGATCAACATATACCTAGAAAAAGCTGGAGAATACAACAGCCAAAACACTGTGCTAGCAGAAAAAAAATATAAAAACATTTTATTTGGTTATTTGGTCAGACACAGAGAAAACGGTCAGTTAAAGAACTTTTCAGCACCTTCTCGTCTAAGGTATATTTATATAAAGTTCAGTGAAGATCAAATTCTTATTTCCAATGTTTGCAAGATCAACATGTTTTCTATTGCAGCACTGGCAGTTATTCCTTTAAGTTATTGAACATGTTACAATAAGTTTTCTGAATATCTTTACTAATTTATGCTGAATATGTCTGAACAGGATCAGGTACTTATCAGAATTCAGTATTTGATTTACATTTAAAATTATATACACATGTTACATTTTCAGGTTTAGTATCAGGAAATAAGTAAATATAATTAGTTTGATGTTTTCAAAATTAACATAAAATCTGTTTTTCAAGGCAAAAGTTAACTTGTTTTATATAGTTTATATGCAACATTTGAAATTACTCATATAAACAATTCAATAGTTACAGTATTGTACCAAAAGCGAGAAGTTCAAAACCTTACCAAAAATTTAAAAGTATACCACAGTCTACTTGAGAAATAATTCAAAATGAAAATAATATAGTTGTATGAAACCAACATTGTATGGCTGTTTTTTTTTTAATATTAAAGTTCACTCAATACAAGGCTCAAGAGTTACTCATAGTAGAGAGTTACTGAATGAAGTGATATAAATGTAAGATGAGGTAGGAAAAAGTAAAGAAATGAGAATAAGCAGGATAAATATCAATTGACCCTTCACTTGAAAAGATTAAGATTGTAGTTGCAAGCAACCAAACTGAGTCTGTTCCACAACCAAGTGGTTTTTGGGAAAAGCAGTTTCCCACCTTACAATTGAAATACAGAGGGAATAAAGATGTTTTGACTCTGTGGATATAACATGACAGGTTATAACTGTAAAGGTTTGAACTGATAGAACTAAAGAGTGGCACTTGTGTCAACATTTGCCATAGAAACAGCAATAGAGTAATGATGGTTTTGTAACATGTTTGTGGAGAAATGGAAGAAAATCTGTAAACATAGAACTTACCTAGCCATTTCTCCTATTTTTTCATAAGAACTCCAAGAAAACCTCCTTTTTTATGTGTTTGTTAATTTTCATGGAAAGTAAGTAAGCAGATCCTCCTCAAATCTTCCTACCCTCATGTAGATCTCTCTATTTGGCCTTTAGTACAGGAGTTTGTTTTTGAATATAAGCAGAGTAAACTGCTCTCCTCGCTTTAGATGAGAGAAGGTGCCTGGTCCCCTTGATTCCAACCCTACAGCAGCACCTTCCTCATTGCACTAATGGGGGCAAGGTTAGTAGAATATTGATAACACTGTAACAGTGATCTCAAGGACTGAGTAATCTTTTGACACACATGCATACATAAAAATGACTGTATCATGTTCTGCCTAAGTGAGAAGGCTGGGTAAATACTTACCTCACTTTATAACATATTTGTAACCCACAGATACTAATTCTTACATTCTCAAATTTTATTATGCATGGGGGTTTTTTGGGGGTTTTTTTTTATTAAATAAAAATGGTTTTCACTAAAAAATACTGGCAATATTTTTCAGAGTATACTTATACATACATTTTGTAAATTTCAATTTATGCTATTTGTTTTTATTAGAAATATTTGTAACTTATTTGGCAGTTTCAGATTTTATCATTCAACTTGAATGTAATTAACCATATTGTAAACGAATGTACGTGAAAGAGTTATTATATTTCTAATTTCAAACCTACAAAAACTTCGATGGGAAATAATAAATATATAAGCTTAAAAGAGAAATAAAATAATGCATAACTATTGGGCAATGAGAACACAATATTGGAAATCATGAAAAAAAAAATCAAACAGATCGAAGAACAATAAAAAATAAATTGTAAACAATGTCAAGATAAGAACAAGAAAAACTGGCTTCAAGAATGTCAAAAGAGATCTAAGAAATATTACAAGAGTAATAAGGAAGAAAATTGAGTTTTGACAAGAAAATATATGAAGGCAGTGCTTTAAATGTAAAGAGAAAAAAATGTGTGGAATAATAAGAACACTGATATCTTTATATAAAAGCAATTAAGCTACCATCTTTAAGTAAACATCACAATGAAGAATATATCATTTGGAGAAAGTAGTACATGAAAACTGATTTCTCACATTGGGGGAGAACCTGATGGCTAAATTGTCGCCCTTTTGCAGTTCATTTAAAGCCAGAAATATGTTTAAATTGTAAGAATTCTTTTTTAGATAATGATTTACTGATACAAATCCTACTAATTATCCCATTGCTGGGGGGGAGAAGTGGTGAATTCCTACCTATTGGGTATTTGCACATAAGTGAATATAACAAATCCAACTGGAATTGGATCTTGGCTCTCCAATTTCCAATTCCAAGATGTTATCCATTGCATGCAAGCTTACAGCACCTGGTATTCCTAAGTAATCATCCATATAGGTCAGCATTTCTCAAGTGGTCCACCTAGATACACTAATGCATCCTGAAAGGTAGCTAGGTGTGCCCTAAGGTAACAGAAGAATAATTTATGAATTATTTTCATTTTTAAAAAGTTAGACAGCAAGCACATGGCTTCGATATGTAAATCAAGTCTTTGTTATTTGATATTTTAAACTGGATGCTAAATTCTTTAATCTTTAAGAAGTGGATAATCCTTTCCCTTTTTTCCTTCCTCAGTCAGTCAATTAAGTGCTATACATAATACATGCTTGGGCAGTCATGTCTCTTTAGATCCATGACTGACTAGACAGATTTTCCCACAGTAGTTTGCCATTTTTTCTACAGTAGACTGGTTGCCAACCAAGGCTATAGAACCCAATCTGTGTTGCTATTCAATCCATAGTTGGAGGGGGAATAGATAGATTAATACCTTTCCCAAGGGTATTTGTGCATAAAGAATTCAACTGAAATTTGAACATGACTTTTTGATTTCTCATTATGAGATGATAATCATTGCACAACAATGCACATCCTTCCTCAAAGGAATTTAAATTGGTCATTATTGACCCCTTGAAAAAAAATAAAATTGATTCTTCATAAATTTTTTTAAATGAAAACTGTACCATTAATCTTTTGAGAGGAATGCTAAACCAAAATTTCCTATTTCTAAATTTCAAGACAAATTTTTTCTTATTAAAATTTAACATGCACCTCTAAATCTTAACAAGTGCACT
Source organism: Ascarosepion bandense (assembly GCA_037127315.1). Classification (NCBI taxonomy): domain Eukaryota; kingdom Metazoa; phylum Mollusca; class Cephalopoda; order Sepiida; family Sepiidae; genus Ascarosepion; species Ascarosepion bandense. Next base: position 738,879 of record JBBBDQ010000897.1, on the reverse strand, counting down.
CTGAAGTAAAAAAGGTTGAGAAAAAATGATCTAGATACTATCCCAGCTTGTTATTGCTTAACTTTAGTTATCATATAAAAACTGGTGTTTCAACATGATACGGCCATAAATCTAGGCCCATGGAAATAATCAACTATCAAGATTATAGAAATGTCTGGAGTTGGTAAAATTATAGGTCTTTTCAAAGTTACTAATGATACACCAAAAAAAAATAAAAAAAATGCAGAAAATTATTGCTTTAAGCTAGAGTATATTTATAAAAAACAAAGTCCATTACTGCACACCTTGCAAAAAAAAAAAAAAAAATATCAATTCTATCTTTCTCTTAACTACTGTCAGGTAAGTAATCAGTTTAGAGATTCTTCCTGATTACTAATATCATATAACTTAGTCCTATATTTTTTAACCCAAGAGTCACTCAAGATAGTGGATAATGCTAAGTTATGGACATAAAAGGAGGAACCAAGTGTGGATTATGAAGATATGTAAGATAGATAATGACTGACTCTAGAGTTAAAGCAGTTAAGATTATAGTGATCAGGGAAGCATCCTTTCAGGAGACTGTTTTACAAAGTAGTTGTTTTTGGGGAGAAAAAGCTGTCTGAATAAAACTTCCTTATAAAGAATAATAAATTTCATTTTTTTTCCTTGAAAGTATTGAAATAATGGTTGTCAGATTCATTTATTAGATCAGCCTGAGGGAGTTCAATTCTAACTGGATGTCTCACTTTTGTGGTTGTGTGCTAAACTAAGGTACATTTGTAATATAATTATATTTGGTGAAATATTGCTAATATTTTTTTTTTAACCATATCACCCCGAGCAAGGTAGTAAGTTGAGAATTTATAGATTTCTAAGGATAACATAAAAAGCAACATTTGCCTAAGTGCTTAACAATTTAAATCTGAAAATGTTAGCAATATGAACCTTTCAATAGAGCAGGAGTGGACAAACTGCGACTCACAAGCTACTTGTGGCTCTTTAACCTTTAATATGCAGTTTGTGGAAACATGTTGGCTGAACTCCTTTTTCATCACAGTTAATATAAAAGGTAAATAAGAAAAACTTTCAAGATTTATGATTATTTATGAGGTATGAATTGAGACCCCATTGGATTAAAATACAAGTTTAATGTTCATGTGTATGTAATAAAAACATTTCTAACATTTGTTCATGTCTTGCAGCTCTCAAATATCTGAATATTATCATATGTGGCTTTTACATTAAGCAAGTTTGGTCATTCCTACAATAAAGGCTAGTCATAGGTTACTTGAATCAACAAGCACCTGATCAAGGTTGGAGGACAATGGCCGAAATGTTGTGATAATAACATAATTGACATATGTAAATGTAAATAATGACTCTTCATCCCATAAATTTAGATAGAAATTACAATTTTTTAAAATTAAATTTAATTGAAGTACCAAAAATTTAGAAACAGAAGTAGAGGGGATGTTTTGCCTTGTATCACTTGCAAAAATGTGCTCAGACAGATGATGAATGTATAATAAATAAAGTAATGCAGGATGAGTGTGTAGTGTAATGGATACTGAAATAGAAAGTGGAGTTGGAGAACAGAGTTCAAATTTGAACCTAGTCTGTTCCATTTAATTTTGCACTAATATCCCTGGGAAGAACATTTTCCTCCCAGCTATGGGTTAAATAGCAGTGTAGATTAGGCATTGGTGGCAACCAGTCTAAGAGAAGATAAACTGTAATCCCATTTATAAAGGCAAAAGGAAATGAATCCAATATCTTTCAAAAAGATGCATGACAATTTAGAGAGAACAGAAAAAAATTGGACTGGCAATAAGTGATCAGCACTAAAATAGAACACAGACAATGGAGAAAGAAGAATCTACAGTTCAAAATTCCACAAAGTTGCCTAGATTGATAGACAGCCAAAATGTTGTGATAAGGAAAAAATAAGATGGGAACATTAGTCCACATGTAAGTAATATAAATAACTCTTCATCCCAGAAATTCAGAGAGAAATGTGAACATTAGTCTGATTGTATATAATGCAAATTATAACTTCATCTGGAAATTCAAACTGAAATTACTCAATCTATATTGTGTATTGAAAGATTGTCAGAAGACATAGATAAAAATATAACTGACAGACACTGATTGTTTTCTTTATAGCTTATCAACCCTTTATAAGTTATTTAAAACCAAAACATATTTTGGATTGTAATTTTTTAGGTGGTGAATATTGCATTAACAATTTTGAGACTAAAAACGTTTTTTTCATATACAAGTCCTATTAGTTAAGCCATAGATGATAGAGGAGATGGATTCATAGCTTTACTAAAGATATCTAATCTAAACTTATTTATAAATGGAACTTTGTGTGTGTGTGTTACCTATAGACTCCAAAATGGCTGAACCAATTTTCTTGAAAATTTACACAGTTGTACGATAAGTGTCTGCAAGTGTTCTTATCTAGGTTTTGTGTTGAGGTACCCCCGATAAATATCGATAATCGAAAAAAATCAGGTTATGGATTAGTTTTAAAGCTTTCATTACACCTGAGCAATGCTGGGCTATACTGCTAGTTTGCACATAAATGAATGTAACAAACCAAATTGGAATTCGAACTTGTCTTTCCAATTTCTCATTCCTAGGTGTTGTCTATTACACTACATGCACATCCAATGGACACTTAAGAATGTCAAGTCATATCTTAAAAGTCATATCTTATAAATATAAATGAATTTTATAAAATTTATATAGACACGCATAAGCAAATGTCTAATAAATAAATTTGGTATGCAAATAGATGTTTAAATTGTGTAATAAAAAAAAACTTCAAAAAATAGTCTTTATTTTACTGAGTAAAACAAGACTGTTTTGGAAGTATATAGGAAAATAAATAGTGTGTGTATGTGTGTGTTACAAATAAACAAGTACCACCATAGACAGCACATTGAGAGCTCATAAGAGTTTCATTATCAACTTCCCTTGCTATTAAAATCAGCAATTAACTGTGAAAAAATATATTCTATTTTGGTTCATTAGCTGCCAATTTCAAATTGCATACTAGAGATTCATTAGAAATTATGAAATAAACACTGTTCTTTTGTTTTTTTTTTATCTATAAGGGTAGGGCTATGCTCATTGGTAAAGTAAAGACATTACTTAATATATGAAGTTCAAAAAGTATGTGTGTATGTGTTCATTGAAAATCTGAAAATTTAATTAAACACATACACATTACATAAGTATGGTTTTATCATTTACGTCTAACAGCTTGTGTCATATATTGCCTAATTAAACTGGGGATCAAAACACAAAGTATAAAAATAAATTTTTATAATAAATATTCCAGTAATACTTAGAAAATATTAAATATTAACAGTAATACATTTCAACAAAAAAAAAAAAATATATATATATATATATATATATATATATGCATGAAAGAATATTAAAACGTTTTGAGTTTAAAAATGTGTTTTTTTGACAGTATTTGTTTATTTCTACTATTATATTTTATATTTCAGACCATCCTCGGTCCTTCATCAGAAACAAATGATTTTAAAATTTGAATTAGTAACATATTTCGCGAGAGCGTCTGTGAAGAGTCTGTTTACATCACATGACGCATTTGTGGAGAGAGTTTTGTTTTTACATCAAGTGACATTGAAAGCGACAGATTTTTTAAAAAATATGTTTGTAAATGTAAACCTATCTTTATAATACTTGTAAATTTGTTTTAGATAAAAAAATTTTTTGAATGTATCTAAAAAAGTTTAGTTATTGAAGTATTTGTAAAGATTCAAAGCACTTAAGTCCCTATCTAGCCCTAGCTTGTGTGTATTTAATTTTAAAATCCAGTATTTTTCTTTCTTTCTGCATGTGTATGTATAACTAAAATTGGAGTCTATTAGTAAACATTTGCAATTTTCTAAAGTGTGACCCAGTTGATTGAAATGTACTCCTACTGGGGAATATTGATTATTTTGGCGTATATTAAATTTGTGATTATTGAAGCGAAATCTAAAGCTATTACCGGATTCGCCAATATATCCACTGTTGGGACATATTGAACACAAGAGGAAGTATATAATGTTTTCGCTGTCACAAGTGAGGTGTGGTGGGTGCAATTTGATTTTTGTGTAGGGTACAGAGAATATTGTGCCATTTACCAAATGTTTACAAATTAGGCACCTGGGTTTCTGACATTTTAAATTCCCTGATAGGTTTGTGTTTTTTTAGATATTTGTTAGAAGTGAGGATAGTTGATAGGTTGGGTGTTTGTTTCATTGCATTTATGGTTGGTTTATCGAAAATGTCTTTGATATTCTGTTTGATTGGAGGTTCTTGTAATCATTTTTTAAATCTTTGATAAGTGTGTGTGTGTGAATGTTGATGTGGTTGAAAACCATGGGAATTCGGTTGTTGTTTTTTCTTTTGTATGTGAGAAGTGTGTTACGATTTATGTGGATGGTTTTATTTAGTGCTTCTTTTATTATTTTTATTGGGTATTTACATTTTAGAAATTGCTTTGTTAGGTTGTTAATGTTGTTTAGAAAATCTGGATGGTCTGAGCATATGCGTATGCGTTTGATTCTTAGAAATGAGCTGTATACAATAGATTTTTTTAATTTTAGGGGATGACAACTGTTAAAGTGTAGGAATTTATGTTGGTTTGTTGTATAGACTGGTGGAAAGTGTATGTTTGTTTAATTTTATCATGTCTAAGAAAGGGATGGATGTGTTTGAGTACTCCATGGTAAATTTAATTGTATTAAGTTGTTGCAGAAGGTAAAAAAGTTTTAATTTTTCTAATCCATGAGTTCATACTAAGAATGTCATCAATGTATCTAAAATAATGTGGTGGTTTGTATTGTGAATTGTCTAGTATCTTTCTTTCTAGAATGTGCATAAAGATATTGGCATAACTAGGTGCCATTTTCGTGCCCATTGCTGTGCCACTAATCTGTAAATAGCGTTTGTTGTTGAATTTAAAAGTATTGTGTGTTAAGATAAAATTTATATATATATATAGTAATTCGCAGACAGTCCTGTTTTGCTGTATCACAGCTCATCAGTATGGTTCAACATCCAATTGCTTTTAGCCACAATTAGCAGGGAACCAATCTGACAACAGTCAAAGATTCTACCTCTAGATTTTAGTGTTATATACACAATGTAAACAAATGTCAGTCGCCAAAAGTGTTCAATTCATTGCTGAAAAATGATGTGTAAATAGCAAAGAGTAGCTACTGTTTTTAAAGTCTACTATTTCCCCAAAATGCTCAATCGATGCAGACAGTCCTGCAGCTCATTAGTACAGTTAGACATCCAATTGCTTCTACCTGGGATACTAGCAATATATCTGTCTCTTGACAAACCCTCTTTACAAAAAATTGTCAATGAAATCTGATCTACAAACTGATTTCTTACAAAGAATACCTATTCTATTCATACAAACTTATCCTAAAAATCTTGTCAGCATTAAATGACCCATTGATGTTGATATGCTGTAAAACAAAATAAATCAAACCAACTAAGCAGTATTACTAAAATTTATACATTCATCTTTAAAAATCATTACAAATAAGTTTTGTCATTCATTTCCAATGTAGTCATAATCATTATAATTATGTGATTGTTTTGTTAATGACTTTTCTAATTGCTTAGTTATTCACATACATTTTCTATCCTGGAAACGATGATTTTAGGATTTAGACTACAACTTGGAAGCAAGCAAAGCAAGCAATGTATTCAGAGAAGTAAATAATGTTAATATTTTTAAGAGCATACATTGAAAATCTCTACCCACTATCATAAATTATTAAATAGTGCTTATGAAATAAACATCTATTAAAATATTTAAACCTCTTGAACTGCTTTATTACATTAATTTCATTTGATAACATTTTCAACAAAGAAACTACTTCATAACACAGTAGAGGATTGAAAAGGGCCTTGACCTGTACAATGCCAAGTCTCACTGAAAATAAACATTGCTCATATACAAGTTAATATTTGTGACTGGCAAAAAAGTTCACTCATTTTAAAGGAAAATACACAGAGTGCTTGGAGCATTTTTTAAAGAGTAAATAGAAATATTTTAATTGGCTTGATTTTCTCAACATGAGACTAGGGCAATGTGTAAGCATTTAATTGGAAAATAAAATCAGAATACGGAAGATACATGTTCTGTTAAAAGACAGCAATGATATCTGAGAAAAGAGAAAAATGGTAAGTACAGATATTGATAATTTTAAAATGTTAGTAGTCTGGCTAATTGAACAAACAGTAAGATGAATATAAATTATTATGATGTTTTTTTTTTTATAATCATTTCACCACTAAGTAAGGTAATAAAGCCACTAAGATGTATTGGTTACTAAGAGGAAAAATAAGAGAGAAAATGTTACAGAGGAGAAAGAACAAAAAAAGACAGGATTTAAAAAGACAGATTACAATTTACACTGAATTTAAATTTTCGAAGATCCGATTTGACAGAAAAGCAATACTATGGAAGAGAGTTCCACAAGTGAAGAAACTGCTAGCATAAAACTTACAGTTACATCTAGCTATTTCAACTGTAAAGTTATGTCAATTTAGTACTGTGGTTAAATTCTGGTACTTTAAATTTTTGTATTTTTTTTTTCTTTGGTTTTCATTGGTTAAGCAGACATCACATGCATCTGTTTAGTCAAGCAGCGTTTGCATGTATAATCGTATATGTGTATGCAAATCATAATTCTAGTTCATTTATGTAAGATTCAGATGATAGTGTGTATGTGTGAGCATCTAGACATTTTTATCCATGTTTAGTAGTTGTCCACATGTTGATTTTCTATTTGTTCCTTATCCTATCATTCAGTTGGATTCAATCCATATCCGAATCCAATATAAAACTAACAATTCCCAAAGAACAAATGTCTAGTCAGATGCTCACACTTTAAAGCCTAGACCCATCTCTTTTATTCAGGATAGTAAGTCATCTACATCAATGTTTTTGAATAGGTCCCTCCTGCTGACTGCACTGTATATAAAAGAGTTTTAGAATTTGACTTCATTGCATTGATAAATATAACAATATAAAAACCCAGCAAAAAAAACCATGGATAATGATAACATATGCATCAATTACAGACAGGCAAGCATACAACTATTTTGTGCAAATAGGAATATACATCCTTAGAGAAAGGGGTCAAGAAATATGCTCTCCATGAGAAAGAGAGAGACCATTTTGGAACCAATTCCTCTTTTAATCCTCACCTACAAGGAACTATATCTAATGAGCCAAAAATAGATTTTTGTGCAAAATTTCCCTGACATACAAATGTTCAAGTTGCAAGCTTCCAGAGATATGAACAAACCTAACTTTAAAGTTAGTAAGTTAAGCCATCACATCACAATAAAATTTTTAAAATCTCTCAAATTACTTTTATTAGTCAGAAATGTTTACTATTAAAGATGAATCAACTTAAGAAAAAAAAAATTAATAAAAATAATTATATATATATATATATATATATATATATAACATAGAATACTTGGTATATTAGTCAGGTAAATTTTGATAGAAGAACTCAATGTTAAATTCATTTATTTAATTTAACAGAGTATGATAATTTAGAAAATTTTTTTAGATATTCTACAATTTCATGGGTAATACGTATTTCACCACTGATTTTGCGGCTCGTCAGACCCAAATGATACAACAGTTAATCTTCAAAATATCCCAAAAACTCATTACACATAGACGCTCAAGTGTCTGTATTGAGAATAGACATTTGTAACGGTAATTTAGAGAAAATTCCTCGCTCATTAAAAAAAAAAAAATAGAGAAACAAAGAAAAATATAGACAATTGATAAATGGAAAGGAAAGAAAGAAAAGGAAAGAAATAGAAAGAGAATGAACAGTATACAGAGAAATGAAAATTAACGGCATATATCAACACAGCATCTATTGCAACCCATCTGCTTTCTTAGAAAAACATGACATGGAAATTTAACATTGAAATTTAATTTTAAATATAATGGGATATATTTACAGTAAAAAATAGATTGTAAATAATTTTTAATACAAATTAAAATATAACCACTATTATTTAATAAATACAGTTAAAATAATTAACTTATAAAAGAAAACAAAAATTATAATTAAATATAGAAAAAAAAAATAGTAAAACTAGAAAAATGATAAACGTAAAAAAGAGAAAGGAAAAAAGCAAAGAAATAGAATGAGAATGAACAGTATAGATAGAAAGGAATTTAAAATTTTTCCATTTATCAATTGTCTATATTTTTCTTTTTTCTCTCTTTGGGTTTTTTTTTTTTTAATGAGCAAGGAATTGTTTTTTCTAAATTACCTTTACAAATGTCTATTCTCAATGCAGACACTTGAGCATCTATATGTAATGAGTTTTTGGAATATTTTGAAGATTAACTGTTGTATCATTTGGGTCTGACAAGCCGCAAAATCAGCAGCAAAATACATATTACCCATGAAATTGTTGAATATCTAAAATTTTTACACACACACACACATATATATATATATATATATATATATATAAAAACTGAATTCCACATATGTTATATAGCTATTTCAATGAGAAAATCACTTCAGCAGCACTCACAAACAAAATTTTTTTTTTTATTCCAAATATGTTACAAAAATTCATATACTGGAAGAATACTCAAAAACATATCCATACACAGGAAGTTTACATTGGGGGTTAAGAAAGAAAAAAAAAATTTAATTTGTCATCCAGACATAGATACAAAGGGGCAGAGAAAGGGATTCAAGATTCGATTATAGAAGAAGACTTTTGGATTATGTTTGTATTAAAGAAAAAAAAAAAATTTAACCATGTCACAAGAATAGAAGTGGTGGGGAAAAAGAAAAGGAAGAGAAAAATGGGGTAGACAGGGGAAGGGTTAAAGGAGAAATAAGATATAAAAAAGAAATAAGGGGAAGAATCATCCGTAGCCATGGTGATGAATGCCGACTTCAGATGGTGAAAGGAAGGGAAAGTTATTTATATATATATATATAAAATAGAAACAAGAAGAAAGTAGAGAAAGGAGACAATATATTATATATTTAGATCTGTTAAAAATTTATCAAAAAGCATTTTGTTTAAAATAATATGGCCGGACTATTGTAGTAGGTTTAAATCTACTAATAGAATAAAAATAAAAATGTAGGTAATATTATAGTAGGTCTAAAATGATAATTTGCAAATAAAATATACAAACACACACACACTTACACATATTTAAATACACACACACACACACGCACACATATATATACACACTACCCACCTACAGATTTAGATATGTAAAAACAAGAAATATATATATATATATATATATATATATACATACATCTGCACACCAAATATATACACCATACACACACACATATATATATATATATATATATAAGAGAAAAATAACCTGACTTAGGCATAATTGTTATTGGAAATTCTACACATAAAATAAATTGTAAAGTAGATTTCTATAAAATTCTCATTTTATCAATAAAGTAGTAATAATAATAATTATATATATATATATAAAAATTGTGTATTTGGGAAGCAATCCCACTTTTACACATGTTTCATTAGACAATTGACAAGGTATTGCAATTAAGCTTTTTATTCAATTTTTCTTGTGTTCATATGTTTTTTTCTGGACATAAAGTATAAAAACTGCCTGAATGTTTTGTATATTCAACCACTTTCAGCTATTCTTTTAGCCATTATGAAGAATGTTTTTTATTTCTAATTCAATGTTTTGTGTGTGTGTGTGTGTGTGTGTGTGTGTGTGTGTGTGTGTGAGTGAGATGGAAAGTCATAATTTTCATTTTTTCTACAATAAAAATACAACAATCAACGATCAACATAAAAAAATTACTATATTGTAACCATTTGTATTCTCCTGACACAAGGCTACAAAAGTAAAGTGTGCAGTGAAGATCAAACTTACAACTCATTACAAGTTTGTTAGTCACTGCTCTGCAATAGGTAACTTAGATTCATGCAGCAGTGGACAAACTATCAGAGATTTATATAATTACAGGTATAAATAAAAATGCTGATCATTTTAAATCTTGTAATTTACTATTGTTAAATATTCGAACCAAATCTTATATCAATCTGGTAATTGTCCCATTTGTAGTGGTATTCTTGAGCCTTCTTACAAGGTGTAGCTAATGTCTGTTTTTGACAAGGATTCTTCATGATATTCTTTGACAAGGCTTCTATATGATATTTATTTTGATACTAGGCCTACTGAGATTATCAGTGCTTAACATGTGCACTGATTCTTTTCTTTTTTTTTTTTTTGCTATTTTAGTCTCTTTCTCTTCATACACGATCAGCTATATTTTATACAGTCTCTCCACAGACAATAGCTTTTTCAATTTTCTTCGAAGATTGGTAATCTTGCCTTTATATATACACACACACACACAGCGTTCTTAGTCACGTTCTCATCAAATAAAGTCTTAGCTCTACTCAGGTATCTCATAAGTCTTATTCAAAACTTTTCACAGTATTAATAACATAAGTGAAAAAAATGTTTAAACAAACTGGGAAGTTAATTTTAAGAAATTGTTAACTCTCAATTTACTGAAGTATACAAATCTTACAGCCATACCATGTTGAAACATGGGTTCATATTCAATCACCAGGGTTAAGCAATGTTGATTCTGGTTAGTGCCTAGATAGGTGAACACTTGGGAATAACAGGTGCTTTAAGTCCCTACCAACACATCTTGGGTCAGCATGGTAGGGTAATGGGCCATTCTTCCACATGAACAGCAAAGATAGGAAGATATGAAAAAAGCCTATGTCCAACAAAGGACTTTCACAGGCTGATTAAGAAAGTGTACAAAACAAAATGCAAGCATAAATGAAGGAGGTATTTCCTTACAGGACAATGAGAAAAGCTTTTAACTCATTTTTGGATACTATTCTCGAAAACTAACACAAGAACCAACGGATAAAAGAGTTGGTTGATTGATCCAAGAAAGTGACTTGACCCAAGGAATTGTGAGTTCAAATCCTGGTCTCAGCAAAGAGAAAAACTTGGAGAGTTATCAAGATGCTAAACAGACGTTGTACTGAAAAAATAATCAATTTGATTTTCCTGTTTTGTTAATATAATTATATATATTTTCACCAGACGGCAATACCTAGCACTGGTAAATATGATTCAGACAGCATAGTTTAAAAAAAAAAAAAAAAAAAAAAAAAAAGTGACACGCACAATTTTTTTTTTTTTTAAATTGGTATCACCAAATGTAAGGCAGTAAAGGCACTAAGAAACAAGGGGTTACAAGGTGTAAAAGAATTAGAAATAGAAATATTAATAAGCAGAAAGCAGAAAAAGTAATCAGGAGAACAGTGGATAGTGATTGAAAGTGCATTATAATTTTTACAGATTAAAGTTGGCTGAAAAGTATGGAGCCAGAAGGGTGTCCCACAAGTAAAAAGTGTAAGAAAAGTAACTGTTAGCAAAAAATTTACAGTTACATCTGGTTAGCTCAACTGTAGATTGATGAGATCTTGAAGCTAGTCTAGTATTATGGTTAAATTAAAAGAGTCTAGGTACCATAATGAAGAGATCATTCAAACAATCACCATGAAAATACCTATAGAAAAGGCAGAAAGACAAACTTACGGCAATGGGAAAGTGACTGAAGCCAAGCCAGACCAATAATATTGCTAGTTCTTCTTTGGATTTTATCAAGGAATTCAAGATAAATAACAGGGGTACCAGATCATATATGGCAACAATATTCTAAGCAAGGATGAATGGTAGACTTAAGAGATTCTGGAGAGAAAAACTGTCGCACCTAACACAGTGAACCAACTTTCTTAGCAGCTGACCTAGCAATGGACTGAATATAGTCTTTCCACTTCATGTCAGCTGAGAATGTTAGTCTGCAACAAGTCACTTTCCTGGAGGTTAGCATCAGTCATGTTGATGGAAGGCCATGAGGGGTTCCTCAGATGATTAACGGAGAGAAGATTAGTTTTGGAGGTGTTAAAATTAACATGCCATCTTTTGCCCCAGTTAATAATGGACGAGGTCATTTAGGACACCAGCTACCATTTTGAAACTGTTGGACTAATGAGCCTTACTATTGACCCGAGTAAATGGTTTCATCATTAGCACAGATACCAAGTTGTGAGCTGATGTCATTGGGAAGGTCATTAATAGAAATTAAAACCAAGGTAGGACTAAGGATGGAGCCCTGAGGGCACCACATTAGTACAAAAGGACATAGTTTTGAGGGGACTTACAATATTTTTCTAAACAGCAGAAGCACCAGACCAGATGTGGCAGCAATATTCAATATTGGATGAATAGTAGCTTTATAAAGGTAGATTCTGGCAAGATAAACTGTCTAGAATGACACACAGAAGCAGCAGACCTAGCAAATAAATCAATGTAATCTTTCCCCTTCATGTCAACAAAAGCATTAGCCTGAGAAGGCGCAATGAGTTACTCCTGTGGAGGTTAGCATTAGCCACACTGATAGAAGGGAAAAAGGTTGTTTCTGTTAGAAGAAAAAAAGGAAAAAAAAAAAAAAAACACATTTTAACAAATTACTTTACATGTTTCTATATTTAAAAACAAAATAAAATATTATGCATTGATTTAATGTGATTTAATTTTCTATTTTAAGATCACATTTGCAAGAACAATTTTCCAGTTTCATTTTCTTCATGAAAAGATGAAATAAAAATTGAAGACATTACTTGGAAAGTCAATGGTTTTATAATAAAATTAATATCAGTCAATTGATGCTGGTAAAATTTTCAGGATATATTTATGTAGGTATTTCCAAAAATTCACTAAGGAGGATACATAAAAAGAAAAATGCACAGAACATAATAAAAACAGAACCTTACCAAAATCTTTGTACTGTTATTATGAGGAAAGAGCAAAAGATTTATGTAAAAAAATTTTCTTAAAAATCTTTATCAGAACTTGTTGGTAATTTTTTTTTTTTTTTTTTGGAGGGGAAAATCAATGTGGGACTTTAAATTTGGACAGAAAATATAAGCATTTTTTTTGCAGTGAAAAACACTAATTTCGAAATTCTTGTAAAACTCAGATAATTGCCAGATTTTAATGAAACTTTCAAGAGTAATTTAGAAATTAATGAAATAATTTTTTAAATTATTCTTTAAAAATCTTTCAAAATAAATATACGTCAAGGACATGTGGCCCAGTATATAAGCACTGGTTAAGTAAATCAAAAAGTGGGCTGACCTGAAGAGTTGAGTTCAATACCTGATCACAACAGAGGAAACAAGAACTTTAAAAGCAAAGTTACTCAAGAGAACTGATATTGAGATATTTTTTTAAAAGTCATAATGCATAGAATTAGAACAATCTACCCCCCATAGACTAAATAAGCAGTTCAGTTTGAAATTTCAATGTATATCATCTAAAGAAGGTCAGAGCATACAATAGTTGAAATGTTGTGAATATGATAATAAAGATGAGGACAACAGTCCAAATGGTATAAATAGTGTTATTTACAATACTGCAACTCAGAAATAGAGAAATAAAAAAAGGACATTATGATCATTTTTGCATGAATAAAGAGGAACTACAGTAACTAGTCAAACTTAACTTTGTAGCTAAACCCTAATCAAAAGTAAATTATTTTTGAACAGGCAAAAATTTCAATGAAAAAATAAATAAATAAAACAAATAAAAAATCTAGAAATGCTCATTTTTAAAGAGAAAATAAAAATAAATAACAATTTTGGCATTAAAAAAATATACCAGTGAAATAATGCATTTATTAAAAAAATATATTTCTGTATAAAAATATGCAATGCAATAAAAATAAAATATTTGTCTTACACTACTTATCCCAGTTAATGCATAAAATAGGTAACAACTATTTTTAAATATATTTTTCAAAAACATTAATACTTGCTTCCTTAAGCAAGTAGTACTTATTATTCTTCTATTAGTATTTGCAAAATGTAGAGTCATAAAGTGAGTCTTATAGCAATAAAATCTGACGTCAATACACATCAGTTTAAAAAGAAAAAACTTGGATCAATATTCTTTTGGTTGTTCTCACTTTAGTTTCTAGTACCAATGACGTCAGTGCTGTCTTCATGAGTTTCATTATTACTGACGTCATCAGGCCAACCAGTGTTACTAACCACACATGTACACTATACATGCATGTACATTTGTGTATGCATACACATGCATACAAAGACAGGTAACTATACACCGAAAGAAATCAATAACTTGTAGAAAACAAAAAAGTGGGGGTGAGGAGAAAAAATAGTTTCTTCTGATGACAATAGAATGACATATACAGAAGATTTTTATTTCTAATTCTTTCATTGGCTTATCTAAGTGACATTGTTGAGTGATCAAAGTAAGCTAATTTTGAGTTTTAATTTCAGTTTCTAAATATATATATACAACACTGTTTCCAATACTGTCATTAATATGCGTTGATTATTGCTAGGTCTCTAATTTTAACTTAACCCTGTTTGTGATCACAGAGTAGGTATAAGGTATCTACAATTTTAAATTCTGACAGGTTAACACTTCCTACAAAATCTTTTCTTTTGCTATGTATTGAAATTGATCATTTTTATTTTGTTTTTCAAGAGTAGTTGCATGAAATTTTAACAGCATCAGATATGCATTCAGTATTGATAACAAACACAGAAAGGAAACTACAGTAAAGGAAAGCAAGAAGAAAGGACTAAACCTCAACTGTAAGACAGAATGTATGGTGGTCTGCAAAAAACAAAAAACAAATAAACAGCACAACATGCAAGTTACAACTTGGAAATATCAAAATTAAACAAGTGCAAAAATTTTAATATTTAGAAAGTGTTTTAACAGAAGATGGAAAAATGTGGCACAAATCAAAAGTGTATTGGATAGCTAAAAATGCCTTCCAAAGGCATAATAAAAAGTTAAGTAAATGGAAATTTAATTAAAAACAAAGAAACTGAAGCATCAGTACTCTATGGCAAAGGAGAGACTTGAAGAAAAATAAATGTGGTTCTACAGAAGGATGCTGAGAATATCATGAACTGAACAAGTGAGCAATGACAAAGTTTTAGTGAAAAGAAAAACAAAGAACACATGTAGCGGATATGCATTGCAGTGCTGTGGATATCGGCTTAGAACGAGAAATTGGTGAGCCAAGTTCAAATTTCAATTGAATTTGTTCATTCACTTATGCACATATATTTTTGGGAATGGTATTAATCCATCTCTTCTCCTTCCAGCAATGGGTTAAATAGCAGGACAGATTGGGTTCTATAGCCTTGATTGGCAACCAATTTACCACAAAGTAATGGCAACCTACTGCAGGAAAATATTCTGCCCAGTCAGTCATGTCTCTTAAAACATGATTGCCCAAGTGTGTATCACAAATGACAATTGACTGACTGACAAAGTTGTATCAGAAAGAGAGAGGTGATGTATGAGGAAAGAAAATTTTACACCCACTGGACATGTCAAAGGCAAGAGAGACAGAGAAAAGCAGCACATACCTTACTAAACGAGATTTCAAGAACATTCTTCTATGTGCCATATCCCTTCAGGTCGTGGACGATCATGGCTCTCCACAATTCCCTGTCATTTACAAGCCTTAGAAAAATTTGTCTTTTTAGCTATATCTCGTAATCTCTTTTCTGCCAAACATTTACACAAGCTTATTAGGTACATTATACAGTTTTCTTCTACCTCTCTTGCCTTTAATGTCTGTATCAAATTTACTAAACCCTCTTTCCTCATTATGTGCTTTAGAAATTTAGGCGATTTTTTTCTGATGATGGGTATAAGTGTCCTTTATGCTTTCATTTTCAAAAATGTTGCAGCACACATGTTCAGTTCATGGTATTCTCAGCATCCTTCTGTAGAATCATGTTTTTGTCTTAAGTCTTTATCTGTGATGAGACAGTGCCATATAGGAGTACCAATATTATACAACAGCTCATTACTCTTTTCTTTGTTTCCAATCAATGGTGGAAAAATTATGACTGTAACAAGATCAAGACAGTAGATAAGTCATTCTCAGGAGACATTGGAGTCTATTAGAGTGGCTAGCTAATCTGTTGCATATTTCTGTTTTTTTTAATACCCACAGAGCTACACTGATTTATATTACAATTATACTGACCAAACTTTAGTTATAGTTTCTGAGAGAACCCATAATTTGGCATAAGTATTTAAACATGAGTACACAGAAATATTCAGTCATGATGGCTTGTGATTTCATGCTAGCACAACTATTGACAGCTTCTGAACAGTTTTATTTACCTAATTTCCCCTCACAAGACTTTTGTCAGCTTATATGATTTTCAATCATTTCCCAAGGGTGTCACATGCTGAGATCATCTCCCCAAGCTGATACTATCAAGAAGTCACCTCCATGACAAATTGACAATGGTGAAATTTAAAATAAGGTTTTATAGCCAAAACACTAATATTTTAATCACTCAGCTACACACCCATAAAATAAGGACATGAGTTCAAATCAGTGTATAATAATTTTTTTATTTGAGAAATCAGAGTATAAATGTCATATATGAAGAACAAAGTCTTTTCCCAAAAAGTTTTTTTTTTTTACAACTGCTGATCGTACTAGATTCAAATCTTTTCCAAATAGCAGAAGTTATGATTGTCCATGATTTATCACTTGAGTATAGACATTAGGTTGGGTGATCATGTCTCTTTCGAGACATGACTGACTGGGCAGAAGATTATCCTGCAGTAGGTTGCCATTGCTTTCTGCAGTAGACTGGTTGCCAGCCAAGGCTATAGAAACCAATCTGTCCTGTTATTTAACCCATAACTGGAAGGAAGAAACGGATTAATACCTTTCCCAAGGGTATTTGCACGTAAGTGAATGCAATGAATTCAGCTGGAATTCGAACTCGGCTCCCCGATTTCTCATTCCGAGCCGATATCCACTGTACCACAACGCACATCCATACTGCTCTGTTTATGATGTGTTATAACTCATTTAGTCAGTTAAGTGCCATACATGATACACACTTGGGCAATTATGTCTCAAAAGAGACATGACTGAATGGGCAGTGGATTTTCCTCACAATAGGTTGCTGTTACTTTCTGCAGTAGACTGGTTGCCTATACAACCCAATCTGTCCTGCTATTTAACCCATGGCTGGAGGGAGATGCAACAGATTAATACCTTGCCCAAGGGTATTTACACGTAAGTGAATGCACCGAATTTGACTGGAATTTGGCGTATTCACTTATAACTCACTACTAATGGTCATGTCTCAACTAACTCTAACGGTACTCTAATGAACATCATAAGAACTCTTGAAATTGCCCAAGTTCTTTATTTAAGGCATTTTGCCTAGTTAATTTGTGTTATCAGAGGTGCCTTATCTACTCCACAACATCCCCTTTTGAGATTTTATTTTCTTAAATATTTTGTTTCTTAGTATTCCCTACTCCTCTTTCTGGGGAGTTCACCATGTACTGAACTTTATATTTCTCTCATTTTGTGTCAACTATTCATTCTAAAAATCATTTATCATTTTTTAGTAGTTTTTTTTATTTTTAAATAAACATGTCTTCCAGGTTAGTTAGCATACTACATTGCATAATATATTGTTAATTTCTATTTCACTATTTTAATGCTGCAATAACAGTATTCTCAAATGGTTCAGATTTTTTTTGTATCAATTTTTTATAACTCATCTGCATGTCCTAAATTTTCAACATTTGGTATTCCATCCTAAAATCATAATGTAATAAGATGGTAGCACAGCATTGTAATTTAGTTGCTGTATTTGTTTTTTTTTTTTGTTATTTTTTTAAACCAAAAACTGATTATAGAGATCTGTGGTCTGTCTATAGACGAAAACTCCTTAAATTGGTGAAAGTTTTTCATTGCAAATATTGCTAATGACTCCTTTTCAATCTGGCTGTAGTTTTTCTGTCATTAGTAGCAAATACAAAGCATGAGCAACGACTTTCATGTTACAGACATCATCTGTATATAGAATTACTGCTCCTATGCAATAATCACTAACATCTGAAGCCAATACGATTTCTTCTTTTGGATTGTCACATGTCAATGATAAATCTGATGTTAGTATTTTCTTGATTTCTTCAAATGCTTTTTGACACTTATCAGTCCAGTTCCACTTTGACATTTTTAAGCAAATTGCTCAGTGGAGCTCTCACATTCTACCTATTAGTTATATAGATTTGATAATAATTTGCTAGTCCTAGAAATGCTTGTAGACTAGTAATGTCTGTTGGAGAAGGCATATTCTCAACTGCATTCTGATGATCATTTTTGTCAATAATTTGTCCTAGGTACTTGATTTTAGACAAAAAAAAAAAAAAAAAAAAAAAAAAAAAAAAAATTCACTTTTCCTCACTGAGAAAGTTGGCTTAACTTATATGTGCATATTTATCATTAAGTCTGAACATTCTTCTTCAACCTGTATTTGCAAATACGTCTCAAAAAGATCCAGCTTTATAAAAAAATTTTCTGTTTAATTTCACAAAAATTTCTTCTGGTAAGGGTTAGTAATTCTAAACATTTGTTTAACCCAGTTGGAATATCAGCAAAAATGTAAATTTTATTATTATCTTTTTTTTCTTTTCATACATTGAAGGGTCAATTTTGTCACCTATACCTATTTTTTGAAGTCTGTCTAATTCTTCATTAATTTAATCCAAGGCTGCAAACAGTACATGTTTCAGTTTAAATAGTAGCATCAACCCTTTTTTCAGTTGATATTTTGCTTCGACTTTGGAACACTGACCCAACTCATCCGACAAAACATCTGGAAAACATTTCAATACTTCCTTTAAATTTTCCCATTGTTTTTGTCTTCCGTATTTTGAGATGAGCAAGGTATTTTGTTCATAGATTACCTTGAGAAAGGAAGAACCATCAATATCAAATATTATATAGCATTATTGGTGTGTTTGAAGGAAGAAATTTTTTTTTTTTTTTTTTTTTTTTTATAAGCGTTTCACCCCGAGCAAGGCATGTCACTGCCACTACTGTGCAGGGGGCTACGTAGAGTGGAGAAAGGCTGGTTAAATATAGGAAATAACAGAGGGTGGGTGGTAGGCGGGTGAGGATACCGAGAATGAGGGTTGGGTAGATGAGAATAGTTGGGAGTTAGTGTGATAGGAGGTGTCTATTGACCCTACATTTAAACACCTGGAGATTGTAACTGTCGGGAAAGCAGACTTGTGGAAGGGAGTTCCACAGGCGGGAAGCGCGAGAAAAGAAGCTGTTGGAGTAGAATTTACGGTTACATCTTATTTGTTTAACTGTAAAAGGGTGGGACCTAGTTGCTAATCTAGTATCTCGTGTAAATTCGTGCTTAGGCGGCACCAGTGATCTAAGCTCATCGGAGCAGAAGCCATGAAAGTACTTGTAGAAGAGGCACAGGGAAGCTACATCACGCCGGTGTGAGAGCGGCTGCAGCCGGTCTGCCAAGTCAGTATCAACCACGTTACAGATCCTCCTTTGTATTTTGTCAAGAAGCCCAAGGAGAGCAGCAGGGGCACCCGACCAGATATGGCAGCAATATTCAATACACGGGCAGATGGTAGATTTGTATATGTGCAGAATAGTTTCAGGTGGGAAAAATTTCCGGGCCCTGCACAGAGAGCCGACTTTCATAGCAGCAGATTTGGCAATGGATTCAATATAGTCATTCCATTTGAGGTCCGCCGAAAGTGTAAGGCCAAGGAGGCGTAGTATTTTACTCTCTGAGAGGCTAGCCTGTCCCATGCTAATGGGAGGTAGATGCGATTGTCTATGGTGGTTAGTTGATAACAGCTTTGGTTTGGAGGCATTGAAATTTACCAACCATTTCCTACCCCAGGTCACTACGGATTGGAGGTCCCTTTCAAGTGCGGCAGCGAGGTTCACTTTGTCGTCCAGACCTGGTTTCTGATCGATGCGGGAGTAGATTGTTGTGTCGTCGGCATACATGCCAACTTGGGATCTAATGGTGTCGGGGAGATCATTAATGTAGATCAGAAATAGCGTGGGACCTAGGATAGAACCTTGAGGGATGCCCGCGTTCGTCTGGTAGTTTTGGGAGGCATGCCCATTTAATACCACCTTTAATGTGCGGTTAAAGAGGAAGGACTGGATGAGGTCAAACAGATGTCCAGTTATCCCATAGCTCCGCAGTTTGCACAAGAGGCCAGCATGCCAGACCCTGTCGAATGCTTTGGAGATATCCAAGGCAACGGTTCGGGCTTCACCATTCTTGTCGAGTGCCTGGTATATGTACTCGGTAATGGTCGTTAGCATATCAGCAGTAGACCTGGTGAAGCGAAACCCATACTGCTTGTCAGAGAGAAGCCCGTTGGTCATAAGGTGCTGAATCACCTCGGCGTTGATAATGGCTTCGAAAACTTTGCCAAAGATTGGAAGGAGACTAATAGGACGGTAATTGGCGGGGTCTGAGGGTTCGCCAGAATTCTTAAATATAGGTACTACGCAGGAGGACTTCCAACAGGCAGGAAAGCAGGAAGCAAATAGGCAGAGGTTATAGAGTTTAGAGAGGACAGAGGAGAGTTCTAGGGCACATTTCTTCAGTACTATGACTGGGATTCCGTCACCGCCGCTCGCTTTGTGTGGGTCAAGTTGCGCAATTATCTTGGCGACCAGTGAGGGTGAAATGTGGATGTTATTTAGTTGAGCCTTAGTTCTGGGTGGGAAGTCTGGTGTAGGTATTCCTAATGAGTCCAGTGTCGAATTGGTTGAGAATTTATGGGCAAAGCATTCAGCCTTGTTGGCTGGGGAGGTGAGAACTTCAAATTCATTGATTAGTGGGGGTATTGAAGTCTTGTTCCTGCTGAGCACGCTTTTGCAGAGACGCCAGTAATCTTTGGAGCCAAACTTAGAGGATGCTATGCGTTGCCTAATTCTGGTAGCAAACACCCTCTTGGCTTCGTTCAGTACTTTTTTTACACTTGTTCCGTGCTGAGGTGAAAAGGCGCCTGTTTTGGTTCGACGAGCAGCTTCGATAGAGCCGGAAGAAATGGTTCCGGTGGGCAATAGCGGCCGAGTAAGCGGGTGAGAACCAGGGGGGCGAATTAGGTTTTAGTTGGAATTTTCTGGCAGGGATAAAAGCATCGATGCCAGCCTTAACCCAAGAGGAGACTTCGGAGGCACAGTCTTCGACAGGAAGATCAAAGACGTTGTTCCAGGGGACGTCGCAGAGGAAGTCCCTGAACGAGTCCCAGTCGGCTCTTTGGTAGCAGTATGATATTCTGCTGGTCTGGTTTTCTTGGGTAGAGTTAGTGCGGATTGATATGTTTACGGAGACTACGGCGTGGTCAGAGTTTCCAAGGGGGCAGAGTTGCCTGGTAGTGCAGGAGTCTGGGATGGAGGTAAAACAAAGGTCGAGTAAAGAGTCCCTTCCGTTAGGGTTTTTAGAGAAACGCGTGGGGAAGTCCACCACTTGCGTTAGAGCTTGGGCTATTGAAAAGTGCATGGTGCGGATCCCAGTAAGGTCGGTGGCTGAGTTTTCAAGCCACTTGGTGTGGTGGGCGTTAAAATCGCCAAACACAAATATATGGGCAGATGGGTGAGAAGAAATGGTCCTGTCGATGTTAGTCGAGATGCAATCAAGTAACGTACAGTCAGAGGAGGAGGGGGAGCGGTAGAGGAAGAAGAGATAGCTAACCGAGCTTAGAAGTGAGAGACGGAAGCACATGAAGGAATGATCAAGGGATTCAAGAGATGTGACCCTGGCTAGGGGGAGTTGTTCGCTGACATATACACCAAGCCCATGCATATGGACATTGGAGTCCTTCCTGAAGAGAGGAAGGTAACCAGGAACGAACAGCTCTGAAGAGGGGATAGAAGGGTCAAGGTTAGTCTCACATATAGCTAAGATATCGGGTGAGTTAGTTAGAAGGAAAGACTCTACACTATTAAAGTTACTGCGAATACCTCGTATATTTGTGAAGGTAACGCAGATAGGTTTGGGCGATTTACGACTAGCTGGTTTAGGCTTGCTATTTTGTTTGTTAAATTTCATGCTGGTTCAAAAAACAACCACAAATGAAGAAAAAGTGATCTTTCTTTAAGACAACGCACCATGTCACAAGTCGATCGTAATGATGGCAAAACTACATGAATTGCACTTCAAATTGCTTCCATATTCACCCTATTCTCCAGACCTGGCCCCCAGCAACTACTGGCTTCTTACAGACATAAAAAAATGCTCCGGGGAAAGAGATTTGGCTCCAATGAAGAAGTGATATAAAAACTGAGGTGTAAGGCAAAGGACAAATCATTTGACAAAAAAAGACATCGAATTGTTAAAGACGCATTGGAATCAGTGTATTACCCAAGAAGGAGACTACGTTGATGAATAAAATAAAATTTTGCCTAAAAATTGTTGTTTTATGAGTTAGGCCTGATATTTATTGAGTGATGTGTTATTTTTTTTATTCTATCCCATTTTTGTTAGGATTCTAGCATGTTATTCTGCACCTTTTGCTTTATTAACTCTTGAATGAAAATTAATCCTTCAAATTTACCTGAAGTCAGCTCATTTAATTTTAATCTTTCATACTTGTTAACAATTCTAGCATATGTGACAAAATCTTGTCTTCTTTTTTCGTCGGATTCATATA
The DNA here is from genome assembly GCA_037127315.1 of Ascarosepion bandense. Classification (NCBI taxonomy): domain Eukaryota; kingdom Metazoa; phylum Mollusca; class Cephalopoda; order Sepiida; family Sepiidae; genus Ascarosepion; species Ascarosepion bandense. The sequence goes on along the minus strand of JBBBDQ010000897.1, from coordinate 716,219 downwards.
CTTTTAATGAGTATTGAATAACACTTTTCTTGCTAAAAGTTTTAGTAAGAATATAGATCGTTCCTTCAAAGCAAACTTCTCCCAGTTTTCTTGGCAGTACAAAATTACAGTATTTTTCATGTTTTACTTTCTCAACAAAAATTTTGTTTTTATCGTCTTTCGTTTTAGGTATGGTGATAAACTACATCTGGCAGCAAAGCCTCTGATTGGGAGGCTTAGAGGAGCATGGAACCACCTCTTAATTGCTGTTGTGCCAAGGTTTGCCCTGACCCAGAATTGTAGGGTCCCAGATATGAGCAAATAGTTAACCTTCAAATTGGAGATAAAGAAAAAAGGCTCAGTAAGAGTCTTTACCTTTAAATGGTAACTTGTCCAGAAGAAAGAAATCTGATATAAAACTTCTATACCTACTCTGTGTAGAATAAGGTAGGCTGAACTCTAACCTTGGTAGGTAATCTTCCTAGAGATGGTGTCTTGATAAAAGCACTGAGTTTTCAGTTTCCTAAACTGGTTGGTGTTAGTAAAGGTATACAGCTATAAAACTCGCTCCAATATTTCATCATGGTTCAATTACAGAGCCATCAAAAAAAAAAAAAAAAAAACTGTCCAACCCATGCTAGTATGAAAATAGGCATTAAACAATGATGATTCCCAGTTGCAGTATTCTCTGTAAATTTGCTTGTATTTTCTAAAATAAGCAGATAAGGTAATTCCATCATTTGAATTATATGTGAATTCAGCTATGGAATTTGCCACTGTGTTAGTAATAAAAGAAACTGGAGAATTTTCCATTTTCTTCTGTATTATTTCAATTAACTTTTGCTGTTGTTTCTGGAGTTCCAGCAACCACAGTTGTTGCTTTGTTGCTGTATTTTTATCACTTGGGCTAATAACATTTTTTTTAACACACAAAGAAAAATTTATACCAACATAGTTCTAATTTCTCATTGTCACTGCTATTAAGTGTGCTGAAGCAAAATGCTAATTTTTTTCTCCTTTGCATAAGTTTTTATTCCTTGTCGCCACTGTTATAACTTGCTACTAATGATTTATAATATGCCTTAACTGTCTCCAACATTACTTTAACAAACACTATCAGAACTCTGTCTTTCAGTTCTTTATTTAAGGTATCTTGCCATTTTATTTGTGTCACTGGGGATTGTCTTATTTACTCCACAACAGATGAGAAAATTCACATATAAATTACTTTTAAAATAGCATCACTGCTAATTTTTATCTTCATATCTGCTGTTATGAGAGAGAGAGAGAGAGAGAATTAGAGGCATTAGTGCTTAGTGAATATAGCAGCCTCAGTTGAAATCCACATCTGGTTTATCAATTGTTTTTTTTTTTATGCTGATAACCATTAGTCTACTACACATATTTTTCTTAGTATTTTTAATTAAATTCAGTGATACATACTGTATTTGATGGTATACAGGACCACCTTGCCAATTTCAGCAGGAAATATTAAAAAATATTGTCAAGTGGTCACTGGTTTATTTGTTAATATTTTACGAAACCCATATAGGTTATAACGACAGTAGGCTGGATTACATAGATTTTAGTGATTTCACACTTGAATAAAAGACGTGCAGTTTTTTTTTCTTTTTATAATTTCTGAAATTTCAACAAAAATCATTCTCCAATTGTTTTGGTTATGCCAAAATAGAAATTTTCATTACAGCTTCTCAATTTGCCAAAGCTAGAAACAGATCAGTTATTTCATTTTATTCTTTTGCCCGGTTATCTTTTAATATTTTAGCCTGAGCTTGGGCTGCACAATACCAGATCCAAGTCTGAACAAATTCTGGTTTATCCAAACAACTTAAAACATGACATTGTTGCATTATGGTGTTCTACAATGTTGGATATTGGTTAATAGCAAGTGATTTGACACACAAATAGATTGGTGTAGTTACTCCAAATGAAAGGAAAACCTATTGAGTGATTAATATATATATATATATATATATATATATATATATAAAGTGAATAGAATCCACTCATGCAAATGTGTTGGGCAGGTCCATTATAGTATAGTGGACTAACCCACCTGCTGAATTAGATATTCTTCTAGAAATGAAGTAGATTACTTCAAGGGGACAAAATGAAGGCAGCCATGTTAGAAGGCAAGTTATTTGATTTCTACATACATGATTAGCAGTCGACTTCTTCCCTGTTTACTTTTCACCTTATATCTCTTCTACTTAATATGTGCAAATAGGTGCAATACTATTTACCAATCCACTACAAAAGGACTAAAACTGCAAGAAAAGGGAATAGATGATTGTTTAACAAAAAGATGAGCCCAAAATGCAATTTACAAATTGAAGATACCAAAAACAAGTATAAAAATTTAAATATCTGGGAAGTGTTCTACAAATATGAAAAGTGCGACACTGAAATCCAAAGACCCATTGGGATAGTGAAAGATATTCTAGAAAGTTAAGCAGTGTATTAAGAGACAGAAAATCATTAACAAAGAAAAGAGTACTGAACTTAAGTGACATCTGTCTTCCTATGTGGCAGTGAATGTTGGACAATCTCCTCAAAGATGAGGAAGACTTGAGGCAAGAGAAATATGATTTTACAGAATGATGCTGAGAATACCATGGATCAACATTTATGAGGTATTAGCAGGGTGTAATGACGATGTAGACTAACAGTTTGTAGGGTGACTGCTGTCAAGATTATAGTCCTATACTATGATCTTGCTGTTCACTGTATAGTAGAGCTACTTAGTGTTTTGAACTCAGAGTTGTTGTTCTACTAGTGGTTACCAAATATGGCTAGAAAGCCCAGTTTGCTCTGCTATTTAATCCATAGCTTGAAAGAAAAGAGATGGATTCATACTTTTCCAAAAAAAAATATTGTGTCAAAGTGAATGTAAAGAATTCAGCTGAAATTTAAACTTGGTTTGCCAATTTCTCATTCTACATTTGAAAGAGTGTGTGTGTGTATATAAATATATGCATACAAATTCGATCAACAAATAAAAATCTAATTTAAACCTAACCTATAATTAACACCCTAATATTTAAGATACCACCAAATCAAATGAAAAAAAATGAATGGCCAATTGAAGACATAAATATTTACCTCATTTAAGCATTAAGAAAAATTAAGTAAAAGTGAAGTATAATTTTCCAAACTCAAGAAAACACAAGAATGCTCAAGAAATAAGTGAATGTCTGAAAAATTGGATATCAAAATTGCTTCAACTAAAAGAAAATTAAAGAAAAAAAAAACAATAAGTAGAGAGCATAAAGTTACAAGGAAAAGGAGAAATAACCATGACATACATGCACAAATACACACACAATGAAAAGAATTAACTTTGCACTAATCAACTGAATTTCTTATTAGTATTTGAACTTAGCCAATCTTATTTTAACAAATAACTCCTAAAATTACAAGTAGAAACAATAGAAATTTAGTAGTACATATGTTTTCAAAATTCTCCAAACTTTTGTATAACTTCTAATTTACACAAAACTAACTCTGATAAGTCTCTAAATCACATGTGGGGGGGGGGGGATTGAACTTAGCAGCCCCACCCAACAAAACAAATACCCTTACTACAGAAACACTGACAACAGATCAATAAGTGACTTGGCTCACTTGTCAAAATCTTATATATCGGGTGGGGAAGATGATGTAAGAAAAGAAAATACCATTGCATATTGTGGTAAATAAAAACTAACTTACCATGAACAGCATAAAACTGGACCCAGCATGCATCAGGGGACTTTCATTTCTAAAAAAAAAAACAACAAAAAATAATGATAATAATTTAGATAACATTTTAAAACATTTAAATTTCATGATTTATTTAAGTCTGTTATTCTGTAATGCAAATTAACTTATGAGTATTTACTAGATTGAGTTTCCAGTTCTATCTAAAGTCTTCATTTTCTTTGACTCCCAGTAACCCCTTGGATCTCAGTAGCATCATCGCCTTGCTTGGGGTGAATGGGTTAAAAAAAGAAAGAAAAGAAAAAGAAAACCAAGAGAAAGAGAAGAAAAAAGAAAAGAAAAGATTATCTTGCCATAACAATGTTGACTATTACAATGTTTACTAAACAGAGTATAGTGCGTTAACCAATATTCCATCAGAAGGCAATATTTATTTATGATAACACCATGAACATGGCATTAAGATATGTGTGAGGTATGTGAAAAAGTTCACAGAGCACTTTTTTTGAAAATAGAGACTGAATATTTAGCTGAAAACCATTTTTTTTGCTGAAAACTTTTGCTCGCACCTAAGATTAAACTTAGCTGAGTTTAGCATAGGTTCACTAATGCAGAGCACTCAGTGGGAATCAAAATAATTACAATAATAATGATAACAAGGAAGTAGATTTCTAACCCCTATGCAATGAAGGAACATGCCTGCAGAGAAATATATAAAAAACGTACCTAAGTATATAGGGTGATAACAAAAGAAATATATCAAAACTATTAAAAACATGAACACTTACAGTGCAGAGTTTTGTAGAAGGTCTCTTTAGATTTATCAGAAAAACATAATAAAAAGCCTTGACTATTTGGCAGTGAGGCAATAAAGCTACCAGCAACATGATGTGAATGCAGCTAAGAGTCAGCCAATGATGTTAAGATTTTTGTTTAAGGGAATTAAATGAAATGGATTGTTATAGTTGTGCAAAAGGTTTTTTGTTTGTTTACAGGGTGCAATGATTGTCTGAATTATGCAAAAATGAAAATAACATGGACATCCCATTTTAATAGAAATACTTACCAAAATTACACAAAAATATTAATCTTGAAATGCTAAAGAACAAATTTATTCAATGAAAATCACCATTGGCTTCAACCACAGCCCCCAGACGATTTCAGAATCACCTGCAATTGTTCTGGAGGGTCTCCTTGTTTAAGTTGCTAAATGCTGCCATAATCCTTGCCGTCTGTTCATCTTTGATATTACAAGGAATTTTTATAGGTTAACTGCACCCCACACATAATAATCAAGGGGGTTGCAATCTGAGAAGGTAGATGTAAGGACTGATGGGGTCGTAGAAATTATGACACCCATGACTGGGTTCTCCTGCTTGTGTGACATGGTACAGAGTCTGGTTGCCAGACAAATTTTTCCAGTAATCACTTATGACCCAGAGCAGCACTACCTCCTCAAGGAACTTGATTTTGGCCTTCATCACTAGTGATCCCTTCAAACACCATGATGCTGACTGGATATATCCTCTGCACTGTCTTTAGATTGACACCCAAACGTATTTAAATGTTCATATTGGAGCTTCTGGGATGAATACCAAGCAGTATAGCATGCCATTTCCAAATTTCTGGTGGAGGGAATCACATCATGGTGCTCTTTCTCACAGACATTGCTCAATTGACCCTACTACACTGTGGTGTGTATCAAAAAAAATATAAACAAACCGTGTAAGCACAAAGTAAAAAAAATATATGATGACAATTTACCCATCGCACCCTGCAGAACATTCCTGTCAATACTTTGACATTTAACAATTTTTATAAACAAAAATTTGTATTACCAATGGGTCACTTCTCTCATATATATATATATATATATATATATATATATATATATATATATAAACTTATTAATTAGTTTGTTTTTGTTTTTTCTTTTGTTATAATTAGACCATACACAGTTGTATTAAAAAGTGCTCAATACATTTATATTATAAAGCTTTTGAATATTTTTCATTTGGAAATTAGTAATTTCTGCAACCTAGGTTTCAACCTTTCAGTATCTTCAGGCAATTTATAATAACTGATTTTCCAGTTTTTTTCAAACATACAGCTGGAATTTTTAAACAACCGAAAATTTTCAAAATTAGTCAGGAGTTACTTAAGGATCTTAAAACACCATCTAGATTTGTATGATCCTAAAATGTATTTGTAGGTGTGATCACATCTAGACATTATTTCTGATCTTTCATTTAGTAATTTTTTTTTTAATTCTGGTAACAATGTTATGATATGATAGAGATATGTTTTATTGAAGATGACAAGATACTGCAATTAACCTTTTTATAAAATTTTTCTTGCATTCATACAAATGATTTTTTTCTGGACAGTGCGTAAGAAGTGTCTAAATGATCTTCAGATCTGACAACTTTTGACTAATCTATTAGCCATTATCAACGTTGTTTTTGTTTAACAGAAGATATAGAATGAATAAAATGCTTAATCTCAGTACCTTGTCAGCCGTCTTCAATGAAACCTATAAAAAAAAAAAAAAGTAATTTCAGCCCAAATACGAATCTGCTTTCTTCTACCAAGTGCCCATAGCCAAGAAGTAGAATCGATGACTGACACCAATTCAGTCGGGTTTCAATCCTGGGTTAAAAAGCAATCGGAGTCTAACTGTACTGATGTTCTGTGACACAGCAAAACAGATCTGTCTGCAGGTGACTATTTACGCTCTCACATCCTGATTGAGCACTCTGGAAGAATGGGAGACTTTGAAAAACAGTAGCTACTCTGGCATGTACGCATTGCTCATTCAATAATGAATTAGAGCACTCTGGCTATTGGGCGTGTATAATGATAATATATGTACTAAAAAATCTTTCTTCTATTGAGCACCCATAGCCCAGAGTAGACTTCGGTCAGGTTTCAATCCTGGGTTAAAAAGCAATCGGAGTCTAACCGTACTGATGAGCTGTGATACAGTGAAACAGATCTGTCTGCGGATGACTGTGTGTGTGTGTGTGTGTGTGTGTGTGAGTACAAGATTCCCTTAATTAATGCGCATTCAATTAATGTGTTTTTTATTAGTGTACGAAAATCTTTATATACCAAAATTCAATTAGCGCCTACATGATACTCAATTAGTGTGATAAAACATTCTTCAGTTTAACTATAGTACTTGAAAATTGATTTTTTATAGTTACAAAAAAAATTTTATAGTTAAAAATTTTCTAAAATTTGAAAATGTAAAATGGGTAACTATTTTGTTTCTCAAGTATTACACTAAGTAATTACAGAGTGTTTAAAAAACATATGTATGGTTATAAATAGACAAATTTTGTCATATAAGCCAATAATAAAAATACACATCTGAATATTTTGATCTTTTTTTTTTTTCCATGTTTATTTTGAGGGTCTTGAAAAAGAAATTTGTGATTAAAAAAAAAAAAAAAAAAAAAATTGACAATTTAATTAGATGCAGAAATTTATATTTATTAAAAATATTAAAATATAAAAAAATGTATGCATTTATTATGGAAATATTATAAACAAAATACTAGTGATTATGATGTGTGCGGAAAATTTCAAAAATAGAAAATATACATAACATAAGCTTCTTTTTTTAAAAAATTAAATTGAATTTTGAGGGTTTGAATTTTATTTACCTTTTATTTTTATATTTTTTTTACCTTTATTTTTATTTTGCCAGCATAAAAAGATGACAAAGGAGTTAGAAGAATTCTTCAGGGTAAATGGAGAATTTATAGAAAAATGTTTAGAAGCAGACCCTAATGAAAAGCTTACAAATTTGCAGAAAAATTGAAGAGACAATTTCTCAGTATCACCATTTATATGAAGAGAGGTATACCATGCAGCAAACCACTCTAAATAAGTTTTTAATAAAAATCAGATTAATAAACAATAATTCATATCATTTTTATTCTATCTTATCTGTACCTATATTTTAATTAAAAAGTATGCAAATTAGAAATTTGCAGTGAGACTAAAATTTGAGGTACAGATTATATCATTTCTTATAAGTTATTATATTCGATTAATATGCATTCAATTAGTGCATTTTTTTTTGTACGCATTAGCCACACTAATCAAGGGATTACTATATTTTGGCAGTAATTCTCTTGTTTTCACACTTCATCTTAAGACCATCGATATGTTTTTAGGTACCTCCCCAGATTTGCTAAAAATGAGCATAGATGATTAAAAAAAAAAAAAAAAAAAAAAAAAAAGAAAGAAAGAAAGAAAGAAAGTTCCAAATTTTTTTAAAAAATCCAAATCTTATTATCAAGAGGAAAAAACCAAAGGATTTTTTTTTATTATTAAATTATATTTTTTGATCCTTTTTAGAATGTTTGAAATATTAGTAAAGATTGTATTTTTTTTTTTTAGCAATGAGGACTGAAAATTAGTATAGAAAATTTTAGTGTCCTCCTTTTGCAGTGAAAAACACATTGAATCAGATATTCTTATATAAAATGAAATAATTGTCAGATTTTAATGAAACTTTCAGGACTTTTTCACTAATGAATTAAATTATTTTAGAATTTTTTTTTTAGAATATTTTTGTAAAAAGCATTTTTTTTACATGTTACCCCTTTATGAAATTTAGAAGATATTCATTTTTGTGCCACTTTATGTTTATATTAGTTATATACAAAACTCTGTGGAGAATTTAATTCAGTTTTTTTTTTTTAAACAGGACCTCCAATTATTAAAAATCGGCACTAAATCATAAAATAACAAATGCAATACAACTAAGACATTATTTAATCAACAAAGTCTTTTAATTGCTTTATACAAGATATATTTTGAAACAGAATTGTCTTAAGAAAAACAAGAAATAACCAATTTTTACAAGAATTGTATTCATTTATTCTTAAAATTTAATTAGTATAATTTATAAAGTTTGAAATCTTTTAAAATTCTGTATTAATCCGTACTGGTTAGGTGATATTCTTATAAAGTAAAAACTATATTTACTAATCACAAATAGAAACGCTTATTAGAATTTAGTAATACCCAGAATTTTTTTTTTTTTTTTAAATTCAGCGATTTAAAAAAAATAAAAGAAATAAAGTCAATTTAAATTATTTTTTTTACATAAAGCAAATATTAAATTTAATCTATTAGTGTGAAATTAAAACTAAAATAAAAACTTCAAGAAAGCCTTTTCAACTGATTTTAGACCTTAGGTACTGCATCTCTTTAGAGATGCCTATATATTTCTTTTAAGTTTTTCAAAAAAAATTTTAATAAGTATTTTGAATGGTAGTTTGAGGCTATATATATAGCTCATTATTGTTGCTCTAAATACTTTCAGCAAGTTTGGTCATCTTCTGGGAGTAAGGCTGAGAATAAGTTTTTGTTTTCTCTGTCCCCTTATTTTGGTAGTTTTAATCATGTATACCTTACATTCTTTGAATATTTTAAATCCCACATGAGAACAAATTTTGAAAATTGATATAAACCTATATGCTAGATATATAGATGGCATTTCTACAGGATAAAAGTTAATAGAATTAAAAATCTTCAGAAAGTTTTTTTTTTAATATTTCTTTAATTTAATTACAAACTAAATACTAATAACAGAATTCCATTCCTAAATGTTTTAAATGATTCTAAAGCTAAAAAATTTTCACATCTCTGCCAATAAATCATTACATCAGGCATTGGATATATGGGTATTCAGGTTACTCCAGGTGCACTCAATGCTGCTACAACAATCCTATTGCTTTACTGGTCTTGTGATCTTATACAAAGAATAACAAATTCAAATTCATGCCTTCATAATTATTGTAGCGAGCATTCTTATAGCTACAAAATAACTATTATTAAAAATTTAATTAACAAAGTCCACTTAATTTCCTCTTTGTGCAAACTGTTCTATGAAGAACTCATGAACATAAAACAAACACTAATTAACAATGGATTTCAAAATTATATAATTGACACATGGTTGAGTAATCATGAATGTAAACCTATAAAAATATATAATACAAACAAAAATAATCTTATTAAAAATAATATTGTAATCAATTTCATAGCAACAACAAACAAAATGAAGTAATTTATATATTTCTTATTACTATAAATGTTATTTTTAGCACATTGTGGTGTAATGGATATCAGCTCCAAATGAGAAATTGGAGAATCAAATTCATTTTATTCACTTACAAATATCCTTGGGAAAGGTATTAATCCATCTCTTTTTCCCTCCAGCTATGGGTTCAATAACAGAACAAATTAGGTTCTATAGCCTTGGTTGCCAACCAGTCTGCAGCAAAAAGTAATGGCAATCTGCTGTTGGAAAATCTGCCTAGTCAGTCATGGATTTAAAGAGACATATTTGCCCAATCATGTATCACATATGACAACTGATTGATTATTTTTAGTGGGTAAATGTGCTCGAGTTGTTACCCCAGGTTTTTTCTTTTTTTTTTGTTCTATTAAACAGTGAAATTAATAGCTGGACTAAATTAAGAAAAATTGCACCCCTGACAGGAACTGAAACTGTATCCTTTTTCCAAAAGACATTATTTGAGCAAAAATATAGCACTTACAGTTCCATCATGGAGCATGCCTGACAGGGCAAGGTTTGAATAAACCTGCTAATTAAAGATCCTTTTTCTCATTGAGGCTCCTGCAAATTGCTTCAGTTTCTTATCAGAAACTGAAACTAATTTTTTTAAAGGATTTTTTTTATCCAATAAAATTTTTCATCACCACAAATGTTATTTTTAGTGGGTACACATGTTGCAGTTACTATCCCTGCTTTTTTTTGTTATTATTAAACAGTGAAATCAATAACAACCAGCCTAAATAAAATATACATATAGAATTAACTATATATAATAAATTAAAAACTTCTAACCTTAGTGTCACTAAAAATACAAACACCAATATATCCCATTTTAATAAAACTAATATATGAATATTCATACCAATTAGAATACATTATTTGAAAATCATCACCATCATGAATACTTGGACCCTATTTGATTAAATATCTGAGGTTTTTTCATGAAAGACTTGTGAAACTTGGACCTTCATGCCCACACACAAAAAGTGTCAAATGAATAGTTTTTCCATTCACACAGCTATTATTTTAACTACTTTCACTCTTTGGTGATTTTTCTTGTTTTAATAAAACCTAAACATATGAAAGTGAATTTAGACATTTTTTTTGTTCTTGATAATTTACAACAAAAATATTAAACATTAGATTGTTTATTTACAAGAATATTTTTATATTTACAACATTTGTTTTTTGTTTTTGTGGATCCAAATTTGCCAGACTTTTAGTACTCACATTTCAGGGAAACCTAGGGTTTTTTTTTTCTTTTCTCAATGTTTATTGCAGCAATATTTGTTAATAAACAAATAGATTAATGTTTATAAAGCCCTGATAGCATAAAACTGCAATTATTTTTTTTTAAGTTTTGATTTTTCATTAACCTGAGAAAAAAAAATTATTGAAAAGTCATGTTATAGAAAAAGTGGCTGGCTAGATAGAAATTTGATTTAGCTCACATAACAGACACCCAGGGTCCAGATTAACACTGTTTATACTGTAAAATAGACACCTTGCTAAAAACTGAATTCAAACCCATGTAAATAATGAGGCAGATTGGACTTTGGTTTTAGTATGGCAATCAATCTAGAAGAAGGTCAACTCTTAATTCAAAGAGGGATACCAGGTTATCTTACTCTAGATACACCCACTGTTGCTACAACTGCAGTAGATGTAGTGACTCAGTGATACTAATGGATTATGGAAGTTATGATTGAGAACTTCAAAAATATTTTCAACAAATTAAATGTGACCCTGAACAATCTTCTCACAGATAAAGAGACTTGAGGGAACAAAAATGTGGGCCTACATAAGGATACCATGAACTGAACGACAAAGTGGAAACAAAAAGATTTATAATTAAAACCGGAAAGAGAAAGCTGAAATTTAAAGGCACATAATGAAGAAAGAGGGCTTGGAACATTTAACACTCATAGGACATGTTGAAGGCAAGATAAAAGAAAGCAGCAAATAACCTTTTTTTTTCTTTTTTTTTTAATGTAATGTGGGGGTCCTTCATTACCCCCACTCAAAATTAATCCCAACATCTTAAAAATTCTACTAGCTTGTACTACTGAAGTGCCTTTTGTTGATCCAAACAACACTATATATATATATATATATATATATATACACACACAACGTGATGGAGTCTCCATGGGTTCAGTGCTTGGTCCGACTTTTAGTAATTTCTACATGTCTAACCTTGAAAATACTACCTTTGCAAAATTTAAAAAACCATCAATATATCTACAATATGATGATATCCTACTATTAATTAAAAATACCGACGAAATCTTACAACTTCAAAAACAGTTTCAAAATAACTCAGTTTTAAAATTTACTTATGAACTTAGCAATGATAACAAAATTCCTTTCCTTGACATATTAATTAACACTGATGACAATAAATTCACTATCTCACCGTATAAAAAAACCACTAACAAAAATCCCTCCACACTCAATTATATTAGTGAATGCCCCCACTATTACAAAATAGCCATTAGAAAAAATCTATTAAATCGTGCAAAAAGCAATTCATCTACAAATCAGATCTTCCACAGTGAACTAAAAAACATAAAACAGACACTCATCAACAATAATTTTCCCAACTACATTGTTGATGAACAAATACGATATTTTCTTAAAAAGCTTAACATGGAAAAACCAACACATGATACTAGCCCAACCAATCCCAAACATATCACTCTCTTATACCATAGCCAGATGCACTCCAACTACCAACTAGATGAAAATATCCTAAAAAAAACTCATCAACACTAATATTTCTCCGACAGACTAACAAAAGAATTAAGTTTATTATATATTACACTAAATCCACTACATCCAATTCATTTGTCCGCAACGACTCTTCCCCCACCATTAGTGATTTGCAAAAAACCAATGTAGTTTATAAATTCAAATGTCCATTTAGAGAATGTATCTAACAACCTAAATAATATATACATTGGCCATACTACAAATTCGCTTTCACAGCATCTGACGTTGCACTTAAATGACAATTCAAATATATTCTGACATTTAAAAGAACACTGTTATCAACGCACACTTCTGAGAAAAACGCTCGTTGATAACACGTACATACTTAAACAAGAAAATAATAAACAGAAACTCAAAATCCTGAAAGCAATCTACATTAAACAATTTAAACCTGGTTTGAATACGATCAATTTTGATATTTCCAATAACGTTCTCAAATGCCTGTAATCAGATTAGGGACAACAACGCCACTATTTTGTCACTGTCTTCGGCCATCCGCCATGGTAGGGATAGACTTGTATTTTCAATTTAATTCTCTTTATTGTTAATAACTTAAATGTTCTATGTTTACTGTGTGTTAATATTTATTCTTTGATAATGGCTTATGTGAGCCGAAAGCTTAGACACGATAAAAAAAAAAAAAAATCAACAATTACTGTGATTTTTTGTTGTCTTTCAATGATATCACTATCAAGTATATCAAACGGTACGAACAGATCCTACAAAAAATTAATAGACAAAACTTGTCTATATTATTCAATGAAACCTGCATTAATGAAAAAATGCTGCCAAAATACACACTATATATATATATATATATATATATATATACATACATACACACAAGTGGGCCTATGCTGTTAAAAATGACAGCAAAATTTGTACCTATTATTGAATATCTTACATTAAGACATGAAAAAGAAACAAACAAATACAACCCCCCCCCCCCAAGCATCATGACAGGAGGAGATTATATATATATATATATATATATATATACAATGGTCTATTATAATAGAGAGGATAACAACACTCAATGACATTAACTACAAACATGCTAACAACATGCTTATGTTCATTACATAACACATACCACTACTCTACATTATACATAACACCACATACATTCTTTTACACGTAAAATAACAATCATCCTCAAAAACATCTAAAAGTATAGCCGAAAGTGCTTGGATAAACAAAACATTTAGGCAATTTTTTATATAATTTATGTCCGCAAAATAAATTAAAAAAAAATAAAAAAATCATGAAATCACATGAAAAATTACAAAGAATTAATTACACCTTATCTGTCATTTTTAATGAAACCTGCATAAAAGAGATTGTTGCCCAAATTTATATATAACATTAGTAGAGAGAACAGTAACCAAAAATTAAAAAAAAAAAGAAAAAAAAAAGAAAAAAAAAGCTTTTTTTAACAGTATAATAATTTTGTTAATGCCCTTACTAATCTGTGTGTGTGTGTGTGTTTATAGGGTGTTTAAAAAATGCATACAGACTTTTAGAGCAAAGACAACTTGCTTTCTTTTCAGATCTACACATTAGTATTACTAATATCATGCAAGCTCAGCTTTAAAGCAAGAAAGTTCATTCTGAAATGCTACTGGAAGTAGGAAAATGCAGTCGAAGTTCAAATTAAAATGTTGATTGTTGCTTGTGATTCCCTTGTGTCAGGTCAGCAAAGCCTGCATCATAATAGACATCAATTTGAAAACATGCAGTCACAAAATCTTCAGAGGTTGCATTTAATGTCTTCATATGCATTATTTAAATGGCATATAGTTTGTTTTAGTTGTTTGAATTATTTCTAAAGAAAGCTTCAAAACGTGTATACATTTAAGACACTGTATGTGTGTGTAAAACCACTTTCTGTAATTATCTGCTGTTTTAGGCCCCAAAATGATATTACATAATTAACACATTATATTCAACCATTACAGAGCAAATGTGAAATTTGAAATATTTAACTGAATTTTTTTTTTTAATGGATTTTCTGAAAATGAAAACATCTTATTAAAAACTAAATAAAGATTTAATTGGAGCCTTAATTGCTGCAATTTGATGATATAACCAAAGTTTGAGGAAAAACACTCAACTGCATTTTATAAGAGAGAAATGCAAAATAATGTCAAATGGAATTAAATGATATTGGAAACATCTAGCATCTTATCAGCATTGCCAGCTGTTAATGAAAGACTACATGTCATTGAATATCTCCTGGCAAAAAGATATTTTTGAAATATAGAAATAAAAGAAATAGACTGAAAATTTTCTTAGAGACTGTTTTAATGCAGATAAACAAATGCCAAATTTGTTTAAAATAAAAAATTTTTTAAATAATTTTAATTTTCAACTTTATAAAATTGCTTCATGTAAAAAATTAGAAAACTTAAGCCTATTACATCTTACTACTAATAGGTATAAATAAGCAACAAAAGATGAAAGAAAAAAATAGACAAAAAAGAAATAATTAAAAAGCTTCATCTAAAAAATTAAACTATTATACTTAGTAAAATTAAATCCTAATTGATCAGAATTTCTACATAGAATTGAATAAAAGGATCTCATTTGCATAGGCAGAAATGTTTACAATTCTTGTAATCATGAAGAAGCTATACCAGAATACCAGTTGAGAAATGACTGCTCTCAGCTGAGCCCATGAAAGAGAAAGCTTGAAACTTTCTATGACCTCACCAAGGAAGCATTCTAGTGTGCATTATATGTGTATAAAATAAATTAGATTAAAAACTAATATAAAATAAATGCTGATGTAAGTCCTCTTTACATACATTTTTGACAATTTAGATTTTAAAAATATATTTTGCAAAATTGGTATTTAAATCCTTCCACATATTTTCAACAATGAGA
The DNA here is from genome assembly GCA_037127315.1 of Ascarosepion bandense. Taxonomy (NCBI): domain Eukaryota; kingdom Metazoa; phylum Mollusca; class Cephalopoda; order Sepiida; family Sepiidae; genus Ascarosepion; species Ascarosepion bandense. The sequence continues at coordinate 700,762 of JBBBDQ010000897.1, read as the reverse complement.
TTTTTCTTCATTTTATATTTAAATGTTTTATACCATCAAGAAATTGTTTAAATAATGATTAATAAAAAACAATACAGAACTGAAAGTAATGGAACTTTCTCTTCCATAACTCATTTCAAAGCATTTCTGATGAAGCTTAAATAAAAAAAAAAATGTTTCCTATTTGTTCCTTATTCTATTAAATTTGAATCCATATTCAAACATTATTGGTAAAATTTATTGTATGAAGAAATCAACTTTGATAGAGATGAGAATGTACAACAGTGAAGTAAAAATTTAAGTATTTTGTTTAAGTTTCTGATAACCAACTCATTAGCAATGATCCAATCCAGTCACTACATTAATTGATTTTCTTTTATGCTCATCATCTATTTTTGTAGGTAAGAAACATTTTAACTACAAGAAAATCAACCCCAGAAAATGAGTCAATTACTATAAAAAAAACTTAGAAATGTCAGAACATTAATGTATCAACTAAAGGAAAAAAAATACAACTGAAGATCAATCAATTGCTAAAAATACAACACATTTTTTAAATTTTGCATATTATATAATGCTATGTAATATTGTTATAATAATGTATATAATATCATATTAATATTTTAAAATGTTATATTTTATCTCTTAATATGCTAATTAAAGATATTCATGACAAAAACAAGAGAGAAACATTCCTCAGATACAAATAAAGGAATAACTAAACAATAATCATAAATTGTGAAATCAGGTAGAAGTGGGAAAACTCATGATTAAAATGAACCTCTTTGTAAATCAGCTTCCATGAAAACTCTTCAAGTGAGACTGAAACATCACACACTCAACTGATCATGTTTAACCAAGCCAGGCCTAAACCTGGCTAACGTTTTTATTTGGCCTTGATCAATCAAAATGTTTCCTACCCAAGAAATGAAGCATTCAACTGAAATACAAGACAGGAAATTATACAGATCATGAGTAGAGTGGCCAAGTGATTTACTTTCACTTTCAATACACGGACATTGCTTACATTAACCTGCCAACCATGGAGGCAGCACATCCACTGCCAACAAAACATAACATCAGTTATATTTAACATTTACTGAGTGAAATGTGAGAACAAGAGGTGTGATTAGCTACTCTCAAAGGATTTTAGCAATTGTTTGTATCACCTTAACAGACTTGTTTCATGAACTGATAAAATAACATTCAATGTGTTTTTCATGTTTTTTTTTATGAATAGAAAAAAATAAAAAGTAAAACCAAAGACTATAAAGATCTGAGCTTAGTAAATAAAACTTAAAATTATGTTAATAGTTTAATGCTTTCGCAATAAGAAACAAGGTTTATCTATCATAACTCACTAATAATAGTTGATTATGGGGAGAGGTTGCTAAAGTATTATACAGGTTATTTTGAGGCATGTAAGTATGTTCACTACATGCAAGCACACTTATCAAGGTTAGTCATTTATCATTATAAAAGACACATATTGCTAACACACCTATTCAGATTATTCATTTATCGAATACATGTTTGACAACATACACACACCTATCTAGCTTATTAATTCATCATTATCAAAGAAACATGTCAAAAACAAATTAAGTTTTTCACTGACATGAAGTGGAGAGATTATATTGAATCAACTGCTAGGTCTACACCTAGGAAAGTCAGTTCACTGTGTCATGCTTAACAATTTTTCTTACTAGAATCTATTTTACATATTTATAAGTCTACCATTCATCTTTGTTTTGAATATTGCTGTCATATGATGAAGGGTGCTCCTACAAAATATTTAGAGATTCTTAATAAAATCTAAAGAATCTGCAATGTTATTGGTTCTGACCTAGCATCTTAGTTTCAGTCACTCTCCCACCACCATAATATAGCCTCCCTGTGCCGTTTCAATAAATACTTTCATGGTGATTGATCTGATGAACATGGTACATAGACTTTACAAATTTATAAGCACAGTACTATATTGGCAGCAGGGTCTTATTTTACAGTTGTAATTGATCAATGTATTATGCTAACAGTTTCTTTTATTCCACTTCTCACTGGGAGAACTTTCTTCCAGCTTCTTGCTTTCCAGTCAACATTGATTTTCAAAAATTTATATGCGATGGTAATTGTCTTCTGTATTCTTAATTTTTGTTTTTTTATTGTCTTCTCTCCTTAATACTGTTTTTTTTTTGTATGATATTCTTTAACACTCAGCAATCACTTGCATCTTTAAGAATATTGGAAATAAACTTTCTAATCTTGAATAACAGTTTAGAGTTTATCAACAAATTGCAGCCCAGTGTCATGGTACAGGAAATCAAAGAATGAATGAATCCTACCTTCCCTGGTTTTATGTTCCATCCATAGGTTGCTACAGTACAAGTTTTGATGTTTCCTCATTTGGATGGCATATTCAGATCCAGCAAGTTTCAATTGCTTTTCTCTCTGATCTTTGTTGTAACCCTGGGGCAAGAGTCATACAGAACTATGCAGGAGGAGTCATGACTCCTGCATGTAGTAGTAGTGACAGAAAAGCCAAAATGACAGTCAGGTAGGTATATATGTTTGTCACATGTTGAAGAAATTTTAACAGCATTCACAAATTAAATGTGGCACTTTTATAATATCTTCTGTAAACCAATATGCAAATAGCTGGCAAGGAATAACTTCAAAGGATATTTTAGAAACAGTAATAGTTTCATGTCATTCTATATGAAGGCCACCAGTTTTGATATGATCACCAAAGTTAAGCAATATCAAGTCGGGTCAATACCTAGATGAGTGACTACTTGGGAATACCAGATGCTCTAAGCTTGGACGTGTGGGTGGTGTAATAGATAAGGACTCAGAATTGTTAATCTGAGGCCAGAGTTCTAATTCTCATTAGGTTCATTATATTCACTTACTAGCAGTATAGCCCGGCATTGCTCGGGTGTAATGAAAGCTTTAAAACTAATCCATGGTCCTGGAGCTCAGACTCTTTAGACGTTAGCATGAAAGACTAAAAAGCAATAGTTGTTTCCAGTTAAAGCGAAACTGTAGACTGAAAGAAAAATGAATGGATGTAAGTCAAATTGTGATTTCCTGGTACAGATATCAAATAAGTTTTTTTCGTCGTAAACTGAATTTTGAAGGCTAAATAAGTCCTCTGAGTAAATGGCATCATGGCTGAGACTAAGAACTACAATTATACCTACTTAGAGCCAAACCCGAAGCAAAAACTAAAATAAAAGGGCTGAAAAAAAAAGATATACAGGCAGATAAACAGACACACACAAACATATTGCCATATATATATATATATATATATATATATATATATATTATATATAAATAAATAACCGATTTTCTGCACTATTATAAGAACTGTAGCCTTGAAACTTCTGAATATCATTTCTTACGTCTTTGTCCATGAGTGTATCAAATTTGATTAAAATCGGACCACTCTTTCTATAACTGAATTTTTTCAATTATCAATATTTATCGGGGGTACCTTGACACAAAACCTAGCTAAGAATACTTGCAGGCACTTATAGTACAACTGTGTAAATTTTCAAGAAAATCGGTTCAGCAGTTTCGGAGTCTATAGGTAATGGACACACACACATAGAGACACAGAGACAAAGTTCCATTTATAAATAAATTTAGATATACAAATGCCCTTGGGAAAGATATAAGTCCAACTATTCTCCCCCAGCTATGGATTAATTAATAATGGCTTAATGATACAAGTCTTACTATAAAAAGAAAAAAAAGAGGTTACATTCTATAAATATTTTCTGGCTTAAAATAATCACAAAAAAACGAATCAATCAAATATGAAGGCAAACTGAAAAGTTCATAGCCTGACCTGTTCCACAAAATCTGACCAAATATCAGTTTTTTTTGTTTTGTTTTTTTTCTCTTAAGAATCTCTTCTTGACCAGAAAGAATTATTCAGTACTTGTGTGTGTGTGTGTTTTTAACTTTCAATTGCCCAAGCCAGAAATATCCCAGTTTTTAAAATAGTGTAAATGATATCTACTGAAACACCTGTACCCACTAATATAACATTTATAGTAATATGAGATAATGCCAGATTATAAAATCATCAGTTGCTTACTCCACGTTGTTACAGATTGTGCAGCAACATAAAGATATTGTCACGGCTCAAGGCATGTTGGAAGAGAGCACTTGGAAATTTTCCCACAGTAGAATGCCAGTTCTTTCCGCAGAATTGCCATTCTTGCCAACCAAAGCCATATAACTCGGTCCATCCTGCTATTAACCCTCTCTAAGCTGGTTTTGAATTCAGAGTTTTCTTCTCCTAGACCAGTTGCTACCCAAGGCTATAGAACCCAGTTTGTCCTGTTATTTTCCCATAACTGGAGGGAAAAGATATGGATTCATAGCTTTCACAAGGGTATTAGCATATAAGTGAATGTAATGAGTTCAACTAGAATTCAAACTCGGCTCTCCAATTCCTCAACCGAAGCCACTATTCATTACTCTATTTTAGAAATGACTGTTTACATTTTGGATATAAAAGTAAGGTTAATAGATAAAGGTTTCAAAATGTCTAAACAAAAGGCTAGCATTTCTTAAAAAGATTAACTAAATCTTGTTTTGCTGTGTAGTTTTCCATGGTTGACCATTTTAAAGCATACCTAGCTTGACAGTTGTTTGCCACTAAATACATGTTTATAGTAATAATTACACACACACACATATATATATATATATATATATATATATACACACACACACACGAGAGGTAGGTAGGTAAATGATACCCAAAATGACAAAAAAAAAATAATTATGCAAAGGTATGCAAGATATTTTTTTTCCTTCACCAATTTTACAAATGTATAACATGTTTGGTATGATATGACAAATGCAAGAGAATTTAAGAAAACACACACACTTTTCTGATTGATAGCATAGAAATAATCAAAAATCAACTGTTAGTGGCTGATAACTTACAGAATCTACTACTTACATTTACAAGATGGCTTCTATGACTTTTATATTATTCTCCAAAATTCATGAAGAAAATGAACCTTCTACCAACCCCTCATAAACAGATTCTTGCTTTCACTCTTCTTTTTATCCTGAGAGAAAATATATCACAAACAAGTCGGCCACTTTACATACCCATACACACACCTTTGTCCAATTTTAGTACATTACAAAGAATTGTTGGGTAACTTGAATATAAGGATATTAGAACAATCCAGAATTTATACAAACAGCAAGTCACCTGCATACAGATAGAAAATGAATTCAGTAAATATACAAAAATAAAAAAAGGATGAAAGTTAAGGATGTGCCTTCTCACTGAGAGAATTAGAAGTTCTACTAGGATTCAATATTGGTGGCCACAACCTTAGTAATATAAGATGACACAGTGCTGATAGCAGACACAGAAACAAGAATTCCTACAGAAGGTAGTGAAGGAAAGTGAGAAGAAAGGACTAAATCAACTACAAGAAAAAAGAATGCATGGTTGTTATCAAAAGAAAAAGCCCAACATACAAATTACAAATTGAAGATACCAAAATCAAACAAGTCAAACAATTTAAATATCTGGGAAGTGTTTTAACAGGGGATGGATAGTGCAACACAAATTTAAAAATGCATTTAATTTGTAAGAGCATTCCAAAAGCTAAGCAAAGTATTAAGAATCAGGAAAATATTGTTAGAAACAAAGAAACAAGTACTGAACCGTTGTGTAATATCAGTTCTTCTATATTACAGTGAATATCAGACAATCTCGTCACAGATAAAGAAGAGACTTAAAACAACATAAATGTTGTTCTATAGAAGGAGGCTAAAATACCATGGATTGAACATGAGAGCAACAATGTTTTACAGAAAATTATATTTAACATCAAAAACAGAAAAGTTAAAATTTCTAGTGCAGATCATGAGGAAAGAGGGCTTGGAAAATTTCATACTCGCAGGACAAATTCAAAGCAAGAGGGACATAGGAAAGCAACACAGACTCAACCTAGCAAGTATGAGTAAATGAATGGCAGAATAGGGTTTGGCAGAAAGAAAAAAAAATATATCAAAAGCTAGGAAATTGTGGAGAGCCATGATTATCAATGTCCTGAAAGGATACAGCACATAGAAGATTATCCACTCCCACCAATATTTAAATTTGGTGTAAGAAAATAAATTTTATCAGAAAAAGAAAATGATAAAAGGCAAAGAAGCTATTGTAATAATTTAAGATAAGTGTTTATCATATTCAAATGATGGCATATAGGTAAAGCACATTGTGTATCAATGGAATTAACCTGATTTCTGATTTTGTATTGTTTGCTCTCACACTGAAAGAGATTTTGAGTTTTGTTTAACACTATATCAACCTCTGTGGGTTATTTCATGCCAAAAAGTGGGATTTTAAGGTACTTTGATGAAAAGATGTATTGCTAGTATATTTTCTTTTAAAAAATAAAAATAATAAATAAATAAAAGCTGGTAATAATTTTCCCTTCGATTTTCTTCCAAAATGTATTGCTGGTAATATTTTTTTCAAAAATGTATTGCTAGTAAAAATATTCTTTTCTAAAAAAAAAAAAAAAAAAAAAAAAAAGTATTGCTAGAATTTTTACTATATAAAAGTATATTTTTATACTTTCATAGTGTTTTGACCCCAGTTTGCAGTAGGGGTAACTATATGCCAAAAACTGGGTCCTTAACAGGTACTATTACCCTGGATCAGAGTGAACCTGGGAACAAGTGGTAGTTCCATGCTAATCAAAACCTAATTAATCAGAGATCTTGCTGCTGGATGCAGTTTGTCAAACCCAGGACCTCACACTGAAAGAGTTTACTGACTCAACATATTGAGAAAACAAGTAACCATTCAAATAGAAAATGAATTCAGCAAATAGAAAATGAATTCAGCAAATAGAAAATGAATTCAGCAAATAGAAAATGAATTCAGCAAATAGAAAATGAATTCAGCAAATAGAAAATGAATTCAGCAAATAGAAAATGAATTCAGCAAATAGAAAATGAATTCAGCAAATAGAAAATGAATTCAGCAAATATACAAAAACAGAAAGGGGCATAAGACTAGTTTCAGTGTGGCAATCCTGAGAAAACCTACCAGGATTATTGGCAGATACAATCTTAACAAAAGTTATGGAGATGATTGTGTTGATAGCAGACACAGAAAGGAACTTCTAAAGATGGTAGTAAATGAAAGTGAGAAGAAAGGATTAAAGAAGACAATGTATGGCTGTCAATAAGAGGAATATCCCAAAGCATAAACTATGAATTGAAGATACCAAAGGTTAAGCCAGTATGAAGATTTAAATATCTGGGGGGTGTTTTAACAGGGAACAGAAAATGTGATACCAAAATTTGAAGGCACACTGGAATATTAAAGTTAACTTACAAAAGCTAAGTATGGTATGAAGAAACAAGAACATTTTATTAGACAAAGAAAAGACTGTTAGACTTGTGTCATATCAGTCCTTTAATATAGCAGTAAATGCTGGACCATCTCACAGATGAAGAAGACTTGAGGCAACAGAAATGTCATTTTACAGAAGGATGACAAGAATATCATGGACTGAACATGTAACAAGGAAGTTTTAAGAAAAAGGAAAACAAAAGGATACTTCACATCATGACAATATACTTAAAATTTCTAGGGCACATAATGAGGAAAGAGGGTTTGGAGAATTTGACATTCACAGGATATATTTGCATGAGAGAGAGAGAAAAGCAGTAATAATTGTGTGTAAATGAATGGCAGAACAGAAATTAGAAAGTATGGTGAAAGAACTAAGAGCTACAAAAGAGAAGTTGTGAAGAAGCATAATGACTGACATAGTGAAGGGACACAGAAGAAGAAAAATAATATTGAAAAACAAACCCAGCATGACACTTGAAACTTACAAATGATGTGAGTGTTTATTAAACTTTTTTGGTACAAGGTTATAAGTGTGAGATATCCAGTAATGATTAATCTCATGTTGGTCATGATTTGAATCTCTTGGAAATAAATGGGTAATATTGATTAACCAATTTGTTTTTCTACAGCTTATTAACCATTTGCAGCTTAATTAAACCCAGCAAGTATTTTTAGATTGTAAGAATTTGGGGGATATGATTTATTAGTCCTACTAATTAACCCATAGCTAAAGGAAGAGGTGGATTTGTACCTTTTCCAAGGGTATTTGTGTGTAAGTGAATATAACAAACCCAACTGGAATTGCAGCTTGACAATGACTTCCAGTCAGAGCCATTATCCTTTATACCAGTTGCATATCCAAACTTATAGCACCTCATATTCCTAAGTAACCACTCATCTAGGTACTAACAAGGTTCAACATTACTTAACTTTGATGATCATAGCAGAACCAATGTTTCAACTTGATATGACTGTAAGCCTTACAATTAATATTATCTAGATCATTTTGATATACTAGCATAGTTTGTCTTATTGTATTTTATTGTTTTCCAGATATGCTTAACAAATTTAAGATTTATGGCAATATTGCACCAAGAAAATTAATTTGTACAATTTAATCAACGATATTTTTTTCTCTTTATGTCTTTGTTTGCTAGTAATTGCCACAATATTTCAAATTTTTTCATCACAATCATTATTTTTATTATTAAAATTAGGCCAATTAATACCTATTCACCAACATCAAAGCAAACCATACCTCAGCAAAAAAGATTATGGCTTGCTAAACACTCAGTTGATGATTAGCTTGTTTTAGCAATAGAGTATTTTAATTAAAACAAGTACAGTATTCATTTTTTTTTTACACCTAATGTTACTGCACATATAACAAAGTAGATCATAGTGTAAACATAATTTATCTGCACTGAGAAAACAAAATGTTTATGTTACTTGCAGTGGTCTGGAAATAAACTTACAATATTTCCAAAGTAGGCTTGTATAAATATCAATGCTTATTACAAACATAAATAAATCCTATAAAGAAATACAACCCATAAATCTTATTGCTTACACCATTACAGCTATATGTTTACTTATTTATTGAGAACTTTTTATGTAAACTTATAATTAATCTACATTCACTGAATTGTGTCCAATATCTCTCTCACCCATTCTCTTTTGCAGGAGATAAAAACTGAAAATGTAATTTCTTGAGGTGGGATGTCATTTGATAAAGAGAAAAAGCTAAGATATTTCCCACAACCCAGGAGATTTAATGAATCATTTGATTTTTGAGGGAATTGACAGTTGTCCACCATGCTGCAGTTAAAGGAATTAAAAAAAGCAAAACTAATATTTGTACAATCATGGCTCTCTAGCGGAGCTCATGAAACAGTCAGTCAGTTTAGGTGCCATACGTGATACACGCTTGGGCGATCATGTCTCGAAAGAGACATGACTGACTGGGCAGAAGATTATCCCGCAGTAGGTTGCCATTGCTTTCTGCGGTAGACTGGTTGCCGACCAAGGCTATAGAACCCAATCTGTCCTATTATTTAACCCATAACTGGAATGAATAGACGGACTAATACCTTTCCCAAGGGTATTTGCGCGTAAGTGAATACAATGGATTCAGCTGGAATTTGAACTCGGCTCCCCGGTTTCTCGTTCCGAGCCGATATCCACTGTACCACAACGCACATGAAACAGTACCTTTCCTTAAAATTTGTCAGGTAATGCTTAAAAAACACCAAAGGAAAGGAAAGGGAAAAAAAAAAAAAAAAAACACCACTGAAAAGAAAAGAAAAACAATGGGAAGGGAAAAAAAAAAACAATGGGAAGGAAAAAAAAAAACACAATGGGAAGGAAAAAAAAAAACACAATGGGAAGGAAAAAAAAAAACACAATGGGAAGGAAAAAAAAAACACAATGGGAAGGAAAAAAAAAAACACAATGGGAAGGAAAAAAAAAAACACAATGGGAAGGAAAAAAAAAACACAATGGGAAGGAAAAAAAAAACAACAATGGGAAGGGAAAAAAAAAACAACAATGGGAAGGGAAAAAAAAACACAATGGGAAGGGAAAAAAAAACACAATGGGAAGGGAAAAAAAAAACACAATGGGAAGGGAAAAAAAAAAACAATGGGAAGGAAAAAAAAACACAATGGGAAGGAAAAAAAAAACACAATGGGAAGGGGAAAAAAAAAACACAATGGGAAGGGGAAAAAAACACAATGGGAAGGAAAAAAAACACAATGGGAAGGAAAAAAAACACAATGGGAAGGAAAAAAAAACAATGGGAAGGAAAAAAAACAATGGGAAGGAAAAAAAAACAACAACAATGGGAAGGAAAAAAAAACACAATGGGAAGGAAAAAAAAAACACAATGGGAAGGAAAAAAAAAACACAATGGGAAGGAAAAAAAAGCACAATGGGAAGGGAAAAAAAACACAATGGGAAGGGAAAAAAAACACAATGGGAAGGAAAGAAAAAACACAATGGGAAGGAAAAAAAAAACACAATGGGAAGGAAAAAAAAACAATGGGAAGGAAAAAAAAACAATGGGAAGGAAAAAAAAAAACAATGGGAAGGAAAAAAAAAAACAATGGGAAGGAAAAAAAAAAACAATGGGAAGGAAAAAAAAAACAATGGGAAGGAAGAAAAAAAAAACAATGGGAAGGAAGAAAAAAAAAACAATGGGAAGGAAGAAAAAAAAAACAATGGGAAGGAAAAAAAACAAAGCAAAGGGAAGGAAAAAAAGAAAAGGGATGGGAAAAAAAGCAAAGGGAATGAAAAAAAAAAAAAAGAAGAGTAACACAAAACAAGAGAAAAATAAACTTAAAAGCGTCAAGTTGGTCTCTCACGAGAGATTGCTGGTGACTTTTTGTGCCTATTTCTTAACATATTCCCTATCTCTCTCTTACTACTATTATTATTATCATCAATAACAACAATACCATATCTGTGATTTATTAAACATGTTAAAGCTTCCACTCACGCCAATAATTCCATAATACAATATTAAAGGAACCATGGGAATTCAATGGAAATTATTTTAAAATAAAAATGCATACAAATTATTTCACAATAGAAATGAATTACAATCATTTATTTAACATGTACAGAGTTCGAAGGATAAACTGTCATAAATTACGCAAAAATGAAAATAACACTGACATCCTATCTTAACAGATATATTTACCAAAACTACTCAAAAATATCTTAAAATACTGAAGAAAAATTTATTTAATAAAATCGACATTGGCTTCAACTATGGCCTCCAGATGATTTCAGAATCTCCAGTAACTCTTCTGGATAGTCTCCTTGTTTAAGTTGGTCAATGCTGCCATAATCCTTGCATTCATTTCATCTTTTGTATTACAAGTTTTGTTGGTCTCACCCAACTGCGTCTCACACATAAAAATCAAGGGTGTTGCAGCTTGGTGAGTAAGGAGTGATGTGGTCACAGAAATTGTTTGACATGCCTGGGTTCTCCTGCTTGTGTCGCATGGTATAGAGTCCTGTTGCCAGGCATAGGATCTTTCAGCAGCCATTGACCCAGGGCAGCACGACCTCCTCAAAGTACTTGATGTAAGCATGCATGTTGAGTCTGAGGTCCTGTAGGAAGATGAATGTCAGCATAACATCACTATCACTAATGATCACTCCAATTACCTTCATAATCACCATTAGTCTCATCTAACTCTTTCCAAATCCTCTGCACTATCCTTAGATAGACACCCAAACACTGAAATATTCATATTGGAGCTTTTAGCATGAATGCCAAACAGTACAGCATACCATTTCCAAATTTCTGGTAGAGTGAATTACTTCATGGTGATTTTTTTTTTTCTCTCAGATCATTCCCAACTGGACCTACTATACTGTGTAGCTGACAAACAAAAACAAATGTGCATGCGCAAAATAAAAAATATAAAATAACAACAATTTACCCACCTCACCCCATATTCTGGAATTTTTATTCAGTGCAATGGTCCCAGATATCATATAGAAGATTCTGGTGATAATTCCTTCTTCTATTACAGAAGAAGGAATTATCACATTTAAGCATCAACTGCATGTGAACCCTGAATCTACAGACAAGGTTCTGATTTTATCACTGCTTTTACTACTACTCTGCCACTTTCCAATTTTGTTTTATTATTTTTCTCTACTAGACTAGCAAACAAAGTATTTTTGCACCAGCCAAGAAAAATTAACAAAGCTCACAAATATGACAACTTTTGACCTAAAATATTTAACAAGTTTCAGCAATCAGCTTGTATAAGATGCAACACTTACAAGGTTTTACAATAAAGTGTGATGAAATTCCTAACAGTAATTGTTTGGAAATTTAATTATTGTCATTACAGAGTGTCAAGGTATGATAAATTCAGTTGCAATTGATTCCTTTAACTGACTTTTTTCTTATTTAGATGTCTTGAACTACCCTCTCCCAACCAATTAACCCTTCTGCTCTTTCTATAAAAGGTGAATGAGTGGAAAGAAGCAATAGTTTAGTAGTCCTGTCTGGAAAGGTTGGAATAATATTAAAATAAATAAATACATAAATAAAAAAATAAAAAATATTCCATCTACTTACATTATCCCAGGTCAGAAGTGAAATTAATTTCTGTATGGAAATAACCCTTAAATATTGGATTTCTCGTTGAATTTTTAGAGTCAAGTTCTTTCTGGCACACAAACATTTGTGTGTCTGAACAATAACATGCTTTTTTGTCTCGTTCTCAAAAAATATATTTCCTGTGCACCTAATTGTATTATTGTTTAAAAAGCTAGATGTAACCATCAGTTACTTTTCTCACACTTCTTGCATGTCTAACTCTTATAGTTTTTTGCTTCCCTGTCACCTACAATCTTCCAAGATCTAATTGCAGCATCAATTTCTGTCTTCTCTTTTTCTAAATCCTGTTCTTTTATTGTCCTTTCGCCTCATTAAAGCCTTATTTTCTTTTAATCCAAGTAACTCTTTGTATCTTTATTGCCTTGCTTGCAGTGAAATGATTAAAAAACATTTTTGCTCATTTCAGTGGAGTTTGATATAATAGATTGTGTGAACTGTGTTCAGAGTCACAATTATTCCCTAAATAAACTTGGCAAGTGCCCAGTAAATTTATCCAACTTCAAATCAATCAAGAATCTAGCCCTACTATAGGGAATATTGTTTTGAAAATGTCTCAGACTTACAAAACAGTAACAATATACTGGATAGCATTTGATACAAGTGACTAAAGTTTTACAGAAATTGAAACTCACTCCTTCACCAGTTTAAAACTAGGCTGGATCTTCTCTTTCAGTAAACTTTTGCATCTTGTCATTACTGCCTTGTCTGCTGTGAAATGGTTAAAAAAAATTCTTAAAGATCAACTTCAGTTGAATGATCAACTCATATAGATTTTGTTTACAAAATAAAGTTATATCTACTTCTTTAAGCTTCAAGAAAACATTGTCTTTTGTCAAAGAGAAAAAAAGTAAATATTGAAGTGCTTCTTCATGAGTAATACATGAGTTTCTTGAGGAAACATGCAGTGTTCAAGTGATTGTTTAACCTTCTAAAAGGATTAATAAGTCATAAGTCAAGGGTATTTTGATTTCTCTCAGAGAAATGGTAGTTAATAGACAATAATTACCTTGCCTGCAGAACATGCAGAAAGAAAGTTGATGCAAAAAACAGGCAACACAACATATTTAATGAGTCATTATAAACATTACCCACAATATTCTGATTTTCTTTTTTAAATCATTTCACCTCAAGCAAGGAAATAAAGCCACTAAGATACAGGGCGGCAAAGTGTGAAATGATAAAAAAGCAACATAAAAAAAAGAACAATGAAAGAATTAAGACAGGTGATGATGATTGCATTTAAACTTTTGAAGCTCAAAGTTGACTAGAAAGCAAGAAGCCAGAAAAAGGTTTCACAAGCAAGTGCAAGCAAAGAAATTGTTAGCATGAAACTAATGGTTAAATCTAGCAATTTTAACTGTAAAATGATGAGACCTAATTGCCAATCTGGTACCTATACTGAAATTCATGAAAATCAATGTACTAAAGAGGAAAGCTTATAAGAACAATTACCATCAAAATATTTATTTAAAAAGGCACGGAAAGGCTATATTATGACATTGGAAAAGCAATTGTAGCTGATATGCCAGGTCAGGACTGATAACATTGCAGATTATTTGTATTTTTTTTTCTAACAATCTCTAAATACTTTGAAGCACCAGACCAAATTTGACAGTAATATTCAATGTATGGAAGAATGTAAAGCGAGTTAATTTCTTAGTTCAATGTACAAACTTTGAAATGGAGAGGAAAATATTGTATTGGGCTGTCCAGGAAGTTCATACCAAATTTTAGTCATTCATGTTCCAACACATTAGAACACAACAAAATTTATCAACAGATATATACTTATATTTCCAATTAGAGCATACTCAAACTATCTTTTGACAAAGTTTAAAATTACTTAATTCGTGTCAATTCTGTATCCATATGAAAAATGAAAGATTATGAAGATGCATTTTAGACACTTGATGCTTTTTTTTTTTTATTACCATTTACAAAAAAAGAGAGAAAGAAGGCCTTACAGAGTTCTTTGCAGAGAAATCACTAAAACTCTGGGAAGAAAGAAGTTGAAGGAAAAATGGAAAACGGTTGTGTAATAAAATGGCTCATATTTAGTTGAATAAATATTTAATGGCATTTTATTTTTTGTTTTAATTTCCCTTGAAAATCAGCATGAACTTTCAAGACGACTCAATAGTTTACCTAACTTGCTAATAGCTTATCAACAATGTTAACCAAAGCTTTGATTAAAGACTGAATAAAAATTACTTTGGGTCAAAATACAGTTAACTAAAACAACAGACTTAGCATGAAAATACATTTTTATTATATAGGTTGCTTTGCTTATGTCTGGTAGCGCTACAAATGCTACTGATACCATGTAACTCAGTAGCAACTGCCATATAGTTGGGTCATTGGCAACTAAACCAGTTCCACTACCAGGTTTTTTCTGGTGAGAAGCATAAATCACACAGCAGGTTTAAAAACAAGACCTGCCAAAAGACTGATGAACCTTCTTGTAAGCTATCTAACATAATGGGGTAAACTGGGCTCCATAGCTATGTATTCAGCACTGAAGGAAGGATTTCCTAGACTGAAGTCAAGAGCCAGGGATGGAAGGTTACCCTGATGGAATCAAGTCACATGCCTGTGACGAAGGTGATCATTCAAATTGGAGATCAGTGGAGAGGGACTGGCTTTATTAGGTTTATTTGCATGCATGAATGTATACATCTCTGGCTTTCTGGAGGAAACTGGTTAGATACTTAGGTGTACAGCTATCTTACAATTAAACCCCATCATGGGACTGATGGGATTTAGTTGTAGACTTTACTTTGGGATGTTGCTTTGTTCAAATATAACATTTCTTTCAGAAAATTTTTATTTTTGAGAAAAATTAAATTTTATAGAGGAACCAAGTAGAATGATATTAAAGTCAGGGGTTCAATTTGCATTATAAATATAGTGCCAAACTGGATACTGACATTTTGCCTGAATTTATGACTGCTAATCTTCAATTTAAAATGTGAAGTAAATGTAAAACTGGATCCTGATTTTGAACTCATATAGACAAGTATGGATGTGAAAGAAAGTTGATTTCCTTTTGGAAGAAAGACATGTGAAAATAAAAAATCTGCAAAGAAGAATAAAAAGTAAAAAACTAATTGGAATAAAATCAATACTTATTCTAAGCAGAAAAAACCTTTCGTTTTGATTTTATTTTTTTTAGAATGGTGGCATAGCATGAAAATACACTTTCATAGACATATTTGTGCAAATGGACACAAAATCAACTCACATGTTAAAGTGACTGACCAAAATTAGTTCTGAAGGGTGAATTATTTGTAGATATATTCCGCTTCAAAAATAAAAAAATCTTGTATATTTTTCAACAAAATAAATTCAAATACTGGTTATCCTGCAGAAAGTTTTTTTTTTTTTTAAAGTAATCATGTATGGGGAGGGAGACAAAAGAGATCCTTGGAACTAGTTGTGAAAATTTCCAAATGAAATATATTCAAAGTAAATCAAATTATATAAAACTATCTTCATACAAAATCTTCAAAATTCAGTTAACCAAATCTTAACATAAATTGGTAACCTTTATCACAGAGTTCTTCAATAATATACAGAAAAAATAGGGGGATTAAAAATGACAAACATCTTCATAACACAATTATTATGATCAAAGCTTTTGAAAGATTTCCCCAGATGCTTTGGCTATAATTTGATTCTGGCCATCTCAAGGTTCTGAAAAATTAGAGTTGACAAAGCAATCTAAGTCCAAGGCATCTCTTGAAGCTGAAAGAGAAGACACTTGAAAG
Organism: Ascarosepion bandense; assembly: GCA_037127315.1. NCBI lineage: Eukaryota > Metazoa > Mollusca > Cephalopoda > Sepiida > Sepiidae > Ascarosepion > Ascarosepion bandense. The sequence continues at coordinate 684,459 of JBBBDQ010000897.1, read as the reverse complement.
AAAAGCCAACTGCCCTTAGCATGCCACAAAAGGCTATAATGCATGATGTATTGACCTAATAAGGATCAACACAAAATGCTCAACCATTTCTTCAACCATAAGCAGGGAGGCTGAACAACACTGACTACAGAATAAAAAGCAGGGTGGTGCTGATGATAGTGCTATGGAACAAGCAAGTCAGCTCCTTGAAATTTTGAGTAAATTTACTGATATAGAGAGAAAGAAACTCAGTGGTTATAAGTTAATGCAAACATTGATAGAATAGCACTATTTTATGTATAAATTTAAATACATTGCAAATAATTTTATAAAAAGCCATTGGAAATAAGAAGGATTGGCAGTGATCAGAAATGAATGCAAATAGTATAAATAAAAGGATGATATAATGTATATAGATACAGGATTCTTATATCATTAATATGTATAGATACATGACAGCTGACAAAATATAAATAAGGATGTTTTTCAAAATATTTTCCATTAATTATTCAGATTAATATTTTCATCTTTTTTGTTTTATTTTAGTTGATATTCTTTAATTGATTGATTCATTCTCTACAAATTATGAACACTTTGTAAGTTATTCAAAGCCAGAAAATATTTTTAGATTGTAAGATTTTCTAGTCATTATTTTATTTTATTTTTTTAAATAATTTAGTGATGCCAGTCTTACTAATTAACACAGCTGGGAGGATATTTTGGGGCTTTTTTTGACAGTATGGTTCACCCCCTACAAGATCTGGGGGTTACTTTAGATAGAGGTTTACGTTAAAGGGTAGTTTATATGAATATGAGAGACGAAAATAACTTAACTCTAGACTTGAACAGGTCAAGATTGTCGTGATGAGGGAAACACCCTCTTGGCAGTTTGTTTCATAGCCATGATTCATGAGAAAAAGCTGTTTGAGTGGAACTTGCTGATGGAATACAAAGGGAGTGTGAATGGCTTGCTACTAAGTAAGTGGCATGACAGGTTCTAGCTCTGAAGGTCAGACCTGGTGGAACCAGGTGATACAGTCCATCCAAGCACTTTCCATAGAAGCAGCAATACAGCAATGAGACTTGCCACATCCTGCCTGTGAGACAGAGGTTGGAATGTGGAGAATAATTCCTCTCCAACAAAATCTCAGAGAAGCTTTTAAACTATCAAGATTGGAAAGTGCAGTCTGGGCAGCTCTTGTCCAGATATGGCAACAGTACTCCATTTTTGGCCCGATCTAGCTCTTATAAAAATAGATAAGATGAGAAGTCAGGTACTTACTGGAGTGGGATAAGGAGTTGGTGATTTTACCTGCATCTTTATAGATGAATCTTATATATAGGAATTTCACTTGATGTCGAGCGAAAGTTTGAGGCCCAATATTCTCTCAAGGCATAGGGTATTCTTGAGGAGGCACCCGTTCATCATGACTGGTGGTAGTTTAGTATCTGATTAGCAATGATGGAATGCAACAAGTTTGGTTTTGGAGGCATTGAATGTAACCAGCTAGTTTTCCCCACTGGGAAGCAAATGTTAAATTGATAAAGAGGGTCAGCTGCCAATCTTTGATTGTCAATTTTTTTTAAAAGGTGCATTTGTATAGTATCATATAATCATCATAGATGTTTGCAAATGATTGAAGTATATTCATAGATAGATCATTTATGTAAATCAGAAAGAGGGTTGGTCTGAGAAGTGAGCACTGGGGTACATCTGTATTGATCGCCAGGGCCTCAGAGGATTGGTCATTAGTAACCACCTTCAGGGATCTACCTGTTAGGAAGGTTTTTATAACAAAGAAAACCCTTTCAGTGATTCCATAGCTGGAGACAAAAAGGTGTAGTAGACCTTTTTGTCTCACCTTGTCAAAGGCCTTCAAGGTATCTAATGCTATGGTCTTTGCAGTATGCGAGTTGTTAAGGGCCTCACTAATTTCATGTGTAACGGTAGTTAGGACATCAACAGTGGATCAGGCTGATTGTACTGCTCGTCGCACAAAAGGCTGTTCTTATCCAGGTGCTCAATGAACTTATTGATAATGAACTCAAAAGTTTACTAATGACACTAAGGTAACTAATGGGTCTGTACTGAGAAGAGGAGGATCAGCTGCCTGCATTCTTCAAAACTGGACATCCACTTGCCACATGCTTGGGAAAGATTTCTCTTAAGCAGCAGTGGAATAATTTTCCTTAAGAACAACCACTGGAATTTTATCTTGACCACTGGCTTTTTTTGATAAGTCTAGAGACTTCTTTTACTGAAATGAGTATATTACCAAGATTGTGATTAGTGGGACATGGGAAGTTAGGTGGGGCTGACCTTTGTTATCTAACACCAAGTTTGAGGCAAAGATCAAGGTGAAGAGATTCATTTTGTCTATTGAGGAGGATATGACCTCATGGCCATTTATATTAGTGAGTACAGCCACTTTGACTATTCATAATTTGATTGGTGATCTTCCAGAACTTGCAAGATCCAATTGTTTTTCAACCTTGGCCTGGACAGTTTGTGTGTAGTTGTACATTGTATTTTCCAGAACTCTTGCAGTGATTGTAGACGGTTTGGAAAGAAATGAAAGCCAGACTACACTATTTCTTTTGATAGATTTTGAAGTAGTTGTTCCAGTGAGCTATGACTGCAGTGCATTCAGGGATGAACCAGGGCTGTTTGGTTTTAGCTGATTTTTTTTTTTTTAGGGAGGGGGCATATGACAGGAGCCATTCAGAGATTATGGCAGCAGTTTTGGAAGCAGCATGTTTGAAAGTTGGGAGAGGAGCTCCCATAATATTCGACTGAAAACTGTCCCAGTCTGCCTTCTCATAGCAAAATAAATAAAAAATTCTATGGAACAGTAATTCAGAGTATGTCATGGGTTTGGAGTCAATCTGTACACTGATTAGGGAATGATCAGACATGCCAAACGATGGCAAAACTATTGCTGTGCATTTATCAGGGTAGGATGTTAAAAAAATGTCAAGGAGCTTTGCCTGATGTCCCGTTGCATCTTTTAAATTGGTTCATTACTTCTAAATTTCATTCCTCTCACTTCAGCAGAAAATTTATTTCATATTTCTAATTGCCAAAGAAATTGGCCATACTGACTGACAGGATATTTCTGTCTGCAGGTACAGACATTTGTTTATGAAGTTTTTGGAGATTGCAATTGTCATGTAAGCTATTCCCGCAAAGAATTATCTTCAGGAAAATTAGATGCTCTGAGCTAGCTAGCTGGGACCCTAATGAACACATAATTATTAGTTCTGAAGAAAGAACAGACAATGAGAAATACATGTATTTTGGGTGAGTAGGAAAATTTCTAAATTTTTGTATGCTTGGCTATTCAAAGATTCTGTCTTTTAAATGAGGAATACAGCTTTTGACTATCATCAATTCCAAGCTCAAGCCTTAAGTATTTTTTATACATTATAATTAACCCTTTTATATAATTATATTAATTATAAGTTTTTGTTTAATAATCATTTCATTAGTGCACAGGGGGTTACAGTGAGAGAAAAAACTGATTACAGGGGATATTGAAGAAAGGAGAAAAGACGAATGGATTCAAGCATATAGAAGATGTCAATTGATGTTGAATTTAAATTTTTGGAAAGCGTAGCTATCAGGAAAGCAAGTAGATGGAAGATTATTCCACAGGTAGGATGTGCAAGAAAAGAAACTGAGTATAAGTGGCGGTTGCATTTAATTATTTCAACAGTAAAAAGGTGGGATCTAGGCGCCAGTCTAGTAGCACGCTTAAATTTGGTTTCTTTTGCCTTTACAATTTTCTAAAATTTTTGTATTATCATACTCAATTTATTTAGAATACCGGCTATTTCCTTCAGTCATGAAATATTATTCATACATTAATGTGTGTGTGTGTGTGTGTGTGTGTGTGTGTGTGTATGAGTGAGTGAATGAGAGAGAGCGAGAGAAATCCAAGGGCATCTGGGCATAAATAAATATAACAAATTCAAGTGGAATTGGAACTCAGTTCTTCAATTAGCAATTTGGAGCCATTATCCAAGCTTACAGCACCTGGTATTCTCAAGCATTCCTAGGCTTTTTAAAGTAGATATTATATCCAAAAACCATTGATATGTTTTTTCTTCTAATTTCTCAATAGAAAAATTGAGGTGAAGCAATTAGATTGGTTGTGGCAGAAGTTTGAATAGAAGAAAAAAAAAAAAAAAAAAAAAAACATCAGCCTTTCTGGACTTTGTTACAAGTAATAAATAAGGAAATATGTATTAAAGTGGGAATGACACAAATACATTAAGGGGTGGTATAAGTAATCAGGATGCTGAAACAATTCTATATTGAAACCAATATTCAGACAAATATATTTGGTCATTAAGGCTTTTCATGACATTTGTATCCATATCATGTGGCCAGTGTTTTTATTTTAACTTAACCTGAATTTATTTCACAGGTTTGTGATTTCAAACATCAGAAAAAAAAAAAAAAAAAAAAAAAAACTGAGTTTGTGCTGAGAATCTTACAAGCATATTAAGTGACACCAAAAGGCTACCATACAATAGATTCACTCAAAGAAAAAACAAAACAAAAAAAACATAGCAGCTAAAAGATTGATAAAAACAAAAGATGTATGCGCTTTTTTCTGCTCCACATCTCATTATGGTTCAGTAAAATGAGACAGAATTTCATGTGGATTGCAAACTATTCAAGCTACCAACAGATAATAGGAAACAAAATATTGACTGTCATCAATAAATAGCATTGCTTACTGTCATCAATAAAAGGATGACAAGTGACTATAGTAAAACAAATCAGTTATACTGATCAGGTATTTCATCTATAGATCATGACTATTTCAACAGATCTATCTATAAATCAGTGAATTCAAAACTGGTACTAGAACTCCTGGGAAGTGTGGAGTGTCAGTCAATTAATGATTGGAGATCAGCAATTGAAAATGTAAATTAATTAGAATAATGAAACAATAAACCAAACTCTACAATGGATGAAAAATCTATTAGAAATTGAATACTATAGTCAAGAATGCTGGACTGTTATGTGAGATCTGTCCTCTTCTAGGACAGTAAATGTTGGACAGTTTCCTTACAGATGAAAATATTTAAGGCAACAGAAATGTGGCTCTACATAAGGAGGCTGAGAATACCATGGACTGAATATATGAATAACAACAAAAATTTAAAGAAAATAGAAACAAAAAATGCTTATACTTAAAACCAAAAACAGCTAGCTCAAATTTCTAGGGCTCATAATGAGGAAAGAAAATCTGGAAAAGATGACAACATATTGAAGGCAAGAGGGACAGAGGAAAGCAGTGAATAACATACCTAATGAGCTTGTGTAAATGGTTGGCAGAACAGGTATTAGAATGGATTGCAAATATATATATATATATATATATATACACACACACACACACACACACACACACACCAAGAGCTGCAAGGGACAGAAAGTTGTGGAGTCATGATAGTCCACATCATGAAGAAGAGAAGAGACAATACATAGAATATGGCTAAGTGCTCTATGAAATATCGACCAACTGAATTGGGAACATAACTGTGAGATCTAAATTCAAATATTAAACCTACTGTGAATCTTTTAGAAGAGAAGCATTATATTTCACAGCTAAAACAAAAAATAATTGTATGCAGACATGTTGTCCATGTTTTAGGATTTTATTAAATATGATTTTTCTTAAATGTTTTTTTGAAAATTGAAAAATTGTTTATTACTGTATATCATTAATTACAGTATATATATATATATATATATATATAAAAGAAAAAATAAAACAATGCTAAAAATAAGATTTGGCCAGAATATTTCCTTTGTAGAAGGTATCTTAATTTTCAGTTTCAAAATCTCTGCTCTGAAGACAATGCTGCCAAGAACATTTTTTTCTAAGATAAAAAGCAAATAATGCTGATATCAAAAGAAATAAATTACAGTAATTATTCAAATTATTTAGAATCCAGAAGAAAATGACAGCAACAATTTAGAAATATAGATTAAAGACGACAAGACAAACAAGATATAAATACCAGTGTATGTTCATTAGTTAATATTCATAGGCCTGTGTCTTTCTTTAATGAGATTTTCAAGAATGGTAAAAAAAAAAAAAAAAAAAAAAAAAAAAAAGGTATAAAATAAAATGGATTGTTTCTTAGCCTGACTCACATTGTAAATATGTCATTGTAAAAAGCACAATGTTCTTTTTTCCATATGCCATCTTGTAACAAAGTTTGTTTAAAGTTTTAATGGTGCATAAAAGTTGTAAACAGTGGCTTCTGGCAGTGAAAGGGTTAAGGTTACAGATTGAAAAAAGAAGACTAATTAAAGTATGGATCAATAGAAGGCTAAAATTCAAAAATATCAATTAAAACCATAAAGTGAAGATTAAGAGCATCATTATGAAACAGTCTATGAATTTATCTCACTAAAAAACAATTTTTGGTAACCCAGATGGTTCAACATTTATCAAAATGCAATGTGCCAAAGCCAAAACAAGCTGGAAACTAACTTTTGGGTAACCCCAGGGGTCAGCATTCATTAGGATGCAATGTATCAAGACAAATCTAGCTGAGAAATTAAAAAATATAATTAATCTAACATGCTAAAATAAATATATTCAACATCTATGGAATCAGCACAACTTGGTTAGAAAAAAATTAAAAGCAGAATTGAGTCACTACCATTCTAAGATATTGTGTTATTGGTTTTCAATTTCTTTGTCAGAGAATTTGATTTATGTTGATAGAATCTTCACCTGGGTTTTTTTTAAGACCTCACTGATTCGTAACAGAAATTTTGCATTTCAAGAAACATCTGGAAGGTTAGAGGTGATAGTAGATTCTCCATATAAACTCAGTGCTTACATGCAGCAGTGAACAGAGCCAAAGAAAGAGGCCCCAACCTTCCACATTGGTGGTAGAGAATTGAGAGTTCAGTTATTCATTGTAGTTATTTGGCTACCCTTGATGATTCAGATCTTCGCATAAAAACATCAAACAATTTTAGAAAAAAAATTTTAAACCCGAACTTTGATATATTTTATCTTTGGCTACTTAACACTTCTGCTGCTGTAGATACATGCATATCTTTATAAAATTTACATTGCATGCTGTCAATATATATATATATATATATTTTCAAGACATGGTGAAATGTCATTCACTAGAGCTTGTGTTATAAACTAACTAGCAGTTAGTATTATTTTCAACCAAAAATAGACATTTTAGTAACATGTAATATAACCTCTTTTGTGTCATATTTTTATTAAATTGCATGATGTTTAGCTCAGTCTGTATGAAAAGTGTCTGACTGAAACCAAAATAGCAACATCCATAAAAATTGTGTCTTTATCACCTTTTATTTCTAGTAAATGACAATGACAGTTTCCTGTTTTTTTCCTCCCCAAATAGGCCAGCACAACCAGGTAGCAATGTTATGACAATGCAACAGTTAAAATATAAAAAGATCGTATATGCAGGTTAACCATTTATGAAAGGAGCCGTTTTAGAATGGGGTCCCTATATATAGCACTTATAATATTGCAACAAGTAAAATAACCAAAATATTACATTCATGTATAATTCAATCCCTCATTTTTGTTTTTTGATTATGATACTAAATTTCTTTATAGTGAGGGTGGATCAATAAGTCTGCAGCCTGACACAGCTCATAATTTTATTTGAAATTTTCACTTTATAATAATCAAAATAGGTGATGAATATTTCCCAATCCAAATTAAGTGCATTGACAAGGAAGAAAATTACATCAAAAATAAATATTTGTTGTTTGAAATAAATACTTATTGTTTTTCTATCATTAGGATACAGGTTTATTGATTTATATGCATGTATTTAGAAAAGAAAAGAAGAAAGAGAAAAAAGGGGGCTTACAGCCTATCACGTTGAATACACCGGTTCTCACTCGATCACTGAAATTAAGCAATGTTGAGTCTGGTCAGTTCTTAGATGGGTGACCGCTTGGGAATACCAGGTGCTGTAAGTGTTTATGGATGGATGTGCGTTGTGGTGCGGTGGATATCAACTTGGAAAGAGAAATTGGTAAGCCGAGTTCGAATTCCAGTTGAATACCCTGCATTCACTTAAGCACTGGTACCCTTGGGAAAGGTATTAATCTGTTCCTTCTCTCCAGTTATGGGTTAAATAACAAAGGTAGGACTTGGGGGACCCTGCCCTTAAAAACAAATCCCAATGAATCTTGTAAAACAAAAATAAAACAAATAAACTAAATAATGACCTAATAAAGGTTGATATGCTGGCTAAATGAACCAACCAACCAATGAAGAAAAAAAGGGACAGAAAAAAAAAGAGTTGGTTTTACAAAAATGGACCAATAAGTATATAACCTGACAAGATTATTAGCTAAATTTTGATCTGAAATATTCTATGCATAATGTTTGATTACACTGCTACTATTCACTGCTGAATAAAGTGCAATGACAAGAAAGTAGAATATATTTGTGGTTAAAAAAATTAATTATTTTTTGATTAGACTACAAACTTATTCACCCTTGACCCTCTCAGCATTAAAAGTCTATAAATTATTATTCTTTTTCTATCTGTGACAGCTACTCTCTCAGATAACCTTACAAAATCAACAGGTAAGCTAATGCATGTAAAGTTAACAACCCACAGAAACAGAATCAACTGATCGTTAAAAATAGCACATCACACGTGACCCAATAAGAATAAATGCACGGGAGAAATACATATAATCAGTCGGACTGCAGATCCCAAGAAATGATGGCTTCTTATGTTATCGTCAAATTAGGAGATTGCTTAATGAAGAGACTGAATCATATATCCAATACACATTAAGAGTTGGATTGCAGACCTTAAAGAAAGGAGACTCTTTTTCATGTCACCAACAGATTTGGAGTTTGCAAAATGAAGAGGCCAAATATTTTACCCAACTCATCTATATTAATCCCATGCTGCATATGAACATTTATTCAATTGACTAAATAGTAACAAACCAAAAAGCAATGGCGAATCATTGATTGTATGAAGAAGCAAATATAAAGGCATGTATGATTTTTTCGAGTTAAGAAAAATTGAGAGCACTTCAGTCAACTCAATATTGAATTTTTACAACTTTTATGCGGTTGAAAACTGTGAAAAGAAAATGATCATCACTTGGCAATAGAAGATTACAACTTTATGAAGAAGTCAAAGTTTTGTAGCTAAATGACACACCCATGCATGTAAAAAAAAGTAAAAAACTGGAAAAAAAAAGAGAGAAAGAGAAAAAGAGTATATTTGTGATTTAAGACAATGAACCAAAGTTAATTTTTTTTTTTGATTCTCATATTGCATACATTGCACACCCCTTTCCATGCAAACATGTTTCCTTGTATTATTTTTGCTCTATATTGAATCTTGTTAAATTTTAATACCATTGTTTATTGTTCATCTGTTGATTATTTTCCTTATCTGTGTATCTAACCATGTGAAAGAAATCATCTACTAGTAGAGTGGAAAACCTTGGCTATACCCTTTGGTAAACATTCCCTTTTTAACTTTTAAAATTTTATGTTGCAGGAATTTGGTTATAAAACTGCATAGAAAACAAAAGTTCTTGTGTTAAGGTATATACAAATATGACATGTTTTAAAATAATTTTCCACAAAAATCTCATTTTAAATATTTTCTTTTTTTTTTTTCCAGTTAAAGTAAAAAGCACCTTTACCAAATGGTGCATGTTTATCTATTTAGTTAATCATTTAATAAACAAAACATTTCCATGAAAACAAACTAGAAGGATGGACTGACAAGTAAAGGACACAAAAATTAAAGTGAAATTACAAAGTTTGGTTTATCTTATCAATAAAAAACAAAAACATTTTATTCTTTTCCTTTATGCTCTCATTACGATTGAGCTCTCTGGAGAAGAAAATTTTAAAAACAGTTTCTACTTCTGCTATATGCATGACTCATCAGAAATGAATTGAGTTCTTTCAGTTACTGGCGTGTGTATACACTGCTTATATACAACACATTAAAATTTTCCTTCTCTGATTCCATGTGCCTATGGCTTACAGAGTAGCGACTCCGACTGACACCAAATCGGTTGAGTTTCAATCCCGGCCAGAAGCAAGTGGATGTGTCTAGCCACACTGATGAGCTGTGATACAGTGAAACAGGCGTATATGTGAATGACTAGTGTGTGTGTGTGAAAATGCCATATTCTTGCAAAATTAAAAGTATATCTCAGAAAAAGCAACAACATTATAGGTGAGGAAACATTGTGGTAATTGTTTTTGTTTATAAGCAAAGTAGTAATGAACCCAAATACACAACCAGCGGAAACAGTTATGACAAAATCTTCATCTTTTCTTCCTTGTAAGCTGCTACAGCTATCCATCCAAATGCAATATTTACATTGACTTGTGAGATCATTTTAACATTTTCAGATGATGCATTACACAAAGAGAATTGATCATTTCAAAACTTCCACCAGGCATAGTAAAATTAGGATCAGATTACAGTAAAAAAATATATTTGAATATATTATATTTTTGTTTATAATGCAATTCTTATGCAAATATAAAGAATTGCATTATGCATTAATACAGTCAGTTTCTATTATGCTCTGTTGATGCTAGAATGAGTGGATTTATAACTTAATTATCTATATGTCAGTCAGTTAAGTGCCATACGCGAAACTCGCTTGGGCGATCAGGTCTCGAAAGAGACATGACTGACTGGGCAGAAGATTATCCCGCAGTAGGTTGCCATTGCTTTCTACGGTAGATTGGTTGCCAGCCAAGGCTATAGAATCAAATTTGTCCTGTTATTTAACCCATAACTGGAAGGAAGAAACAGATTAATACCTTTCCCAAGGGTATTTGCGCGAAAGTGAATGCAATGAATTTAACTGGAATTTGAACTCGGCTCCCAGATTTCTCATTCCAAGCTGATATCCACTGCACCACAACACACATCCTACATACATATCTATATGTATTTACTTTAAAAAAGATTTGGATAAGAAGCTTTGCAACCATAGTAATGTGGGATTGAGGCACTTCCACATGGTGTAATGGTTAGCAAGCATGTCATGCTAGATCAGTTGCAGCTAAATAATGAGTTTGATCCTCATTGGGTGTCCCATACCCTCAGCCTTGTGCTACATCTAAGCTATGTTTAGAAAAATGCCATAGTAAAGTAGGAATTGTATTACACATTAGATTACATTATACATTGATAAATACAAAAAGTTTCTCTCACGCTCTCATGATATGAATGGATTCAGATTCTGTTGTAAATTTACAAAGATATGAATAACACTTTGCATGCATAGTAAAGTGGGCATTGCATTGTACATGAATAAATACAGTAAATTACTATTATGCTCTCTTGACATGAGTATGAATGGATTTATAACCTAATTTCATTTCATCTGTAGTGAATTTCCAAGGCTTTTGTTTAACATTCTTTGCATGCATAGTAAAGTAGGGATTACACTGTGCATTAATAAATATATTAGATAGGTGTGTGGATGAGTGGTTAGAACGTTCACTTTCTGACCATGAGGCCTAGGTTCAATTCTTACCATGGTTGATTTGTCAGGAAGGTGACTTCTTGATGTTATTGGTATGGAGGAGATGATCCCAGTGATCATTTGGAGAGTGCCTGAAAGCCATACTACAGGTTGACCCAAACCTTAAGAGTGAAATTGAGTAGACAGGACCCTTTGGTAGCTATCAATGGTTGTGCTAGTATACTGGCCTTGTTCAGACTTGTTCAAACCAAATAACGCAAAACCTGAACTAAGTCTGCTCAGCATAAATGCAGTATAAATCACAAGTGGGCTCTGTGGGTGTTGAACAAACACAAATGTGCTGGAGCCAGCATCAGCAAGCCACTCTAGTAGACAGGCATCCTTGGATATGAATGGCGAGCCATTATTAATACAATAAGTTTCTATTATGCTTTCTTGATGTGAATAGATTTAAATTCTAACTCTCTTTGCATGTATAGTAAAGTGGGGACGACACTGTACATTAATGAATATAGTAAATTTTTATTATGCTCTCTTGATGTTAATATGGATGGATTTAGACCCTAATCATCTAGTAGTAATCTTTACAAGGGTTTTGTATAACAAACATTGCATGCAAAGTCAAGTGATGATTGCATTACACACTGAAATAAAACATTCTTGAGTTGAATATGAGGATCGGAATCCGACAAGATGAATAGAATAAATAAAGAACAAATAAGAAAAGTGTCTTTAATCTAACAGGTTTCAGTTTTAACAAGCTTCTTTGTTTTTAATAAGTCTCTGAAGAAGCTTGTTAAAAGTGAAATATGTTAGATTAAAGACACTTTTTTTCCTACTTGTTCTTTACTTATTCTATTCATTCATATATATATATATATATATATATATATATATATAGTGGACTGTATTATGCATGAATAATAATGCAGCAGTTTTATTTATAAAATTAAACATTAACTGATGGTGGATGTTTTGTATATAGATGGGGTGAGCGAAGAGCCGAGAAGTAAACCTCCCAATGCAGTGGGAGCAAACCTCACAGGAGCGGCAGTTGAGCAAACTTCCTGATGGGGGAGGGGAGCAGCCGAGCAAATTAGGGGAAGCATACCTCCTGATGAGGAGGAACAGCCAAGCAAACCTCCTGATGAAGTGGGGTGGAAGGGACAGCTGAGCAAACCTCTCAATGAGGAAAACAACTGAGAATATTTGTTAAGCATATACAAATGCCTGTACTCAAAGCTTGATAGCGAATTTAACTTTAAAAGGAGATCTATATCTTTAATCTGAGTAACTTGAACACATTTCAAAATTATATTCTAACTGCAGGAATGCATTGTGGCATAACAGCTACTGGCATAGGAAATAGAACCAGCAACTTGAATTTGAGTTTGAGCCAAGACTTTTTACTTTCATCCTAATTCCCTTGGGAAAGCATGAATCCACTTCTCTTCACTATGAGTGAATACCTGAACAGACATGGCTGTCTAACCTTGGTTGGTAATCAATCCAAGTGACAGATACTGATTCCAAACCAAGGGTGGAGTTCATTAAAGCATATTGTGGGTAAATTTTATTTCCTTTCTGGTAAGTGCCAGTTTACTAGTTGTGATATCTGATTGTACCATTGCAAAAGAAAAAGACTCTTGAAAACTTAAAGAGCAGAATTATTCTTATGCAATATTCCTCACCTTTTTAAAAAATGTTCATGCACAGATTACTGTATAAAACCTGAACAGCTACAGTCATCAGAGCAATGGTCAACCAAGATTTTAACAGCTCAGTGAATGGGTAGACATTAGATTAAGCAACAAATAACTTCAGTGTATACTAAATTTCAGACATTGCAGTTGAATTTTCCTCAAATTTCTTTAAAATGGGAAAATAGAGACTTGTTTAACAGTGACATTCTTTGTAGTAGAACAGTAAAACGCATAAGGTCAAACTGTGGTTTTTGATATTGATGACAAACTGATAAATTTACCAATAACAAAACAACTAATTTAGAAATTTGAAAACTTTTATAAGAAATTTTATAGACAGAACTTGTCAATATTATTCAACCAAACATATTTGAAACAATTATTGCTGCAAAAATAGACCGTATATATAGTGTTAAATTGTAATGCTTTTTTTCCAGTAGTTTACTGATAGAAAGGCACTAAAGGCAATCAGATTTTTTTTTGTCATAAGCTGTTTGATATTAAGATAAGGATAGAATATTAATAAAAGTTTGCCAATACAACAAAAAGCAATTAACCACAAACAAATCGTACATCACTTAAGAAACAACATTCATCATGCAAAAAAAAAAAAAAAAAAAAAAAAAATCACTCACACACAAAGATAAAAATTAAACCAAACTTCATATAAATACAAAAATTGGGGAAATGTGTTCACAAAAGTTCAAAGTCGGCACAACTGAAATAACACTGCTCAGTTAAGTAACAAATTTTTCCACAGTGTGTGTGTGTGTGTGTGTGTGTGTGTGTGTGTGTGTGTGTGTGAGTGAAATTCTTTTTTTTTTAACACTCCAAACAAGGCAATAAAGTCATTATGACAAAAAGCCCACCTAGTGTGAAAGAAAAGATTTTTGAAAGATGAAAGTTGGCTGGAAAGCATGGAGCAATAATTCAAAGCATAGATGAATAATAAACTTATATGTGAGAGAGATTCTAGCAAGAAAAATTATCTTGCATGACACAGTGAACCAACTTTCTTAGCAACAGACCTAGCAGGCACTTTCCTAACAATTAGCATCAGCCATGCTGATGGACGGTAAAAAGAAGTCTCTCAGCTGATCAGAAAAAAAACTTTCTTTTTTGACGTATTAAAATTAACAAGCCATTCCTTGTCCCAGTTAACAGCAGATTGTAAGTCAGTTTTTAGATCAGCTGCCAATTTGACCTTATGACATTTTTATATCATTATTTATGTGTTGAAACAGACTAATCTGTTTAGAAATTGTTTTGTTTTAATTATGGATACAACGTTTATTTCTTGATACTGTCTAATGTGTCAAATAAAGTAGGTTTATTTTTTGAGGTGTGTGGGGGGGGGGGATATTAATCAAATTTTTAAAGACCTTCAAGTCCATCAATAATTCAATGACACAGACATGACACACTAAATTATTTCAAGTGAATTTTGTACATGTATAAAACAGGAAACATCTGGTTTTGTCATAAATATTTGCCCAAATGCCATCAGATCAATAATCATGCAATGCCATTTCACACTGTCAATAATCTCTTGTCTCTGGTCACAGCTGTATCTAATGGAGTTTAAACAAACAGTAATATTTAAATGAAGGTGAGTGAAATAATATAATCTCTTGACTATGACTAAGACAGGAAAAAAAGTAAATATTGACAATTGAAAATAAATGACTGCATAAAATACTTTCAGATCTTTAAGCAACAATTGGATGTGCAGGTTGTGTAATGGATAGGAGCTTTCAATGGAAAATTGGAACACCCAGTTCAAATTCCATTTAGGTTCATTATATTCGCTTACATGCAAATGCACTTGTGATAGGTACAAATCCACCCCCCTCTAGAATGAGATAAATAGTGTATCTCAGAAAATAGTTAAAAAAAAAAAAAATTTATACTAATGCAATATTCATAATAAATACTATTTTGGCTTTAAATAATTCACAAAGGGTTGATAAGTTCTAAAAAACAAATAAAGGGACACAGTTTAAAAATGGTAATTTATTATTATATAGACATCTTTCAGTTCTTTTAGTTACCACTTGTTATCTCAATGAAGAAGATTGTAATGACATGTTTTCAATGTAGAATGGGCATCACTTTTTTTCCTGTGAACACTGAGATAGAAACAAAGGCTTCTCATTATTTGAACCATAATTTTTGTATGTATCAATCCAAATGACTGTCTTGTCTAACCAAATCAAATACTAGTAATGTCACTCACCTTGCTGATGATTTACAAGATCTTACATGTCTGGCAAAAACCTTTGAAACTTCATCAGAAAGAAGGAAATGCCTGCATTAAACTAAAGAGGCCTGCAGAACTAGAACATATACCAATATACATCCAATCATTACAAAGTCTATCACAAGTTTCTCTATTTTATAAAAGAGTATGGAATAAGAAATGCAACCCCCAAAGTGGGGTTTATCCTGTATTAATTCACAATAGAAACAAAAAGGTAACCCTCAAGACCCTAATATATACAGAGGTATCTCAGTTGGATCCATCATGATCAAAGTACAAATGAACATTATATTAACTAGGCTCTGATCATTTTATGCAAGTCAACACCACACAATTCAGTTTATTTTTGTTCTGATAAGGGATGAAATGATGGCATAGATGTTATCAAGCAACTTCAAGAAATTGTATACTCCTCTAATATGAAAATGTATACATGCTATGTTGAAATCACAGCAGCATATGACCACATAGATACTTTCTCTTCTCATTTATTAGAAACTGCCTTCCAAGTTCAAAATACACTGAATGCATTGATCTAACAGAGGAACTTTATCAGTCCACAAAATCATATCTGGCAAGGACTCCAATTTGGAAGCGTTTCAAACCTTATCAGGAGTATGATAAGAAGAAAATTAGAGACCTAGTCAATATAATCTTTTCTTATTTACAAATACAGACATGAAGAAATGGGCACTGACCATTTAAGTCTTTCATACCACATCCCAAAATGAATCTATCAATAGAAGATAATGATCCTGTTTTTCATCTCAAAGAAAGTCAATGTACTAGTGATGAAGGTAGCTATGCTGAAGACATAGGTATTCATGTTTGCTTGTTTGTTTAACGGCCTATCAACATCTAAAGAGTCATTTAAGGCCAGAAGCGTATTTTTATTTTAAATGAGAGTTATTCCCTGGAAACAGGCATATTCGGAACATAGCATGCTATTTTACCCATAGCTAGGAGGAAATGTTATAGTTTATATGTCTGTGTTGAAGCTATATAATAAAGTTAAATTTTATTAAATAGGTCAATTTTCCGGAGGAAGACTAGTATTTTGTCCATGTTGATGTTTTCAAATAAAGATCTTAAGTTCTGTACTTTATAAAACTGTTGACAAATTTTTGCCAGGTCTGTACAATCAATTAGTATATGTCTTATGCTATTATTCATCTGGCATTTAGAGCATTTGGGTGGATCTACTCCTCTGAACAGCCAGGAGTGGGTAAAAAAGGTGTGTCCTAATTCACGATAGTATTACCTCTTCCTTTCTGGATTTTCTTAATGCACCTCTCCACTCTCCCAAATTTGGAAGAGCTTGTTGTTCTGACAGGTCGACCAATGTTTTTGCCATTTGAGTTGAATATATTCTTTTATTGCAGGCCTTTGATCTGTGAATGGGACCTTCATATTGAAGATATCCTCTCTCAGAGACTCCTTTGCAGCCATGTCTGCTTTCGTGTTACCACGAATGCCAATGTGGCTGGGGATTCAACGAAAGACAATATTCTTGGTTTTGTTCATCATGTTTAATCGATTTAAAAGTTTAATGATAATCGGGTTATTAAGATTCTTGTTGTGGAAGGACAATAGTACAGAGAGTGAATCAGAGAATATAACGAAGTTGTCACTTACATTGTCAGTGATTAGATCAAGTGCCAGCTCAACAGCTGTGGCTTCACCACTAAAAATTGATGCTCCATCGGGTAGACGTCTTTTTTGTGACGTTATCTAGTAGGGCACAGCATCCACATTTCTCACCTTCTTTCGATCCATCTGTGTATACATGTTTATAGGAAGGGAAACTATCGACAATCTTGTTCAGTTCTTCGTAGAAGTCAGTAGGGTTGGTCTTTGATTTAGGGAATTTGGTGAGATTTAGCAATACTGTTGGTTGGATGATTTCCCATGGAGGGCTTTCTGAAATGAGTGATTCGTGGATTCGTTCCAAGTTTATATTGGATTCTCTGATGATTTCTCTCATTCTTAGGCCAAATGTTTTAATTGTTTTCTTTTTCTTATCATAGAGAGGGTGATATAATGGGTTTACGATATGGTCGCAGGCAGGATTGGATGGGCAAGAGAGGATTTTGGTCAAATATTGTAAAGCTAGTTTGTTGCGGCGAATTGATAATGGCAGTTCATTGGCTTCTGCATATAGACTATCAATGGGAGAAGTTCGAAAGGCTCCCAAGGCCAGTCTAAGCCCCTGATGATGAACAGTGTCTAATAACTTTGTATATGACATTCTGGCGGCGCCATATATGTAGCAGCCATAGTCCAATTTCAATCGCACTAATGACCTATATAACTTCAGTAAAGTTTGTCTATCAGCTCCCCAATCTGTGTGGGCAATAACTCGCATCAGCTGGATAGCTTTGTTACATTTGTTTTTTAAGTGTTTGATGTGTGGAATAAAGGTGAGCTTCTTATCCAGTATTAGTCCTAAAAATTTATGTTGGTCTACAACGGGAATCTGAGTCTTATCCAGTTTTAACAGAGGATCTGGATGTAATTTTCTAAGCTGGCAAAAGTGCATGCATTTTGTTTTGTTAGTGGAGAACTTAAATCCATTCTTGGTTGACCATTTTTTTTATTTTGTCAATGCATTGTGTTTTTTTTTTGGTGTTTTTCTCGACTACAGTTCTTTGTTTAGAAGATCTCTGTACAGTCTGCTCCTGAGTAATAGTGACTTTCTTTGGAGGAGGGGACTTAGATTCCTTCCATAAAGTCAACTTTTTTTGGATAGTTTCCCTCTGGAGAAGAGGTTTTTGTTCCGCCATTGAGGTATTTGATGTTGATGGTTTTTCCATGCTTGAAGGTTCAGTGTTATTGTCAGATTCAGTGAGTGGATTAATTTCTTTCAAGAAAGCAGGGAGCATTTCTGGTGTAAGTTTTGATAATTTACTGAGTAGGAGTTTGCAAGAATGGCATTCTTGTTTTTCAAAGTTGTTTGGTTTTGGTTTAGCAACTGATGCATATGATTTAGTGGGGAATAAGCCAGATGTTTCGACTATCTTTCTAGCTTCAGAGAAGGATATATTACGTGTAAACTTGATAGTGTTGATCTCTTTTTCTTTTTTCCAGATTATACATTGTTTGAAGTCTGATGGGTGATCTTCAAGACAACACATTTTGCCTTTTGTTACATTCTTGCCCATGGTGGTCAGAGTCTCTTTCTCCACATCTTCTGTATGTTGAAAGTCTCGTGCACCTGTCTTTATGGTGTCCAAAAAGTTGACAATTGAAGCACCGTAGAGGGTTTGGGATGTACTGGTTGACCTTTTCAATTGTAAATCCTATTTTTAATTCCTTCGAGACTTTGGGGAGGTTGAAAGTGAATATATATGTGTTTGTTTCGATGATATCTGTTCCTTTTCTAATTTGAATGCGTCGTACATCTATCACACCTTGTGTTTTTAGCTGAGTCTTAATTTCTTCAATAGTGCAGAGTGAAAGCTCAGTGCTTCTGACTACCCCTCTAGATTTGTTCAGTGTGTTGTGTGGATATGCTTTTATCTTTGTTTCTGAAAAGGTTTTCATCTTTAAAAGTGTATCAGAATATGATTTTTTCTCTACTTGGACAAGTAGCGTACCATTTTTAAGTTTCTTCATCATCTTTGGTACTATAGCACCCGAAAGTACTTTTTCAATAACAAATGGGGATATCTTTGTTAATTGTTTTTCTTCTAACGACTCCAAAACAATAAACTGAGGAAAATGTTTTGTAATAATAAACTCACTTTCTGAGTCTGATGGAGATTCTATATGGGGGCATTTGGAATATTTATTAGACATACTATATAATATATTATTCATTGGAGGGTTATCCCCACCCACCAAACCAGGCTGGAGCTCACGAACGGGATCTGTCAGTGGAGAAACCCATTCGCCCTGACTGATCAGGGACTTCCCCTCCAATATACTCGACGGCGTGAGAGACCCGGAGCACCTGTCTCCTCCCTCTGTGCATAAGGATGATATTGAACATAAAAATCAATATTCTCTACCAAGAAATAGGATACAAGATAAGCCTTTCTGAAACAAATTATGATCTTGAATCAGAATGAAACGAGTGATGGTGCATACTCTGAATCCATCATAAAATTTAGGATGTGGTATTAGCAAAATACTTCAAATACATTGGCATATGGATCAGTGATAAATTTAGAATAGGAAAAAAGGAAATTGCTAGAAAACCAAAACATTAACCTCAAAACTATAGTTATATTCTTATATAGCCAAATCAAATCAAGACTTTCATATGGATGTCATGCATGGTACCAAACAGATTCAGAAATCTCTAAATTGTCAGATATATACAACCACTTTATGAGATCAATAGTTAAAATGGTTTTTGAATGAGTAAAGCATGAGGGTCTTGGCAAAAGCCATACTTCTTTGAACATAGTTTATTGCTGTATAGTGCTAGTCCAAAGAAATGTACCAGATAACAGAAGCCACATCATTTGAGAATTGTTTAACAGCAGCAACAACTAAAATGGCAAAAACAATGGCATAATGAAGATCTTCCACACTACTTCAAATAAAAGATTAGGAAGGAAATACCAATTGATACAAGAAAGACCGATAACAGTAGATTTTAGAAATCTATGTTCCTGAAAAATTGTTTTAAGAGAAAGATTTTATAAATTTCAACTGACAACCATACTGTTCAATCAACTAATGCTAAATGTTTCCTTTGAAATAAAACAACTAATATAAACATTACCATTATACACTAACAGAAGTGGCAGAAGGTGATAGCACAGTAGAAGTGAGTGGTTTTAGAAACAAAGAGCAGTGAATTGTGTAATATCAGACCTCTTATATGGTAGTAAATACTGACTAAACATATGAGAAATGACAAAGTATGAGAGAATATGGAAACAAAAAAGGAAAGTTATACTTATCAGAAAGAGGCAATGGAAATTTCTAGGGCACATAATGAGGAAAAAGGGTTTAGAAAATCTGATACTCACTGGACAGATTGGAGTCAAGTGGGTCAGAGGGTAAACAAGGAATAACCTACTTAGTGAGCTTGAGTAAATGAATTGTGGAACAAGGTTTAGGATCAATAACAAAAAGATAAAATTTATTAAGAACTACAAAGGACACGAAATTGTGGAGAGCCATGATTGCTAACAGATAAGAATTTTTTCAAGATGATTTACTGATACAAGTCCTATTAATTAACCCATAGCTGAGCAGGAGAGAAATGGATTCATACCTTTCTCAATATCAAACCTTGTTAGGTAATTTAATGCCAAATAAAAGTTATAGAACAAAAATCAGAATTAATTAATAGAAAAGTAGATGTAAGTCTCAAGTCAAAAGTAGACATTGATTGAATTTATGTCCAAGTCTGCCAGTAATTAACCCAGGAGATAGCTCCTGGAGCAGAAGAACCTTACCGATCTGCAAGAGATACAGCTAGTGTATTGTAAATCCTGTCAACAATTGATTGATTTGCTTTTTTATAATTTAACTCTTTTTGGGTTATTCAAAGCTAGAATATATTTTGGTTTACAAGATTATTTTTTGTTGTATGAGTGAATATTGCATTAACAACCTTTTTTTTTCTTTTCTTAAGTATGACTTTTCCAGATTCAAGTCCTACCAGTTAACCCATGGCTAGAGGGAGGGGATGCATTCTTACTTTCCCAAGGATATTTGCAATAAGGTGAATTTAACAAACCCAACTGGAATTCAAAATCAGCTTTTCAATTTTTAATTCCAAGCAGCTATCCATTATACCACTTGCACTTCACATCCCTCTCAACAGTACAAGCCATAGATGTGACTGCTTCAGTTTAATTCATAGCAGACACAGAAAGGAAAATACAGAACCTTCTACAGAAGGTAGCAAAAGAAAACAAGAAAGGACTGAGCATAAACTTAAGGAAAATTGAATGTATGGTCATCAGCAAAAAGATGAGCCCAATATGTGAACTACAAGTTGGAGAAACTAAAATAAAACAAGTAAAGAAATTTAAATACCTGGGAAGTGTTCTGACAGAGGATGGAAAGTGCAACATGGAGATCCAAAAACACATTGGCATAGCCAAGGACGCATTTCAGAAGCTAACCATTGAACTGAGAGACAGAAAAATATCATTGGAAACAAAGAAAAGAGTACTGGATTGTTATGTGATACACTCCTGATCAAAAATTTAAGACCACTTAAAAATCTTTGAAAAGAAATTTTTTTTACAGATAGATTTTAAACTCCTCCCACTTAAGGTTACCAATACTACAATCTAAAAGTTTATAGAAACAAAAAGCTACATTCCAAACATTTTATTTAGAAATTTACATTTTTATAAAATGAGGCGATTTACGCATAATCAAAATTATAAGACCAGGAGTATAAATTGTTAGATCTATGGTAATTCTAATGTTTTTAGTTCAGTTAGAGATTAGCAGTCACTGCGTAAAGGTGTTACCATGCCTAAAGCAAGCAAACTTACAAAAGTTGAGCGTTCTCAAATTCTAGAATTCCATAAGCAAGGTTTGTCACAGCAGGCGATCGCAGCTAAGGTAAATCACAGTAAAACTGATTTGCAACTTTCTAAAGAACAGTGAGAATTATGGAAAAGCAAAATCCTCTGGTAGGCCCCAAAAAATTTCTCCTGCATTGAGTAGGAGAATAAGATGGGTTGTTATGAAAGAGAGGGGACTTTCTTCTAGTCAAATTAAGGCAGTCACAGATGCTGATTGCAGTCCTGTGACCATCAGACAACACTTACGACAAAAAGGCATGGTAAATAAAAAGCGTTAACAAATTCCTCAGTTGCTTCCACATCACAAGATGGACCGCTTAAAGTTTGGTCGTGAATACTAAACATGGGACGTTGAGAAGTGGAAGAAAGTCCTGTTTTCTGATGAGAAAAAATTAAATCTAGATGGTCCTGCTGGCTTCCAACGATATTGGCATAACAAAAACATGCCTCCTGAAATTTTCTCCACACATCATTGTGGTGGAGGGTCCCTAATGGTATGGGGTGCCTTTTCTTACAGAGGGACGATGGAGCTCCAGGTGGTGCAGGGTTGTCAAACAGCAGCTGGTTAAGTTAGCATGCTACAAAAAGCATCATTGATGATGGAGGGCCATCGTTTATGTGGGGATGGATGGTTATTCCAACAGAATAATGCTGCAATCCACGCTGCAAGATGGACCTTGACCTTTCTACAAGAAAATAGGATCCATCTCTTGGGACATCCTGCATGCTCACCAGACTTGAACCCAATTGAAAATGTTTGAGGATGGATGACAAGAGATGTTTATCGAAATGGCAAACAATATTCAACAAAAAATGAACTTTGTGAAGCCATCTTCAGAAGCTGGAGCAACCTCCCCCACACCTTAATGGAAACGCTTATTTCTAGCATGCCCGACAGAATTTTTGAAGTCATCAAAAGCAGTGGAGGTAGAACTCATTATCAAATTTGATTGTTGAATGTTTTCATACACTTTTTGTACAATTTCGTAGAATTTTTGTCTCTGGTCTTATAATTTTGATCATGTATAAATCGCCTCATTTTATAAAAATGTAAATTTCTAAATAAAATGTTTGGAATATAGCTTTTTTGTTTTTAGATTGTAGTATTGGTAACCTTAAGTGGAAGGAGTTTAAAATCTATCTGTAAAAAAAAATATTTCCTTTTAAAGATTTTTAAGTAGTCTTAAAATTTTGATCAAGAGTGTATCTCTCCTTCTGTATGGAAGTGAATGTTAGACGATCTCATCAAGGATGAAGGAGAGGCTTGAGCCAGCAGAAATATGGTTTTACAGAAGGATGCTGAGGATACTGTGGATGGAGCACGTGAGCAACAATGAAGTGTTGGAGAGGATGCAAACAAGAAGAAAACTCATACTTAACATCAGGAAGAGGCAGATGAGGTTCCTGAGACACATGAGTAATGAGGAAGGTGGGCCTAGAGAATTTAATACTCACAGGATGGATAGAAGGAAAGAGAGACCGGGAAAAGCAGCGTGAGACTTGATAGGTCTGAACAAATGGATGGCGGAGCAGGATGTGGAAGAGATACCATGAGAAAAAATATTGAGAGAGACAAGAGACAGAGCCAAGCGGAAGCCCATGATCCCCTATGTCTTGAAGGTATAGGAAACATGAAGTACAGTTCTTAGAACTGAACAGCCAGACTACTATATATATATATATATATATATATATATATATATATAAAAAAGAGAGAGATGTTTTGTACAAATTTTCCATTCAGTACAAGTCTCTTGGGTAGCATCTTTGTAAAAAAAAAACATTTTGCTTTTGTTACTGATCATCAATTCAATAAAAATGAGAAAAACCAAACCTTACAAACACAATTTTATTGAAAAATAAGAACCATCCAAAAAAAATGCATACAGGTTTGTATGCTATCAATACAATAAAAATAAAGCAAAATAAAAATGCAAAATATTCACTTAAAAGATAATAAATCCTTACAAACTGGTGTTTTAGTGGAAAAGTCTTTTTCCAAAGTGAAGTTCACAAATAGTATTTTTTTTTTCATAGTTTGGAAAAAGTTCATGCTCAGAAAGTTACGGCACTTTTGACTTGCATCTAAATAAAATTCTTTTAATGACACTTCAAAAATATTTATCAACAATTATTAGTTAATAATTAAAATTGCAATAAATTTACAAGCTAGTCATAAGAAATTTTTTAAAATAAAATATTCAAATAGACACTTCATGTCATATTCACACAAAGAATAAAATTTTCCCTATGGAAAAATAAAATTATAAAGCCTTCATTTTTTTTTCTTTTTTAAAAATTATTATAAAATTCACTTTTACAATAAAGAAACAGATTTATGCATTGAATAAGACACTACTCATCTGAATATTCTCTGTTCAGAGAAACAGATAAACCCCACTGAAATAGAAGTTTGCACTTATCCAAATATTCACTCCACTTTCTTTAAATATGGAGAAATGGATTTACATTTTGAGTGATCAGTGAGAGAGATTCAATTTGTCTACTTGCTCATCTTTCATAAGTTTTGGTGAATGCCAAATTTGCTGAAATATCTCTTAATGTTACCTTGATGTTTAAAAAACATGCAAACAGTGGTTATTCCTCAATACCCACAGGGATGTTACTGAAGTTTTCTGTAATCTAACATCTTTTTTATATGGCTATCATACTATGTAATTTAGAATTCTTGTCTATATAGCTGGAGCATTGGTACAAAGAAAAAAATTTAACTAAATCTAGCTTAGTAAAATACGACCATATTGATGGAAAAAGGGAGGTTGGCAGATTGTGATGTCAATCTTCCATGGAGATGGGGGTGGGCTTACCGACATGAAAATCTTGGTTTTTAGCTATGCTTGAAAACCAAGGATGCTGGCAGTAGAAAATATACAACTGTATCAAGATAGGATTATACAATACCCACTGTAGATTAGCATTGTTTAACAATGTCAAATGCATAATTGGATAGATTACACCAATCTTCCTTCAAGTGGCTTACAAAATCAGTTTTAGAAATCCTAACCTTTTGCTGGTCATGAACAGTGACCCTTGTTTTATTTTATTTAAACCACAAATCAAGCTATATAAAACAAGACTTCCTGATTAGTAAGTATTTGGTCAAGAAATTTTCAATATAAAACAAAGTATGTGTGTTGTGGTACAGTGGATATCGGCTCGGAATGAGAAACCGGGGAGCTGAGTTCAAATTCCAGTTGAATCCATTGTGTTCACTTACGCGCAAATACCCTTGGGAAAGGTATTAATCTGTCTTTTCCTTCCAGTTATGGGTTAAATAGCAGGACAGACTGGGTTCTATAGCCTTGGTCGGCAACCAGTCTACCGCAGAAAGCAATGGCAACCTACTACGGGATAATCTTCCTGCCCAGTCAGTCATGTCTCTTTCGAGACATGATCGCCCAAGCGTGTATCACGTATGGCACTTAACTGACTGACTCAGACTAAATTTTCAATGAGCTGACATATAGCATATCATATATCATAGCTTAATAGTTAGCAAGCTAATCACATGGGCCAATTTGTTAGTATCCTGAATTGAATCCTCACTTGGTGCTTCACTATAGTAGCTTTGAGCAAGGGCCACCAATTAATATTTAGCAGGCTTGCCTTGCAATCAGTTCATTTGAGTAATAGTCTTTACTTGTTTCCCCATATTGTTCACAGCCTTGTACCAAAGCAACTAAGCTTGATAAATATTTTTGAGAAGTACTTTAAATAGAAAGTTAACCTATCAGATCATTATTACTGTGTAATGAGTTTGATCCTTACTGGGTGCTCTATGTTGATAGTCTTGTGGTAGACTAAGAAACTGATAACTTGCCACGGAGTAATAGCTAGTGGTGAACTAGTCTAGTAAACCATTATTACCGTATAGTTAATTCAGTTCTTACATGCTAGACCACACAGATTAAGCTAAGCAAATAAGCATATCATTAGTGTTATATCGATGCATTGCATATATAGAGTAAAGCAGAAATGACTACATCTTTTTATACCATTAGCTATGTGTCCATATTTACGTGTCCGGCTATACTGTTGGAAGACTTGCAGTTTGCCAAATGTAACATGAGAATAAGCCTATAGTTTATTTGCAGTTTCATTATCAATATTGGCATTTTTATTGAGAAAGCTGCCAACTTTGAGAAAAGATGACAGTTGCTCAGTAGTTTGATTTTAAATTCAATTGGTTCAATGATCATCCTAGGAACAGGTTGTGCAAGAATCTTGAGGATTGAACTCATTGATTAATTATGAAGCCAATATTATATATATATATATATATATATATATATATGATACAGTTTAAAAACTAAGAAAATGTGATTGAAAATATGCTGAGTATATTACAGCTTTATAACTATTGTTTCTTTGGTTTGAGCTTTATCTTTCAATCACTATAGACAGAACAAATATCTATCACACCTCAATCTGTTTATCATTCATTGAAGGCACGTATTTTGCCTCAGAATATTGCTTTATGAGACATGGAAAATGGGGTTAAAACAAAAATATGTCTATTTCAAACCTAAAAAGCATCCAGTGTTTGCTATTATTAAAAATCTGAAATGATACAGTCTTTGCTATTATTATTAATAGTATGTACTTTGATATTTATACCGGTATGGTTCTACTGGTTGTTATACTCAATGTTTTGGCTATTGTACCCTCCAAAAATTTAACATTTCAGCGCTACTAGCATTAGTTAAATATATGGTTCCTTGGCAGTTGATATTTCAATCCCTGAGTAGAATCTTGTGAGTACAAGTGGGCAAGCTGATCTAAATAGCAAACTAATGATAATTTCTCATCTTAAAAATTCTGACAAAAATGTAACCCTTGTAAAATACAAAGCTTTTCATTGCTAATTAAAATGTCTTAATAAAATCAACAAATTGAGATGGGTAGCCAATTCACCCTGAAAAACGAGAAACTTGAGAGTCAAGTTTAAATTCCAGTTGAATTCATTTCATTTACTTACATGCAAATACCCTTGGGAAAAGTATTAATTCATCTCTTCTCCCTCCATCTATGAGTTGAATAAGATTGGGTTCTATAATCTTGGTTGGCAACCAGTCTATCACAGAAAGTAATGACAATCTACTATGGGAAAAATCTTTTGCATAGTCAGTCATGTCTTGAAAGAGACATGATCACCCAAGCTTGTATTATGTATGTCAATTAACACACTGAGCCAATTCACAGAAAGGGATTAATTTTCTGCAGCCTTTAAACTACTTGCACGTTATTTAAAGCTAGAGATATTTTTAGATTGTAAGAATATTTTTTGGTGATAATGATGGTTTAGTTTTACAAGTTTTACTAATTAACCCATAGATAAGGGAAAAGAGGTGGATTCACATTTTTTTCAAGGGTATTGGCATGTCAGTAAATATTACAAACCCAACGGCAATTGAAACTTGGCTCCCTGTAATTCACTGTAAAGATATGTTATAAAATGCCTTTTAGTGATCATAAAATATGATGGATAGAAATTAAGTTATCTTTTATTTTAATCTGACATGCACAAAAGATTGGACATGACGGTTTGGGTGCCAAACATCTTGGGAAAAAATAGATATGTGCTTTGAATACATCAACTGCTCTTAGACTAAAAAATATGAATACTATCAAGTAATCGAGGAGCCTTGCTCATAATTACCAAATGAACTAAAAGCTACATGACAGCTTTTAGTGATTAACAGATTTAATGTTTTTATTTTTCAATAAAGTTACAGTTTTAAAATTTTTAAAGTTCTACCTGGGAATAATGATTAATCATCAATCATGATTTTGTTCCTAGAACCCGAAAGTCTGGCACTTACTCAGCTGGTGTCCAAATGGCCATGCCAAAATATCAGCACTCAAACAGTTCTGCCCCATCATCTCATTCCACAAAATCCATATCAAGAATGACGGTTCTTTCTCAGAAGGAGAGACAACCATTCATTTTTATCTTGTGTAACATTAAATGGTGAAGTTATATAAAAATAAAAAAAATATATAAGATCAGTAAATTTTAATTTGAAGTGAAAATTTGTGGAAAAATTGAACACCATAAGCAAGAAAAAATAAAATAAAATCCTAAAATATTAAATTCTGTTATTAACTGAGGCAAGGAATGGCTTTTAATATTTTAATGTCTCCAAAACAAAATTGCTCTTTTAATCATTTTATAGAACCCATTTATCTTCCATCAGCGTGGCTGATGCTAATCTCCAAGAGAGTGCTTTATTGCACCTTATCAGACTAATGTGTCCTGCTGATAAGATTATATCAAACCAATTGCTAAATTTGTTGCTAGAAAAGTAGGTTCCATGTATCATGCTAGACAGTTCTTATCAGAATCTATCATACATATTTATAAGCCTACCATTCACCTTTGCTTTCAATACTACTGCCACATCTGGACCGGTGATCTTGCTATATATTTAGAGATTGCTGATAAAACCCAAAGAATCTGCAATATTATTGGTTCTGACCTGGAAACTCAGCCTAGATCATTTTCCACTGCCATATTTAGGCTTCTCTGTGACTCTTCTATAAATACTTTTATGGCAGTTGTCCTAATGAACTTTCCTTTATGGTACCTAACTCATTCCTAATGTTTTGAACAGGAGTAGAGGTTTCTCCCTAGTTTCCTGTAACTCTATACTTCTGATGTCTCAGCCTGAAATTTGAAATTTTATTCAGTAATTATTGCTTTTTTTTCTCTCCCAATAGAAGTAGATATTTTTGTCTATCATCCAGTTCACACGCCTCCCTGGCCTTTTGAACAGGAGATGAGGTTCATCCCTTGTTTTCTTCTAAAGTCTACTTTTTATCTATACTCCTAATGTCTCTACCTGAACTCTGAAATTTCATTCACTGATTAAATCTTGACATCTTCAAGTCTAAAATTAGCTATCTTTCCTGTTATCTTGCTCCTTTCTTAAGCTAATACAATTCCACACAATAACCCCTACCTTGAGCCTTGTATTGAGTGAACATTAATAAATAAAATAAAAAAAAATGCTGCAAAGAAGACTTCACTATCATAGTAATGCTTCAAGACAAACTTACTAATCACTATCTCTCAGCACACAGTTCTTTATGTTAATCTGTCATTGTGTAACATTGTTCCCATTGTATATAGATGAAGCAAATGGTCTCTTTCAAAATATTTAAAAAAGACAGACACATCAGCATCCCTGTGTATTGCATTTTCAAAGTTTTCTTTAAAGATTATCATGTGAATTCACATTTAGCAATTTTTGTTTGTTCAATTTGTAAGATATTTTAAGTCATCAGGAAATAATCTTAAAATAGTACTGTTATATATGTATAATGGAAATGCATTACTAATGATTCTTCTATTAAAATTCATTGAAAGCAAAGAAAAACATTGTCAGTGATGAAAAGTTAATGCAAACAGTCTTGATAGAAAGACAAACCACTTAAAGGGGGTGTCAGAGAAAAGGGCGAGAAAAGGATGGGAACACAGGTTCACAGACAGCCGCAAATGTAGAGAGAAAGGGTATCCAATTTTATATATTATCATGTCTAAGATAGCTTTATTAAGATTAAGGATATTTACTAAGCTCAACAAAAAAAAAAAAAAAAAAGCCCAAAATATCAAATACTCAATGGGTAAAGATTTCACTACAGGAAAAATGTTTTTTGACACAAACCTACTAACCACTACCCCACAACAAAGTACTTCCTGGGATTAATTGGTCTGGTGTGACATTTTTTGGTGCTGGTAAATGGAAAGAAAGGGTTAATGAATCGAATGATGGACATACTAAGAGAAAGAATGAAAATTTTTCTTTATAAAAAAAAAAAAATTCTCTAAAACCAAAAGAATTACTTATGGAAAGACAATAATATCACAATGTGGCAAACTTTAGGCTGACAGCTGGTTAATGACCTCACTCCCAAAGTACTGGTTACAAAAAACAAAATAAATAGGATGGATAGGATTTAAACTTGAGAATATAGTTTCCTTGTGGTTGGAGAAATTAATGACCCTGACAGAAGAGCCATCTGGTAAATATCTAATTTTTGAGGAAGGCCAAGATAGAAAATTTGGCATAATCAAAATTTGAAATTATTATTATTATTAGTGATGACCATAAATTAAGCCATGCCAAGCATTCAGGAGCCAGATTGGTTGAAGGGTAGCCAAGGTGCCTGATATCACATGACTGCTTGCCTGAATAGAACCTCCGACATAAGCCTTGCACCAGACTTAACTGAACCAGCCAAAGTGTCATATTTAACTCAAGTGGGGTGGGTCAATAATTGTCTGCATGAAAAATTGATAAATTTAAACGTCAACACTAACCAATCACTGTACAAAAGAATGTATATAATATTACATTAAGTTTTTTCTTTTGTGCTTGCTTACGTCTTTATTTTGCCTGGACCAATCCAATGATTCCTTGAGGATGATGCAATCTTTAGCAGCCTTATGATCAAAACTAAACAATGTGGAATAGTTTGAATTGAAGCAGTCATCTCATTGATCAGCCATGGGAGTTAAGCATTTG
Organism: Ascarosepion bandense; assembly: GCA_037127315.1. Taxonomy (NCBI): domain Eukaryota; kingdom Metazoa; phylum Mollusca; class Cephalopoda; order Sepiida; family Sepiidae; genus Ascarosepion; species Ascarosepion bandense. The sequence goes on along the minus strand of JBBBDQ010000897.1, from coordinate 653,935 downwards.
AATGGTTGACTAAGTGGAAGCAACAATTGATTTGTTTTTGACATTTTAACCTTCTGTAGGTTATTTAAAGCTATAAATTATTTTTAGACTTTAACAATTTTTTGAATATAATATTATTGAGAATCTACTTTTATGAATGAAACCCCTCAGAGTTCTGGATCAATTAGATCAAGTACGTCAAAGCACTCTTTGATGTGATTGGTTGACCTTACAAAGTAAGGTCTTCATCCAGTATTGTTAGTTGCTACCAAAATTAAGCAAATAGATTCTACCCAGTTGTTGTACAAATCTTCTTCAGAGCAGTTCATTTACTTCCATTTGTTAACCTGAGATGTATACTATATCACAAAAACACAACAACTCCCAACTGAAATTATTTTGAAGTATTTCCAACTTATTGGTAAACCTTTGGTTTTTTTTTTTTTTCCTTTCCTTTTTAGCCACTAACAAGGAAAGGGAAAAAAAAAAATCACTAAAATTTTAATAAAGGCTTTTTTGTTTACTATAAAACTTGGCTTGTCTTCTAGTTGTTCTCTTACTATTTTATTGTCACACACAACAATTGTGATTTACTGATACAAATCATACTAATAAATCCTATAGCTGGAGGGAGAAGTGGATGCAAATACCCTTCCCCAAGGGTATTTGTATGTATCTGGAGTTAGAACTTAGCTGTCTGATTTCCAATTTTGAGCCATTATGCATTACACCATCTGCACATTCAAGCTTCCTCAGAGATTTGAAATGTGTAAGTTTTATTCAAAGACTATCATATAAACTTAGATTTGGTTCTCATAGATAAGAATGTAACAATAATGCTATAAAAATAAATATATTGAAATCATACATAAAAGAATAAACAGGGAGAATAAGAGTAAAGATAATAAAGTAAATCACTGTAAAGAGGTGAATCGAAACAGACTATAATTGCCATGCCTTAATTACAATGGATACTTGTGTATCAGAAGACTTTTGAAAACCTAATTTTTAAGCTAATTTTAAGGGGGTTGCATCATACATGTAACATAAAATTACCATATGTACTGCTGGCCCTGATTATGATGATGACCAAACTATCCATTTTGCTGGTCAAAAAGTATAGCTGTATTTAAAATAAACATGATTTTGATATAACTGAGGTTTTACTTAACTGTATAATATGATAATGTGCGTAACATTGTATATAGTATCATATAATAAAATGCAAATGTGCATCATTTCTATTGTTTAAACTGATAAGATGTTTAGCTGATTGAGACTACCGTCTACACTTTCTAAAATGGCTGATTGAAGTAAACTACTGAAGGAAAACAATGGATCTTTTTCAAAGTTATGCCTTACTTCACTGTATCCAATATTTTATGTATTTTCATATTAATATTGTATTATAAAATACAAACATAGCAATCATGCATTTTTTTGCATTGTTTAGGTTTACAAAATGTTTAATTGTTCTAGACTATCTAGAATTTCCAAATCAGCTAGTTAAGGCAAACTATGAAAAGGATTTCTTTCTTTTATTTGATAAAATAAACAATTATTACTTTAATTATTATTTTAGCATATATAGGAAAATAAACAATCATTAAAGTAAAAAACGTATTTGATCCCAACTCATGAGCTTCTTGTTCTGTTTATGGCTGTACACATTACTTTTATGATTCTCTTTTACTTCAACTTATTTAACTAGAAGAGGGGATAAAATGATGAAGAGGTTAGTTTATTGAAATTTTGTCTCAAAATAGGAACTCACATGATACATGAAATACATAAAATCATTTTTATGGGTGAAAATTTGGGGTTTACATGATGTACAAGATCACACATTACATGAGTACATACGGTACATCATTTATTATGTACTAATGATTGTTGATACATCTAAATTATTGGCTGTTCTTTTTTAAAATAAGATACCAATTGTAATGGAGGTTAAATTCCAGGCAAAAGTCCAACTTCTAATGCCACAATTTGCTTTTTTCCTCTTCCTCAGTATGAAGTAATATTGTAAAGTTCTCGGATTCTATGCACTGTAATTGTACTGTTCAATTGAAATGTGTACAGCTAATGCATATAGGTATTCATTCTGCTGAGTCAGTCTACTAATAGGCTTCATGCTACTGACTGGTGTTCAATTACTTTTATTATTTGTAACACAGTGTTGAATCAGCTCTTCTTTAGGTTGAACACCATGCTTTGAAAGACATAAGCAGGTTTATGTTCAAGATGATGAGAATTCAGGATGACCAATCACCAGCAAAACACCAGAAAATATGGGTGGAGAGAGGCTAATCACCATTTATGAGGACTACTGCCAAAAAATTGGTCAATTTTCTCATATGACAAGCATCAGCTATGCAGTTAGTCAGATTCTAGCCTAGAAACTTCCTATTAGCATCTAAATTAGCCAGAAGACTGCTTTATGGCTAAAGTGCTTGCATAATTCCTACTAGAGCCAGGTGTTGAATGTTCCGGCTTAAATAAAGATTTTAAATGTTTAGTTTCAAGGCCATCCCCACTTGGCAAGTTGTTACCATATAATCTTTCAGCCTATATTTATTTCCATTTGGTCTTGTGCCATATTAAGCTAAGTTTAGTAGATATCTATAATACTTCATCAGAGGGTATCATTGCAAGCATCAAGAGAACTAAAATTTCCCATTAAAAGTTACTTATATCATGGCTCAGAGCCAAAAAATATTTGCTAGTTGATTATAGCAATGTACTTTAACTTGTTAAAAATGTCCGTTCATATACAATATGTCTGTGAGCCAAGGATATCCCAATCCATATTAGTTGTTCACTAACAAGTCAGTAAAAAGTTTATATCTTCCTTTAAAATCTAATATAGGTTGTATCTCTAATTCAGTATACTGTGGTCAGAGAACTCCTATAGATTAACAAGTTTCAAATCTGCCAGCATCAGTTCATGAATCTGCAGAGGGATTTTCAGATTTCAAACTGTTTAGAACCAAAAATCAATGATTTATAAATTCATTCATGAACTCAACATTCACCTCATCCTATAGTAATCTATCACTTCTGAGTGTTAAACCTATCAAAATCCATCCCATGTATTCTTTGCTATAATATATGACAATATTATGGCAAATAAGACATGAAGTCATACAAACAGTAATACTTTGACCATAAATAGTGAGACATTGAAAGGTCAATATTTACAAGGTGGATTTCTGAGTATTGAGGAGAAAAGAGTTAAAGCTGAAATGAGGAATTTCTGGGATAAAGAGTTATCATTATTCACATTCAGACTAATGTCATCTTTTTAGTTATTTTGTCCACTGTATCCTCTGACCTTATTCAGGTCAGTTAATTTGGGTAATCTTCAGAGAATATTTAACTGAATTCTTTATTCCATAACTTTCAATGTTTATTTTAGCATAAAATTAGACATGAAAGTTTTTTTTATCTAATGAATAATTTTTTACAATTAAAAGCATAAAAACATTTTTCATGTATTCTAATTTATATTTATATAAAATGACAGATTTCAATACCATTTACTTTCCATACTGTTTTTCCTGATATCTGACAAGATCCCAAGGTAGCCAGATTAAAGATGTACAAACACTAATTTTTTTTCTTTTTTTTTTTTTTGGGGGGGGGGGGGCATCATTTTTGTCTAATAATCTTATCTTAAATGGTGCTGATATAAGTATATGAGTATTAAGAAGTTAATTGGTAATCAGTACAATTCATCTTTAGAGAGAAATCAGTGATGTTTTTTCATTGAGGCTTGAAGCATATACATATTCCCAGTTGTTACAGCTCAGATCATTGAATCATTTTAGTCACATGGATGGTCCTTGTGATTATGTAAAGATCACAGGGCATCAGAGTCATTTTTAAATCATTTTCTATTGACTACCTCTTTTCTGGGGAGTAGTGCTGCCTCCAGGGATCCCCAGTTACAACAAAATCATAAGAATTATCATACCCATCACAAAGCAATATTTTACCATTACAGTAATACCTGTACACATCCCTTGGAGCTCTATTGCAATCAAATGAAGTTTTCCAGAGGAACAGAAAGAGCAGGGTCTTCCTATGCTAACAGAGTTAGGGTGATTGCTAAATAGTTGACACCTCAAGCTTATCAACCATCTTCATTATATAAAATGGTCCTCTGCTCAATTACAGCCAAACAACTGAATTCTCTATGTCATTCCAAGATAATTAAAACAGTCATTATATACTTTTAAGATCTTTGTTTATATATATATATATATATATATATATATATATATATAGAGAGAGAGAGAGAGAGAGAGAGAGGAGAGATCAATTTGTTTTTATGACTTATTACTATGGGTTATTTAAAGACAAAACATCTTGAATTATAAGAATATTGTTTTTACAAGTGAATAGTGAATTAACATTTTTTGGAGGGAGAGAGGGAGAGAGGCAGAATAATTTTTTTCAGATACATGTTAATACTATTTAACTCAAAGTGGGAGGATAGAAATGGATTCATATTTTTGTCAAGTGTATTTGCACAAAAATGAATGTAATGAACCCAATTAGAGAGAGTACAATAAAATTTTGGAATATGCTCTGTAAATTTCAGGAAAAGACAAGATAATGGTGTTACCTAATCAATATCTAAAATGATTTGGAATGAGCAGCCGAGAGAATCAAATTTACTGAATGAATGTTATTTTATCAGGAGTGAGAACTTACAAAGACTGTTTTAACCATCAGTGTTATAGTGACATGCATTTCTAGGATGAAGATATTGCTTTCCTTATGGAACTGGTTTAAATAGCATAAAAAAAATTATAGCATAAATACTAAAATAATTTTGCATTTGCATTTGTTACTTTTTCTACATGAGTAATCTTACATTGTTATCTATAACATTAACTCTGTTGACATGTTAGAAGGAATTCTGCTTTTTAAATCATTAAAAATAAAAAATCCCAGAGAAGCTGGATAACAAGGTAGCCAAACAATTTGCTAAATGACAGTTTGCCGACAGACAATTCACAGACAAGGCAATTGGTTGATGCTTTAAGTCTTTTCAAGTTCAAACTCTTATCCAGTTTTTTTTTTTAAAACATTCCTTCTAAGCCCTTCAGTCGTCATCATGGATTTTGTCAAGACAGAATGAGGAGGCAGAGAGCTTTTATTTGAGGGATACACCTATATCGTTGACAAAACTAAAGAATCTGAAAGTTACTGGAGGTGCAAACAACAAAAACTGTGCAACAACGCAAGACTGACAACAATTGATGATGTGATTAGCAGAATAGCTTTAAAACACTCGCATCCACCAATATTTGGACAGTTTGCTGACAGTTTTTAAAAATAAAAAAAAATGCTGGAGAAGAGCTAGAACTTGGAAAGACTTAAAATGTTGACCAATTGTCCTGTCCATAAATTGTCTGTCAGCAAACTGTCCACACACAAAATAAAACGTTCCCAGAGAAAGCTAACCAAAAAAAAAAAAAAAAAAAAAAAGTATTTTCAGAGAAAGCTAACAAAGAAATAAAAAGTAATGTATTAGTAATTTTATCACTCCTAATTACTAATGAGACATTTTGTTATGGTAACAAACCATGTCTGACTATTGGGATGGAGTAATGTATTGTTAACAGTAAAATATATTATTACTAAGCAGGATGGATCAGGTTGTAGAGCAGATAAATATATAAAATCAGTTTTATATTATGGAAGAATTCTTTTGGACTCGTTCCCACATCTTTGTTAGTATTATTTCCACAAGTATCTGTCACAATCTATTCAAGATGTTAATATAGATTTAATACTAGACTAACAAACTTGTAATCTACACACCTGAATTTGGAATGAAAACTTATTTTTCATGTTGTTCATTCATAAGTATGGTGTGTGTGTGTGTGTGTGTGTGTATATATATATATATATATATATATATATACACATACACACACACAATCCAAAAGTTTTATTTAAAAGAAATATTACTTAACGCTTAAAGGAAGCTACAGAAATTACTTTAATCAAGTTCAAGATAAATTTATGAAATTCAAAGTTGTTCAGTTAAATTGTACTGTATATGTTGTTACTAAAATTTTGATCAATGGAATAGATCAGCCAAAACACTTTGGTAACAACAATTCAAAGGAATTCAATTGTTTAAACAATGGTAAGAATATCAAATATGCTTAAAGTTATAAATTCTGAAAATATCATAAGATTTGGTGTGCCATTTGCCTGACCAAAATATAATGCACCAATTTGTATGCAATGTTTTTATATATATTATATATTAGTCATGCACATACAAGCTTGTTTTACTGTATCACAGCTCATCAGTGTGGCTAGACATCTGACTGCTTTCAGACAGAATTGAAACTCAGCTCATCTGTTATAACCCCAAGATGTCAGCACACAGCTGAGAGAGGAGATTTTAACGTGTTATATACGCAGTGTATACACACGCCAGCAAGTAAGAGAATTCAATACATGATTAAAGAGTAATGAATAAATTGCAGAAAGCAACTGTTTTTAAAATTTCCCCTCCAAAGAGCTCAATCAGCAAACTAGAGCATAATTAGTTTTCCACATATTAATATAATATATATTTGTTTACATTACATTTCAGAGCAGAGATGATTATTTATGAGAAATCGGAAAATTGTTTATATAAGTGTATCAAAAGAAATAAGATAAAGAAAAGCAAATTGAAATGACAGGAAAACCAACTAGCTTTTATAGTAAACAAAAAAGGTTTTATTTAAATTTTAGTCATTTGGTCAGTGGCTAAAAAGGAAAAACAAAAGACTTACTAACAAGAAATTAAAAACTTAAAATAATTTCAGTCAGGAGTTGCTGTGTTTTGTAGTATAGTTTACATGTCAGGTCAGCCAAGAGTAGTAAATGAACTGCACTGAAACAGGTTTGGCAATAACTGACCTAGTCAGGGGACTAGCTTAATCTTAGTGCCAACCAACAAATACAAATACCCCCAATGAAAGACCTCCACTGGTAAGGTCATCTGCCCACATCAAATGACCGAGAACTTGCAGAAGTTTCATTCATAAAAAAAACAGATTCTCTTAACAATACACACATGCCAAATGTTATTATAGTGGGTATTTTTTTTATTTGAAATAGATGCCCAACTTTTATTTGTTAAACAGTGCATATTATGTTTATTAGCATGTGCATTCAACAAATCTTAAAGAAAATGCATTCCTGGAAAAAACTGAAGATACACATATTCAATTCATGCCTGGGAAACTTTTTTTTTACTAAGATATCTTGAATACACAGACCGACAGGCATAATGCAGTTTAATAAATAAAAACAGGGCATCTGTTTCAATTACGAGTATCAACTATAAAAACTTTTGAAGTAATAAAAATATCAGATTAAAAATTAATACATTTTATAATTTTTTTTTTTTTTTGTATTATTGATCCATATTCTGTTGGTTATTTGAAGCTAGAAAAAAATTTTTAGATATTAAAAATTTCTTTTTAGAGGTAATGCTTTAGTGATGCAATCTTACTAATTAACCCCTATTTAGGGGGAGCAAGGCAGATTCATACTTTTCTGAAGGGTATTTGTGCAAACATGAATATAATGAACCTAACAGGAATTGGAACCTGGTTCTCCAATTAACAATTCTAAGATTATCCATTATATCACCTATACATCCAAGCTTACAGCACCCGGTATTCCCAAGTGGATGCCCGTCTATGCACTGAACAGGGTCAATGTTGCTTAACTTTAGAGATTGTAAGATATAATTCTTTCAAAGTAAGCATTAAAATTAACTATGTACAAAGATGAAATACAATTTCCCTAACTAAAAACAACAACAAAAAAAAAAAAAACACACTACAATTCTCAAAGATTAACAACAACAGCATGTGTCTAGAAACCCAGAAGTCAACAATTAAAAGAAAGTGAAAATGAGAGAAAAGATTCAGGAAGGAGTGTAAAATGAAAAAAAAAAAAAAATGAAAAGAACAAATCACAATATTCTACATGAGTGCATGCACACATAGAATATATTTAAAAAAAAAAAAAGGCACCAATGAAAAGTGCTTATAAAAAAAGAAAAATCAAGAGGTATAAGCAGTCAATTGTGGATACCCCTTGATAAGTGGATAGAGTAATTCCCAGAGGGTTCGTCTACAAATCTCTGGAGTCAGGATGCTGAAGGTAACATCAATCATCTAAGTAACAAACATTTTACTTAAATATATTATATAACCATTTGTATAGAGAACAGATTTATACTGAAACTGAACAATAAGCTTAAAAGAAAAGTCTACAGGCTCCCAGTAAAGGTTCAATGCTTCTAAGTTCTTGAACATGGCTGATACCTTAATAGTTTCAGTAGATAGAATAGTGTTAAGAAAAAAAGCAAGATGAAAAGAAAGAGAAAAAAGGAGTTTCCACAAGAGTTTGAGCTCCTAGGATACAATATCTGGCTAACTAAAGAGTATGGAATAATACCAGTTTTGCAATGTCAAACTTATGGAAAGTAATCGATGAACAAAAATCAATAAGTCCACTAATGGATATTCAATATCAATAAGCAAATATAATTAGACTAGAGTATTGCCTGTCATATGATGCTATTTTAATGTTGGCAATATATTTTTGCCATTGTGTGTAATATGTATTGTCATTTTGGGTCATTCATACTTTAACCATCCAATGAGACATTTGTTAATTACAGTTGCCAGATTTGCCTACAGGTTAAGAATTGTGAAACATTTGAAAGCTCAGTACTACTAAATTTTGAATTGACTGTTTTCTTATTAGTAACACGTCACCCCAGCTTATTTTTAAAAATAGCCCGAAAATATGTAAATATCAAATTTTGAAATTTACTAATGGTGAGCTTATAAAAGTAACTCAATTTGCAACTCTACCATAAATTTAAGCAAGCTTTCATCACATTTGGGTAATGCTCATTATAAATATAGCATGATATTTGTGCACTATAAAGAAATGGACACAAAATGAGGAAAATTAAAGATTATCACACTGCAATAAGATTAACTGACAATAGTACATCAAAAGAAATTGAGATTGTTAAATATAAGACAGTACTTATTTAAAATCTGTCTCTGAAGTTTGTTTGGAATGTATCCAGACATTTTAAACATTTCAAAAACCATTTGTATGGATTTAATTTGGCAACCAATCAGAGGGGACCTTACTGCAGATGCATGAACAGACATTCTCCCATCAGATTACTCAGTTAACAATGAAGCATCATTGAGTAAACTGATACTGGATGATCAATGCATTTCTGTGCAGAGGTTTTTTTGGTTTTTTTTTTATATCTTGTCAGCTCCCTGTGGCTTTTGGAAAACAAAAGATTAGAGAAAGAGAGAGAGTTTTTGAGTAGGAGATCTAGATGAGATTAAGACTAAACAGAATATGGCAAAACAGCTGATAGCAATCCTGAGAGGACTTTGCAGACTATTTTGTAAAGTAAAACTAACACTGAGACAAGTTCTAGAGTACTTTGAAGAGGACTCAGGTGCCATTGCTTTAAGTGAGTGTTAAAAATCATCTGCAACAGCCTGGCTATTTTGATGTATAGCATGAAAAAAAAAAAAATTACATTTTTTGAAATGCAAAACTTTTTTGAAAGCAAAATAAAACACTGTCATAGCTGGTTTTCATCCATGGACATGGTGGGATTAGAAGGGAGATTCCAGAGAAACAAATGTATTACTGCCAATCAAACACAATGAATGCAGCAAATAATGACAAGTATCCAGAATTAATGAAGAGAAACAACATAATAAAACTAGATTGCTTATTTCTCTGGTGAGCAAGCAAAAATCATTAGTCTCGCTGAATTTTCATTCATCTGCCTTAATCACCAGATACTGAACCTTCTAATGAAAAATAAGTACAACTCTGTGGACAACTGCAAAAGGCACTTAGAGCATTTTTTTTTAACTGAGAACTGATAAAAGTTATGGGAGGAGGGAATTATGAAGTTACAAAATATAATGGAACAAAATAATAAATCAGTTGTTCATTAATGTCAAAGAATAAGACAAATGTCTTAGTTATTACTTAATGAACCAATTTTTAACAAATAAACTAAAAGAACATATTGGCTCAGCCAATAAAAAATAAGACATCTGAATTTAAATGGTTTGTCTTTTATCAATATATCAAAACAGAAGACTGACCTATTGTTTTTGAGTCTGAATTATTGATTTAGAAAAAAAAAAAAGTTACTATGACAACATAGATATGAGAAGAGAAAATTTAATTAATATAGTACCCAATTAACACTAGCATTCAGCTGTATAGTAACAGCTGGCTAGAATAAGTAAATTCAAAACAAAATATAATATACTATTGATTAACCATGGATACTTTTGTAAACTGACCAAGAAATGTTTTAACTAAGAATTTTTTCTTTAACAGTCTTTTGTTACCAAAATATTTTTCTCAATCTATTTTGCATTCTCCTTATTTTCTGCTCATGGAAAAAAAGATCTTTCTTTAGACTGGCCAAAACAGTTGTGTTAACATTAAAGGTCTAAAAAGTGATCAAATACTACAGAAGTTTTGGAACTATAAATCTATGTAACTTGAAATTACAAAAAAGTAAGAATATTCATAAACTTAAATACATTTGAGTGTATGGACATGAAGTAGTAGTTAAAAAGCTAGTTTTTTTTGGTTCTATACAATGGGAAACAAGAGAAAAACATTTGGAAAAACAGACAAAGGGAGAAAGATGTTGCAAGACTATTTAATAATTGGTAGCAGAGTTTTGATGCACTAAACTAAAGCTTGATGTACAAAGTCTGGCAGGGACAATAGATTTGTGGATTATTCAATGTAATTTAAATCCATGTGCTTCGAATTGAATGTTCTTGTTTCTCTGAACCTCATCAAGCACATATTGTGGTTTACATAATGGAATATAATGGCCAGATTGAATTACAAGTAAATTGATCTTTTGCTCAAATATTTGAGCTGTAGACTCCTTAAACTTTAACTTGATCCCAGTTTTTTTTCATAGTCTGTTTAGATAGCAATAGTATACCACTACCTACAATATCTGCATTAATAATGGCTTTCACTGCCCAAATTATAACTGGAATACAAGCAAGTTGTAAAAGAAGGAACACATTTGCCATCCCCAGAAGACATTTTTACTTTGCTTGCATATTACCATTTTATTGTTGTCATCTAAGGAATCATAGCAATACTTAAACCATACTTCACGACACATTGTACCACTAGCATCACAATCTAAAATACTACAATTTATTGACTCTTTAACCAACAATGTGTTATTATATGTTTCACCATAAACAGATTAGAACAGAGTTATATAGTATTAGATACTTTCATGTTTTTGTTGGTATGTATTTTGTTCCTTAAATTCTTTGGGTATTTGTTAACCAACATTCACTATCTCTAGGTGGGTTATAACACCAAAAATTATCAAATTTGCAAACAAAGCTAGGCTATGTGCTCAAGGATTTGATGAGACCAGTATTTATAATAATAGTCCCACATGCATGCAAGAAAGTGTACTAATTGCTTTGTGCTTTACTGCCCCAAATTCATAGGTCCTTCATTCTATCAATTCTAAAACTGCTTTCCTACAAAGAAGACCAATTGATAGAAACATTTATTTCCATCTACCATTTGAATTTAAAACCAATAAAATTTGGAAACTTAAAAATACTGTCTATAGTACACCTTTAGTTTGGTTTCTATGATCAAACTTAGTGCAAGAATACATACTCTCCAGGTGTTTTCTTCTGGTGATCTACATACAGTCTTGAGGATATTCTGGTATGTTTTGTTGACAATCAACTGGGGTTGGGGATGGGGCAAAAATTTTGAATTGTGTGTTATAGAAAAACTGAAGAGTACATTTGATACAGGTTGTAAACACTCATTACCATTCAAGTATAAAGGCATTAAACTTTAGAGGTTTAATTTCTCAATCCAATTGATGGATTTATTTGTTTAATAGCATATCAACTTCGTATTTGTCTATAATTCTGAGATGAGTTAGTATTTATACTATTTACATTATTGAGACTATTGTCCTCATCTTTGTTGCCATTTGTACAACGTTTCGGCCGTTGTATGATCTGGTCTTCTTCAGGTGCTAGGAATTTTAAACCGAACCCTTTATTACAATCACTGGGGTATATCATTCTAATTTCTTGTGTAAAGCCTCTTTTGGTAGTCATAAGTTATCTCCCTCTAAGTTACTTGTTCACCACTGCCGTAGCCCGGTATTGAAGAACACATAGCCCAGTGGATACAGATGTTGGTTAGTTCCAATGATATGACCCAAAGAGTTGTGAGTTCAATAAAGGGTTTGGTTTGAAATTTCTGGCACCTGAAGAAGGCTGGAACGAACAACAACCAAAATGTTGTACAAATGACAACAATGATGAGGACAATAGACCGAATAATGTAAACAGTGCATATCAACTTCTTATGGATCTTTTTATGCTGAAATTTAATTTCCTTGGGATTTTTGAAGTAATAAAAAGTATGCTATTCTGCTTTCACAGTTGAATACATGGTAGATGATACTTAGCTTTTGTGCATATAGATGTTTGTTGGTTGGTTGATTTTGTTTAGGATTTTGTTTCTGTGGGTTATTTAATGCTGAAATCTAAATATTTTGAACATACTTTCAGGATAAAAGGTATGTCTTTTTTAAATATATAGTTTGTAGATCATAAAATGTATTGCTGGTAATTTCACAACAAAAATATATTGTTGGTCATTTTTTTATAATTAAAGATAATGTATTATTGATCATTTTGCTATAAAAAAAAACTACCTGTTGATTTGTGTTTTGGCATTCACTATTTGCTCATAACTGGGACCAAAACAGGTGCTACCACCCCAGATCAGGGTGGACCTGGGAACATCAGCAATTAAGTCATTCCATGCTCCTCAAAACTTCCAATCTCCTGACTAGAGGCCTTGCTGCCAGATGTAGTTTATCATCATACCCAGGATATCTGTATCAACCAGGAAAATTACATAAAAATAATTGACCCTATTAGCATGAGTAGATGATGATATAATTATTGCCGAAGAGAAAGCTAAACTGTGGTGCCTTGTTAAACAACTGAATTGGATTAATGGCATGGCATGGCACGCCCTGACAGAGTTTGCTATTTGTGAGTTGAGCTCAGCCATCACATATGCCAAAGTTAGCTATCTAAATAAGGTAGATAAGATCTTAAGGCATGTGAAAAACACACCTAGTGCCATCCAATTTGCAAGACTTAAAAATCTCAAAAATTGTAACATATGCAAGTGAGCTTAATCTTTTGGATGGGCGTTAGGTAAACAAGGAGAACAAATTGTTTTTCTTATTGATGAAAAAAAAAGTGGTCAAACCATGTTAGCAGCAGAGATCTTATCATTCATTGAAGAAAGTGACAAGTCTTTGTTTATGGCTAAAATAATTGCAGAAATTGTTTGCAATGACTGAAATGTCAGCTGATCTGTCCACTGTAAAGTAGACAATAAAAGTGTGTGAAGCAGTAAAAAAAATTTTTAAAATTACTGACATCAGACTATGGATGGAAATGACAATTATTCAAGAAATTATTGAAAAAAAGGAAGTAACACTCATGGATACATGGTAGTGAACAGTTAGCAGATATATTTACAAAGGATGGCTCAAGTACAAATCATTTGAAGGTGCCTCAAGAAGCACACATTGTTGAGTTCAATTGTTCAATTTGTTGATCTATATTTTTTTAATTAACAAAGAAGGAGATTGTTAGAGTGAGTGGAGTTACTCCCATGATACAAAGTTACTATGAAAGAGATTATCATGAGGAAATAGAGAAAAAAAATGTCACATGATTAATTAAAATATACCATCTATAATTTGAGTCAAGGAATTGAAATTTTAAGAGCTGATTTTCAAAGTTAGCAGACCTTCCATAGTAAAATATTGGCACAACACTATCTTCTTACCTTAATTTGGTTCAATACATTAAATTTGTAATGTGGATATATTGTTTGGGATCAATGTCTTACAAACCATTATGACTAGGTGCCTAAAATTTGTGACCTTGTACCTGAGAAAGCTAGACTGAAGAAAAAAAAAAAAAAAGTATCTTATTGTGAAATAATAGAAATCTAATTTCACAGATCATTATTACAAAAGTGAGTTTGTTCCTCACTAGGTGCTTTATATTTGTCTGCCTTTACCAAACTACACTTTGTTAATATTAATAACAATTGTCCTTGTACTAGATTGAAACTTAATATCTATCACTGATTTGAATATTAAAGTGGATTTTTAAAATAAAATATTTGATATATTGAAATTGGAGGGGGAATTATTTACTTAGTCTGGTTTCGGTACAAGGCAACACATACAATGCACTCAGTGAGGATCAATTCACTACTCAGTTGTAAAGGCTGACTAGGGTAACATGATACTTGATGCCAAGATATCTAAAACCATTGGGAGAGGGAGCAGATTGTAATGTAAAACTTTTGACACTCATAAGAGTTTTACTTGGAAAACATTTTTAATTCAAATCAAAGAGTTCCATTGAGCTAACAGCCAATTTTATACTTGCAAAATCCACAAAAGGCATGAGATAAAATAGAGAAAAATTCAATAAAACAAACTTCATGTGCTTTTTACTTCAAACCAATTCAGTTGAAATGTCAGACTTTAAAGAGTGAAAATATTTCACCAAAAGATAAACCCCACTTGTTTCATGTAAATTAGGATAATACATATGATAGCTGTATTTTGTCAGTAAAAATTGCCTTAATTTGTGACCAATAGGAAAGCAAGTTTAATCCTCACTTTTCCTTTCTAATTTTCAATGCATTTCTACAATAAAATCAGAAGTGAACTGCCCAATAATTTAAATGATAATGAAATGGTTGTTCTACTAATGTTTGTATCAAGTTCTGACTTATCACTTTCTAGATTCCAATACTATAGAAAAAAAAATTTTCTGAGTTTTCATAACATACAGAGTTGAAACTTGCTCAAATAAGTTTTAAAGTAAAATTGTAAAATTCAATGTTTTACTAAGAAAAATAATATTAGCCATTTCCCTATGAGGAAACATTTGGCATTCATTGACCAAGCAGCTAGTATTGTTTACAGTTGAAATTTATAAAATCTTTCTCTTAAAACACTTTAGGAGAACAGGCTTCTCAAGTCCGATAGCTGTTATCACTGTCCGGTATTGATGGAGGTTTCCTTTTGAACCTTCCAGTTGATGCGGTGTGGAATAGTATTATCTGTGGTTCCCTGTAAAGAAGGAGCTGATTTAGTCAGAATATTAGTTACCATTTCTTTTCACAAATATTTTATCTCCTTTAAAATTAAAAAAAAAAAGTAAAAAAAAAGGTTTATCTTTCTTTATAGATTATACACCTGAAGAAGACTTCTGAAGAGATCAGCTATAATATTATGGTAACAACAAGCATTATTAAGTCTAAACGACTCTTAAAATGGTAATGACTTTTCAAAATTGGAAACTTAGCAAAAACAACCTTCATTCTTTGTTTTCATTGACAAATTATTTTGAGTTGCTATATTCCATCACACTATCAAATGAAACAAATGCCATCTTCTGTATCTAGAACAATACAAAAGATGGCATTCCATATTTCTGCCTTGTCAAGCAGCAACCACACCTTTAGGAAAAGAGATTGGATTTCAGATTTTGTTTTTTACCATGCTTCATATTATGAATGCCAATTATTTTAGCATTTTTATAGGATGACTAGTCATTTATAAAGAGAGTGAAAACACTCAAATATTAAAAAATAAAATAAAATAAACAAAAACTGCACAATAATCTGAAGGACATATCCTTAGAAGACCAGCAGATGCTTAAAATTATGAAGAGCACCAATTTGTGTGTGTGTGTTAAATTATTGATGTGAAATATCTGAAAAAATATCTAAAAATAAAATGTGATAACCAGTGAGCATTTTCAAAACAAACTTCCTTTGAATTTTCAATTGTGTTCTGAAAATGTTCAAGTAGTAAAAGGTTAACATTTCAACATCTAACTTGTTTTTAAATTATATAAGTTTAATTATAAAATTAGGCAAAAAATAACTATAATAATAATAGAGAGAGAGAGAATATCTAACACCATACTGGAATAAAAGTTATGTAAAGCAAATAGAGTCGTTCTTACTATACATTTTAGAAACTTTAGAATATGATTTTTTTTCTTATTAATTCAATAATTTTCAATTGCAATTCTATTATTGATACATCAGCAGAAGAGTCAACTATATAGAGCAGGCAATTTGTAACAGACTCTTCTGGTGGTGTAGACATGTGTCTGTGTGACACACACGATGCTGAAAAGTTCTAGGCCAACCTACTACATCCCAAAATCTGATTTCTTTTTTTTTATGGGAGGGGGTTTTGGTTGAATTTATGGAACCTAAGCACCCCTTCATATTAATAAGCAGATACATGTTTCATTTTTATATATGGCTAATTATAAGTTTCCTTCTACATTAAATTTACATATTCCCTTTGATGTCACATTTACCTGCCATGTTGAAAGTGGATTAAGCAAAATAAGATTATAACAAACTTGACAAAGCTTAACCAAAACAGGTTTTAAGACCAATAACATTGTGCCTATAAGAGAAAGACACTAAACAAAAAAAAAAAAAAAAGGTCAAAAACAGTACCAAATATTTTCTTGTTTCCTTTTCCAATAGGAAATGCTCTATAGTTAAAACAGAATAAAATATGAAACTGAAAGACAATTAAGGAATGCAAATAAAGAGACACTTAAAAAAAATTAGTTATAAAAACTACTTCAGTAGGCACCTCAGTGTAGTGTAATGGTTAATAAGTATCTCACAACAACCATTACAACTGAGTAGTAAGTTCAATCCTCACTGGGAATCCCATACTTTTGACCTTGTGCAACATCTAAGCAGTGCTTAGAAAATCAATTCTATGAGGGCTTTGACATGGTGTAATGGTTAGCAAGCTTATATCACTTGAATCATTACAATTGAGTAGTGAGTTTGATCCTCACTGGTTGATCTATGCCTTCAGCTTTGTGCCACATCTAATCTGTACTTAAAAAAATTATAAAAACTACTTCAGTTCTCAAAGTGGTTAACAAGACAGGAGCCAGTTTGCTCTCAAGTAGGCTTTTATATAAAGGAAGCGGAGATTACAAAAGAGTTATATAAATGCCAAAACAGTACCATGTTTGTGTGTCTTAAATACAAGGAGAAAAAAAAAAAGTTTAATGAATAATTATGAAGAAAAGGTTTTGGCTCAATTCATCGTGCCAAGTAATTGTTGGTTGTTAATTTGAACTTACAAAAAAGAAAAAATTCTTCAAATTAGAACGGCTTTCATTTAAGCATCACAGCAAACCTTTTCTATCTGTAATCAAAATGACTGATGCTAACCTCCGGGAGAGCAACACTATGCCTTCTTGGGCTTACGTTTTCCATAGGCATGAAGTAGAGCAATTATATCAAATCAATTGCTATGTCTACTGCTCTGAAAGTTGATCTACAGTGTTGTACCAGAAATTTTTTCTCATCAGAATCCCCCCAACCTCTACCATTAATCTGTGCACTGAATATTGTTGCCACATCTGGCCCGATGCCTCCATATATATATATATATATATAAAATGACAAAATTCAAAGAAGGGTCTGTAATGTAATTGATCCTGACCTGGCATTTCAACTTTCTCACCAATGTATGACTTTCTTCTGTCTTTTCAACAAATATTATCCTTGCATGCAACTGTTCTGATAAGCTTTTTTTCTCTGGTGCCTTGAGTACATGAATTTATGTGGGCTACTAGATTGATAAGGAGGTCTCACTGTTGAACTAGCTATTGCAACTGCCACTTCTACTCTTAATTTTCATCTTGCATTTCTCATCTATGGAACACCCTTCCAATTTCTTGCTTCCCTGTCATCTACAATTTTCAAAAAGTCAATCTCCATCTTCTGTCTTACTAGATCCTCTTTTTTTTATTGCGTGTGTTATATATTCATAAATAACAAACACACATATATATATATATATAAAAATATATCAATATATATTTTTTTATTAATAAACGATAGACCGTGTCGCCTCGGAACAGAGAGTGAGAGGGAGCTCTTCTAAGGTTGACAGGGTTCGACGGGAGTGTAGCCTCTCTGCTTAGCTCGTCTAGCTTCTTCTTCGACTTCTGGTCTTGTCTGGCTCTCTGCCCAGACTGCCTGTCGAGCCTGACTCCTGTCGAGGCTGACTGGGATTCTTCTCTTCTACTTCTCTTGTCGACTTCTGTGTTTCGAGGTCTTTATATATCTTCCAAAACCGGAACTCGTTTTCTTCCGGGTTTTGCCTCGATCCGCGACGCCTACTCGACGCCCACGTAATTCTCAGAGTCACCTGTCTGTTTGCTCTGAGCTATTTCCGCTCTGCCGGAAATAGGGTCAAAATGACATCCGCTGCTTTCAATGACCGAAAACACCCACGCTTCATCAGCCTTCTTGGGTGGGGCCAGATTATTATATTACACTCCTCGCCCACCCATTTTCCAAAATGTTCGCCTAAGAACATTTTAAGCGCAACATCCTCACTCTCCTCCCCATGCCACACAAGCCCTACAATTGTATAAACATGTGCATGCCAAAACAACAAAAACATGTGCATGCTGAAACAAAAAAAACAACAAAAAAAATATATAGGGGAGCCTACATCGGCAACCCAACAATGTTCGTGTCCATCTTGAAAATTGTTCTACCAGCTCGATGTTTCATTGTTCCTTTTTTTTTTTTTTTCTTTCTTTTCTTTTAATATCCATCTTCACAGAATTGGGCAAAGTTCTTAAAAATGTTCATTTTCTTTCTCGCATCTGTCCATAAGCGTAGACTCTTCGATGCATAATCACATGATTATTAAGCGGTAACCGCGCTCTAGTTTCAAAACTGACATCGAGTAAATGACCTTTGACCAACACCATGCGTGCCTCCTGCTTGAGTTTATTGTTACCACGTAACCTCATTTAATTTAATTTCAAACATACTATGTTTGAACACAGAAAAAAATGGTCATTATTTGCCGTACATAACATTCATAGTCTGACCGAGAAATGTTCAATAGAAATTTAAGAAAATTACCCTGATTCCAACTTTAATCCGCATGCAATTTACTTGTGGAGGATATTAATTTAGTCTAAAAAAAAAAAAAAAAAAAAAAAAAAAAAAAAAAAAATATGGACCCGTGACTCGTAGTACCTTAGTTTGTACAATGCTTTCCATTCCCTGAACTACTTCCTCTGGATTCGAAACCAAGCATATCTGATTTGTTGACATCTCTCTGTTGAACGCCCGTTGACCCCGGAGTACTATTCACAGCGGATAACTCAATTTCCTTTTCCGAAGCACTGTTGCTTCTTTTACACTTAAAAATCCGCTTCCTGGCTATTATTCCCAGGATTATTATTACACCGACCACGCCAGCAATGACCCCTATCGTCAACTTCTTCGGGAGTTCCTCATATCCTTCACTAAATCTCTCCATATTTACTAGTTTTCAGAAATTAATATATCTTCAAAAGATATTTCCCAGGTCACATAAATGAAAATTCACAGAGGATGTTGAATTTATGGGAACCTGCACAAAAGCATAAAAGTGAAGAACTTTCACGTAAATAAAAATAAGTTTTAGATTTTAATTTAATTTTCCCAAATCTCCCCAAATAATCCGATTCCACCATATTAATAACAAAATATCTTTTCAATATCTGACTCATATCGCGAAACACTGAGACGTGGGTGAATGTTTTAAGAATATATATATATAATCGGTGTATTCGCAAAGAAATAACCAAACAATGCAGTTGTTTTCAAGCAACGATGTTGAGATATATTTATAATTGGCGATTTTGTTGGCTGTTATTAACTGCATAATTAAAATTACACTTTAAAACTCTCAATAACATTTAAGTCATTTCTATGCTGTAGAAATGTCACGCAAAACACAAACATTTTTAAATTTTGACAATATCTGTGTAAAGATTACAAATTGACGTTTACGAACAAATTCTGTTGACGAGATCCAAATTAAAGAACCCTTTCGTTTCTCTGATTTTCCTATTGTGGTAGCATTCAGCTATATCCATAATTTGTCAATGTTTACCAATTTTGATTTAGTTCATGCAATACAAGGCCAAATGGAGAAAATGAAGAGGGTCATTTTACGCTAATACTCCAATTGGGGAAAGTTTGTGTACGTAGAACATCGATTGTGTTTTTTTGTTTTTTTTCTTTAATTCGGCTCGAGTACTGGTCAGAAAAACTCAACTATTTCAACCATACAACTGACCTTCATAATCACATTGAGAATAGTTGTTCGTCAATATTTCTATCGGGTTGTCTGGAAAGTTCATGCCGCTTTTTAAGTAAAATTAAGACACAAACCAAAATTATTTCATTAAATATTTATTCTACGAAATATTAACTATTTTCTTGCACAAACCAAAGCAAACATTGTTAAACTCACTTCACATATATGGTAAAACATTAACAACGAAAATAAATCATTAACTCAGATGTCCCGCACCCACAGATAGGTAAATATTTCAACTTTAACACCTTCTCGTCAACTTTTAACACCCCTCTCAATTTTAACACCTTCCCTCTCCGTTCTACCGAACAATCCATATTTCTCATTTCTACGGTCAGATCGGCAACAATATGCTGTCCCATTTTTTTTTCAACCAGACCTACTATAAACACGAGCAGAAACACACACACTATCGAATCAAAGTGTCACTTACCTTCCGTTGGTCTATACTCGTTCGCTGCCTCTATTTTCGTCTTCTTTCTATCTGGTAGTTCTTTTTAATCGTTGAATTTTAATTGTGGCCGTGGTACCCAATAATGTTCGCATCACTCTGTCTTGTTGCTTCAAAACAGCAGGTCACCAGCACCAAATAAACGTGTGTTATATATTCATAAATAACAAACACGTATGTATATAAAAATATGACTTGTGTTTTTATTAATGACGATGGACCGTGTAGCCTAGGGAACAGAGAGTTGAGGGAGCGCGCCTCTAATTGGGTTCGACGGGAGTGTAGCCTCTCTGCTTAGCTCTTCTAGCTTCTTCTTCGACTTCTGGTCTTGTCTGGCTCTCTGCCCAGACTGCCTGTCGAGCCTGACTCCTGTCGAGGCCGACTGGGACTCGTCGGCCTCTGTCTCTCTCTTTTGTCGAGACTCGCTGTCCGACTCTCAGCGACTGACTGGGACTGACTCTGCTTCTGTGTTTTGAGGTCTTTATATATCTTCCAAAACCGGAACTCGTTTTCTTCCGGGTTTTGCCTCGATCCGCGACGCCTACTCGACGCCCACGTAATTCTCAGAGTCACCTGTCTGTTTGCTCTGAGCTATTTCCGCTCTGCCGGAAATAGGGTCAAAATGACATCTGCTGCTTTCAATGACCGAAAACACCCACGCTTCATCAGCCTTCTTGGGTGGGGCCAGATTATTATATTACACCCTTTCCTCACTAAAGTCTTCTCATTCTCTTTCACTTGTCTCCTAGTGGTATTGTTGCCTTGCTTAGAGTGAAATGAGTAGGAAAAAATGTAACAGTAATAAGTTTGTTTTTTTTTTTATTGTAAAGTATAAAATGAAACAGTATATTGAGAATTTTCAAAAGTCACAAAATAAATTGTATTTTTTTATTCTATCACTGTATGAAAAGGTGTAAAAAGATTGGTTTGATTTTTTAAAAGAAAGTGTCAGGCTGATATTTTTCATAAACTCCTCAACATCCAAGTTTTAGCCAATTATTTGAAATTAAAAAGGAAAAATGAATTATAAAAAAATTCAGTAATAATAAAACCTAAATAACAAAAAAATACGACTTAATACTAATATAAATAAAAAAGTAAACTAATTAATAATAAAAATGAAAATTGTGTAAAAAGTAAAACTGATCAACAAAATTAAGGAATCAGATTGTTTTTGATGGCTTATCAACTCAGTTATTTAAAGCTGAAAAATATTTGGGAATGTAAAAAAATTTTTTTGGTGTGAATAAACATTGCATTAACAATTTTTTTTTTAGAATAAAAATCTATCATAATTCTGCTTGTCCCTCCCTTGTTTGCCATTAGACCCTTAAGTTTATCATAAAGGACTATTATATGAAATCATGAAACTAACATATCAGAGCTGCTACTTGATTTCAGAGAGAGAATAAAAATAAAAATACCACTATTTGGTGAAATGGAAGAATTGTCAATGTCAAATCTTTTCATTTGTACACCCTTATGAATAAATTTATTAATAAAAATGTTTGCAAGACAGGTTTTCAGCTAGTAACAATTTTTACAGATACAAGTTCAACTATTTGACCCATAGCTGGGAGAAGAAGATGAATGTATACTTTTGTCAAGAGTATTTGCATATATTTAATGTTATGAACTCAACTGGAACTCAAACTTGACTCTTTGATCTCTGATTCCAAGCCACTATTACACCACCTGCACATCCAAATTAAGGAAAACTGGCCAATGATTAATCTTTGGACATGCAAAAAAAGCAGTATATCAAGAGGATGGGTATTCACTTGACACATCTATTACTGTATACATATTATCTCCAATTCTATGAAGAAATAAATATGAAGAGAGATTTTTATATTCATAAAATTTGTAAGCATGTCTGAACAAGAAAATTTAAAAGGATAACTGTAATTATATATATATATATATATATATATATATATATATATATTAGGAAAAAAAAACAATGCATTATCTGGGCATTTTTTGCATTCCACAAATTTAATAAGATAATTTGAGAGCATCTCTTCCTCTAAACCAAACATTCATTTAATTTTAGGTGAGGCAACAGATATTCAATATTTTGTGCACATATCTCTCTAGTCATTAGGGTGGGTAAGGTTATTTGAGTAATTACAGAAAGCCTTATTTTTACTGGATATTTCTATTAATTAGGCATCATTGATCCTAAATCAGGATTATATATAAATAAATAAAAAATAATGGAGAATTCAAATAAGAACCTGTACAAGACCTGGGGGCTACTCAAGTAAGGAGGTAGTTTTTATGTATAAGAGGGGAAGGTAATGGTTAACCCTGGACTTGAACAGGCTAAGACTGTAAGGATTGAGGAAACATCCTCTTGAGAGTCTGTTCTACAGAGCAGTGGTTCACAAGAAAAAGGTATTCAAGTGGAATATGGAGGGAACGTGGATGGTTTGCTATGATATAAGCGGCATGGCAGGTCCTAGCTGTGAAGGTTACACATTGCAGAAACAAAGAATTAATAATAAATGAAACTGTATTATACATATTGGTGTGAAATACTGAAAGATCATACAACTTGAGTAGAGCGTTATATCTAAAAAAAATTATAGTTGAAAATTGGTGAAATTCAAAAATTCACTGTTTACCCACGAAAGTGTATGTGATATTAAAGCTAGGAATATACACAAAACTTAACATGTTCAGAAGAATGTGATACTTTTTCCAAAACCCCCCTCCACAAGCCATAAATAAATGGCATCATTAGGAGTTTTTTTTTATAAAAGAGCATTCAGCATTCATTAACCAAGCACCAAGAGTTACATGCTTTTTTTTTTATTTTAGGTACCTCCACTCAATTGAAAAAAAAAACAAAAAAAAACAACAAACATATAATGATGTTAAAAGGGTTTAAACTTAATAAAAACAAAGTTTTATCATCAAAATATTTATGCTATTATTAAGAGGAAAGATCAAATTTTGTTATTTTAAAATAAAATTTTTAAATCCTTTCTAACACGTTCGAAATTTTAATTAAAATTTCATTTTTTGTTTTCTGTCAACGATTCATGCTATGTTTACGTAAAGCCACAATAAGAAAATGGAGCCAGTCGAGTAAATTATTTTTCAAATCTCAAAGGCTCTGTGTGTGTGTGTGTATATATATATATATATATATATATATATATATATATATACACATACACACACACAAAGATATAAACTAAAAAAAAAAAAAAAAAAATCAATGAATCATGATATTTTGATTTTCACTTAAAGCATATATCTTAACAGTTGAAAGTGTTTTTTTTGCTGATGCCAGAGATCTGTTTGAGCTCTATTGAAAGTATTTCAGATGCAGATTTTCAAGGCACTTGTCTTATCCACTTGGAAAAATCAGCTCAACATAAATACACTCCTCCAATATTTCCCTAAATTTGGTCTTGTGACATACGGGACCAAGCTTATATCACAAGAACCACCCACCACAAGCAAACAAAAGCTCAAATATCAACAAAGACCCTCATCTATTTATCACTAACCATTATGCTGATAATTACATAATATCTACCTCACTTAACATAATTTACAGCATCACCTTTCATTGACGTTGCTTTAAAAGTTCAAGTGGTATTGTTAATAATAATAGTAGTAGTGAGAGCAATAGTAATTGCCAATTTTGTTGATTATAAATGACAACAACTAGACAGGCAGAATGACAAAAATAATCCCTTGAGAAAGAAAATATATTTGCCTTAGAGCCAATTGATGACAGATTACATTCAATTAACAAATAGATTTGCTGGTTTAATTGCAAATACAAAGTAATAAATAATAAAACAAGACAACAAATATTGATGCTAGTTTGAGACAGATTCTCTAAACAATGTTTAGAAATTTGAGGTCATTAACCTCTTCAATGATATAAAAGTTTAATAATACTGCGTTAGTTTAATTAATGTATTTGCCTTATAGAATTCCTATATTTATTATGCAATGATTCTTTAAAATCCATTTTCTTGCCTTTATTATACAAAGCTAATTAATTTGATGTCTTCTGAAACTGTTTTCGGAATCCCAATCATAATATTTTGGTGACCTCTTCTACAACCTTCCTCAGGTAACTATTATATTAAGTGAACACCTAAGAATGTCAAAAGAAATCTATTTTTTCAACCTTGTGGACAGGGACAGATTTAGTCCTTAAGAAGCTACTGGGCTAATAGAATTTTGGGACCTCATTACATATATTTTTTGAAGTCTTCTAAGCAGCATCTGCTTTGAAGAGTGAATGAGTTGATCGGGGCTTTTGAGACCAAGTGACAACAAAACTGTAGTTAGAGTGTATCCAGTTTCTGGTCTATATTAACAGTCAAAGTTGAGACTGAGGCATTAAATCTGGTCTGCTCTTGGCAGGAGACAGAGTGTTCTTTGCATTGCCCCAAGACTAACTGTTTATATTGCCAGCCATAGGTCTTTAGGTGTAGATGGACAGGAAGTTGGTAAAGAGAGAGCCAATTCATGAGACTAACATAGCAGAAGATGTCAGTAAATTTAGGGGCTGTATTTTAAATAGGTAAACTGAATTGTTAGATTTTTATATTAATTTCAACAGCAATAATAATATCTTCATCTTATAAATATGATTGTTTTGGTTTTGTGACAATGATATTAATATTTAAAATATAGTATGATAATGTCAATGATGATAAAAAATAGAAACTAAAAATTTTTAACTAAAAAGCCTAATAATATTATTATTATTAATGACAATAACAATTATTTTTAATAATAATAATTAAAAAAATTTAAAATAATGATATTTGAAATTTAATTAAAAATAATAATGCTATAAATTTTAAAAAAGCTTAGAATGTATAGAGCCTTTGATGGGAATTACATGAATATTATATGAAAACATTGGAGGGCTGTTTTAAGGGACTAAAATGATATACCCATTTGCATATAAACCCTTACTTGCACACCTACTTGTCTGTAACCACGTAAATACTTACATGTATATACACCCATATGTGTGTATATATATATATATAAAAATCACACATACACATTATACACACCCACTTTCCAATTTATTTTTATTATAATACTCTTAATTTCTAACATTGAGTTCTCATCCGATTACAATCACCCATGGAATTAACCTTACAAGTTACCAAGGATACTGCTTAATTATATATATATATATATATATATACACACACACACACACACACACAGCGAGAGTACAAAAATTAAATTGCTCTAATTTCAGTCCCAGTACCTGCCAATGTATGATGTTACATTAAAATAATTTATCTCCTCTTGGACAAAGAAATTTTGTCATTAGATATCTTGT
This sequence comes from Ascarosepion bandense, assembly GCA_037127315.1. Taxonomy (NCBI): domain Eukaryota; kingdom Metazoa; phylum Mollusca; class Cephalopoda; order Sepiida; family Sepiidae; genus Ascarosepion; species Ascarosepion bandense. The sequence continues at coordinate 627,763 of JBBBDQ010000897.1, read as the reverse complement.
TAGACAGTTCCAAATGATTAATTCTACTTTGAATGGTAATTTACTGTCACTACTCTGCAATGAAACCACTTATTTAGATATGATTAAGTCATAGAGTTCAATGCTCATTAGATACTCCACTTCACTACTAGACCATAAATATACTATAAAAAAGTACATTAATGAAATAAGGTAAAAACGACTAATTCAATTACAGGCAACCTGAACTATGAGTTAAAGTATAATAAGTGTCATTACTACAATTGCATATTTCTCAGTAAAAGTTACAGATTGTTTTGCAGAGAATCCACTAAACTAATCAACGATTGAAGATTATAAATGCAATATCGGATTTTTATCAGTCTTATTTCTGAATTTCTGTGGTGTAAACTTTACAGTTTACTTTCTCAGCTAGTGGCTTTTAATAAAAACACATCCCTTCATCTAATGGAATCTGAATTATTACACATGAGTGTACCTCTGCCATAAAAAATAACAGCAAAATATTTGAGATTTTATATTTCTACAAATAAATACATAAGTCTTTATTATAATAGAGAGGATAACTTAATTCTGTCAAATATAAAAAAAAAACACAAACAAAAATATGCACTTAATTATATAAATGAACAAAAAAGTTTAATTCTGACAATATACTATACTAAAAAAATATCTATATTGATATGCCATCTAAAATGATGGCAACATATATATTGATGTACTTACTATTGAGTATCTTAGATTAAGACAAGAAAAAAAATAAAAAAATAATCCCCCGCAATGGCCGTGACAGGAGGGATATACACACACACACACAAAATGGTCTTTATTATACAAGAGAGGATATACAGTGGACTATAAGTTTTTAGCTACCCTTGATTACGGCAATGTTGGCTTATATTAACGTCTCTTCCCCTCCTCCTGACAATAACATGTTAGTATCAAGCTACTCTGATTTATGAACAATAGTTGACATACTTTGCAAAGTTCACAGAAATAAAGATATTGAGGAATCTCAACGAGGGCAAATAATAGAATGGCATCCCTGTGGCAAGTCAAATAGAGAAATTGCTAGGTTTTTCCAGATTAATCATCAAGCAGTTAATATTATTATCAAGACATTGAATGAAGAAGGTCATTGTCATGTGGCACAACATTCATGAAGACCAAGCATCGTGTCTGAGCAAATGAAGAGGGTGTTGAAGAGGGAAGTCATCAGAGACCATCATCAGAGTGTCAAAGATGTTGCCAACAGCATGGAAATGTCACCATATGCAGTAAGACACTGAAAGAGCTAGGCTATCAAAGAAGAGTTTCATGAAAGCCCTTGATTTCAGAGGTTAACAAGAACAGGCATATGGACTGGGTGAAATAATTCGAGAGCAAAAATTATGAATTTTGGCAGTCTGTAATTTGGTCAGATAAAAGTAAATTCTGCTAATATTTGAATTCAAGACAGGTTTATGCTTGGAGAAATCAGAATAAGACTTGGAACTAAATGCCTGCAGGCAACCATGAAACATGGAGGAATTCGAGTAATGATGTAAGACAATGCCTGGTTTGGAGGGAAATCTGAGCTGATTCTTGTTGACAAGTGGTTGAATGGTCAAGAAATACTGTCAATTTGTTGATAACTTGATCAAATCCATGAAAAATTAAATACAAGCACTGAAACTAGCAATTGGAAGACCTATTACATACTAGTTCCAAATACTGTTTATTGATGAAATAATTATTGCAAAAAAAATGTTTTTAAATTAAAATAAGCCACTGTTAAAGTGTGTTTAATAACTAGTAGTAAAGAAAATGACACAACCTATCGTCTTTCTCTCCATGAGCATGACAGGATGGATAAATAATGAATAAGGAACAAAGAAAATATTTGCAACGATCAAAACATTAATTTAAAACAGTGCTCAATATAAAAAGAGCAATGAATATTTATTTTAAATTATACTTTAGAACATGTACAAACTACAATCTACTACAAAACTGAACATTTTGTTTCGACATTGAAAGAACAATGTCTCAATGATCATTATTAACTATCTGATGAGACATTGTTCTTTCAATGTCAAAACAAAATGTTCATTTTTGTATTAGATCGTAGTTTTACATGTTCTATATATATATATATATATATATATATATACATACACACACACAATGTTTTTTTCTTATAATAGAAACCACTTATTAATATATAATCTTATCTCATGCATAATGCATGAGATAATGTTTACTATACATGCAGAGTGTTATACAAAAACCTTTTAACTTTACTACAGCTGATATGATTAGGATCTAAATCTAAGTTACTATTATGCTCTCTTGACATGTATATGGATACATGTCAAGAGAGCATAATAGTAACTTACTGTATTTATTAATGTGCATGTATATTCAAGTAGGAATTGCATGCAAAGTTAGCTGTACAAAGCCAATATAAAATTGCTATCTAGGATAATTAGGTTAAAAAGAAAAAAAACATCTATCCTAACATCAAGTGAGCTTAATCAAAACTTACTGTATTTATTAATGTACAAAACAATTTCATGTATAATGCTATCACCTATATTTGTATGCCAAAACATGAATATATAATGTGATGCCTTATATTAAAGCTAAACAAAGCAGTATATAGATTTGATAACACATTCAAAATTGGTACATCATTGTAAAAGATTATCTTACTAGACTAGGTTGTAAGCTACCAAAGTTAGATTTTAAAGCTGTTTAGAAGAGTATAACAAGAGAAAATTACAATGTATAATTGTGATGTATGTGGACAATTTCCTTGCATTTTCTTTCAGTGGAATTAATGAATCCATCAGCAAAAGGTGCAAAGTCTGTAAGAAATTTAAAGATTCCTGCACAAACATTAGTGCCTCTTCATTTGGCTAAGCAATTCAATGATATAGTGCAATGGATTTAAAGCAATATACAGATGTGTACTTTCTGCATTCAATTGATCTTTCTTCACAAGATTCAGCAAATGCAAAGTGATTAGAAAAAAAATCCTTAAATGTGTGCATGTTCAGAAAATGATGGAAAATCCTAAAATGGAATCAGATGTTGCTCTTGCATATGCAATCAATGCTTAAAACCGTTTACAAAACCATCAGTTTCAAAAAATAGAAAATCATCTACATGCATCCCAAATATGCCTTGTAATTTCCTGTTATACCATCTAAACAGGGCTTTATCCAACTCGGATTGCTTACTATTAAGGCCATCTTTTATAATGAAATACCACTTTTGAGATCTATCATCAAGTCCATTTGCTTAACTCTCATATCACACTGTCTTCTTTTACTTCTAGAGGTTGTATGACAAATAGATCTATCATGCTGCCTGCCCTGTAAAAATACAGCTTTAATGTCAATTTTCTCACAATCACTATTTAAATATACATAAAAAGTGTGAAATGATCACATATTAATTTGGCTGATCCATCATCTTATATCAAAATGATTTTAGGAGCTAGTGAAAATCCCAGATTTGTATTTAGTTACTTAAAAGGGAGAAATTCAGACAGAAATTAAACATAGCTTAGTTTCACATAAAACAATAAATATAAGACACTCAGTGAAGATTAAATTCATTATCCAGCAACAAGACTAGCGTGTTAATCATTACACAATTAGGTGCTAAAATGTACACATTGTACATACTCAAGTATAGTGCAAGTTTTTATGATTAGTTTTTTTTTACGAAAAAAAAAGGGGGGGTGTCACAATATACACAGGTAATTTGTTTGAAGGTTAAAAATCATGCATTTTTAGTGACCAGTTGCACTATACACAGGTAAATCTTTTCTGGAGTGGTTAAAATTCATACCAAAAAATTCAGGGGTTGCACTATACTTGAAGTTTGCTGATACACAAGTATATTCAGTATATGAATATAGATGTACTTATATATATAAAACATTGTTAAAACCTGAAGTAACAAGCATAATGTCTTACATTCTAGTGGTCAAAATCAGAAAATAGGAGGTCATATCAGCTTTATAAGCACCCAGACATCAGAATAAACAAACAGTTAGTTGTAATATTAGGCAGCACAATCAATACAGACTGCTTGTGGCCTAGACAATTTTTGAGTAGAATGCATAATAGACTATTTTGTACAGAAAACAAAGCTTCATATTTTCTTTTTTAAATACTCATTCTGCTTCTTTGGAGCTTCAAGTAGTTTATTTTATAAAAAATAAGCTGATGTGTTGCCTTAAGTTATTTTATACATTTATCCACTTTGACAGACGATTCATATAATATTTTAGGGTGTATATGTTTTATTTGCTATTAGGAAAAAAAAAAAAAAAGACAAAGTCGTGTGATTTCATGACCAATCTCAATCATTACATATTTTCCAGCAGTCAGCATTTTGTGAAAAAAAAAAAAAAATTTTTAAATGCTAAACAAGTAAGTAACAATCACCCTCATTCTCTTCCCCTTGTTGAGATGTAAGTTCCTCTCAAGCAGCTTCTTCCCACAAACTGCTGTTTTGTGAAACCAACTCCCAAAAGAATGCTTCCCTGATCATGACAATCTTAACCTGTCCAAGTCTAGGGTTAACCTTTATCTTTCTCACATGTCTGTGCCTCTTACTCTGTAACCCTCTACATTGAGTGATTATCATGCCTGGTACAGAGTGAACATCATTGTGATAAAAAAAAATAAAAAAATAAAAAAAAGGTTTACCCTGCTTGGATAATAGATACAACACACACTGTTTCAGCACTTGGCCATGAGGTAATGGTTAATGAGCTAGTTCATCAAACTATTACGAATGTGCATAGAGATCAATTCTCACTGGGTGCTCTCTACTTAAGGCCTCACATCATAAGCTAACCTTACTAAATATCAAAAAGCATGTTACTGAAAACTAATCATAAGCAAACTAGTCTTGCTAATTTATTGATGTTGTACCATACTAAGTGAGGCTTACTTAATATGTAATAAAGAATAGGAGTTGCTTAATATGTATGAATAATTTTTACAAATTAGATTTTGTTTTACAATAGATCAAAATGTTTCTATTGATTAAAAACAAAGAATCAAAGCACCATGTAACTATACCCCCTCCCCACATTTCAACTATAAAACAAGCCACATGTCCTTTTCTGTTAGAAGGACTTTATATATCTAGGCTATGAATTTGAGCACAGTACTAGATTGGCAGCAAGGTCTCAATTTTACAATTGTAATGGTTAGATGTAAACGTAAGTTCCATGCTGAGTTTACTTTTCTCGCACTTCTCACTTGTGGAACTCTTTCAGCTTCTTGCTTTTCAGTAAAGTTTGATCTTCAAAAAATGTAAATGCAACATCACTCATTATCTTCTGTCTTAATTATTTTTTTCTCTCCTTAATGTTTTTCCACACTCAGTCCTTTCACACTCAGTAACCCTGTGTGTTAGTGGCTTTGTTGACTTACTTAGGGTGAAATTTGATTTAATTTGATTTGGGAATTACAGCATATTGGTCTCAGTGGTTCATTCAATGCCGACAAAATTTTTGTCGGGTAATATTTTCATATATCTATTTCTGGAAAAAATTTTCTTTTGGAATTTCTATTTCTGGTAATGGTTTTCTTAATTATGTATTGCTAGTAATTTTTTTCTTTTTTAGAAATGTATAACAGGTAATATATATTTTCTTTTTCCAAACATGTATAACTGGCAATATCTATTTTCCAAAAGGGCATTATATTTTTTTTTTTTAGATTTTTCTGCAGATTCCAATTTCTTTAATGAAATTTATGATGTTACTTTTGTTAGTATTTAAGAATAGATCCTTTAGGTTATCCAGTTTGTAGTATTTGCTACGGATCCGTTGGAAATTATGGCAATTTAGGAGGATGTGTTTGACTGTATAAGGTTCTTGACATGGGACACATGCTGGAGGTGTCTCATTTATTAGGAGATATTAGTGGGTTATATATGGCCAATACAGAGTCTGGCTAGAACCACCTCCTCTCTCCTTATCTTTCTGGAATTTACCAGTCTTTCATCGATGATGGGTTGAATGTTGAAAGTGTGTTATCGCAGTTGTTCCATAATTGGTGCCATTTGTCTTTAATTGCTCTGTTTATAGAGTGTTTGAAGTCCGTGTGAGGTAATACTTCAGAAGGAGCCATGTTTAGAGCTTCTTTAACCATTTTGTCTGCTTTTTCATGTCCTTGTATGCCAATATGGCTCAGTATCCAGCATAAAACCATTACTGTATCTTTTTTCTTATAAAGTCAAACCTATTTAATAACTTATTAAGAGGTTTTTCATATTTTTATACTCTTAAAACTCTGAAAGAAGGCTTGACATGACCAACAGATTGATCAGATTAGGCAGGCCCATTCAACCGCCCGTCTATCTCGGTAAGGGCCAAGTGGAGTGTTGCAGGTCATGTGTCCACTTGGGTAACTTGATCACAGACTGCTCAGCCACCAGGATCTCATCTTAAAGGCATCACAAGTTGCCACCCATGGCCAACAGGTGACTCCATTGGAGGAGGGGGTCTTACTCCTCTACTGAGGTGCAGTTGGCATATTCTATTGTCCCAGCCAACAGGACAATGATTTTTAAAAAAACTGTAAAAAGGAGAGCAATCACTACCTTCCAATTTGCAATCAATTACATCGTTATTTGTCATTCTGTTAAAGCTTGTTTTCCAAATCATTTTCATTAAATTAGTATTAGTTATGTTCCACAAACCTATACTGTGCTCAGTGTAATGAACTGAAATGTACAAGACTTTCAGTAGCAAGAAGATAAGGTTCATCAACTTATCTACAAGAGAAAAAAAAAAACTTTGATTTCACTAAAAAATTAAAGCCTTTATTGTCTATGATTTTAAGAGTTAATAACATATACAACATTATTCAGACACTTGAATCTCTTCTTGGTATAGTTGTGGCTATTGTTAACACAATATTGGTAGACCTGACACTATAGGAATATAATAGTCTGGCAAATACATTAATGACAATACCTATGGCCAGCTTGTTTTTTTTTTCTAAAATAACATTCTTTTTCCTTCCATGTTACATCTGATAGAACTGAAGAACATATCAGCCAAATCATTGTATTAACAACAGCAAATATACAAAAATGAGATTTAAGTGTCCAAACTATTTTTTATTAAAACTTATTGCAGATCAAACTCATTTGGCAGTAGGCAATAAAAAATATTAAAAACACCAAATAATCAATAAGTTTAAAATTAGATTTGGATAGTCCTGAAAAGAACAGTTGTAAAATAGTCAATACATAACCAATATCAAAAAGACAATTCTCTTAATAGGTTTCTAAAGTTGTTCTATAGAATCCACCAGTTTTAAGTTAACTTTAGTCTCTGCTAGTTGACTGAAAACAAGCTATATGTTATCAGTGTGACTGAGTTTTCTTTTTCTATATTTTCCTCTTTATTACAAGATTGGTTTGGATTCTAAAATAAAAGCAATGACTTATAGAAGAAGATCTAGTTAATTCTGCCTAAATTTATTTCACTTTGAGATTCTGTGAAGAATATCAGACAGGATGGCACTTTATGGATTCATTCAGATTCTGGATTCATATCCAATAAATGCCAACCAACTATAAACACTTTTTGTGTTTTCAAGAATAAAAAAAAAGAAAAGCAGATAATAACATGTAAATGTTTATGCAACCTATTACAACAAAAGATTTATTAAACAAATATATTAAAACATTTCCTTTTAATAATTATGTAGTATAGCAAACAAACAGCATACATGAGAAGTAAACAGATATTAAAATGGCCACAACACATTTAGTATATAAACCAATATAAATATTAATTAGCATAATACCCATAGAAAAGAGATTATTTACATACTGATCAGCACTTCTACTTTAAGTCTTAGAATATCTGTATTTTTTGCCTTGTGCTATTTTGCTATAATTTTAAAGTAATAAATATTTACAGTATCCATGTGCTCTGCCAAGGATCACTTTTGTCTTGTTCTTGTACTGATAAGCCTGATTCCAACTACAGGAAAGTACCTGCCAACTTGTACTGCTTCAATATAAATTATATGATTCTGTAATGAGGTGAGGAATGAAAATCAAGAGAGAAATTGCAGCCTTAAAATATTCTGATTTGATTTTAAATCATCTTCATGTATACTTTAACATAACTAACAAGACCCATGAAATTTCATGGTTTTCCTATTTTAATTTTCTGATGAATCTTAATTCTTAAACCAGCTCCAGTTAATATAGCAGATTTTCAGTGTTTGCTAGCCTGTAAAATACTTTACACTCAAACAAATCTGAATATAATGTGGCATCTAACCTATTATAGATAAGAAACAAGTTATGAAAGGTCAGAGTTGTACAGTTAGAGACCTGGGCAGAGTACAAAAGTTAAAAAAAAATTGTTATTGTAAAATATCTATTTTGTAGGTATGGTCAGTGCAAGGGTCTTGAGACTCCCCCCACCACTACATTTTCATAAGCTAGCAATTCATATGAAATACAAATTTTATTGCAAACTAATTATGTACAATAATGAACCATATGCAATAAAGGTGAACAATTTTAATACATTCAGAATTATGGATTTAAAAAAAAAAAAAAGTACATTTTTTTTTTTAAAGTCTTGTTAGCAAAAGAAATTCATAGATTTGGACAAAATAAAAAAGATTAAACTGAATTACATCAAATCCATGTAAATTTTTCATCCATTAATAGTCTGTTGTGCTTAGTTGAATTTGTAACATATATAAATGTAGGTAAAAAAAAAAAAGAAAATGTTGATAAGATAGCAAGGCTCACAAAACACTGCCTGGGGGCATCAATCAGGCTTGAAGTTGGGAGGTTCAGGTGTAGTATGCACCAGCTCTGTTTGTAAGCTTTGTTTATACAGTTACTTTAAAAAGCATTTTTTAACTTATGAAAGAATAAACTAAAACTACTTTAATATCTATGAATAATTTCTATGCAACATTAAAAAAAAATAATACCAACAGCAAATGATAACTGTAGAGTTTGAGCAGTACAAAAAAAAAAGGCGGGGGGTTATAACCAACTGAAAACCAAAAGACATACAGTTATTCAAAATTTACTTTATGTCCATTTACTTTTTCAAAATGGATCTACACTAGTAAAGGCTTACCCCATGCTACATAGAATCATATAAAACAAAGAAGCAATTATCAATTTACAGGGGAAAGTTTTTTAACAAAATGGAATGTCAAAAGAACATTTTTTTTTTCTTGACACTGCTATTATTTTAACTACCTTCTATCCTCAGCAATGATTGTAGTTTTAAATATATTTACAGCATTCTAAAAATTAGACAATTAAAACTAATGCAATGCAATATTTGTCATTTACCAATTTATAAATAAATATGAAAGAATTTATTTATGAACATTTACTAAATTACCAAAAATATGTGAACCAACAACAAGGAAATCCTTATTTACCATTTTATAAAGTTCAAATCAATTGGCAATTAGCTGATGTTTTACCAACCATTCCATAAACAATATAATAGTGTTTATTATATTTTTGTTGTAAATTCTCAAGAACAAAGAAAATGTATAAATTCACTTCCATATGTTTAAGTTTTATTACAACTCTAATTATCACTTTTTAAAAGAATAAATATTGCTGAGGATAGAAGGTAGTTAAAATAATAGTGGTGTTAGTGGAAAAATCATCCTATGCTGTGTTTTTTGTCTACTTGCCTTGTTAGTAACTAGTGCTTTGGGCTGTTTCCAAAACAGCGTAGACATATAGAGTACAATACAACCTGTTTTGATTTTAATGGGGTTTTTTTTTTAGGTATTTTCATTAAATTGCATGTTAGGGATGTTTAGCCAAGTCTGTACTAAAGAGTATCTGATTAGAACCAAGATGGCAGCACCCATGAGAAACCGCCATCATCATTGTCTCTAGTCATTAAATGGTAATTCACTATTTTTCCCATCAAAACAAACCAGAAAACAACAGTATAACATTATGCTAACGCTGTGGTTTGCAAGTATACTGAGGAAAATATAGCAAATTTAAGAGATTTTCTGCCACTTTATCCTCAGCAATAACCACCAAACATCTGATGTGAAAAGAACAAATCTAGAGTTGTACAAAGAAAAGAAAGGAAAATACTCTGGAACAGAGATCCAAATTAACCACTTTATAAGACACATTCTAGTAGTTAGGAAAAAGAAAATTTGCCAGATATGTGGCTGTGTCAGTAGACAAGATTAATATATGAGAAAACTACTAGAACCAAGTTAACATGACAGTCAGGATTATGCCTAGATAGAAACTGAAAAAGAAATAATAAACTGCAAGTTGTAGAAGAAACATTTTTTTTAAATTACTCTGACAGAGATCCAGATTAAGCACTTCATCTGTGCTAGAAGACAGGATCTAGTCATTAGGAACAAAGAAAAAAAGTCTGCTAGATCTTAGATATAGCTGTGTCAGCAGATCTGAAGATCAAGATATGAGAAAGCATCAGGATCATGCCTATATCAGATGGAGCAGTCATACTAGACACTATACAGTTAAGGTTAGATTTGGAAATTTGAAGAACAGTTCTTGTTAACTGTTCTTGTTATGGCAGTGGTAGAGTTTGCAAGTATACTAAGGAAGTTGCTGATGATCTGAAGAAACTAGCTGTCACCTGATCTCCAGCAAGTAAACATCTTGAAGGAATATGTGTATTAAAAAAAATAAAAAATAAAAAAATAAAAAAATATATATATATACAAATAATGCATAATTTTTTTTTGTTAAACAACTGTACACAAATTTGACTAAATCTTAAGCAATGGTACTACTGACATCTGCATCACTTAAGCAACCAAGAAAACAATGTAAAATTAAACAAAAAAAGTTACTAAATATATATAATTCTATATCAAAAATTCTATCAATTCAAACTAGTAGTTTGAGGTGTTTTTTTAGACCTAAACATAAAAAAAAATTAAGCAACTTTAGTACTGATCCAAATCCTAAATTGCTTATAAACAAAAAGAAAATGTGTGCTAAATAATAATAATAATAATAAATCATCAATCCACAATGATATACTAGAAAATATTCATGGTAACCTAATTTTTAAAAGCAAAATACAAGGTCAAGTTCAGATTTCCTTTTTTACCCCAGAGAATTTTCATTCTACCTGCTTTGAAACAACTGCATCAGCTAAAAGAAAAGGTCACTTGTTTGTAATTACAGACTGACCTTTCAATTAATCATGGACCATATCCTATGGGACATGTATTTATGGCTGACATCTGATATAAGATTACTGAGTGTACTATTACACATCATTTATTTATTATGATTGTTAGTCTAGCAATTAAATTTTTAGAGCCCCTTATAAAAGTTAAAAATCTAAAGATATTTTTTATTGATAAAGAATTATTAAATTATTTTAAATACATTTTTTAATAAATCAAGAATGTAAAATTTGTCACTGACATAATTTGAACCTAAATCATATTTCTACAGGGGGTGAACAAAATAATGGAAATACCTAGTACCATAATAGCATAATTTTGAAAATTTGATTAAACTGTCAAAAGCTTGTCTATTATGTTTGTTGATTAAATATTAGTAGTACTTTTTTTTTCTTTTTAGCTAAAACTTGTTTTGTTTTTTTTTTTTAACAGATTATTTAAATAAGTTTATTAAAAATCAACAGTCAGGACAATTTAAGAATTTTAAGTGATCAACTTCATCCTATGGTTCAACAACTGTTTCTGGAGGGAAATGCCATCATTCAGGATAATAATGTACACATTCATGCTGCTATAATTATAGCTGAATGGCATGAGGAACATTCTAGTGAAGTAGAATATTTTATCTGGTCACCACAAAACCCCCAAATCTCAACATCATTTGGCTCTATTACTATGTTCTGCATCCTTTGACATAAGTGACCATGGCTCTCCACAACTTTCTATCTTGTGTGGCTCTAAGCAGATTTTCTTCCTTTGCTAAGATTCCCCATCCATTCACACAGGATTGTCACTGCCTTCTCTCAACCATGTGGGTTAAAAGTTTTCCAACCCCACCTTTCATTACGTGCCCAATGAATTTCAGCTATCTTTTCCTGATTTTGAGTATAACTGTTCTTTCTGTTGCCATTTTCACTAAGAATTCCTTGTTACTTACACACTCAGTCCATGAAATTTGCAGTATCCTTCTGCAGAACCACATTAACATTTTTCTTCATCTGTGGGAAGATTGTCTAACATTCAATGCTATATAATATGATGGCTGTCACATAGCAATCCAGCACTCTTTTCTTTGCTTGTAACAACTTTTTTCTGTTTCTCAGCACCTTGCTTAGCTCACACCTTACAAAAGATTAAAAACTTTAAATTATTTTTCTTTTCAATGCCATGTCCTTTTAGGATGTAGTAATCATGACTCGCCATAGATTCATTTTCTTTATCATTTATCGAACTGCCAGATCTTCTTGGGGAAGATATGGAAATGGTTTCCTGTTGCCTTCTCCATGATTTTGAATTGCGAGTAATCCTTCTGAAACTATATAGGAGGACTTGTATCACATAACAGTAGTTTTTTTTTTCTGTTTCTTAATACTTTGCTTAGCTTTTGGAATGCATCTTTGCCTAACCCAATACACACTTGGATTCCAACATCACACTTTCCATATAGTTAAATTTTTGTATTTTTTATTTTGGTGTCTCCGATTTTCATGATCCTTAATCCTTTCTTCTCACTTTCCTTCACTAGTTTCTATAGTTTTTATTTACATGTCTGCTAACAACACTGCATATCTTATATTGTTAAGACTGTGACCACCAATAATAGCGGTAGAATTTCTAATTCTCTCAGAATCGCTTACTGTATATGTTGAATCAGTCCCGTGAAAAGACATCCTTGTTTTACAAACCTTTATTTTTTTTTGTATATTTACTGAACTTATTCTCTATCTGTATGCAGACAGTTTGCTGCCAGTATAGGTTCTTGACTATTCTAATATCCTTCCCAAATATATCAAGGTTACTAAGCAATTGCAACAGTTCTTTGTGACCTCTCACAGCACTGAATCCAAAATGTCACTTAGGCTATATATTAGCTAAGTCACTCAAATTTGTTGGCTTTGAAGACATCTATTATTTGAAAATCAGATGCCCACTTGTTCCTGACCAGAGTTTTGGTAATGCAATTTTTATGCTATGTTTTCCATTAGGCAGTAAGGAGGGGGGGGTTTAGTATATACAACAGATATAATTTATGAAACTGATAACTTATAATGACAAAGTGGAAGCTATCCAGTCTCAACCTGCTCGGTCAAAAGAAGGGGGGAGGGTCAAGCTGATGAGGTTGAGGATTTACTTAGTTGTGAATGAGTCCAGCTAAGTTATCCACAAGTTTGAACCTTGCTGTGACTTTCCCTTTATTCCCAGACATTTTAATTAGTTTTTCATCAATTTATCCCTTTCCCCAATCAGCACATTTTTCATTAGTTTTCTCCTGGCCCCTCATCTCAAACTAGGATCTCACATCACTTAATTCCTTGAATGCTTCAATCCTCATTGGGAGGAGGTTAACATGCCTCAACAGCTTGTTACAATAATAAATAATAAGAATTATGCTTATTGATAATTAATATTTTCAATCAATTATTATATAAATACTATAAACAGGATAACTTTTCATTGAGTGGAGGCCACCAAATAAAAGATTTAAACAAGTAACAACAAAACCTACATGGTCAAGTGACAAGCTTAATACATGTGGTCAAAAGTCAAGTCAGTTAAGTGTCGTACATGATACAGGCTTGGGCAATCATGTCTCAATTCATGGCTGACTAGATTGTCATTTCTTTCTATGGTAGACTACTTGCTAACCAAGATTATAGAACCCATAGCTGAAAGAAGTAGATAAAAATATCTACTCTATAAGCCAAAAGTTTTGGGTCTATCCTCTGAATTTCAAAGAATCACCTCTTAAAAAAATAAATAAAATATTGTTCTATTTCAAAACTAATTTAAATTGACTTGAAGGAGTTTTTTTCTTTTGCTAAAAGATTTGATTTTAGCACTATTTTTTAGCTCATCAAGTTTATTGCAAAGTAATTCTTTTAAAAAAATCTTCCAAAAATAAAATATACTTTTTTGAAACTTTATTTGAGGAATTTTAAGCTGATTTAAAGTATAACTAATCTGATTTGAAATAAATATTTACTTTAAGTTTAAAATATTGTAGAAATGCATTTTTAACACACCAGTAACAGTTTATTTAAGCTGTTGACATGTATGATAGATTGATATTTATCCAATGCTGTGCTATGGGAGCTTTATCTATAAAAAAAAACAAATTGAATATAACACAAGCACCTTTTATATATATATATATATATATATATATATATATATATATATAATTTTTAAGTATTCAATAATTATTAAAATTTAAGAAAATATTCTCTGTAATCTAATGTTTTATTGAATTTTAGAAACTTTGACTTTGTGTTATTTGTTATTGCTCTTATTTTTTGATGTGTATGGGTACCTGTATGTACAGAAACTGGCACATTTGTAAACATACAAAAAAAATTCAAAAGTTTTAAAAATATTATTTGTACAAAGCTTTTCCATTGATGATTAGTAAATATAGTTTTTACTTAATATTTAAAAGGATGAAATTAATACAGAATTTCAAGATTTAAAACGTAAATTATTCTAATTAAAATTTTTAAAAAAAAATGAAAACAATTATAAAAATTCATTATTCATTTAAAAAGTTTTTAAGACAATAGTGTACTTTATATATCTTATTTATAAAAGCAATTAAAAGCTTTTCTAATTAAATAATTACAGTTTTATTACACTTTTTATTTTATGATTTTGATCAAATTTACAGTAAATGGTATTTGTTTTACAAAAATATTGATTTAAATTCTCCAAAAAGTCCTGCTTTTAACTAATATAAATATGAAGGAGTTGAAATTTAATTTCTTGAAATTTAATCAAAATAAGCAGAGGGTAATAGATGTTAAAAAAAATAAATAAAAGAAATTTAAAAAATAATTTAATTCACTTGTGAATAAGTCCTGAAAATTTAATTAAAATCAGACAATTATTTTGCAAAAATTTTACAATCACATTTCGAAAGTGCTAGAAAAGATTTTAAAAATTTAATAAAATAAGCAAAAGTAATCTTAATAAATAATAATCATTCTGACGATACAATTTTGTTTTTATCAAATTTGGGGCCTTCTTTCAGCAATTGGAAATACTATTTCTTTTTGTTGGTTTATTGAAAACTAGGTGACAGCCTGAACCTTAAAACTCCAGAAAAGAGCAAGAATCTGAGTGAAAGGTTACATAGATGTTAATTTTTCATTTATATCTCAAATGTAGATCACTGTCATTTAATGTACCTTTCTGGATCATATATGATAGGGAGTACAAAAGAAGGTATGCCTGGATCCAATGAAAGTAAATATTATCAAGATATTTGTGATCATACACTTTCAACCAAACCTCTATCCATTATCAAGATCAAAGGAAAATTGTTTTTACTAAGTTATTTTCAATTTTAGTTCTCAAATTAACAATTTTATTTAGTTTTAGATTTTATTCCATAATGATAATCTTTACCAAATAGTCCATTTCATTATTTACCCTATTTATATTTGGACTATTGTCCAAATCTTTGTTGTTATTACAACATTTTGGCCATTGTGCACTCCAGCCTTCCTCTAGGTAACCTCCAGGCAATTCTGAACTGAATCCTTTATTTAATCTAGATTGTTCTCATTCTACTATTCATGTCTAAGGATATCGATTAGTTCTTATTTATAGTACTGCTCAGTTATTTCCACACAGTACAAGTACACACAGCCCAATCCAGAGCTTGAACTCACAATTATTTATGGTATCCCTAGGCATGGGGAGTGGAATGAGAACAGTCAACCCACCCATAAATTTAACCTCATAAGTTTACACAGATCCATATATACCTGAGAAAGTCTGGAAGGTGCAACAGCTGAAATGTGATAGCAACAACAAAAATTAGGACAATAATGGCTTTCTCCAACTTTCAAGAAACAAAAGTTAATCTGAAAAGCTGTTTAACACAAATAAAAGAAAAGCTGAGAGAACAACAGAAATTTACATCTAAAGTTTGATCAGATTCCAGTAATTTACAAAAAACAACCCCTTTTGAAGTCCACAAAATATAGAAGAGAACTTCTTTTAGTTTGAAATTAGATTCTAATAAATCATTTTTTTTTTTTTATTGCCAGTTACTATATTACCCAAAAATGACTTTTTGCAAAACTTGGTTGAATATGTCCAAATATTAATGTTCCTTTCTATAACTTTACCAAACCTCACAAAAGATGTGGGCAATCATGGTTCTCTAGAGCTTCATGTCTATTGTTGCTGTCAATAAACTTGCTCCATTACAATGTCTCTTTGCCTTTGTGGTACTCATTCATTTATCCATCCATTTATTTAAGTCACATTTTCCAAGCTTTGATTTTTTCCCCTACAGCTGATGAAGACAGATTTACAGAGTTGAATATAAACTTTAATGACACTTAAGATTTCTCTTACTGCACAAAAAGATGATGCTTGTATTTTCTCCATGTAAAATACTTCCATCCAGTAATTTGTTTTGGGCTGTTTATATAGCATAATAATTATGCAGCTTAAACCCGACTTTTTTTTAGTTTTCCAAAACAACCTTTTTAAACAATCGATTTTAAAAGCTTACTGCGAAATAAAGTCAATAAATATTTTTGTTTGTTTTTAGCTCAAAAATCGTCACAAACTGATACAAAACAAAAGAGTGAATTTTTTTTACCTCTTTCTTTACCTAATGAAAAATGTTATATGGCTAATAAAAAGGGTTTTCTACACAAACTCTTAGTTACGTTGGAAATTTGAATTTCACCAATATTTTTTGCCCTAAAAAAAAAAAAAAAAAAAAAAAAAAAAAAAAAAAAAAAAAAGGTAAATGTCAATTGTCAACAGATATTGCATAAGAAGAGGTTGATGTAGAAGTTCCAGCATTTTAGAGAAAATAGAAAGAAAAAAAGACACTTGTACTTAACATCAGAAAGAAACAGTCGAAATTTCTCTGGCACATAATGAGAAAAGAAAGCTTAGAAAATTCGGTACAGGGCAAATTGACGAAGCAAAACAACGCATAGCCTACCTTGCGAGGTAAATGGATAGCGGGGAAAAGTTTAAGATAGCAAAAAAAAAAAAAAAAAAAAAAAAAAGAAGAAACAAAATTTATTAAAACCAAGAACTACAAAAAAAAAAAAAAGACAGGAAATAGTGAAGATCGTCAATGTCCTGAAGAGGCATGCCACATGGAAG
The DNA here is from genome assembly GCA_037127315.1 of Ascarosepion bandense. NCBI lineage: Eukaryota > Metazoa > Mollusca > Cephalopoda > Sepiida > Sepiidae > Ascarosepion > Ascarosepion bandense. Next base: position 610,430 of record JBBBDQ010000897.1, on the reverse strand, counting down.
AAAAGAAAATATACATTTTTTTTTTTTTAAGTATCCACTAGTTTTGTGATAGTTTTTTTTACACTTTTCCACTTAGATAATTTTATTAACTATTTTGTTTTAAAATCACGATTTCGGTTTTGATGTGAATAATTAAATCGAAACGTGATTGTTAGATCTGCATACGATATTCAGAAGCAAACTTGAAGAATACACCATACATGTGGAAGAATTTTCTACACGGTGATCACCAGCCGAAATTCGAAGTTAATTTGGCCAGTCCATTAGATTTACAGAATAGATTGTTTTTGTTTGTACAATACATTGTGTCACAGTAAAACGAAATATTCGGTTTTTGGAGTTATTAATGAGTAATTCACTGGAAATATTTAATTTATTGATTAGGTAACAGGTAACTCTCTAGTCTCACTCAACTAAAGAATGGTTTTTTACGTTAAAAAAGACAAGAATAAGATTTTTTTTTAAAGAGAGAGACAAACTGAGTTACAACGAATTATTTCAATTCAATAATAGCTCTAGTTTTATTTTTTTGTTATTACACAAAGAAAGCCTTTGTATTTAGCTTTTTTTAGTCTTTCTTCACTTTTTAATACAAAAGTAAGTGCTATTAAATGTTATTGTTATTCAACTTCTTTTTAATTTGCAAAAACGTCAAATACGATCGAGTCGAGAGGGGAAAGAAAAAAATGTAAAGGAAAGAATAATAAAAATATAAAATAAAAAAAAGGCAAAACAAATTGTGACCTACCACGACATGCTTTTTTGTTTTAGGAAGCAAAATAAAAAATAAATAGAAAATAAAAGTAGAAAAAAAAAAATAGGTAGATAAGGGAATTCTAAAATAAACAAAAAAACATGTTCATCACCTGGAGCGAGTAAATAAGACGGAAACAAAAACACCGCAAGATTGTAAAATTTTAATTAACTAACTCTGACCTCAAAAGAAAATATCTCTACGCAATTAATAATAAAATGTCAATTCTGTCGATGATGTGACGATTAAACAAAATAAAAATATGTATTTAAGATAAAAAATTACTTAATGAACATATTTTTCTTTTTTAATTAAATCTCTGGTGATCAACGAAATCGATAGAAGTCGTTGATTAAACAAAGAATTTTTTTAGAATTTCGAAAAAAGAAAAAGAAGATAAAAAAATACCGACTCTTAGACATGACGACACTGAGAATGATTAAAATAGTGTTACAAGAAAAAGAGAGAAAAAAACGGATTCAAATAAAATCAAGGTCGACCAGTGTCTGAAAAAGTGCCAGTCAAGATTTTGAATGCCATTATCATGAATCTTTCATCACCCGAATATCACTTCTTAAACTAAAAGTATAAAAAACAAAAAATAAATGTAGGAAAAAATAAAATATTTTTAATCACAATCACAAGAAATATATAAAAAAAATAATCAGTATCATAGAAGTCATGCTGTATTCATCTCAAGTTATAAAATGCGAATTTTTAAAAACAATACACACAATGAATGGGGAAAATTAAGTTCTGTGGTATTTTCTTCAGACAGTATAAAAAAATTAAAATATGACATAAAAAAATAAAAAGATTTTTAGTTAAACTTGTTGGATAAATTCAAACTTGAAATAATACTTTTAAAAGCATTCTTTAAGGAAAAAAATATTATTGAATTTCGGAATCTCATATACTGAGTCACTATACTGCCTTCTGAATTCGTTCAAACGATTTTATTTTTATGTGAGTGAGACTAATTTCAACTTGAAAGTATTTTAAAAACAAGATCTTGAAATTCTGAAATTAACGATGGAAATGTATTTTGTACTTGTCAAATTCTTTTTCTTTTTTTTTCATCCGTTTTACTTTTAAACAAACAAAAAACAAGACTAGAGAAACTAGAATAGATATTCCTTAAAAAATTAAAACATATCACAAACTTCGGGCCACATAAAAAATCATACTGACAATAATTCCGATTTAAAAACTTCATTGCTCAGGCTCTAGAAACGATTTATTTATTTTCTAAATTTTAACAAATACAGTTTACTTTTCTTTTTCTTAACTACAACAAAATTTTCACTCGATAAAATAAAATCTGGTCCCCAATTTAAGTTTATTTAGCCTTTATAATCGTATTCAAGTGTACGAAACTTTATATTTGTATTTTAAAAGATCATAAAATGCACATCCTTCAGGTTACACATTGATTGCACAGATAAGTTTCGATTTCGGATTTAACAAGTGATTTTTAGTAAGAGCATCAGTTTAAATGGTGGATCAATGTTTTAGCCTTCCAGTTTAAACTGAATTTTGATAGGAAATTATCACTTTTCGATTTATGTGGCGGATAATCGTTAAGGAGCATTAGCAAAGGAGAATATGTTGATTTTTTTTCCATCCATGTTAGGCTGTTGTACCCACTTGATGAACCCTTTTACCTCCGTTAACTCACGTAACACAATTTACGTGGGGATAATTTCGAGTTATTTTATTTAATACTAAGAAAAGAAAGCATAATTAATGTTTTTGTTTTTTGTAAAAAGTCAAGCTTTATCTTCGTAAATATTGCGCGTAAGTACACCCCTTTTCTTTTTAAGATGACGTTTGTTTTTGTGTTTTTGTTTTTTTAAGTGAGCATAGCAAACTAAAATAAAAAATCCGATATCAAATTGGTTAATTCTCCATTCACCAGGAAATACTGGAATTTTATTGCTTATACGGATTATAATATTCCACAAATTTCTTGTAGAAGTATAATTGAACCTCAGGTAAAAAAGTTCAAGATTTAAACATTATAGCTTCCTACAGCTGAATAGAGAGAGATAATCGCTTCCATTTAATGAAAGATGTAAGTAAATTGCAATCGGTTAATAATTACGAAAGAGAGAATGAGTAATTGTTTTTTAAGACGTAAGAAGCTGAAGAATTAGAAATTAAAAAAACTTGATAAATTTTGATTCTTTGAAATGAAATAGACGATCTTAAAGAACAATGTAACAATCACCCTAATTTCCAATTAAGGAGTAACAGAAAAGAAAAAATTCCGCAATATTAATTTATTTGGTTTGTTGAACAACAAAATACAAATGAATTGATTTCATCGGGCACACAATTTGAAGTTCAAATTTTGAACGGCAAACGTGTCTGTCATACGCAATCATTAAGGAAGCTATTTAAAGTTTTTAGACCATTTTTGAACTTTGAAGTCATTTTTTATTTTTTTAATGACATGGTTTGAATAATTTAGTACTAAAACTATATAAAAAATACAAAGCTTTAACAAAAAGTGATAGCAAAAGAAAGATTAAATAATCATTAAATTTGATTGACAATTTAATTATTCAATTACATTGAATTTCAATATAATACTCCACCAGTTGGTTTTTACAATTCAATATGTAATAAAGTTCCAGAAACCGGCACTAGCAGTAAAATAGAAGGGACAAGGGAATTAACACAAAAAGCACTAACTGAAAACGGGCAACTACTCGCTTCTTCCAGAGAAAAAAAAAGTATCACCACGAAACCAATAAACATTTACAGAAAATAAATGCTAAGTAATTTTTGTGTAAATATTGGGATCTAAGAATATCAATGACTTCAGATTAAAATTATTGGAATATAAGAGAAACATAAGTGCAAACTGCATCACAAAATTAAACTAAAGAGAAAAGTTGTTGACGTTGAAATTGAGAATGACGAGAAAAAAGGATAAGAGACTGTAGCTTCATCCCCCCTCCAAAAGTTCCATAAAACAAAATTTCAACAAAACACGCTTTCTTTTAATTAGATAATGAAAGTTTTTAAAATGTTCAATCAATCGAATGAAAAAAAAACAAAAAAAAAACAATGCCATCTTTTTCACGTTGTTGTAGTAACACTGTTAACGTGATAAACGATGTGATTGTTAAATTCTGAACAAATAAAAAACTTTAAATGCGGAATAATTCTTTTAAATAACCAATAAACAGCTTAACCTTCTGCTTCTATAAATTTTTGTTTTGCTTAAGACAGGGATACTTTTTTGGCGGGGGGGGGGGGTAACCATGATAGCTGGTCAGTCTCCTCCCACGGGAATGCCTTTTTTGAAGTTTTAGTCATAAAAAAATTTAAAAAAACGATTTTTTTTTTTTTATTGTATATTGTTATTATTTTCTAGTATAGAAAATCTTATTGAGACAAGGCCACATAATGTGAGACTTGATGAGAATTCAGCGTCAATCAATGAATCAACCATTGTTTTTTGGGTTTTTTTACATATTCGAATTCATTAGAAAAGGATTTGGGGACAAGTGAACTTGCTAATTTTTTTTTTTTTTTTTTTTACAACGTTTCACTCTCAGTCAGTCGTTCTAATCTACAGCCCTCTTCCAAATAATCACCTGAAGGAAGAGAGGGTACAATGAATCGGCCGAAAGGTTATGGGAACCAAAACAAACTAATGTTCTTCAGATGAATGAATCTGATTTCTAAACTATTCATTTCAGTCTTGTTCTCTTTTCAATTAACTTGCCATTTTTCTTTTAAACGGCGGTCTACTTGCAATCGGATTCATTCATTATGTACGTGCAGGCACACGTGAGTTTAAAACACAATTAAAATTTAGTTAGGAAATCAAATGTGAAAATAGAAAACCTAATTTCAAATTAAAAAAAAAACTTTTGAATTTTGATCTACAATTTCTTATTGATTTGTTTTAAAACTTTTTTTCCATAGTTTTAGCTTTGTAGCAAATAAATTCTACTGAAAGGATAAAAAATTAAAATAAAAAAATTGTAAAAAATAAAATAGTAAATGATCTTTTTTACAATCATAAAATAATTAAAACTTAAATTAAATATTTGAATTACAAAGAACAACTGGAATAATTTTATTTTTAGAGAGTCTAACTAAATTTTAGTAGAAACCCTCTCTCTCTTTTTTTTTTTTAAAGAAATTCAAGAAGTTGACAAAGAAAAGTAAAACCAATTTACAATTTAAATGTGCAACATGAAAGTCTATGTATGATGATATTTAATACGATTGGTAATCTGTTCAACAAAACTAGATCGAAACAACGAACTCAAAACTGTATTCAACTTTTGTTATTTCGTACTTTTTTTACTGATGAAGGAGGAAAAAAAGAGTATAACGTAATCGAAACTTCGTAGCCAATCAATTTCACGTTTTAAAAAAAGAGAAAGAAAACAGTGTTTCCGACTGTGTGCGTAAATGTTAGTAACTGTTAGTTATCATCTTTATGTCAAACATACTAACTTTAAAAAAAATAACTACTTACTTATGGGAGTCAAATAATTCCTTCGCCTCTCGAAATCCATTATTCAATAGCATGTGTATCCCCATCTGTGCAACTTCTATCTCATCAGTTGATGGGTAAGTTTCACCGCCGTCCATCATGCCACGACCACCGGCGGCTGCAGCAGCAATAACAGAATCCGTCGTTCTACTGTTCCGATGATAGTGGCCACTGGTACTTGAAAAAGAAGTAGTACTGTTTGTTAAACCAGAACAAGCTGGCTCTGCGACCGGAGGAGCTGAAGATGGTGGTGGCGGTGGCGGCAGTTCCTGCTGGTGTTGATTGTGGTTCTGATGTTGTTGCTCTACTGACTCACTCCGACCCTCCGCCATGGCTGCTGCTTGCCGTCTGCTGCTGGCACTTAGAAGCCGGAAGTAGACGCGTGCGCATGCGTTTAAAACCAGCTTCTCTCCCTTTCTTTCATAAATTCGTCTATTGGCAGTTTCTTTCTTCCTACATTTTCTTCAAAGATCGCCAGTATCTATTTTCTTTTAGTTTCCAGTTTTACAGCGTTTTTTTTTGTGTTTTCGTTTTTATGACCATTCCTACATTTTCTCATTGCAATATGCTTCAGCTTATTTCATAATAAATTACATTTTATTCCAAATTGAATGAAAATAACTAAAAGCCAAATTAAAAAGGAAAACAAACTACACTACAGAAATTAAAAAACATGTAAATTTCATTTAGTTTTAAAATCATTTTTCATATAAATTGCTATTGTTTTTTCTAAAGGTATTAATACAATTAATAAATCCAATCCATTGAATTTTTTTTTGTTATTTATTTTCGTTATTTTTATATCTACAAAAAAAAAGTCAAATTCGAAAGTAGCTTCTAAATTTTTCAGTAATTCAAAAGGTAGTTAAGTTATCAAATAAAATTTAATTAAGGTATCTACCTTATATTTTTTATTTAAAATATTACTTCTTGAAACTAAGTGTACGTGCGTCTAAGACATCTTTTTATTTCAGGAGACGTAGAAAAACGATAAAACTGTCAATAATTTCATGCATCGAATTCATTTTAATCTCCATAACAACAGTGATATACTTTCCAACAAAACATCACTGACAACTGAAAAAAATAATTTATCAGTAATTAAAGTAAAAGGTTCAATTCAAATAGTTTTTATGATCTATGCTAATAATAAAAGTGAAAAAAAATATCGCAATGTTATTATTGAATTGCTGATATATTTTTTTTTAGTTTTTTACTACTAAAAAAAAACTAGTATTAGTGACTAAGTGACTAACACTAGTTTTTTTTTTTTTTAGATTATCAATTTTAAAAATTGGATACTTTGATGATGAGTTTGATAGTGATAGAGAAAGTAACTAAATTTGAATCTTTCTTTTTTAATTTTATTTAAAGATCTTTTGCGACAAATTTTATTTAAAAAAATCACTGTTGTTGTGTTGATTGAGATCCTAAGAAATTAAAACGAAATGGTACCAGGTTAATGTAAAAAACAGAGAGACTGTGTTTCAAAGTATGTTTATTGTTGCATTGATGATGGACATAGCAATTAAAGGGCAATGCTATTTTTAACAAGTTAAAAAAAAGGCTAGTTAGAGATTCTTCTTAATTTCAAAATAAAATAAAAATAAAACACTTTGTTTGATTGCAATTTTTTTAATTACTAACTAAATAAAATAACTCTTTAATTCACTGAGTACTTACTTGATGATAAAAAGATCACTTTTTTTCTTGTTACAATGAATAAAAATCTTTTTTTTTATAAGCGTGATAAAATATTTTGAAAATCACAAAAAAAATCGGACATTTCCTCAAAAAACTTAACTTAGAATGAAACTTTTTTTAAATTTTTAGGGATTGATGATCCACCTTGTGATCCCAACTCCATCTGACACTTTAAATAAAAACAATTAACTAATAATAATAATAATAATAATAATAATAATAATAATAATAAATACCTAGGTGTAAATGAGAGCGAAAACATTCACCATAAAAAAATGAAAGAAATAGTGCGTAAAGAGTACTATAGAAGGCTACGAATGATATTAAAAACTGAATTAAATTCACAGAATAGAGTTATGGCCATTAATAGCCTTGCAATCCCAGTTGTCCAATATAGCTTCAACATCTTAAACTGGACTCTAAACGACCTCAGGCGAATGGATGCTAAAACAAGAAAGCTTCTTTCTAAGCATAGGATGCATCACCCAAAGGCTGATGTAGACCGTCTATACATACCCCGTAAAGAAGGTGGAAGGGGTCTTATTCAGCTGGAATTGTCATACAAGACAACAACTATTGGCTTACTAACATACATAGAAACAACAAAGGATTGGATGATACAATTAGTAAGGCAACATGAAGAAAGAAAGAAAAAATATTCAATAATAAAAGAAGGCAGTAAATACAAACAAGAATTACAGTTAGTAGATTCTGTAGAAAAGCAAAACAGTAGCCAAGAACCAACTATTGCGGCAAAAAATATGAAAATGAAAGCCAAAGATAAAGCTCTTGAAAAGATGAAACAGCGCTGGCAAGACAAACCTCTGCATGGCCAATATCCAGTACGTGCCAATAAATCCAATGTTGACAAAGTTAATACTCATCGATGGTTACGTGCATCTGGATTAAAGTCTGAAACTGAAGGATTTATACTTGCAGCACAAGACCAAAGTCTTTTCACGAGAAACTTTCAGGCAAATATTATGCATAATAATATGGATCCAAAATGCAGGTTTTGTGATAAACACCAAGAAACAATAGACCACCTAATCTCAGGCTGTTCTGTGCTTGCCCCAAACGAATATAAAAATCGCCACGATAGAGTTGGGCAATATTTACATTGGGCAATGTGCAAACATTATGGAAAAGCTGTAAACAAACACTGGTATGAACATCATCCAGCACCGGTTACAGAAATAGAAGATGTAGCCATTCTATGGGATTACACCATCTACACAGACAGAAAAATTGAAGCAAACAGGCCAGACATTATTGTTAAAAACCAGAAGGAGAAAACTTGTCTATTAATTGATATGGCTTGTCCAGCGGATTGTAACATAGCAATCAAGGAATTTGAAAAACTGTCAAAATATAAAGACCTGGAAATTGAAATAGAAAAAATGTGGAAATTGAAAACAAGAGTTGTGCCAGTGATAGTAGGTGCACTTGGAATGATAAAAAATGGAACAAAACAACACATTGAAAGAATCCCTGGAAACCCCAGCTTAAGAGATATACAAAAAATTGTATTATTAAGTACAGCCCACACACTAAGGAAAACGTTATCTATGTAATGCTGGGGATGATAGGGAGGATAGAAAAACATGAAATGGAGTCATAACAACACGCCACTACCTGCCTTAGGTCTCCCCGCAGACTTGGTTGGTAGTGAGACCAATGCAGAAATCGAAATATGATGAAAAATGACATAATAATAATAACAATAATAATAATAATGGTGATACACCAGGGATTGATGCCCTGATGTTACACCAGGCTCCTGATCTTAATTGGTTGTGTTGTCGTGTACATGTTTTGTTTTGGTGAAATAAAGATGTGCTGCAGTAATTATCCTGTTCAAATACAGATTTGTTTGTCACATGCCTGACCATAACCAGTTAGGTTGGAATGTCACACTTATGCTTATTCATGAGCGGGAGTGATGGGGAAGCATCATGACCAAACGCCAGAGGATTTCTTGTTAAGTTTGAAAGTTGAAGCAGCCAAGGGAACACGGGAGTCATATATATTTTAGGACATCTTCAATAAGAAAACGTCTGGGTGGAGTGGGCTACTCAATCTGAAGGTATTTCTAACTGGGTCCCATCTGCAAGATAATGCACTGCTTTTACCAAAAACTTGTCACCAGATCATGCACATTTGACTGATGCATGCGCTTAGTATATCCTTATCAGACTGGGTTTCATGGTTGGTATATAGTATGCCTCATATATTTGCCCCATAATATCCATTTGTTGGTGTACATTCATTCAATTATAATGATTATAAAAAATAAATAATAAATTATTTAGATTGTTCAGATTGTTGTTCTCATCTTTGTTGTCATATTTACAATGTTTTGCCCGTAGTACACTTTGACCTTCTTCAGGTGATTAAAATCTCAATTTGAACCCATTATTTCATTTACTGGGGTAGATTTTCATGAATATGGTAACAAAGATGAGAACAACCATCCTAACAATATTAATAGTATAAATAATTACAATACCTCACCTCAGAAACATAGACAATAAAAATAAAATGTAATTGTTTACCTGCTGGCAGGATGTGACATAGTCAATTTAATGCGAGGAGCCCAAATGTGTGCATCTTGGCCAGGTTCAAAAATATCCCAGCCCCCATAACTGTCATTTGTGTTGGCATTGGTATTACTACTGATGACCTCTCTTAAGTGCAGTGATGGAGGTAGTGCTACTGGGAGCTGTTCCCCTGAGACTGGGTACCTCTCAATAATATTTTTAGTTGCAGTCTGTAGACAGACAGACACGCAACTAAACGATGATTAATGGAACCTCACAATTTGGACTCACCTTTAACTTCCTCAGCCAAATTTGCAGGAATTTACTGAATTTCCTCTTCAAACCAAAAATTATAAGATTCTTTCAATCCTCTATCAGATTGAGCACAGACAAGATCCTTTCACTGGCTGCATAGTATATGTTTCCCTAGGGCTAAATATAGTTTTAAATTGTCTTTCCTTCTATTAACTAGGCTGTTTGTCAACCATGGCTAGAGCCCAGTCTGTCATACTGTTTGACCTATAGTGGGTGGGAGAAGTAAGAGTATTTATGAAAGGGGACATAATGAATTCAACCAAAATTCAAACTTGGCTTACCAATTTTTCATTTTGAACTGCTATTATGCCACCTGCAGGCATGGTGCTGTAATAATTATGATCTTAACTGAAATAAACAGATAGGAACAGACTGAGACAAACAGGTAGACAGATGTTTTTTAATCATTTCACCCCAAGCAGGACAATAAAGCTAAGAGGCAAGAAATATACTCAGTAACCCTTGAGAATATAAGAAAAAAACACTATTAATGTGAGGGGACAGTAAAAAAACAAGAGTTAGGAAGAAAGATGATTGACATTGCATTTAAATTTTTGAAGATCAAAATGACTAGCAAGAAAATGACTACCAAGAAGCTGGAAGAAAGTTTCATAAGTGACAAGTGCAATAAAAGAGTTGGTTAACATAGAACTTACAGCCAAAAATTTAAACTTAATACCAAAACAAAATAGATAGATAGATAGATAAAGTCAGGTAAAATAAATAAATAATAACCATGTATAAATTTTTATGTTTAAAAGAGAACAATTAAGTAAAATTTTACTCATATCTTGTACTGCAAGTCTGTTTTTTATTGTTTTTTTAGAATTGAATGGGGATTTAAAAACAGAAGAGATCAAAATGTGGATCAATTCCCAAGGTATCAACCTGATGCATGATAACAAGCATTTTAGTAAGGCTTTTTAATTTTAAAATGGACCCTTTATTTAATCTTTGGGGATAGACTGTTCTTGTTCTGCTGTCCATGTCTGAGGAAGGTTGCAAGATCATCAACCTGATGCATGATAACAAACCTTTTAGTGATGCTTTGTCGTGGTGAATTGGGGCAAGAAGTGGCTTGTCAACTTCAATGCATCCAAGACCAAGCTGTTGTCTGTCAACCATCACAGGCAACCTCTCCTGCCTCCCATAAGCATGGACCAAGCGATTCTCCCTGAGTGCAATACACTGCACCTCCTCGGCCTTACCCTCTCTTCTGATCTCAAATGGAACCGCTACATCGAATCCATAGCTAAATCCACTGCTAAGAAGGTTGGGTCACTGTGTCGGGCCAGGATGTTCTTTCCGCCTGAATCCATCCTGCATATATACAAGTCTACCATTCGACCCTGCATGGAGTACTGCTGCCATTTATGGTCAGGCGCCCCTGCCGCTCACCTCAGTGTTCTCGACAGGCTCCAAAGGAGGGTTAGTAACGTGATAGGTGCTGACTTGGCAGCTCAACTACAGCCATTTCCCCACCGACGAGATGTGGCCTCCCTTTGTCTGTTCTATAAGTACTTTTATGGCTTCTGCTCAGATGAACTTAAGTCACCGGTGCCTCCTCAACAGGTGTTTACTCGTGCAATCAGAATGACAACTGGGTCCCACCCATTCACAGTTAGGTTAGCCAAATGCAGAATACAATTCTACTCCTGCAGCTTCTTCTCTCGCACTTCCCGCCTGTGGAACTCGCTCCCATATTCTTGCTTCCCTGACGGCTACAACCTCCAGAAATTTAAATGCAATGTCAATACTCATCTACTAACCACTTGACTCTAGCCCTTCCCCCACCCCGTATATCCTTCCCTTTCTCTCCCCCCTTGCATCTGTCACCACACCTGCATTTTCATCTTTCTATTGCTTCTTCTTAATTGGTTTGTAATCCTCTTCTCCCTCCTCTAATTAATTTTCTTTCAGTTACGTAGCCCTCCGCACATCAGTGGCATTTACGCCTTGCCCGGGGTGAAATGATTAAAAAAAAAAAGAAAATTATTAGCTTCTGGCTGAATTTTTAGGATGAGGATTTATCATTATTTAAGATGGACTATTTTCTCTATCTTTGTAGTTTTATTTAAGCTGGACTATTTTCTCTATCTTTGTAGTCAAGTTTTGGTGCCTTTATCAGGTGCTTATCAATCCAGATAACATTCAGGGAATTTAAAACTGAACCCTTTATTTAATCTATGGGATTAAATTGTTCTTGTTCTGCTGTTCATATCTATGGAAGGTTGCAAGATCAACAAGCACATGATGAAGACTAGAGAGTATAATGGCTAAAATGTGATAATAATAATAAATATGAGGACAATAGCCCACATGTAAATTATATTTTATTAACATCTAATAGTAGTTCTAGATTAACTTAGCAACAAAAGTAGAAAATGCTACACTGCATTTTTGAGGGTCTTGCATTGAATCACTTCAAGCTGTCTAATGAAATCAGAATCTTACAATCTGATATTGCTAATATTTACATGTTGGGCATAACTGTATTGTTAATTATTCATAATTTCAGGTAATATTATATTGACGTCATTAAATCAACTCAAATATCTTGTTGGAATCAATTGTTCCGTATTTTATTGCTGGTATAGCTCATGATGGCAAACAATATCATTAGTATACTTTTTTCAGGTAAGAATCTGGCATCTTGACTTCTAAATCCAGTTCAACTGATAACCATTCACTTATAAGCAAATGCTTCAATAACTAAATAGAATAATTGTAGAGAGAATTATTGAAGACTTACAGCAAATGATAAATATCATAAAACCTAACAACCAGTTATTTATTTATAAGAACTATAACATCAAAACTTTAATTTAAAACCACAGACAAATTTTGATTCTTTTAATCATTTAACCCCAAGCAAAGTGATAATGCCACTAGGATGCAAGGGGTTACTGGGAGTGAAAGAGAATGAGAAAATTTTAGTGAGGAGAAAGGACAATAAAAGAACAGGTTTCAGGAAGAGAGAAGACAGCAGTTGACGTTGCATTTAAATTTTTGAAGATGGATAACAGGGAAGCAAGAAATTGGAAGGGAGTTCTACAGCAAGAAAAGAAACTATTTGAACAGAAGTTGTGGTTGTATCTGGCTACTTTAGCAATAAAACATTGAGATCTAGTTGCCAATCTAGCAGCACACTTAAATTAAGGGAACCAAGAAGAAAAACTAATCAGAACAGTTGCCATAAAATGAGTTGTAGAAACCACAAATGGAAGCCAAATCACATCAGTGAGATTGTGACTGAAGTTAAGATGCCAGGTCAGAATCGATTAGATTACAGAGTCTTCTTTGAATTTTGTCAAGAATCTTAAAATATACAGTAGGAATATCATACCATATATAGCAGCAATATTCAATGCACAGTTGAATGGTAGATTTATATATGTGCAAAATGGATTCTTACATGAAAAATTTTCTAGCATGAAAACTTTTGTAGCAGTAGACCTAGAAACTGATTCAATATAATCTTTCCATTCATGTCAGTTGAAAACATTAGCCCAAGAAGGTACAAAGTGTTACTCTTCAGAAGATTAGCATCAGCCGTGCTGATAGCAGACAGAAAGAGTTCTCTATCTAATCTAAACTTATTTATAAATGGAACTGATTTTCTTGAAAATTTACACAGTTGTACTACAAGTGTCTGCGAGTGTTCTTAGCTAGGTTTTGTGTCGAGGTATCCCCAATAAATATTGAAAATCGATAATCGAAAAAATCAGGCTATAGAAGAAGTGGTCCGATTTTAATCAAATTTGATACACTCATAGACAAAGACATAAGAAACGATATTCAGAAATTTCAAGGTTGCAGTTCTTACAATAGTGTAGAAAATCGATAATATATATATATATATATATATATATATATATATATATAAATATAAGGTAAGATGTTTGTGTGTGTGTCTGTTTATCTGTCTGTATGTCCTTTATACAAATCCACAATTTTTATCTGATTCTCACCAAACTTCACACAAATATTCTTTAGGCTGAGTCTGAGCTCCAGGACAGTAGATTAGTTTTAAAGCTTTCATTACACCCGAGCAACGCCGGGCTATACTGCTAGTAGATATTAAATGAAAGCAGATTTGTTTTGGAAGCATTAAAATTTACAAGTCATTCTTTGCCCCAGTTAACAGTTTTATTTTGTAAGAATTGCTCAGACAAAAGTAAATAGCTGTCATCAGCATAAATATCTAGTTGAAAACTGATTTAACAACCATTTTAGTAATTTTCTCTTGTTTTTGTATAAAGGTAATTGTGCATGTAAAAATTATCTGTATCTATATTTTCTGACACTATGTGCATAGCAAAACAGTTATCAGCATAGATAATGAGATTGGCATGTCAAATTCAAATTCCAACCAAGACCATTGTTGTCACTTTTGCACAGATTCAGCTCTTTTTCTACCATGCAAGGTAGACTGAGCTCTCTAGCTTTGATACACAGTCTAAACAATTCTAAATTCAAAACATCTTTGTTATGAAAACTACAGATTAGCAACAGCTAACATTGTGAGGCAGAAAAGTCTAATGGATTTTGATTATACATACATGGGAGAAGTCAACTTGTGACCAAGTTAGACCACCTCTGTACCCTTATGCTTTTTGCCATTGCTGATAAACATCCTGGGCATGATGATAAACTACATCTGGCAGTAAGGCCTGTGAGTGGGAGCTTTTGAGGAGTGTAGAACCATCTCTTAATTGCTGTTGAGCAAGTTCACATTGAGTAGATAAATGGAAGATGTCAAACCTCCTCCCAAGAGGTGGGTACAAAAGAGTCCATCTCATATGATGAGTGTGACCATGTCTGCTTTTTGTGGGTAGGCCTCCTCAGCCACAAACCTGGACACATAAACACTCCCATTTATCAATAGGCTACTCAGCAAGACATGCAACATTTGTGAAAAGGTGTGTTGGTTAGGTTAGGTTTATCCAGACAGAAGGAATAGTGAGAAGGGAAAAAGGAAAACATATTGTTGTTGGGAGAGGGAATTAGATATACAATGTAAATTTTTAAACATGGATATCATGTTAAGATGATCTTGGATTGAACTTTGGGCTAATCATTTTCAAATATAGGACAGTAAATTTATCGATTGTATTTTAAATAGATAAACTGAATTGTTATATTTTGCTGTAATGGAATATCCCACAATTCCTATCACCTGTGTGGACTGACTCTATTAGTAGCCATATATAGTGAGCACAGGAGTTACCTATTACTTGCTTTGGCAATTATTAGCCTACCACCAGATTCCCTGTCTTGCCGTAGTGTATTCTCTTTACAATAAACCTCTCTTCTTTCATCTACGCATGTGTTGTTGTTCTTTCACTCAAGTATCACCTTATCTGTTTGTAACCTATTTAAAGGATACAACAGTGGCAACAAAGATCTGATTTTAAATAGAAAGCTCCCAAGACACTTTTTGTAAAATGTACAACAATAGTAATTAAGGAGTTAATCAACTTACATTGAAAATACTCAGTGAAATTACTCAACCAAAATTGAACAACTGGCAGAATTGACTAAAGCATTACGCGCTAGTTTGCAGTTACAAAAGCAGCAGCAGCAACAACAATTACAGCAACAGTTGTTACAGAAACAAGAAAAATTTGAAAAATCACAAAAATTTTCAACATGAACTGATGTAATTACTAAAACAATAAGTGGAAAACACTAAGCTATTGTGCAAAACCATGATATCTAAAGCAACAGAAAAACGGGGCTACAGATATTTTTTCCCTGAAGGAATATCAAATTCGTTATCAGAATTCAAGTATGACCCAGAATATAGAGTAACTTTCCCTGCCTATTTTCATAGGTACAAAACAATTTTTTCAAAAAGGTGCAAACAATGGTCTGAGGAGAAAATTACGTTGTTAGTCAAAAGATTAGATACAGAGGAGAACATGTTTAAATGTTTAATCTTCATCCAGGTACAAAGACATCAGATCAAGGATTCTGACAATTATAGAGTAAGACCCTCAATGATGCTATAGAAGGTGCCTGAAGAATGTCAGAGGCTGATAAATGTAAAAAGAAACAATACATGGATCAAAGAAAAGAATACTTCTCAAGTCTAAACAATAAAACAACCAAAATTTGCAAAATATAAGCCAAAAAAGTCCTAGTGTGATGCCTGTAGGGGGAGGTTGCATTTAAAAAAGAATTGTTCTTTAAGGACAAGGTTTGCTTTAAGTGTGGCTATGTTGGTTACAAAAGCTACCACTGTTGGTATAAACAGAAAAGAAAGAAACAAAAATTTAAATCAAAAGTCAGTCAGTCAAGTGCCATACGTGATACACGCTTGGGCGATCATGTCTCAAAAGAGACATGACTGACTGGGCAGAAGATTATCCCACAGTAGGTTGGCATTGCTTTCTGCGGTAGACTGGTTGCTGACCGAGGCTATAGAACTCAGTCTGTCCTGCTATTTAACCCATAACTGGAAGGAAGAGACGGATTAATACCTTTCCGAAGGGTATTTGCACATAAGTAAATACAATGGATTCAACTGGAATTCAAACTTGGCTCCCTGGTTTCTCGTTCCGAGCTGATATCCACTGTACCACAACAAAAGTACATGTTGTTTTATCCAAGAACAAAATTGAAAAGGGTGAAAAAAGGAAATATATAAATACAAAAATAAATGGTCATACAGTGAAGTTATTGTTGGAAGAAAATAGAAGCTAGATTTCTTTTGGGAATGAGTAAACATGGAAGAAAATAGGTTGTCCATCATCGATGAGTACCAAAAAATAGAGGAGTGTCTCGGAAAAGGCTAAACTTTAGTGGCGAATATAGCTGCAACATATCATTTAGGAAGAGGACTTTCAAATCAAAAGTCTATGTTCTTTCAGGCATGACAAATTTATTTGGTACAGATTGGATTGTGCTTTTTGATTTATGGGAATTACCAGTAAATTCATTGTGCAACAAAGTGGTTGTGTCAGTAAAGAAAAATCTGAAGTAAATGAAAAATTTATTTCTAAGCTGAAAAATGAATTTCCACATGTGTTTTCTGATGGACTTGGACAATGCATATATAGGATACAAATCCTATATCATCCAACAATTAACTGAAATGCAAAAAGTAAAATTGCACACCTACAAAAATGGATCAGAATGACTGAAAACATTTTAGAAAAACCCAGACTAAATGTGAAAATTAAGATTCTGAATTCTGATTGGATATTTCCTATCCTAAAAAAATGAGTATGCTTTTCGATCCAGTCACATGACTAGATTCTAGTACTTAACCATGTCTCTTGACCGGCCGGATCAGTCAGATGGGAGCAGGAATTAGAGACAACACACTAAAATAAAATGAAACAAAAGAAACTTTTACGCTGACTCCAAACATATAAAGTGCTGTCATACATTCGTTCTTCCTCTCCTTCCAATTTTCCTTTCTTCATCTTCACTCACAGCCATCAAAGAAACAACAACAACAACAACAAGATACTTCAACTGACTCCTAGAAACTAAAGTCTGCTAAGTACAATTTCCTTTATTGCCTTACCTTCCTTTTCACTTTTTTGCCAGCCATAAAAAGGAAAAGAACACAGACTTTATTAGAAACCTTTTAATCTTTCTACATATACACATTCTGCTACTATCAACTACAAGCTGGATTCATTTAACTCCTTACTACTATTTCTCTGGAACATTTAACTATGTACATTTTTCTCTTTGAACATTTTCTTCTTACAAATTTGTTATTCTGTTTAGTTTATAAAATTCTAATTTAACATACAAAACAAAATATTTTATTCTTCGACATTCCAACATCCAACCTTTTGATATTTCAAATTGTGGGGATTTCAGTTGTGTTTGACACAAGGCCTATTTGATAATCATCACCAAGGCCCCTACACATGAAACTGAGGTCAAGTTTAAACTTAAAGACAACATAAGACCAGTATTCAAACCAAAAAGGAATGTACCATTTTCAGCTTTAGATTTCATAAATCAAGAACTGAAATGATTAGAGAAAATGGGTGTAATTTCTAAAGTTGACTACTCGGATTGGGCTGTGCCTACAGTGAATGTAAGAAAAAAGAACAGAAAGATTCAAGTTTGCGCAGATTTTTCAACCAGATTAAATGACTGTCTGAAAGACTACACATACCCATTACCTTCACTAAAGGATATTTTTTATAAAATGGTGGCAAAGTGTTTTTTTTTTAAATAGATCTGTCTGATGCATATCTGCAAGTGAAAGTGGATGAACAGTTTATTAGCAATTCATACACACAAGGAACTCTGCAAGCTAAATTGTCTCCCATTTGGGTTAAAGGTGGCTCCCAGTTTGTTTCAACAAATAATGAACACCATGTTAGTGGGACTAAAATTTACCATAGCATACTTGGATGACATCCTGCTTAAGAGTGAAAACAATGAACAACACAAGAAACATATTCAGGTAGTGTTCCAGAAGATTGATGAATATGGGTTCAAGTTAAGTTCAGATAAACGTGAGTTCTTCATGAAACAGATAATATATTTGGTGCAAATAATCGACAAGAACAGGAGAAGACCAGACCCAGAAAGGGCCAAAGCTATTAAAAATATGCCACCACTAAACATCACTAATCTTCGGGCATTTTTAAGCTATTACAATATCTACATTCCCAAAATGTATGATTTTAGATCCCCCATTGAATAACATTTAAAAAGGGTGCAAAATGGATTTGGTCAAAAGAATGTGAAGATGCTTTCCAGAAAATAAAAAATGTCTGGTATCAGATTTATCGTTAGTGCATTTTGACCCTAAAAAAGAAATAATTGTAGCATCTGATGCTAGCAACTATGGGATCAGAGTAGTAATTCTACATAAGTTTTGAAAATGGGACCACAGAGCAAATATCCCCTGCTTCCTATACAAAGTAGTTATAGCCAGATCAAGAAAGAAATCCTGGCTATAATTTACACAGTGAAAAAATTTCACAGGTTCATCCAGGGAAGAAAATTTGTACTACAGACAGATGCATAGACCATTGTTAACAATTTTTGAACCAAGAAAGGGTATACCCACGCACACTGCTAACAGATTACAGTGCTGAGGAATAATCTTGTTAAACTATGACTTTAAGATGGAATATCTATCCTCAAAAAAAACTGAGGTTTACCAACAGTTTTTCTAGGTTGATTCCAAAATTTGCAGAACCATTAGAAGACATGGTGCTAGCTGCTTTAAGGGATGAAAAAGAATTATCGGTACTACTATGCAATACAATTTAGGAGTTACCTGTGACTCTAGAACAGGGGTTTTCAAACTTACAGACCCCTTTATATTTCAAGTTTTAGTCTAATGCTTATAAAATTTATACATAAATTTTTACTAAAAATAGCTTATAGTTTTGCTTTGATGTAGTAAAAACTGGTTTTAAGCTTACTTTAAATTAATAAATTTAAATTTTCATTTGATGACATTAATAAGTAAAAATAAATATCCAGACATTAAAAATTCATACTTTGAATTTCACGTGATGAGTTAATCCACGGACTCCCTATCTTATCCTTGCGGACCCCCTGTGGTCCGTGGACCACAGCTTGAAAACCCCTGCTCTAGAAGATATAAAAAAAGCAGCTGAGAAGAATGAATTCATTAAAATGAAGAAACATGTTTGGCTGAAAGAAAAACTTAAAAAATAATCTAAAATATCACCTTTCTCAATCTGCGAGAAGGTGCTATTATATGCAGATAGAGTGATAATATCATATACACTGCAAAAGAAAATCTTGAAGGAATTTCATAAAGGTCATCCAGGCATGTCAAGAATGAAATTATTAATGCGTAGCTATACGTATTGGCCTAGAATGGTGCAGGGGATAAAAAAAATGGTAAAAGAATGTAGATGTTGTCACCAATGGTGATTGTGAAATTCAGTAAGTTAGGGTCCACTTAGAGTATGAGATTTTTCTGAGGAAGAGGAGAGCAAACAAGCAATGTCTTCATTTTCATACTACACCACTATCGTATATACAACCTAGGAATGAGTTTGAGTACAAGTACATTACTTCACTGAATTAATCGGAATAACTTTTCATTCATAGTAGTGAAGTTCTAATCTATTTTGTGACCTCTTTTCCACTCTCAAGCTGTTAGAACACAGGTTGGTTTCAAAACAAAATCAAATGTTTGTTTCTATCTATCTGGTTATTTTATTTTGTCTTTCTTTCAAACTGGTCTCTGTATTAAAAAGTTAAATGAAAAAGAAAATGCCAAGAGGAAAGTGCTGAAAATCAAATCTTATCAAAATCAGAGACTAATCAGTCTCATAAATTTTTGAAGCTTATAAAGGGGGGGGGTGGGGAGCAACCAAAGAGCTAACCAAAATTCTGGAAGGGCCTTGGCCCCTTCTGGTTCCCCATAGAATTGCCACTCGTTGTCAACTTGCGGCAAAAGCACCACCATTGAAAATTTAGCACTGGCCTAAAACGGATATCCCAAGGATGGGGGTTATACATCGACTACGCTGGACGAATATATGATTACTACTACCTTATAATCATGGACAGTTTCTACAAAAGGCTGGAAATATTCAAGTGTAGACATTTGACATCCACAAATACTATGAATATACAAAACAAGCTTTTTAGTCATTTCAGTGTACCAAACACTTTAGTTCGTGATAACAGGACACAGTTTACCAGCAGAGAATTTAAGAATTTCTGCACATTTTTGTCCATAGACCACATTACAATCTCTGCTTACCACCTGAGATCAAATGGTCAAGCAGAAAGATTTGTAGATGCTTTTAAACAAGCTTTAAGAAAGAATCAAGGTATGGTCACTGATGAGAGGCGTATACAAAAGATTATAGCAGTTTACAGAATTACCCCCAATTCAAACATATATTCAGGCTTATCACCAGTTGAATTGATCACATGAAAAATTCAGTCAGTGTTTGACAGGCTGTTGCCTAGTGCAAGAAAAAGAGTGGTAGAAAAAGAAAACTGTGCGACCAAATTTTACAAACCAGGAGACAGAGTTTTCTTCAGAAATTATAAAGGTGGAAAAAGCTTCTGGGAAGACAAAATTATCACCAAAAAACTTGGCAGAGTGATTTACAAGAAAATTTGAATGTAAGAGACATTTAAATCAGTTAAAGCCAAGACCTACGAAAGATGTCATGCCTAGTGAAGAATTACCAATGGAGGTAATAAATGATGCATTTGAAATACAAGTTCCCATATCTCAACCAGTACCAATGGAAGTATTTCCAACCCCACCAGTGCTGAAAGTGTCAGCTTCCTGAAAATTGCTAATGCCTCAAATTTCCTCAACACAAAAATTGGTGAGATGTAAAAGTACTAGGAAGAGGAAAAGAAATCAAACAATTATGTCCTGACCTCAAAAAGAAAAGATATTGAGTAAAATTTAATGGGAAAATTAGTACAGGGGGTTGTGTTGTAATGGAATGTCCAACACTCCCTATCGCCTAAGCGGACTGACTATACTAGTAGCCATATATAGTGAGCACAGGAGATACCTGTGATTTGCTTTGGCAATTACTAGCCTGCCACCAGATTACCGAAGTGTATTCTCTTTACAATAAACCTCTCTTTTTTCATCTACACATGTTCACTCGAGTACCACCTTGTCTGTTTGTAACTTCTTTAAAGGATACAACAAATTTTTATATTAATTTTGACAGTAATAACAATATCTTATAAATATAATAATTTCAGTTTCATTACAATAATATCAATATTAATTTTTAGAATATAGTAGTATGATAACAATGTTAATGATGATAAAAATAATACTAAATAAAAAACCTAATAATAATAATAACAACAATATTTTTTTAATAATGATAATAATAATTAAAAAAATAATAATAATGATAATTAAATCAAAAACATTTTTAATTATATTTAATTATAATACTCTGTTAATTTCAAACATTGAGTACTCATTGGGTTACACTCCCCTGTGAAGTTAACCTTACAAATTTCCAAGGGTACTGCTTAATTATATATATATATATATATATATATCAGTTAAGTGCCATATGTGATACATGCTTGGGCAATCATCTCTCTCTTTCAAGACATGACTGACTAGGCAGAAGATTTTTCCACACTAGGTTGTCATTATTTCTGCGGTAGACTGGTTGCTAACCAAGACGAAAGACCCTAATCTGTCCTGTTATTTGACCCATAGCTGGAGGGAAGAGATGGATTAATATCTTTCCCAAGCGTATTTGTATGTAAGTCAATGCAACAAATTCAACTGGAATTTGAACGGCTCTTCAATTTCTCGTTCCAAGCCAATATCTACTGCAACGCAACACACATCCATATATATATATATATATATATATATATATATATATATGATAAATGATTTTAATTACATTGAGCCATCTGGATTAATCAATTTTCATATTTCATTTTCAACAATTAAATATCAAAATTAATAGGATCTTCTTTGAGATTACCTAAATGACACTTTCTTTTCATTATATATATATATATATATATATATATATATATATATTTCCCTCTTGCCATGCTCATTATTATTTTAATGTAAAATACTCAATAATAGTTATATCAATATATATGTTGCTGTCAATTTATATGACATATTGATATAAATATTCTGCTGTCATTTTTGACAGCACATGACCACTCTTATAAAATAATACTATAACATTTTTATTGAACTTTGTGCCAGGGTCTGGACTATTATGCACAAAACTAAATATTAGCTTTATTAAAACATGAAGTAATCTTGGTGCAGAAGTTTTGCATAAACTTTTGTTCTTAATCAAAAATAAATATAACCAGCAAAACAGACTTTTGAATGAGATTTGAGCAAATTCCAATTTTTAGGATAATTTAGAAGATAAGCTTTTGAATTAAATAGTAAAAACAAACAGTCAACAGAATTCATATTTCTTTATATAATTAACTTTGGACTTTATCCTTATGTAAATAAAAGTATGACAATTGTACAAGATGAGTTGTCCTAGATTATCTTATCTGGTCAAAAGTACAAATTTTCTAGATGCATGTTTTTATATTCTGTAAATGTAAAAATTCAATAACTTTCTTACTAAATTAATTTAGTATAGTAAAGCATCTAAGTAGAGAAGCTGCCAGTTTGGTTTGAATAGACTTAATCATGTCTTCTGAAATGAAGACCATATTACTTTGCAGGTAACATTGTCTTTGCCAATGAAGAAAAAACAAAACAAAACAAAACTGAACTCTGTCAATGAAAATAATTAAAAATTGTTTGGTTATGTATTTATAAAGGGAATTTTTATTACAGTTTCATTTTGTGTGGATAGTTATTTACAGCTTAGTGTGGCACATGGCTAAAAAAAAGCTCAAACTAGAAAGACTAGCTTACTAACCATCAATCAATGGCAGGTACATCTCTTAGTCCATAGCCTAATGAGGAAAAGGTCTTTATTCCATACAGTAAATAGTTACTTTATCTGTAAGCTATTTAACTATTTCAGACAATATAAAACATTCCAAAAAAAAAAAACCTCAAAATTTTCTTTGCGTAAGTGAATTCTTTTCTTATTATTTTAATGCTGCTAACAAAATAGTTGGCTTGATGTAAATAATGATTTGAATAAAACAGTTGACTAAATGGAATAAGCCAGATTGACTAAAATAGTGTTGAAATCTCATCACAATATTTTAACAAGTAGACCTCAGACCTCATAGAACAATCTGATCACCATAATAAGACTATCAATACTACTTTATCTCTTGTTAATTGAAACTAAATTGAATATAATTGCTTATTGAAAGCAGATCTGGCACAATAATAATAGTTATCTTATTCAAATTCTTTTTCTAAGTGCCATCCTTTTAGGACAAGGGCAATCATGGCTCTCCACAACTTTCTTTTATGGCTCTTGGTAATGTGTTTCATTCTGCTATCTCTCCCAACTTGTTCTAGCAACCATTTACACAAGCTACTTTTTCTGTCTCTCTTGCCTGTGAGTGTCAAATTTCCTAAGCCTTCTTTCTTGAGTATGTAAACTAGAAATTTCAATTCTTTCTGATGCTGTGTATAAGTATCATTTTTGTTTTTATTTTCTCTAAAACTTTGTCGCTGCTTACAATTTCAGTGCATGGTATTCTCAACATCCTTCTGCAGAACCATATTTCTGTTGCCTCAAGTTTTCTCACCACCTTTCAGGAGATTGTCCAGCATTCACTGCCATATAAAAGTACCAATATTATATAACAGTTCAGTTACTAGCTGTTATTCTTAAGTTTTCTTTGAATTCAGTCTTTGCCACTATAATTATCCACACACTATGTGTTTATCAATTCCATTTATTCAACTGCTTTATTTAAGGCACTGTCTTCCTCCAGAATAGTGGACCTGATAAATGATCATCAAGCCTAGTGTTTTTAAATTTGAAAGTGAGGGGGACCGTATTTAGTCAGAAAATGGCAAAATAAATAAAAAGATGTTGGAGCAACATTTATTGTACCAACTATGTCTGCAACAGATAAGATGTTTTTTAGAAAAGAATGCACATGGAAAAGTATATATAAAAAGGAAGGTTGCTAATCCTCTAAAATTCAAACTCAAAACATATGAAAGCCATAACCAAAGAGGAGGTAGAAAAATCTGGTATGAGAGACCTTAGAGCATAAATTACTATCTTTGAAATGAAGACTAGATAATTTTCATATTTAATTTCTCAGGAAAGTATTGTCAATATTCTTTCATTATTTCAAACTATTGTTCTTGTCTTGATTAATATAGATGTTATTATAGAGATTTCAACCAAGTACCATATGTTCATCATCAGATGTCTAGTGATTATTGTGATATTTTGTCCCTGTGATGCTGAATTGGTGCTTTGCTACCTGATCCAAGGACTGAACTCTTGACCATCAGATGACAGTAATATGTATATAACCAATGGTTATATCCACAATGCCACAGTTCTTTACCAAGTCAGCAGGAACAAACAATAACTGGTATCAGAGATGAAAATGTCATATTTATAAATAAACATATCCTATACAAGCCAATCAATGGACACCTTATGATGACTAGAGGGTACTTGGTCAAAACATGTCTATAATAACATCTATATCAACCAAGATGAGAACAAAAGTTTGAAATAATACATACCCAGTTAAGTAACCATTCAGTCAGTCAGTTAAGTGCCATACGTGATACACGCTTGGGCGATCATGTCTCAAAAGAGACATAACTGACTGGGCAGAAGATTATCCCGCAGTAGGTTGCCATTGCTTTCTGCGGTAGACTGGTTGCTGACCAAGGCTATAGAACCCAATCTGTCCTGTTATTTAACCCATAACTGGAAGGAAGAGACGGATTAATACCTTTCCCAAGGGTATTTGCGCGTAAGTGAATACAATGAATTCAGCTGGAATTCGAACTCGGCTCCCCGATTTCTCATTCCAAGCCGATATCCAATGCACCACAATGCACATCCTAAGTAACCATTAGAGAAGCATAATAGAGTCAATCGGATGCACAAATTGGGCTAGTATAGATTTTATTGGCGTGTGGTTTTCTTTGCTCAAGGAAAGGAGTATTCAGGAATTTCTTTCTTAATTGAAATCACCTGGACACATAGAGGGGTGGTTTTATCTCTGTATCTAGTATGCTGAAATAAGGTTGTTTTTTTTTTTTGGTGGGGATGCCATTTTTTAATTTAAAAAACAATAAATATACACCCGACGAAAGCTAAACAATTGATTGGTCAAAAATGTGTTAACATTGTGGAATTCAATTGTTTGAACAGAATTTGATCTTCTGAAAAGATGTTGCTATTTATGGTATGTGTGTCTACATTTTTGACTCCTACAAAACAAAATGATGTCTACCTTTCTATTATCAAAATGACAGAAATCAACATTAAGTTTTTTGTTTTTAATTTTTTTTTTTAATTTTTTTTTTAAACCCAAGCAAAGTGATAAAGCCACAAAATGTAAAGGGTTGTTAAGTATGAAAGAAAATGAAAAATTGATCAGTTGAAATAACAGGATTCAAACAGACTGAGTGAAGTATTTAGATTTTTGAAGATAGTAGTTGACAGTAACAGAAGCTGGAAGAGTGTTCCACAGGTGAGAAATGTGAGAGAAGAAACTATTAGAATAGAACTTACAATTACATCTATCAATCTCAACAGTAAATTAAATAAGCTGGAGAAGGTTGATATGTTGTAAACCAAACCAAGAGATATTCAGATTCTTCATCTCATTACTTTTGACTGATTTTGTTTTCACATTTTGGCTACTCAATTTTATGACAGCATTTTAAGTATACAAATCATATAGGAAGAAATTTTTTAACACAAGTAGAAACTAAAAAAATGGTAACTAAACAGAAAGAGAGAAATTTAGTGATCAGACCAACCCATTCACAGCAAAGCATATAGCAAAAATGATTCCATATTTTATATCCACTTTCTATTCAGTATGAAGGTTTCTGTGGAAAAGATCAATTGAAACAGTTGTAGGGGCCTCGGTGATGCTTGGTAAATTGTACTTATGCCAAACACGTCCAAAGTCCCCACAATTTAAATATCAGAAGGTTGAAGATTGGATGTTGAAATGTGGAAAGATAAAATATTTTGTTTCTATATTAAAGTAAAGATTTATTAACAGAATAAATTGTAAGAAGAAAAATATAAGTGAAATTTTGTTAACTCAACACGATAACATATTTGTGAGAAGAAAAATGTTCATTGAGAAAATGCACGCAGCTTTGTAGTTAAAATTGTTCAAAGAGAAATGTAAGTATTTAAAATGTCCACAGAAGTTTAGAGTTCATGGTTTGATAGTAGTAGAATGTAAAGTCTTATGTTGCTTCCCTCTTTTTGGTAGGTTATTGACAGGGTGAGAAAGAAGGTAAGACAAATCAAGAAATTGTATTTAGAATGTCCTGTTGTTTTCTTTGGCGGCATGGAGTGAAAAATGAAGAAATGTCGAATGAATATGTGACTCACCTTTTCGTCTGGGCTCAGTTACTTGAAATTTCTTTTGTTACATTGCCACAAGGTCTGTCATCTAACCGCTCTCATGCTGACTGATTTTGACCATGGTTTAAATAGTGAAGTTTCTCATGTCACCTGTCTCCAGTAGGCATTTCTCTTCTAGGTGTGAAAAAACGTCATATATCAATTTTCGATTTCCTATTCAATTAGGATCCAGAATTTTTCTTTCCACACTGACTTGTGAAATTTGCCTTGGTCTGGGTTTTTCCAAAATGTTTTTAGTCATTTGAATCCGATTTTGTGGGTGTGCAATTTTACTTTGTGTGTTTTAGTTAACTGTTGGATGATATAAGACTTGTATCCCATACAGTTAATGAATAGCCTAAACACGTTAAAATAAATGACTTCTTAAAATTACATAAAAATATTTTGAAAATTTTATAAGGCTTTTCAAGTGCCAACAAAAGATACCTTCAGACCTTTAAAATTTCATTAAAGTCACAATGAATAAACAAGATTTATATGATAAAAAGTTGTATTTGAAGGTATTTACATTGTGATATCATCTATTTTACAAGGACAACCTTTATAAAACTTTATTGTATGTGAATTGTAATTCAATTAAATATTGCATTTCAGATTGAAGCTCAGTCCTCCAATATACCAGACTATGGTTCTATGCACTCATACCTTTAAGTTTTTTGTTTTTGGCAATGAAAGCAATTTCTGACAAAAGTAAAATAACTTGTTGATGATAATGAAAATACTCTCTACATTATCAAATGAAAGATATGCTAATATTTCTTTAATATGTAATTAACATTGTTTATATTTTTAATAATCTAATGTAATTTTTTTATCAAAGAAACACACAGACAAAGATAAAGTTACAATAACCTCTTAAGCAGGTTAGGTTTAGGGCTCCAAGTTCAATACAGCAAATTCGCACTACAACAGCCTAGTGAATTAAAGCATTGGAGCATGAATTTGGTGACAGTGATTATGAGTTCAATTCTTGAGTCAGGCAGTGTGTACTTGGACTTTGTGTAAATGGGGGAGCAATAACCAAGCAGTACTAAAAATAAGAACAAGATGATATCCCTATACAAGAGCAGTGGAACAAGAACAGTATGCCCCATAAATTAAATAAAGGAATCAGTTCAGAATTTCCTGCAGGTTACCTAGTCAATATACTCCTGACAAAGGCAGGAGGAAATAATAGCCAAAACATTGTAATATAACAACAAAGACAATAGTCCAAATATAAATAGTGTCATCTTTATGAAGAAATAAAAACATTTGTATGTTAACCTGGGGTTTCCGGATTGAACTACAAGGAGCAAAATGGGGTTTATTTAAATGCTCAGTGTGTGTATCATGGGTATGACAATAAACTACATCAAGCAGCAAGGCCTCTAGTCAGGAGGTTTTGGGGAGCATGGAATCAACTCTTAATTACTGTTGATCCTGACCCAGAGGTGAGTAGCACCTGTTAGAGTCCCAATTACAGGCAAATAGCTAATCTCTAAATTGGGGTCAAAACCTGGTAACCTGGGTATTATGTGTGAGGAATGTAGAAATACCTGGTTGGTGTCCAGGCATGTGGGAAGCCCACTGGAAGTGAGGGGCTCCTTTAGATGTTGCTATGTCTTTTGTCTAGGAGAACAAAACTCTAACATAAAACCTCCAGTGTCACTAGCATCCGATGATGTAGATTAGTTCTTCTTTTGGGCCAATGCTTTATTTCAGAGAGTGAGATCGACTCTTTGCAAGGTCATTGTCACTCAAATAATTTCAAGCACAAGCATTGCTTGATTCAGAACACCTAACATTCTTTCCTTTCGTTTTTGGCTGGCTGTAGTTGCAAAAAGGCACCACAAACTATGAACTTTAACTTCAACGTAAATCTTTAGACCCATGGCAATAAGAGCTCTGAAATACAGTGTGAAAGGGTCTGGCTCAGCAGGTATCCCATAGCATCAGTGTGGACTCAGTCATCATCATGCTGCTGCAAAGAAGTTTACTAAACCTTTTAACATTGGTTAATGGAACAGCTAAACTTTGTCAGTCTCTGAGTACCTGGAATTGAACAGAAAGAACTGCACTGGTTGCTAAAGAACTGAAAAGGTACAATATGAACATTGTTGTTTGTTCTGAAATCTGATTGCTCAATGACAGACACTACATTAAAACCTCTGGTGGTTATATCTTTTACTGGAGTGGAAAAGCCAAGGGTTGCAAGAAAGAAACTGGAGTTGATTTTGCCATAATATTATCTTTGATAGACAGGTTTTACCAGCTTCCCTGTGGCGTAAGTGACCATTTGATTTTGATGAGGGTTCCTTTGATCAAGAACCAGTACATGACAATTGTCAGTGTATATGCTCCGACCACGTATGCTGGAGATGATGTTAGCTTTTTACCTCTCCTTGAGAGAAATATTGCTTAAAGTACCTACAGCAGACAAAGTCATCATCCTGGGTGACTTTAATGCATGGGTAGGCAAAGACTCTGATATCTGGAGCATGCTTGGAAGGCATGGGGTTGAAGAGTCTAATAGTAACTGTCTTCTACTGCTGTAAATGTGTGTGGATTTTGATCTGTTCATTGCTCTTACTGTTTTTAAAAAATGATGCATTCTGGATTGAAACAGTAGCATTTAATTGACTATGTTCTTGTCAGGTGTAAAATTTTAGATTGGTCTGTTGTTATGCAGTATTAGACAGACCATTGTCTGGTATGCACCAAGGTAAACTTTGTGATAAAACTCAGGGTCAGAGTAAATGGTGTAGTTCTTCTTAAGTGTTTAAATGTTGGTTATATTAAGGGTGAGAATGTTCATAAAGAACAGATAGATTGAAAAACATTTGAAGTAAAATTACCTGGGATGATTTCTGGAATAAAGTAACCAATGTTTGTGCAGAGGTCCTGGGTTATAATGAAAAACAACACAGATTGGTTTGGTGAAAATAGTGCACTCATTGAAGAAAAGAATAGTTTTAACATCAGTTTTATCTGGAAATAATTCTCTTCATGACCTAACACACTTTAGAGAGGTTAAAAAAAGTATTCATATAAAACTCAGATCAATGGAGAGTACCAAGTCTGACAAAATTCAGGCCACATCTAACATTAACACCAAGCTATTTTATAGCTTGTTGTGTGAGGTCTATGGTCCTTTCAGCTTCTCTGTTGCTCCTATTAGACCTAAAGATGGTAAGTAGTTGCTGCACAATCCCAAGAGCATACTTGAGCATTTGTGTAAACACTTTAAAGAGCTTCTGGATCGTCCTTCATTGGGTAAATGATGGGTTCATAGAATTCATACCATGTTAATCAATCAACGCAATGAGAAAAGTTTCATCAGCTGAGGAAGTGCCTGGTGCAGTTGTAAAATTAAACAGTGGTAACTCACCAGGCATGGATAGTCTAAGTGCAAAAATTTTGAAATGTAATAGTGAAAATTTTATCCATACTAACAGATCTCATGCAAGGGATGTGAGAGGATGAGGTGGTTCCTTGAGATTGGAAAGATGCCCTTATGGTTGTTCTGAACAAAGAGAAAGGTGAGAAAGACTTGTGTGGGAATCCTAATAACAGTTTTCTCTGTTGTTGGTAAAATATTGTATAGAATCCTGTTGGACCATTTGCTTACCAACATAGTAGACAAGGTATACTCTGTCATGATGTTGACTTAACATAGGCTTTTGATATGGTTAATCAACCTGCCCTTTGGAAGATTCTTTGAAAGCTTGGCTGTTCTGCAAAGTTCATAAATATTTTGTATTTCTTTCATGATGACATGAAAGTCTGGATTAATGTTGGTGGTAAGCTCTCAAAACCAATACCCATAGAGAATAGTGTCAAGCAGGGAGGCATTCCCACTCTTATGCTTTTTGCCATATACTTTCCAATGATGTTTGTGGTAGCTTTTAGGGATTGCCCTCATAGCATTTACATTAGGTATCACAAGTCAGGAAAATTGTTTAATCTGTAGTATATGGCTGTCGACACAAAGGTAAAAAAATGCCCTCATTCAAGAGTTCTTGTATGTTGAGAGTGACATGCAGCATTTAATTGATTTGTTCTCTAATGCTTGCATAGCTCTGGAACTGACAATAAGTTTGGATAAGACCATTCTCATGCATCAGCCTTCCCCTGGTAAAGACTATGTTGAGCCTTCTGTATATGCTTATGGGGTGAAGTTAAGGACTGCAGATAAGTTTGTGCACTTGGGTAACACTTTGAACAATTCATGCACCCTTGATGATGAGAGACCCTTGCAAAGCTAGCACTTTCTTTGGTAAACAGAACGACCGCTTGTACTTGCAACATGTCATGTCTCTAGACACATGTTAAGGTACATAAAACCTGCTTTCTATCCACCCTTCTCTATGCGGATGAGACATGAGTAATATGTAAGAAACACCTGAAGGCATTAGAACATTTTCACCAACAGTGTCTGACAAAGATTTCCAGAATTCACTGGCAGATGCTCCATAGCAATGTAGAAGTCCTTGACAAGTGAATGAGCATTGAAAGCATCATCCTGCAACATCGTCTTAGGTGGTATGGTCATCTGGAGAGAATGGACTTTGAAAAGAGTTTTTCTATGGGGAGTTATCAGAGAGGAAGCATCTACAGCACAAACCTAAAATGAGGTTCAAAGACTTCTTGAAGAAATCACAGACAAATGCACAAATTGCACTCAAGGACTTAGAGAATGCTGCTTTGAATTGAGGGAACTGGGGGTGTTCCTTGAAAATAAGTGCATTTGAAGATCGGAGGAAGAAACATCAGCAGTTGAAGAGATCTCAGAAAAGGCAACAAATGTGATCTCACGTCTTCCCTGTGATAAAAAAAAATATGCCTAGGCAGGTCTAAAAAAGTCGACAGTGACATCACATAGACCACAATGTTATTGGTTTTAAAACAAGCAAACATTGTGGAAATGAGTGTGCTTCCATGGGAGGCTTAAAGACATGTAAGGACAAGACATGTAGATTAAGCAATGATAATACTGAAATACAAGTGTAGCCATCATGTGATTCAAAACAACTGAGCAAGTTAAATTTTCAAACTTTGTATAGGGGCAACAATTTTAAAGAAAAAAAATTGAAAAAAAAAATTGCAGTTTATTTTGAAAAGTGAAAGCGAAAAATAGAATAAATGTTTATAAATCCAAGAAGAGTCCTTTGAAAAGAACTAAAGAATGAAGTAGGTTTTC
This sequence comes from Ascarosepion bandense, assembly GCA_037127315.1. Taxonomy (NCBI): domain Eukaryota; kingdom Metazoa; phylum Mollusca; class Cephalopoda; order Sepiida; family Sepiidae; genus Ascarosepion; species Ascarosepion bandense. The sequence continues at coordinate 578,386 of JBBBDQ010000897.1, read as the reverse complement.
TCCCCTTCCTTACACGTCAATACTAAATGATTGCTTTCTGGACATATCTTGTATGTCATTCTTTTGATTATCAAATTCTCCTGAACACACCTTTAGGATTACAACATCAGTACACCATATAATTATATATTTCTTGTAAGTGCTAGATTTCAAACAAGATATAAGTTTTGTTTAAGTGGATTTTTAATGGCATATCAACTCTAAGGAGTCATTTTATACTAAAACTGATTTATTTTTACTTGTATTTAGAGAAAAATGACAATCTTTATTTTTAAAAAATTTTCAGATATAATCCAACAGATTTCAGGAATGTTAAAATTCTATTTATTTTAATATTTTCCAATAATTCTTTTAGATTGTTTGTCTTGAAAAAAAATTGCCATTTAGACAAGCCAAAATGGGGATTTCAGTCTTTATAGTTCTCTGGCTTAACTGAATGACAAATTTCCCCACCAGTCATACACAGCTCAAAATAAGTAATGAAAATTTCTGATATTGTGAAAGAGAAATTCAATTGTACTTCTGAATCAGAGAACCAAATTGGGTCCAGAAGCTAATTAAAAAAAAAAAAAAGTTTTCTCCCTTTTATCAAACTGATGATACAAGTTATTGATGAAGAATTTGTCAAAGTGATCAATCAAGCTCAAATTTATCATCTGACAGCGAAGAAGAATTTATTGAAGTCACAACTGATGATTGAATAGATAAATACACACAGGAACTTCACATGGAGAGTGCTCAACACTCAACAGAAGCATGTTTTTTTTATTTTATTGATATGTTAGGTATCAAAATAAAGAAAACCAGTCCTAGTATTGTCTCAGATTTTTTGCAATGAGGGATTATGCAATATACAATGTTTTGAAGTCTACCACATGTAGTGGCTTTTTCAAAATAAATTTAATTCCTATCCACTTTAAAACATTTTCTTTAGCAAGTCTATTATTTTTTCCTATTCCAGATTACTTCAATTATTCAAATCAGAAACTGGGTATTTCAACATAGTGTAATGGTTAGCAATCTTGTCTCTGTAGACAAGCATTTCTCATTTAATATACTAAAACTGACAGAAGACTAATTTATTAATTATTTTTATATTTAAAAAAAAAAAAATCTTTATTTGTAAAAAGCTAGCAACACCAAGCACATGGTTTCCATGTTGAAGTTGAATCTTTGTTATTTGAGATTTTAAACTGGATTCTAAATTACTTAATCTTTAAGGAGTGAATAATCCTTTCCCTTCTCCCAAAGGAATTTAAATCAGCCTGCAAAGAAAAGGGGAGAGATCCTCTTTAAATGAAAACTGTATGACTAATCTTTGGAAATACTAAACCAAAATGTCATATTTTTCAAATTTTGTGACTAATTTTTCTTATTAAAATTTAAAGTGTGTCCCAGAGTTTTAGTTGATTTACAAGTGTTAAAAAAAAAAAAAAAAAAAAAAAAAAAAAAAAAAAAAAAGAAAAAAGAAAAGAAAAAAACAAAAAACAAACAAACATTGCTAGAGTTCATATTACAACTGAGTAGCAGTAAATACAATTCTCATTGGGCAACCTTGTGCCACATATGAGCTACACTCAGCAAGCCCCAATTAAAGTTTCACTAATTGTCTTGAAAGTAACAACCACATTCAGAAAACTGAGAAAACCACTATTTAATTTTTCATAAATAATTTAATGCATGATGAAACAGATATCTGGCTGTTCAAACCCCCAATCTAGTGTTTAAACTCAGTCAACAATAAAATTTATTAATTGAAAGAAAGGTTCTCAGACAAAATTAATTCTATCAATCAATCATTGGAATGTGTGATTTCAACAATATTTGGAATTGTGATAAAAACTGTCAAGTAGTCAGTTACCGTAACTAAGCATTTTGTGGTTACTTCCGCAAGAAGTTGTTTCAATAAAGAAAAACAAAGCACTTCCTCTGTCTAGAATGCAATGCTGTAAAAGTGACAATCCCAACCAGGACCTCCTCAGGAATGGGGATAGCTTTCCTCTTAGTAACTGAACTTTTTCACCCACCCACACAAGTATCATCTACAATTTCTAATTTCTTCCTTTCTTTTTACTTAGTTATATAAAAAACAAAAATATGGTGTTAGTGAAATGGTCTTCCATTTCCTTACACATCATTTACAAAATTCAAAACGTCTTACTACTGATTTCACTCCAACTCGAAATAATGCCTACCACTGGTTGGTGACTACAGTACAATTTCAATATACACCTACTGCAACTACTTAATGAGGTCAAATAATTGCGTGCTTAAAGATAGAGCTCAAATTCCTATAATGACTACACCGCATTCTCAGCATTAAAATTATTTAAAAGATGCAACCAAAAGTTTAAACAATAGTGCTGTGTGTGTGTGATATTGTAAAGCTTTTTAATCTGAAGAGGCATTTATGTGGGTAGTATAGTGGTTATCACTAAGGAAAGTGGAATCAGCATGCAAAGTTCAAATTCAAGCTGAGCTTGTTGTGTTCACTTTTTCACACATAACCTTGGCAAAAGTACAACTCCATCTTTTCTTTCTCTAGTTACAAGTTAAATAGTCGAACAACCAGCCGAGGAGAGGGGGCAACTGAATTTTTAAAAATATACATATTTAATATCCTTGCAATTATAGCTGCTGTTTTTTTAGGGAATTAAATAATGCAAGGATATTAAATATCATAAACAAATTAATCATAATACCAAACAATCAAAATAGGAAAATAATTTGGTACACAGCACCTTTTAACCAAATGGTTAGTACCAAGTTAGGCAATAAATTCCTTACTCTAGTTCAAAAACAGTTCCCAACTAATAATCCACTTAGCAAAATTTTTAATAAAAATACACTGAAACTTAGTTATAGCTGCATTGGCAATTTTGATATAATAAAAAAACACAATAAATTCTAAAACAACATTGACATTAATTGTAACCAACATATCAAAGAATAATAACACAAGTTTCTGCAATTGTCATAACCCTAATGTATGCCCTATGCAAAATAAATGCCTTACAGATTCCATTGTATACCTAGCTACTGTCTCTACTAGTGAAAATCCTATTATCATCAAACATTATATCAGATGTACTAAGAATAATTTTAAGTCTTGTTTTTACCAATATAATTTATCTTTCAATAATAAAGCATATAGTAATCTTACTTCTCTAAATACTACTAGCAATTGAAAGATGCAAATAAAATTTCTAGTTAAATGGAAAATATTAACTAAAGCTAGAAACATGTAAATCATTACATGAAATAGGTTTCCTTTGCTTACAAAAAATATATATCCATATCATAAAAGTCCCCAAAACCGACTTATTGAACCAACGTAATGAAATCAATAATTTTTGCAACCATTGAATCTTCCATACCCTTAAAGATAACTGAATTTCTCAATATTTTCATGTTTTATAACTTAAAAAAAAAAAAAAAAAAAAAAAAAAAAATTAGCTTATTGAACTGGCATTTTTTTAAAACTACTATTATTCTTTTATTTGTACTTATGTACAAATCCCCTTAAGAATGTTTTTTATTATCATTATTCTTATCTTTTATGTTGGTTTTGATCTCATTTTCTTGTTTGGTTATTTATCTTTTCCATTTTTCTTTGCTAGTCTTTACCTTTTCTTCCTCTTCTATCTTGCATCTTCTCTTGTTTTATTTTCCTTTTTATTTATTTATTTTTTTCTATTTGTCCTTTTCTGGTTTAGAATTTTGGACATGCCTGGCTTTCATTGGCAAAACATTGAAACACTACTGTCTATTGAGTTGTAAACACATTTTTTTTAAAATGTTATAACCTTCCACTCAATTCCTCTCATTGGCTGACCTCTTTATTCTTATATTTTTTTTTTAAATTTCCTTATGTATATACTACAAAATAAATGAAGTACATTTTACTGCCTGATGACAGTGTTTTAACACTGAAACTTTATAGCTATTGAGCTGTAGTATGCTACAATAATAATAAGAGAAATAAGACTAATTTAATGTACACCTCCTAAATGAATACATTTTTCTTTTTTATAAGGACTGCAGAAAAGGCATTAGAAAAACCTGAGGTCAAAGATCAGTTAACATTTTCAAATACCATTCACATAAAAAAAAAAAAAAAAAAAAAAAAAAAAAAAAAAGTCATTCTATGTCAAATCAACAGGGGTCTAACCATCACTGACAGGTTTTTTTTCAAATTTGATACACTTATTGCACTTATGGTTATGAACTGAAAGACACATTTTACATCTTAGACCAAAGGTTTCGGGAGATAAAACCTTTGCCAAAAAAGGTGAATTCTGGAAAATAGTTTAAATGGGAATGAAGATTAGGTTTCATGTTCAAGCAATGAGCCACAGCCATTTCCTCAGGAAGAACTTAATGATTTAATAAGTGATCTTATTCCTTTTAGAAATGCAACAGAGCAGTGTGTTTGTGTGTGGAGGGGATTTTCAGATTTGAAAAATCAAAAAAGAGATTTATATCTAGGAATTTCAACAAAGATGTGATGAAAATATTCCAAATGTTTACAAATTTTTTTTTTAACTGCATTCCTAAGTGCAGAAATAGATCAATACCCAGAATGGAAACAATTTTTAATGACTTAATTAACAAGATCTGTGTAGTCTCATTCAGTTTAAAAAAAAATAAATTTGGTCATAAAATTACTGACCTTAAAAGTATTGAATAAAAATCCTTAAGCACACAAGTAATTTTTTGATAAATTATATTTTTTTGCAATTATAACCAAAATTAAAAGATGCAAAACCCTAATTTTATATAGATTCAGATTTATATGAAGCTCAGAATTTTTTTTTTCACTTTAGTAATTCTTTTGAATAAACCTTACTTTAGCAACACTAGAATTTTATGTAACTTAAGGATCACATAAGATCATACTGTATTTAAACTACTGTAATACATTTTAAAAATTAAAACCATATATGATTAACAAGCTTAATGTATTTATATAAAACTCACATGAAAATACTATTGTCTGCAAAAGTGTTAAAGGAGAAACAGACATGTGACCTGAAGACATTAATTTTTTTTTGTTTAAATAAAACAAATAGAAAAATGTTGAGATATGAAAATTGCATTTTGTAATTGATCATTACAAATTGATCTTATCTTGTTTCTTTTGAGTTAAAATTTGTTACAGCAATAATTGACAATTGTAAGATTAATTATAATCTAAACAGTCAATATACCCAGATGTCCACATTTTGTCCAAATAAAGTGAAACTTCCACCCAAACAGATTTATCTATTATTTAATCACTTAATCCGAATATTCCACCTCAATGGATTCTTTTTCTGCCAAAACAATTTTAATAAGATTTCACTAAAGATGAGAATAAAAACAGTTGCAGAACAATACGCACCAAAATATCTTGACATAAAAAAAAAACACTAGTCTGTAATTTTTATTATAAACATTCCATAATCATATTAAATATTAAATACTCTCCCAAGAGAACAAACAAAACCACCCAAATCTATATTTTAATTTTCTGCTAAAAAAGTAAACATTTGCCAAACAATGATTCTTTTATAGATTAGCACTTATAACAGTGCTAATGTGATTATTATTAATAACCACTGACCAAGTTAAAATCTGAATTTCTAATAATGTACAAGATGAAGACATCTATATATTTAGAAACGTACACATATTTTACTCCATTTCCATTGGTCTTGACAAAACCATCATTTAAAAAAAGTTATTTGAAAGCAAAAGTTTTTATGAAAAATACAAATGCATATAGCAAGAATCAACAAGATTCAAATTTAGCTCAGTTTTCATCATAAGTTTAACAGCCACTCATTTAGTAGCAATAGAAACTGATAAAAAACAAAATTTAAAAAAATGTAGTTTTACGTTATTCAAGTAATTCACTGAAGTTAGTTTTGAAAGATTGATTGTAATTTTAAGAACTTATCTTTGAAGCCTGACCGAGTAGAATAAAATGTTCAAATCCAGTCTAATGCTGAGTAAACTTTAGGGTGAAACTTTGGTTTTAAAAATTTTGAATACAAAAATCATCACAGCCCTTTCAATTTAAAACAATCATGGCAGTGGCAAGTAAAGAAACAACACTGAAATAAACAATTGACAGATAGAGCCATGCTTAGCACAGCAGTTTGTATTGAACCTTTAAATATTTGAAATTTTTGTTGTTGAGGAAGGATTTTGAGATCCTTGCTGTACTCTCAAAACGACTGGGATAGAAGAACATGGGATGGCACCAAGCTCTGTGACTACAACAGTGACTAATTCAGATGGGGTCACATCATAGACTAGGTTGAGGAGATGAAGGGATTTAAATGAATGCCAATTGTTCAGGAGGTTTGGTCGATTACTCAAATATACCAGTTCTTCAGGATCACCTGAAATGGACAAAAGAAAAAAAATTTTTATAGAATAGATGTAATCCAATTAACATCTGTAAAAATAAACACAATCAGTTATATAAGGTAATTAAAAAAAAAAAAAGTCCTTACCATTTTTTACATCACCTGCTAAAAAAAGTGGTGGTGGTGGTGGTGAGGGGCATTACTTTTGACCAATGTTGGTGTGTTGCGCAATATGGAAACCTGACAATATCAAAGCAGCTCATTTGGGGTTGTCTGCTTTAAGATTTTAAGGTGGACTTGTCTGCAGCAGCATCAAGTCACCAAATATGTAAAGTCTTTGGGAATAATGATGTGAGTGAATACACCACCAGGCTTTGGTTCCAGAATTTCAGGTCAGGAGATCTGTCCCTTTGTGATAAACCCTGCAGTGGCTGGTTACAGGTCTTGGATGATGAGACCCTGAAGGCAGCCATAGAGGAGGACAACAGCCAAACCTGTGGTAAGCTTTCTGAATACTTCCAGATTTCTAATAAAACCAACTTCACCTGCACCACATAGGGAAGGCATACAAGTTGAGCAAGTGGGTACTCCTCATACTGTCAGTGATGAACAAGTAACAGCCTATTTCTTGTTTTCTTGGTACTGCAATGTACCCTTATTCAATACAGTGCTCACCAGTGACGAAAGTGGGTCCTGTATAATACTTCCAAGTGTGCTAGACATTGGTTGTCACCACAGAATCTAGTGCCTAACACCACAAGAGCACCTATACACCTATGTAAGATCATGATCGGTATCTGGTGGACTAATCAACAGGTGGTATAAGGAGTTGCTACCAATGGGCTAAACCATCAATGCGAACCTGTACTTGCAACAGTTAGAACAGGTCCAACAGGCACCAAAGCAGAAGAAGCCAGTATGGGTTCCTTCATGACAATGCCAGGCAGAGGTGGCCAGAGATACCCTATGGCAACTTGCTTGGGAGACTGTTCCAGCAACCTTACTCCATGAACCTTGTGTTGACAGATTACCATCTTTTCCATTACCTGAACAATCACCTTCATGAGAAATCTTTCATAAATGAGGCAGAAATGTGGCATTCACTCAGATTTCCTTGCATCCAAGACACCTGATTTTTATCATCAGGGCATTGTGCAGCTGAAGTCATGTTGGCAAATGGTTCTAGATGTTGATGGGGGTTACTTTGTGGACTAATGACATATCAAATTTGCTGTATACTTATTTTTTTAATAAATAAAAAATGGAAAGGACTTTTTGGTTAACTTGTATATTTGTAGAGCAGGAGAGAGGATAACTGCTGTATTATCCTGAGCTAATCTAATAACCCATTTTATATCCTTTAAACATTACAATGAGCTGGCATTGTTTTGCAGTAATAAGGTCATTTTTTTCTTTTTTTTTGCACATGTAACTCAAAATATACATTTAATACAAAAGAATCTCAAACACTTCTGCCAAAGTGTTAAGAAATTTTTTCCCCTCCTTTTTCATTATACCTCTATAGATCTTTTATATTATGAAATTAGAAATCTTCTCCATTTTTATGCTTTAAAACAGAGACATTCTGTGAAAAACACTTTTTTTTTTTTTCAAAGATTTTTTTTGTAGACAAATGACTTAAACAATTTTTCTTTTGTTCCTTCATTTTGGCTAATCCACCTTATGGCTATTTTTCAAGTGTATTTATGATATGAAAAGGTTTTTTATTTGGTTATGTAAAACAAAAAGATGGTAAAAGAAAAAAATGTTAACAGCAATGCTGATAAAAATCAGTCTTCAGCCACACTTTTTGTTAATTGTCTAAAACATTGGAGAAAAAAAGATCACAGAAAAAAATAGAATTAGTTCAGATGTCCAAATATCTCTGAATAATAATGGATGTCTACAAAATTACAAATACTCATTTTATTTGTTGAAAAAGATTTCAATATTTCAGTACAGATTTTTACTTTTACTTATAATTTAAGGATATGTCAGAGAGCACACATATTGCAAGATAGCAATCTCTTCTGCTGATTCACTCATATTCAAAGTCAATATTTATTACAGCACTAACCTCTAAAGCCATAAAATGGAGAACATCAAGCATTAGGATAGACGCAATAGACTTTTCTATTTTTCAAAATTTAAAAAGACAACTTTAAATTTAAATAAAAAAATAATACTTACAAAGTTCATTTACAACAAAAGAATCAGTCTGGACTCTCTCACTAAATTTGTGACTTTCACAAAACACTAACACAGGAATATTATAAGATTTGGCCATCAAACAGAGTAATGAACTTCCAACTCTAGACATTACAAAACCATTAGACAAAAATCCATGAGCTCCCAGAAACACTTTGGTAGCCTGCAAAAGATAAAAAGAAACTGTAGTTTCAATGAAACCATTCAAATTTGACCAAGAAGGTTTCCAGGCAACTTCATAATTCCACTCACTTAAAACTTTCATCTTTAACAAAGAATTCTTCTACATGGCTTCAAGAGTCTTTCAAGGACTTCTGTTATATATCGACAAACAACAAACACGCATATATATAAAAATATAAAGTTATATTTTTATTAATGACGATGAACCGTGTAGCATAGGGAACAGAGAATTGAGAGAGCGCGCTTCTAATGGGTTGACGGGAGTGTAGTCTTATCTGTTGTGTCTCTCTTCACCGGCCGATCTCTGTTGCTCCTCTACTGGCGAATCTGTGTGCCGAGGTCTTTTTATAATCTTCCAGAACCGGGACTTTTTCTTCCGGTTTTGCCTCGCCCACGCATGCCCACGTAATTCTCAGAGACACCTGTTCTGTTTGCCTCTGTAGTTATTTCCGCTGCTGCCGGAAATAAGGTCAAACGACATCCGTTCCTTTCAATAACTGGAAACACCCTCGCTTGCATCAGCCTTCCTCGGGTGGGGCCAGATTGTTATATTACACTTGGAATTGTTTGTTTTTTTATGAAGAGAATCCCAGAAGGATAAGAATAGTAATCCAAAGATGCAACATCCAGTGAATGTTGTAGAAAAATTAAAATAACAAAAAGTGCAGTCATTTTCTCCCAATGATGATCATGCCCTTTCAATCAACTAATTCAAAACACTGAGTGCTTCTTTCCTTGAAGCAATAATTGGTTCTAACAATTATTGCTCCTAATTAGATCAATTGAAAGATAGATTGAATGATTTGTTTTCTACTTATTAACCCATTACAAGTTATTTAAAAGCCAGAAAATATTTTTAGATTGTAAAATTTTTTTGGAGGTGCAATAATGGTTTAGTTCTAATTAATCCATAGCTGGGGAAAAAGAACATTTATACCTTTCCCCCAAGAGTATTTGCATCTAAGTGAATGTAACTAACCCAAATGGAATTAGAACTCCGCTTTTTAATTAACAATTATATCACCTGCACATCCAAGCTAGTATGCCCAAACAGTCACCCATCTAAGCACTGAGCAATCTCAACATTGCTTAACTTCAGTGATTGTACATTAGTGTTTCAACTTCATATGGATGTAAGCTCTTCAAAGAAGGAAGTCCACAGCACAATACCACTACATACAGGAGATCATGTTTAGATGCAAACTGGGCTTTGGTACAATTAATAAGGTTTTGTTTTTTTTACCCAACTATCTCATGTGTTTCTTATTGTTGTAAAGTATACACTTTTCCTCAACAATCATAAATTATTATAAAAATGGAAAACAACATTTATAAATAATGATCATATAGACTTGTCTCCTTTACTTTATATGGAAGCCATGCACCAAAGTAACTAACTTAAGGGGACTGGTTCAAGAAATTTTCACTACAATACACTGGCTGTTTTTTCTTCTTATAGTTAATAATGTTGATTATTCTCATATCTTGTTTGACACCATGACTTAATTTCTGCGCAAATCTTTTGGATTTTTTTTTTTAATTTTTTAATGTTACATCACTTCAGAATGATCATAACTCCACAGATTTATTATCTGAATTGCTATACATTATATTAAAGTACTTCCTCCATGGTTTGTATTTGGTGCATATCCTTTGAGTCTTAAGAGAAAAGCACACATGTTCACTGCCTTGATGACCAATGAACTTTCCAGAGACGATACTGATTAAATATGGGTTTGGTTTTATGGGGTCTAACTTCAATAGAGAAAATGTCAGATAAAAAAGATCATTTTTTTATACAAATATTACACAAGTGATAAAATGTCTGGCACTCAATAAAAAAAAAAAATCAATTTGATATAAAGTGAAAATTTAATCTTAGAACAACCTAATACATCTTTAAAGAACATCTTAAACATCAGAAAAAAAGATGTAATCCTTGTTCAAAATTAAAATGCATTCTCAAATATTTCTTACCTTCTGAATTGTATAAGAGATAGCACTTATCAACACATAAGTACAGTTAATATTTTCATTGACTAAGGTAAGCAGCATCTTTTGTCCTGTACAAAAGAAAATTGGGAATAAACAAATTAAATACAAAATGCAAAATACTAAGTTTATTTAAACCTCACAAAGTATTATTTCCTCAAGGATTAAAAACAAGCTTTTTAAAGTATCACTTGCATTACTTTGTAATTGAATAAGACTCATAAAACAATAGTACTCTTCACACTCCACCCACGTCTATTGAACAGGTGAAGAGGCTCATCCCTTGTTTCTTGGTTAGGATGTGGTTTCCGGTTTTTCTCTTTTCCAATCTTTTCCTTCTCACGTAGCCCCCTGTACATCAGTGGCGATTTTGCCTTGCTTGGGGTGATATGATTAAAACAAAAAAAAACAAAAAAAAAAAAAAAAAAAAAAAAAAAAAAAAAAAGAATTTGTTCCCTAAAATACTTTAAATAAACCCCAAAAAGATTTAAAGGAACAAATTGTTTCTTAAAATACAAAACACAATAGCCAACATGAAGCTTACAAAAAATAGTAAGTGAACATCCATGATTGTATTATCCAACATAAACAAAATATTAGAAAAATATTATCTAGTCTTTGGTTATAAAAGAAATATTTAAATAATATATCTAAATGCAAAGCACTCATAACATTTAAAGGGACTTTTCATAAATAAATGTGATTTTTATCTAGTTGACAAGCATGCAACATTCCAAAGTGTCTTTAAAAACAATTTTTGCACAGATTATATATATATATATATATATATATATATATATATATATATATATACACACACACACACACAAAATGCAAAGGATGAATTGTCATCTAAATTACACAAAAATGAAAATAACACTAACATCTCATTTTAACAGATATCTACGAAAATTACACAAAAATATCTTTAAATACTAAAGAGATTCAATAAAATCGCCAGTGGCTTTAACCGTAGCCTCCAGATGATTTCATAATCTCCTGCGAACTCTTCTGGACAGTCTCCTTGCTTAAGTTGGTGAATGCTGCCATAATCCTTGCCTCAACTGCACCCCCAACATAATAATCAAGGGCATTGCAGTCTGGGAAGTTATGTGGCCAGATGTGAAGGGTGATGTGGTCGCAGAAATTGTCTGACAGTCATGACTGGATTCTTCTGCTTGTGTGGCATGGTGCAGAGTTCTGTTGCCAGACATAAGGTATTCCAGCAGCCACCCTCTTGACTCAGAGCAGCACTGCCTCCACAAGGCACAATGTAAGTGGGAAGATGAATGGAGGCATAATGTCACCATTGCGAGTGATCACCCTAAACTCCTTCATAATCACCATTAGACACATCTAACTCTTTTCAAATCCATTATACAGTCTTCAGATTGACACCAAACACTCTAAAATGTTCATATTGGAGTTTCCTTTGTGAACACTAAGCAGTCCACAATGTCATTTCCAAATTTCTGGCAGAGCGCATTGCATCATTGTGCTTTCTTTCTCAACAGACGATGCCCAAGTGACTCTACTGTACAATCAACAAAAATCGAAAACAACACACATGCATGAAATCAAAAATATAAAAATGGTGAAAATTTACTTATCGCATCCTGTATATATACAGGGTGTTTCAAAAATATTTTTGCAACCTTTGTGGGGGAGGGAGAAGAAAGAGGTTTCCTGACATCAAAACAAGGCAAAAATGTTCATATAATCACATTACAAAAGTCATCGTTTTATCTTAACACAGAAATTACTAATAAATGTTCAAGATGTTTTCCACACACATGCACCCATCAGATCATTGACTGGCAGCCCCTTTCAAATACCCCCATATGGTATCAAATGGTTTCACAGGTCCCCATAAAAAGTTGATGAATTGTCTCTGCATCATTAATGTCTGCTGTATAAACCAATAGTTTTAAGTGGCCCCACAGATATCCAAAGGATTGAGGTCAGGTGAACATGCAGGGCATGGAACTGGTTCTCCTCTATCCATCTTTCTTGGTAACTGTCAGATGTGACTAAAATGTACCGGAGCCCCATTATGCATTAACCACATGCATCTGCATATTAGCAGGCATACATCCTCTAGCAGGTCTGGAAGTGGGATCGAAATAAAGACCCCGTAAACAGCTGTAAGATGTGCTGAGAGAACATATGGATCTACATAGTCACTTATAATTCCAGTTCACATTAATCGTCAATTAATGCTGGCATCTAGCATGTATCAAGAGAATTCTTATTTGCCTACAAATGTTAGTTGTGTAAATTTATTATTCAATCTCTTTCAAATGTTGCTTCATCTGTATACAAGACTGAAGAGGCAAACAATGGGTTGACAGTTTGTGCAATAAATCATTAGCAAAAGTTCTCCCATAGTGAGTGATCAGAGGATGAAAGACCCTGCAAACATTACAAATGATATAAATACAGAAGCTGCTCTTGAAGTACTCCTCCATGCGGTACTATGATATGACATGCTAAGGCCACTTGACCTGTGCTGATTCCTAGATCAGCTCCAACAGCCTGTAGAATGTGTTCTTTGTGGTCAGGTATATGAGCAGACATCAGTCTTCCTTGATCCATTGTTTGTGGTGCCATGGATCCTGTCTCAACAATGTGGCTATAAGCAGCAGCAATGGTTGGATGACTTGGTTGCCTTTGGTCTGGAAATGCCATCACATCCATTACCGTTCATGCAGTTGTATGTAAAAACCATATCTGTCTGCTCATTACTTGATTATCCTGTCATTGTTAAATGGAACACTTCTCAGTTAACTCACTACTACACACATTAAATGTTGAAGACAGAGTAACCACAAATGTACACAAATGACAAATATAACCATGCCTACATGGCAACATTGCCATTTACGATAAACTTTCTTTAAGCTTAGTAACTCAAAAAGGAAAGATTTGCAGACATGTGTTTATATGGACTTTTGTCCTTGTTTTCATCTGAGGACTCACCCACTAAGATTGTAAAAATATTTTTGATGCACCATGTGTGTGTGTAAGTTTTATAGATAGAGGTAAATAACTCACTAACAAACAAACAAGCTAATTTACAATCAATATCCATATTCCAGATTTTATAAGATTACTTTCATGGAAAGTATTAAATTTTTTTAAAGATCATCTATTTTAAAGAATTATATAAGATCTTTAAAATCTCTTGTGAATCTTGATAGAAAATGATTGGTATAAAGAAGCCTTTTGAAGAGTTGCAAGAAAGAAAGTGTATTAGAAATACTAACCTTCCATTTGAGGCCTAGAATCAACCACAATAACACTAAATTTTATTCCAGATTGCTTGGCTTTCACAAGAATTTGTAGAACTAATGATGACCTGCAGATAGAAAAAAAAAAAAAAAAAAAAAAACTTCAATAATCAATATGTTAGATAGAGAACAAAACAAAAAAGGTGAATTCCTTAAAAATTTTGGACAAAATAATCAAGGGCAGAGCAAAAGATGATTTTTCTTTTTAAGATAATCCTTGCCTACAATCGATTAAGGTAAAAAGAAAAGAAAAAATTCACTCCAAGCAAAACAATAAAGCCACTATGATGCAAGGGGTTATTAAGAGTGAAAGAAATGGAGAAAACACTAAGGAGAAAGAACAAAAAGAACAGGATTCAAGAAGAATAAATGACTACTGACTGACATTACATTTAAATCAGAGTCATTCTGTGTCAAATAAATAAGGGTTTGACCATCACTGACACAGACCTTTTTTTTTTTTTATCCCCAAATTTGGTACACTTATAGAGTTTTATGATACGAATTGAATAGTACCTATTTTACATTTCTGGATCAAAGGGTTTCTGAGATATGAACCTTTGACACTTGCTAAAAAGGTGAACTTTAGAAAATAGTCACAAAGTTTAAATATCAATATCTCAGTTGTTTTTTTACCAACAAAGCTAAATTATGTACCATATTAAAATGCTTGGATAGATCTAAAAGGTGATCTTTTTTTTTTCCTTTAAAAGTTAAATAAAATAATTTGACATTGACCTTAACCTTTGACATTTAATTTTTTAAAACATGTATCCAATTTTTTTTCTTAAATTTGACAACAAATTTGTCTGTCTTATGGCAAGACATGTATAAAATTTTGTGGTGTCTTTCAACTATGATCTAAGTTACAAGGGTTTTACTGAGTTGGACCAAATTTTATTTGAGTGAAAATGTAAGTGGTTTGCATATCCAAAATTTTATTTTCTATTTAAACATGTATTCCAACAAGCAGAAAAATAAGTTTGCTTGTTAATCTCTTTGTAAATGTTAATTCTTTTTCTTTTTTAATATTCATGCCAATGTATCACTTTTTCAGATAAAAAAAAAAAATACTGAAAATTTGTTTTGTGCATTTAGTGTACCATGTCAAATGTCAACAAAAATTTGTTAACCATTATCATTTGTTGCCTATTTTCATGTTATCTTAACATTAATTCATAACATTTTTAAAAATAATTATTTTCATTATGTAACTTTTCCTATAAAAAATCTATGGATTGACTCATGCCTTGTGAGTGAAATCGGGTAGACAACCGTTTGGAAGCTGTCAATGGCTGTGCTAGCATGAAGTCACAAGTCATCATGACTGAGTTGGAGTGTCCTGGCCTTGTTCAGACTGTTGTTCACACTAGATAACACTCTCCCCCAGAAACTGTAACTAAGGTCCGCTCAGCATAGTTGCAGTATAAACCACAAGTGGATTCTGTGGGTGTTAGCATCTGCAACAGGGATTAGTTAGCTGCCCTAGTAAACAGGCATCCTTGGATATGAATGGCCAGCCATACATAATGCAAGTAAAAATTAAATCTGAATTCTTCCATTTAAAAACTTCCTTTAAATATGCACAATTTGTTACTCTTCATCACTAAGAAATCAAAGAAAATGCTTTTCTTCAAATTTACACATGGTAAAAAGTTATAAAAAGAAATACATCAATTTCATACAAAAGTATTCAGCATTAGAATTTTAGTAATAAAAATTGTTTTTTCTAAAATTTTTATCTGTTTTCTTTCATATTACAAGCTTGTCTTGTTCTATTACATTGGCCAACATTTTTTTTTACTTAAACGTTGTTCGGCAATAGGCACATGTTTCTGGGCTATTTTTTTCACACTGAATATGAAAATCAAGTCCATATTTTCCCCCCAATTACATCACGTCTTCTCAGTACAGATAATTTCTATTCTGCTTAAAATAGGCCAAAATACCCATTTAACAGTGATATGCCAGAGCCAAGTAGAGAACCTTAAACGTTTTCAACTTATTTCAGTTCAGAAAAGGTTTTCAGAAAAAATTTCACAAAATTAAATTAAAGCAAATGTCATTTTTAATCAAAAACATGTGCTCATTGTCCAACAACATTTGGGTTGAAAAACAATGCCGACTGGTGTTATCTATTTGTGAGTGATACAAATAAAAATGTTATTGTGATAGAGAGTGCAGTAAGGTCCATATTTTATCAAAGTCCTTTCAGAAACATTGATAAAATGACCAGAATCCTCAAATTACATCCTTTAAACAACAACAAAAAAAAGACTTACGCTGAAAATATTGCTATGACATCATCATTTTCTATTTTTTCCAGGGCTTTCATACAAATGGCCTCATCAGCTTTGTTTATTTTCTCCGTAATATAGTTATCAATTACTTGTAGCAGCTGTGTTTTAGCCTAAAAGGAAGCATTTAATTCAAAAGGATAAAATAAATAGTAGCATCACTTTTATGCATATTAAAAAAATAATTACAAAATTATTTGATAAGATTTACAAAATGTCATTGCGATCTTCTGTATTACAAGAACATAACACCCTTGAATTATTTTCTCACCACTAGATATCATTTTCTTTTGTGTCATAATTTGGCCATGTTGGATTGCAAGATTACAGCTGCTGCTCAAGTATAACAATATCATGTGAATAAAAATGATTTCTATAAAATTCACTGCATGCAAAATGGAATGCGTGCAGTTTCATAAAGGAAAGTGTTTTATATTGGCAGAAAGGCATGAGGATGACCTCCAGTAAGGCTGACAATTTCCAACATGTTTTGATTCTATTTGTGTAGTGTTCAATTTGCACTAAAATTGAAGGATGCAAAATGCATAAACAGATACTCAGAAATTATCTGACTTTATTTGGCATGCGATCCGAAATATATTGATGCCAACAGTCATCAACCACTAACCATAATGCACAGTTGACAGATTTGTAACAATTACAACCAAAATAAACCACTATTCAGTTATTTCATATGCAATCTATGACAAAAATAAAGCAAACTGTCACAAATATAGAGCTGTACATTCAAATATTTGCAAATCCACTCTTCTAGCTCTTCTAATCTTATTCACTGCCACTGACTTTATATGCATTCATGGATAGCATTTCCATGTCATTGTTTTTTTTTTTCTTGTGATAAAAGGACAAAATGAGTCTGCCCTGGTTTTTCTTTGTATCATGGAGCCAATGGCAAAGGCTGGTGTATACCGTAAGCCTTTTTGAAGGTAAACAGATTTTTTTCTGCACACAATTCCTTTCAAGTAACCAACCGAAATTCCACAGAATAAACTTTTATGGCCGTATAAAAACATTTCTTTATGGTCATACACTACTTTTCACTAATTGCAGTTCCCCACCCACAAACCTTATCAGTTTCATAGAAATAAAACTTATGGCCCATGTCATTAAATCCTTCATCAATATGGCCAGACCATAAAAGAATAGGAAAGTAATGTGTACCACTGAACTTTACTGGATTATGCTGGTAAATCCTGGATTAATTTTAGGTTCAAACGTGAAATTTTTAGGGTTTCATTACACCATATAGTTTTTCAAAAGGTATTTTTTGTGTCACAAGGGCAGAAGGAATTACATTTAGCAAATGAATATATGGCAATTGATTTTATATATATTATTACACACACACACAAAAACAAAACTAAGATCAGTAGAAGTAAAGCTACTTATACCTTTAACTCTGAAGCATTTGGTTCAACATTGGTAACATGCCATCTCAGATGTCGGAAAGCATTCTCCATACTGACTGAGAGACGTCGGCATTTATCTAAAAACCTAAACAAATTTTTAAAGTAATTTTCTTAAACAGAAGTTATGAGAGATGTTCATAAAAAAAAAAAACACAAAGTTTAAAAAAAAAACAAACAAAAAAACAAAAGTAAAAAAAACAAAAAAGTAAAGTAAAAAAACAAAAGTAAAAAAAAAAAACAAAAGTAAAAAAAAAAAACAAACAAAAGTAAAAAAAAAAAAACAAACAAAAGTAAAAAAAAAAAACAAACAAAAGTAAAAAAAAAAAAACAAACAAAAGTAAAAAAAAAAAAACAAACAAAAGTAAAAAAAAAAAACAAAAAGTAAAAAAAAAAAACAAAACAAAAGTAAAAAAAAAAAACAAACAAAAGTAAAAAAAAAAAACAAACAAAAGTAAAAAAAAAAACAAACAAAAGTAAAAAAAAAACAAACAAAAGTAAAAAAAAACAAACAAAAGTAAAAAAAAACAAACAAAAGTAAAAAAAAAACAAACAAAAGTAAAAAAAAACAAACAAAAGTAAAAAAAAAACAAACAAAAGTAAAAAAAAAACAAACAAAAGTAAAAAAAAACAAACAAAAGTAAAAAAAAACAAACAAAAGTAAAAAAAAAACAAACAAAAGTAAAAAAAAAAACAAACAAAAGTAAAAAAAAAAACAAACAAAAGTAAAAAAAAAACAAAAAACAAAAGTAAAAAAAAAAAAACAAAAGTAAAAAAAAAAAACAAAAGTAAAAAAAAAAAAACAAAAGTAAAAAAAAAAAAACAAAAGTAAAAAAAAAACACACTTACTGCAATTCTTCATGAAGCAATTCACTGAAGTCTCTGCACAGGTCTTTATCTGATGGAGTGATATAATCACTAACCAACTGAAATTAAACATTGCAAGGAAGCCAAAAATTAATATTTCAGCTGATATAACAATTTTAAATGCTGAGAGAGAGAGGAAAAAAAAAAAAAAAAAAAAAAAAAGGAAGGAAACATTTTTAATTTTCTTTCTACAAAACATCAGTTTTGAGGTATGTTGAAATGAATAGTTTTTTATATATATATATATATATATACACACACACATAATATATTCACTTTAAAAATATTCCTATCAAAAAATGTTTTTTAAAATAAAAATTTTAAGCTAGTCATGTATGCCCTTCAAGTATCAGTATATAAAATGCTTTTTTAACTCCTCTTCACACAAATATCCAGTTTGCTAATCTAAAGTTTTCATAATATAAATTAATGTTAAAAATGCAACTATATACAAAGCTGCAGTGTTTTCCAAAACATGTCATTTCAAATAGAGTTTTATTATAATTTAACCCACTGACTGTAGATGAGGGGAAGTTTCTATCATTGCAGTTCTATGACAAGTTCTTACCACTTTTAATGGGTTAATCAGTTAGTAAAATGGTCAAAATAAATGTCACTTGCAATAGTCTTACCCTTTTCAAAATGGTTAACAAACCAACACAACGAGCATTCGATCCCCGAATAAAGCCAAGACAACACTGCAAGCCAAATTTCACAATATCTGGATGGGAAGATTTTAAAATACTAAAAAGGAAAAAAAAAAAATTTTTAATTTTATAACAATTTACATAAAATATGGAAATCCAAAATATTTATTTTAAAGCTAAATGACATATAAACAATATTTACATACAATACCAAGCTAAAATAGTGAGTTGATCATGTTGATCCATTATATCACACACATAAATGTTTAATAATGCAAGTCATAAATATTGTCTTCATAGTAGTACTTTTGACTAAGTCCAATTGAAAAATAAAAAAAAGTTTATAGGAATTAAAAATGTAATTTTCGATGATCTTAAATTAATTGATAAAACTATGAGTAAGACATTTTCACTTTGCAACCCTTGCAGGGTTATTTCAAAATCCAAACATACATCAAATCTTAGACAAATGAAATGCAAATAGAATTTTCAGAAATATTTAATCTAAAGTGGAAACCATAATAAAAAAAAAAATAAAAAAAACTTACGGAATAAATTTAATAAGATGGGAATAAGTTAAATTAAGTTTCAGGTGGCTGAATAATTCAACATCTGGGGTCATAATTTCTGAAATTACTTTTTCACTAATTTCTGAAGTTTCTTTACTGCCTTTTTCTTTTTCATCAGTTGCTACAGCTGAAGAATCTTCTTTCTTCTTTTTCTTCTTTGTATCAGCTGGAAAAAAGTGAGGCATGAAATTCACTCTTAAAACAAAAAGCAAATAGTCAAAACTATTAAATTTCCACTTCATACTTAAAAGTTGCAGAACATTGTAACAAAAATAAGCAAAAAATTAATACTTCATTAACAACATTCAGACAAATGTCCTGGTCTTTATGTTCTGATCTTGACCTCAACTTTTGGGGAATTTCAAACTGAACCATTTATTTAACCTATTGAGTTAGATAGATTGTTCTAATTCACCCAAACCCTGTTCTCATTTATGGATATCTTGCCTTGTCGCCTTTTTTTTTTTTTTTTTTAATACTGCTCATTTATTGTTTTTATTTCTTTTCACCAAATCAGACTGAAATGAACTCAATTATGATGATCACCAAAAAAAGAAAATGAGAAATCCCTAAGACATAGACAGTAAAAGAACAATCTACCCTAAAATAATGTAAAATAAATAAAAGGCTCATTTTGAAATTCCCTGAAGGTAACCCAGACTGACATACACCTGAAGAAGACCACAGTTAACAACAACAACCACCACCACAACCAAAATGTGATGATCACAAAAATGAGGATATTAGTTCAAATGTAAATGATAACACTTTATTCCAGAAATTCTGACAATGCTTCAACAAAAAACTTTTGACAACTTAAAAAGTTATAAAATCTGAATTAGCTGCTGTGTTACATGCTAGTTTCTTGTAAGACAAGAGATTTTACTTTAAGAAGTATTACTGGGTAATGCCCAATTAGAACAACTTAATTATTGAGTGCAAGTAAAAGCAGAAAATTACAGACATTTGCAAAGCAATTCTTCAACAAAAAGTTTGAGAAAACTTCACAAAACAGATTGCTTATTACCACCTGTATTAACCAACATAAAAATTTAACCAGATCAAAATCTATCTTGGATAAAGGCTTAAAAGTTCTTAGCCCCCACCCCCTCATCACAACAGTAGACATGTTTGTTAAGATTATAACTGCTGCCACAAGTTTTTTCAGCATTCCAAATTTTACATAAATTACCTGAAATTTATGCAGGCAAAAATTATTCAATTGTGTCATTTTGAGGTTGGAGAATGGATAAGCAATACAAAGTGAATATTTGTGGCATACTTCTAGCCAATATTTTTAAGGGAGAGATGTTAGATTGGATCAATGGTTGTTTTTTTTACTGAATTCATGTTTAAAAGAAAAATTGTAATATTTCATATTAGAATGTAACATAGATTAAAAATAATGAGAATCTAATTGTTTTCCTGGTGGTTCTACTGATAGATTAAACCAAGAACAATAGGTCTTGAAAGGATCTATAAAAATAAGCCAACTAAGAGATTTTTTTTTATAATTATTTTCATTTTGTCTTCCAGAAGAGAGAGATTTTGTGTGTGTGTGCGCGCACACACTATGATAGTACAAGTGAAAAAGTTTCTACTGCTAGGCAAGCAAAAGAAGAACTTGTGAGTTCTGAAAACCAAGTCATGAAGCAAGACCAGATGTTTGCCCAGCAATCACCTACATTGACCTGCTATGTTATGACAAAGGATACCTCCCTAATGACCTTCCGACCTTAATGCCGGACTGTAATGGCTGGTGTGATACTCATGAATGTCTAATCTAGCTCAATCAAATAAAGGAAATAATTCCAGGTTCAATCTATTCATGCTTAAAGCATTACATGAAATAAAAGATTTTGCGCTTAATGTACTTACCATCTACAGCATCAGTAGTTTTGGCAGGTACTGTAGTTAAAAATAAAAGTATTTTTTTTAAATGATAAGAAACAAGTGATTATTGGTTACATTCTGAAATAAAATATTTTAATCAACAAATTAATAAATACTTTGTTTTAATAATAAAAATACAAAACCAGTTTTAAAAATAAAAAAGAACTTCAATACTAATATTGTTTAAAGTTTAGACAAATGAAAAGAAAATTAATCAGAATTCTTATTAAGGTTAGCATATGGATGGTGTTGTTTGTCTACAACTACTATGACATGGTTGATAGACACTTAAGCCAATTTTGTACTTATGGAATCTGCCTTTTGATACCCAGGTTAAAGTTTATATATTAGATAAAATTCTAGTCTGTATGCACACACATACAACCCCCACAAAAAATAAAATAAATACATACACAACCAAAACATTCCATTGGATTCAAAAAGAGCTTTCAAAATAATGCACCAAGATAATCACAATTTAACATAAACAATCTCAAGTTTTATTTTCAAAGTTTGCACATATCAAATTGTTGCAGCCAAATTAGGGCTATATTTACTGATATAAACATGTTTTATCTGTTTTACACTAAACCTAGTTTCACTCCAGATCAGGTTGTAGGCATTTACAAAAAAGAACGAGTGATCTCTAGTTATACAGAGGTTTTAACATTCAGCACACTGAATTTAGTTAATTACTTCTTCCAATACTGACAATGTTATTGTTGTCAATGACTGTTCTCAGATGAACTTGATTAATGAGGCTACAGATGAGTACACTATCTCAGAGATGATCTGTCTCATTGGATCATCTTCATATCTCATTATCCTTGATATCCTAATAGTTTTACCTTTTTATTAATTTTGTGGGTATTTGGTAAGAACAAGTCAGTTGTGTCAATCATAGGATCATAATAATGTTTTTGAACAGGATTTTGTATACTTGGTTCAAGTAGCTAAAGAATATAATTTCTTGTCTCAAAAATTCTGACTAATTCTTCAATAGGCAATCTGTGAGTTACCAGCAGAAAAATGAAAAATTCTTACTTGCATCTCCTCCTTGGGCTTTTCGCTGTCTTTCTTGTTTGGCAGCTCTCTGAGCTTCCTACAAGCACAATACAAAATTTTCAAAGATTGCATTTTGATAGTTTTATCAGTTGGTTTAACTGACAGCAATAGTAAACTTGTTTATACTAACTGCATATATGGAAACGTAGATGGTACCTATTGAAATAGAAGTTTAGGCCTTTAGAAATAGTAACATTAATGCAAAATTATCTTAAATATACCTGGGAGTAGATATATATAACAGTTGCTTTAAAAAAATCATTTGCATGAGCACATGAAATGATCATAATTTTTGTTGCTAATTTCAATAATTAAAATATGTGCTGTTTTCTTATGACAACAGAATCAATAAACACCTTTAGCATAAAGTTTGTAGAATAAATCATTTTTTATTTTGGATTATTGAATTAATTTTTTTCTCCACATTACATACTATTTCCATTTCATACATTTAGTTTCTTGGGTGGGTGGGGATCACCAAGAGTCATTTTTTTTTTCCTTTCCTTAAAAAAAAAAAAGAAAAGTTATTTCACAACCAAAGCTATCATAGTATCCATGGAAAAAAACAAAAAGATTAACACATTATTGACAATTCTACCCAGGTCATTTAATATTTGTTCTAATACTTGCAAGTTAATTTTATGCTGTTCACGCAGCAGAACACTAGCATAATGAACACGTCACTTGCTTGCTTAGCTTCAGGTTGGTCATTCAAATCAGAGTCAGATTCATTTGTTATATATCAGTTTTAGCATGGCAGAAATTATGAACAGAAAAACAAAGAAACATACATAGAGAAAAAAAATTACTGCTCATTATTAGATGATTTCATCTGATTAAGTGGCTTTAACTTAGATATTAATAAACACCATACTAATCATATATTTAAAAGTAAAAATTCACTTATCTACTTATAGATTCTACAGATATTGTATAAATTACATCATAAAGAGAACTGTTTCACAGAGTTTGACAACACTGGAAATGCGCATTTTAAATATTTTGTGCACATTTTAAACTGCCCTTAGTGAAAGATATTATATTTAATGTGAATTGTTTCTTTTCTTTTTTTTAAAACTAGCATTGAATATTTTTAATGTCAGAATATAAGTAATAAATTCTAGTGTATGAATAAAAGTTATCTTTGATTTTCTTAACCCTATATCCTCCTAAACCCATTGCTCCCAGTCAGAGGCCATTAACGAAGGAGATCATCAATGCTTCTGTAACATCTTTATTTTTTCTCTCTAGGTAGAGGTGTTGATCCTACGCAAATCCCTTTAACCTCTGGGTGAGGTAACAGTCAGTTAAGTGTCCTACGTGATAGATGCTTGGGTGATCATGTCTCTTTCAATTCATGACTAACTAGGCAGAAGTTTTCTCGCAGTAGGTTGCCATTTCTTTCAGCAGTAGACCGGTTACCAACCAAGGCTATAGAACCCAATCTGTCCTGCTATTTAACCCATAGCTGGAGAAAGAAGAGATGAATTAATACCTTTCCCAAGGGTATTTGCATGTAAATGAATGCAACGGATTCAACTGGAATTTGAACTCAGATCTCCGATTTCTCATTCCAAGCTGATATCCATTGCACCACAACGCACATCAAGCAAAGAATACATCCTCAGAAAATAAATCTTTTTGCATTTATTTTCAGTATTTACCTGTCTGCTGTTAGGCGACAAACATTTTTCTGTTTTTTTTTTCTTTCTTTTTTTAAAATTATTTTCCTACATTCTACAGGTCCTTCCAATTCATGTGAACTTGTCTTGAATTATATTGTGGAGCGTAAATGTATGGATGATCTTTCCAAGAGTATCACAGATGGGAGATTCTGGGAACTAAAGGTATGACTTTTTTAGAAAACCAAAGGAAAATAAAACAGCAAATTAGTAACTTTGCATCTTATTAAATTTTTCTTTTTTTTTACCTGATAAGATAAATAAAATCACCAAAAGAAAGGACTTGACAAAATAGTAAAAATACCAATAATACATACCAAGGGTATTTGCATGCATTTGAATGCAACAGATTCGACTAAAATTTCAACTTAGCTTGCTGATTTCTCATTCTGAGCTGATATTCACTGCACCACAATGCACATCTCTTATTCCTATATAGTTTTGAACTGTTATCTTATTTTTGTGGTTCTTAAGATATTTCAACCAATACATTCTTTGACCTTTCCCAGTGTTCTTTAGAAGTATTATTTTGTATTTTATATAATAATAATATGAATAACAAAATCAACAAAGTTCTACCAACCTGTTTCTTACGTCTTTCTGCTGCTAATTCTTTTTTACTCTTTGGTGGATCACTTTGAGGATTTCCTTCCTTATCTTTTGGGTTTCTTTGTACTTGTTTTTGTATTTCTTTAGATTTCTGAATTTTACCTTCCATTTGATCTTCTGATGACTTCATGCTCAATAGCTTCAATGAAGAAGGAAAGCAAATTAAACAACTCAGTGTTTATAAATGGAATAGCAAGTGGATGAATAAAGTTTACTTTTGTTTTTTTAATTAACTAATATCAATATTTGTCTATATTTCTGAGATGAGGTAGTATTTACACTATTTACATTGTTTAGACTATTGTCCTCATCTTTACTTCCATGTTTACGACATTTTGGCCGTTCTTCAGGTCTTCTTCAGGTGCTAGGAATTTTTATGAAATTGATAACTGACAAAAAACAAAAAAAAAACATTTTAATACTTAAAGCTATCAATCTTTAAAAACTAGCTACTTATACAATTTTTTAATAAAGTTATTTTTTTTTAAATATTTAAAATTTCACAAAGAAAATGAGTTTTTGAATACCGACATTAAATTATAAAATATTAGGTCATAAGTAATTTTCCTTAAATTTATTTTTTAAAATATTACAGTTGGTTTCTCAAACTGGAAATTATGACTTAACCCAACATACATACATATATATATATATATATATATATATATATATCTATCACTGACCTCCAGATGTCTGGATTAACAATGGACTAGGTATCTCCATTACATAACAAAAAATCCAGCATAGTATGATTTAAAAAGGTTCAAAACTTAATAAAACAAACTTTTTCTATCAAACTGTTTATAATATTATGAAAAGGAAAGATCAAAGTAATTTTTATTTATTTTATAAAATTTTTTAATCCCTTTGAACATGTTTGAAATTTTGGCAGAAAATTTTGTTTTGATTTAGAGTTAGTGTGGTCGAAGATGATTACATAATTTTTTGCGTAACTCACTTTTTCAGTGACAAACACATCAATTTGGAAAATCTCACAAAAATCAAATAATTGTTGGATTTTAATGAAACTTTCAGTACTCATTCACAAATGAATAAAATTATTTTTTAAATTATTTTTTAAAAATATTGATGAAAAAAATTTTTTTTAACTGTTACCCTCCCCCCTTCATGAAATTTGATTTACTTTTTTATTACTTAAACGCAGAACTCATCGGGAAATATAAATCATGTATTTTTTTTTTATTTAAAATTATCATTCACTATACGAAAATCTGCTCTGAAGAGAAATATAAAAAATGTGATAAAACTTTGATATAATTTAATAAGCTTTTAATTGCTGGAATAAATAATAAAAATTAAGGACATTATA
The DNA here is from genome assembly GCA_037127315.1 of Ascarosepion bandense. NCBI lineage: Eukaryota > Metazoa > Mollusca > Cephalopoda > Sepiida > Sepiidae > Ascarosepion > Ascarosepion bandense. Next base: position 551,971 of record JBBBDQ010000897.1, on the reverse strand, counting down.
GTCTGAAGAAAAAAATTTTTTTCAATTACTAATTATTAATTTTTCTCCATGTATATTTTTAAAAAGAAAAAAAAAATATTTGTGCAAATATGTTCAAATTTATAAAGTACAGTGTTCCATATGGGTCAAAATGATTTTATAAGTTAACAAGTGTTCGGGGTTATTCCTCCATACATAGCAAAACAGAAGAATGCACTTTCATTCTTACGATATTTTATTCTCTATGTTTCTAAAATTTAACAGCCTGTTTTGTAAGAAATCCCTTCAACATTTAAAGTAAGTATTTTTTTTTCTTCAATTCCTCAATTTTTTAATTGTGACCGTAGGTGCATTAACTAATTTATGATAATTAAAAAAATATGTATTGTACAGTACAAGAAAATGTGAAAAATATTTATATAAATGCTGAAATTATGTTAAATTTTTAATTTTACTATTTAGTTAAAGAAAAAAAAAATTTTTTTAGCACGATTGGTTGCCATACATTGCGTTCTTGTCAACATCTGGTATTAGTCATCTGTCATCGCTTCAATGACTAACATAAAAACAGGGCTACCGTAATTATTTTTTTTTATTGTAAATTTCTGGCAATAAGAAATTATTAATTGATTGAAAACAAATAAAGGTAAGTTTTAATTTTAAAATTTGATTTAAATAACGTGTCAGCGATGTATATTTTATTTTGCAAGATCTTTAAAAACAGAAATTTGGCTACTGTTTATGTAATGTGTCAATCAATCAAAAATGGCAGTATATTTTAAAAAATTGGTAAAATTTCAGAATTTTAGATTTCAATCAATATAATTTTGGTTAAAAATACACCAGTATGTTTTGCTTACTATAATTATTAAATTTAATCTCTTGGCTTTCAATTAAAGCCAATTTTAAAGCTTGAAGATAACTTATTTTTAAAATTTAAATTTAGATATCGAAAGTGAGTGGAGGTACCTACAATAGACACAGAAACTATACTGCACATTTAATCATTCCTCACAGTCTCTCATTGTGACATGCCAGTAATAATATAATTAAGGTTAGTAGCAAATGGATCAAATGCAAGAATTTGATTTATGCCTTCTGCAAACACATTAGATTGAGAGTGATACAAATAATTTCAAGCAGAAATTTTCAAATCAAATTACATGACCACAGAAAGACATGTAGATTAAATATAGATAAAAGAAAAAAAAAATATGTATAATCTACTTTGGAAATATGTGCCTCAAGTAAGATAAAAATGGATTTTCAGAATAACTTATACAACTCTTTAATCATTTTCCTAAAACAACCCCAACTCTAATAAGAATGTTGATCAGATAAAACTGATATTTTATACATCAGTCAATTAGCAAGGAGAAAATTTTTAATTTTACTCCAGTAAAAAGAATTTTGGCTGTTTAACTTTTGTACCCGCAGAAAAAAAAAAAATTCTGTGTCAAAAGGACACTTTTTCCCTTGATACTACTATTATTTTAACTGCCTTCACTTCCTAGCAACATTTGTTAAAAACAATGTCGAGAAGTGGAGGTAGTTAAAATAATAGCTGTATCAAGGGAAAAAGCATCCTTTGGAGACACATTTTTTTCAAACACGAAGGTTAAACATTGCTAAGTCCTCTTTTCTTTTAAATATAAAGAAATATGTTTGAGTTAAAACAAAAAAAAATGATAATGTTCAGTATTCTTTTACAGTTTCAAATTTTACAAAAAGGCATTGCAAATACTTAATTAGTTTAAATATTTGCAATGCCTTTTTGAAAATTATGTGCGGGGTGGGGGTTACCTTGTTAAAAAAAAAAAAAATTTCTTCAGTTATATAATGTAAATGACCATGTATGTCATAAGCAAAAATACTTCTGTTTGAAGTGCAAAACCAATTCTTGATACCATGCACAATTCTAAATGTCAATAATTCAAACAAAAACCAACTTTAAAATTTTATGTTACAATTATTCTAGAGATTTTCCCCCAAAATTAAAAATAAGGATCCAATGTAAAAATCCCTCTCAAAGTTGAGAAATATGAATTAACTTACTTCAACATTTGATTTATCCTGTAATACATGTGACTCTTGTCTGCTATGAGACTGGTCATCTTTCTTTTCACCAACGACACTTGTTTCTTTTTGACCTTGAGGCGAATTAGAGTTTGGAGAAGCAGAAATGTCATCTGAAGTTTCAGACTTTTTACCACTCTTCCGACGTTCTTTCTTCTTACCACCACTACCAACGCTTCCACCATGCCCACCTGTTTTGGGAGGAGATTGTTCCTGAGCCCGAGTTGGAGTCTGAGGGTTGATAATATTATCCATTTTAAACTGGAAAAAAAAAAGTTAAAATAAAATTTTAAAGAGGTAATGGTGTTAAAGAAAAAACTCCAGAGAATTGTTTATCTTTAAATCTTATATATGCCAACTCTAAAAGCAATTTACAACCTTCTTCATACATGAAAAACAATTTAGCAAAAGAATTAATACCACAAAATCATGTATGAAATAGCGGATACCAAATAAAGAATATAAATATCTCTGTAAAAAACTTTCTTAAATGCATTAGCACAAGGGAAGATTCATTACATTTTTAACAAGAGCAAAAAAAAAAAAAATGCATGTTGATTCTGTACAAACAGTACATATGTAATTAAACATTCAAATATCTTTTATGCATGCATACCATATATGTACTGTAAGTATTAACTTGCATACACTCATACTCACTAGAAAAATATTTACAGTTATTAACTCATTCTCAAGTGCTTGTCATTAAAATAAAACTGTTCCTCATGTTGGGACCACAATTATAGACCAAAGTTATCGCAATTTATAATATGGGAAATACATAATTTGAAAAAGAAAAAAAGAAATCAGCTCAAATTATGTATATTGAATTAAAATTTCATCACATGTTCAAGTAATTTTTCAGTGTTTATTCTCTGTTCAGCAAAAAGATTCTTATATCTTGTCACTAGTGAAAATTGAATACTTTAAGAAAAATAAAGATTGAAGGTATGTCAATTTTATTTATATCAAACTTGTCAGGGCAGCATCATTATAGCATGATACACCACAATATAGAATACAATGAAGAGTTACTTCAACACAGGCTTAAGTGAATTCTCTATATAAAAAAATTCAGATCTATAGAGCTACCTGTAATTCATTCATAAATTTTAAGAAATTTCTCTTGCCAGTTAAATAACAGTTGTTATATCTAGACTATCTATAAATCTGTTTGATTCCTTTTGAAAGCAGTTCATGATACAAAATGTGGTAATGATGTAATCAATTTTATTATTAACTAGCTGTATAGCCCAGTGTTGCTTGGGGCTTTTTAATAGTTATGTTGAAATGATAAGGTCGAGTGCTTATTCAAAAAGCTCCCATATGAGGTTGCTGTGATGTGTAAGTTAAAAATAATGTGAAGTATTGGTTTTTGTTGTATTTATAAAATGGGATTCATGCTTGGTCAATTTTGCCAACAGGAATGATGTATGTACAATTGGAAGAACAGAGGTGGGCAATATAGGAACCTGTGATGCAATGATGTTGTGACACAGAAAAAGTGGATGCATTGTCCCTGCAACATCAAAGGGGTTGGCACTGTGTAGAAAACGTGGAATTGTTAATGCATATGATAAGGTAGAATTTACAAAAAAGACCTGATTTTTGTTAGAATACAACTAAGTATTTCGGAGAAATAAATGATCGCAAAAGCAATATTTTCCATTAATTTCTGCTACATCATGTGTGTCAAGTGAAATTTTTGCTCACATTACGGTATCAGACCTTGATCTACCAGCGACTCAATTTCGGTTAAGTTTGAGTGTAGCGTCTTAGAGAAATGCATAAAAGTGCACAAAAGACCACCCAAAATTATGTTTGTTGTTGATTTTTGATGAACCCTGTACATAGCTTTGAAAAATTTTTGTGTACATCAAAGGTCCGAACTGTGATCTACAAGTTACCTGATTTTGGTTGAATTCACACAAGACATCTTGGAAGAGAAGAGTTCGTAAATTCTAAGCATTTTGGTGATTTCTACCATAACCTGTAAATCGAGTCAAAAGATTTTTGCGTACATCAAAGGTTCATGTCATGATCAACAAGTGACCCAATTTTGGTTGAAATTGGACAAAGTGTTTCGTAAGAGTAGAGTTTGTTAGAATAGAGAGACACAAACATATTTATATATATATATATATATATATATATATATATATATATGTGTGTGTGTGTGTGTGTGTATACACACACACACACACATTTGTATTTGTAATACAAGTTATTGTAATAATTATTATTACTCACATTTATACAATACTACTTGGATTAAATGTAATAAATTGATATCAAACTAAAGTCCTTTCCATTCAAGTAATAGTAGCCCCAAGGTGACAATTTATATGAATTTTAATATTTACCATAGAAATATTCTGGAAAAAAATAAAATAATAGGACAATTGTCTGCTTAGAGAGATTCATATTTATTGAAATAAAGTATGGATGCCTCCTTTTTGTACATTTAGAAAAAAAAAAATTTTTTTTCCAAAATAGTTAATAGTGGTAAACCAGAGAACAATTTTCCAGCCATACTAATTACATTTTACAATGACACACTCACATGGCCTCTTCACCCATCAAGTAGTTGCCAAACATCTGAGATGTTTGTTTATAAAAAAGCTTTAATGTAGTGTAGTGAATTCTATAAATATGTTGTGTTATATACTTAATAATGTTAAAGTGTTTTATGAATGTTATTTCCACGCACAATAGTTGGAATATAATATGCAAGTATTTGTTTATATACATGAACTGATATAAGAATGTATGTAGAAAAAAAATCTGAATTTCCAATTAAAAATGTGATAAAAACAGTCATAGCTGTAGAGCACTAATTTTAATTAAATTTGCACTGCATTTGGCAAGGGTTCATGGTACAATATGCTCCTAAATTGGTTAGGGTATTGTGTAAGCTGTATCTCATGAACACACATACATACAAAATTAGATTTTTCAGATTATATAGATATCTATGCAAATGAGGTGACTAATATAAAAGACACATAATATTAGTTTTTAACAAGTTTAAATTATTACTTTTATGAATCATTAATCCAAAGCAGTATTTAATCTTAACAGGGTATGTCTGAATAAGCTTGAATCATTTGGCCTAGATCTATTGTGAAAGCAGTAGACTTAAGCAGCTGTGGCAATAGAGAATGTTTCTTGTTCTTTTGTATAATAGGTTTTCAAAAGATAAAGGCTGAACTGGAACAAAGTCAAGTTATATGGTCACAATGCTTCAACCAGAGAATCCTCAAGCCTTTTCTGGGCATTTAACCATACACACCACAATACTTTTTAAAATACGTCTGACAGTAATTTAAATATCTTCACAGAAGTGCTGAAGACCAAAAATAAAAAAAACAACCTGTTTTTTTTTTTTTATATGTAAGCCATGTTGCCAATTCATGTTGTAAAGTGTATGAACAAGTCATACAGCTCAAAAGCTGCAAATGTATAAATCTGTTGATTAGAAATCAGCAAGTAAGCAAGAAAAAATTTTTAAGCTCTTTCTATACATACTAATTGTAAAATTACAGACTTTCATATAGATGCCATGCAAGGTGCCAAACTCCTTCAGATATGAAATGTTGGCTGTAAACAACCATTCTCTCTGATCAATGGTTAAAAATGGCTTCGAGTACAGGTTGTAGGTTTTTTACAAGGACTGCCTTTCTTGAAAAACTTGTGAACTGGCATTAAAAGAACTGTACCAGATAGCAGAAATCACATCACTTGAGGATTTTCAACAGCTTCACTGAATGAAATTGCTAGTGCGCAATTGTGAGGAGAAGGTCCTGAAACGGTGCACATTCTTTCCGGATGACCTAAAGATCTTGTTGGAATCTGTATACAGAGCAGTTCAATTGGTATTCACAATGTTTTCTATTACTCTACTGGTGGATTTTACCAAATTTAATGAGATTTGGATCAAATGAATACTGACTGAAGTTACAAAATCAAAATTGTAAAAATACTAAATTCATTAGAACAACAACATACCAGACATTTCTGCCTAGATTTATTTTTAATTCAGTGATGATTTTCATACTTTAAATAGATGTCTTGCTGTTGGTGTTTATACAGAAATGTTAGTTGTAAGAGAATTCCTATGACAGCTTACTTTTCCCTGTGTGTAGGACAGGTATTTGGCTAGTAATTTATTCATTTTATTGTGCAAAATTATTTGGACCAAGTTTTTTTTTTTTTTTCTTTACCTGTTGGTATGAATTGCTTTCAAAGTCATTTTTAAAGATTAATCTGTTTGTTTATTCTTTTCAACCAAGATGTTGAATAAGTTAATCCCTTTTTGTAGCTTTCTTCTAGTCGCTAGATTCTAGTGAATGAGAAAATAGTCGGCGATGATCACCCTGCACACGTTACTTTTTATCTGTGAACTGAACGACCATGGATGCTTGGGAAAGATAGTGGAGTGGTTTCTCATTAAGGCTGAATATGTTACCATATGGAAGAACAAAAAAGGTAAAATACGTTATAGTAAAAGAAAAAAAAGAAGAAGAATGGCAGGTATGGATTAGTGAACAATGAACAATAAACAAAAATAATAAATAAGCAAAAAAACATTGTTAAAACGCAGCGACAATGCCACGACTTGTATGGAGGGCTTGAATTGAGTCAACCGAAAAAATACTAAGAATGGGACATAACCTTGTTTGTATACAACAATATACTCTACCTTTCATAAACCAGTGAAAAATGCGAGTGAGGGTGAAATAAATATTTTTAAAAATATTCAATAGGCTTTTTCTTCTTTTGTCCACCTTTAGTTTAAAAATGGATTGTAAAATGTAATGAAAAATTTTAAATCTCAGAAAAGACATTCAAGAACAATTTTTTAAGTTTATTTTATTTATTTATTTTTATTAAAAACTAATTTCAGCAAAAAAAAAAAAAAAGGAAAAAAAGAAAAAAAAGAGATTCCAAAACAAAAATAGGGCAAGAAGAATTTTTTCATTCTTTACTCTTTTTTTGCAATTTGTCAGAAAGAAGGGAAAATATTTAACTTAACATTAAGCTTTAAAAAATATAATTACCGTAACGTAGAAAACGCTAATGATAAATTAGTAATAGTTTAGTTAGTAGTAAATTTTAAATAAAAAAAAAGGTCTGTTTTTTTAGAGCACCATCAAGTCAAGAGATTTTTTACATTTAAATATGTAAAATTTTTTAGATTGTTTCAGTCCTAAGTCTTCTTCAATGTCTAATTTATCAATTCTTCATATTATTTTTAGACTGAGTTTCTGCTTAATATTTTTAATTACTTAAATTTAGTGACTATTATTGATTTATATCAGTTATTGCCGTCGTTTGTTTTGTTTTTATTGAATGAATGTTAACACGATTAAAAAACAAACAAAAAAAAACGAAAAACAAAAAAAAAACAAAACCTCGAACCACGATGCTTGAGAAAACCTAAAATAGTGATGCGATACTGTTTTTATTTCAGGAATTATGTATTATGTAATCATCTTCCAAACTTTAAGGATGAACGATCAGTCAGGTAGACTGAAATAGTTTTTATAAGTCAACCTTCCAACCTTTTCATTTCTTTAAAATTAAAAAGAAATTAAATAAATAAGGGTGCGATTGTTAACCAGTCTGGTGAAAACAATAGAACTGATTACTTTAGGCAATCACTCGCTAAATCCATTAAACAAATAATAAATAAACCAAACTATTTTTGCAGAAAAACTGAGAAATGAACAATTCTTTACTCTTTCTTACTCACATTTCCAAAGATAAAATAAAAAAATAATAAAAAAAAGCATGAGATTGGAAAAAGAAAAGAGTATGCTATCAAAATGCATTAAGGATTATTTTAAATGTATCTCTACAAATATTTATAAATAAAAATTACATTCACCTGCCTTCAACTTGAGTAATTTGGGAAATACCAACTCAGTTTGGTTCTTCAACGTAGTATTTATAAACTTTGAAATACTTTAAATAAAGTTCGGCGTGTTTTAACATAAATCACCATATGTGTTGTGCATGCTGAAACACACAAAATCGTTATGAATTACTCAGCTTCTGATGACGACATGCACATTTCATCCGGGGAATTTTGGCTGATGAAATCAGAGCACGAGTAACACAAACAAAGTAGATTACTTCCCTTGCGCAATAGAAATACACATTTCGCGCCAATTTTAAATAAATTAAATTACATACTGTTTACGGGCAATGGTCCACTACTAGAGAGTAAATTAAGTCTCCATAATAAATATTTATTCAACAAACTTAGACCTTGTGGTCAGATCAGGTAATTAAATTATCTTTTTAAGTTTAAAGAAACATTTTTTTTACTGTCCAAATCTTTGAGAACAGTCATTCATTCTTTCTTCTATGTATCGTGTTCCTTTAGGACGTGGATGAACATGGTTCTCCACGATTTCCTATCCTTAGCATTGTTTGTCTTTTTTTTCTTTTTTTTTTTGCAACCTCTTCCTGTACTGTCATCTATACAAGCTTGTTACATAGGTTGCCCATTGCTTTCCCCAGTTTGTCTTGCTTTCTGTAGGGGCATCGGTTATGCTTGATAAATTGGCCTTGTGCCAAAAAAAAAAAAAAAACGTCCTAAGACCCCACAATTTGAATATCAGAAGGTTGAACGTTGGTTGTTGAAATGTGAAAGGATAAAAATTTAAAATATTTCGTGTGTACACATAAAGCAAAGATTTATTTACAGAATGACAAAAATGTAAGAAGAAAAATAAGTGAAGTTTTGTTAACTGAACACTATTTGCGAAAAGAAAAATGTTCATTGATAAAAAAAATGCATGCAGATTTGCAGTTAAAATCGTTCGTAGAGAAATGTAAGTATTTAAAATGTCTGTAGAAGTTTAGAGTAGCGGAATGTAAAGGCTTTCTTTCTTCTTTTTAGTAGGTCGCAACAGGTTGAGAGAAAGAGAAGGCAAAACAAATAAAGGAGTTGTACTTCTTTAACACATACATTTGGTTGTTGCTGCTATCCTCTTTGGTGGCGTAGTGTGAAAATGAAGAAAAGGATGTTGGAAGAAGTCGAATGAAACTGTGGCGTGACCTACGTCTACGTCGGCTTCTTGAATTTTCTTTCGTTACATTGCCATGAGGTCGTCAGCTAACCGCTCCCACGTCGACTACCTTTGACAGGTTAGCGTAAGTGGTTTTTATAGTCAAGCTTCTCATGATATCAGCGAAGCTTTTTAACAGCTAAGCGTGAAAATGCGGCATATATAAATTTGCTGTTTTTAATCCAATCAGGATTCAGAATTTGCTTTTCGCACTGACTTAGTGCGAAAAGCAAATTTTTTTTCTAAAAATGTTTTTAGAAAACACTTTTTTTAGCTATTACAATGCACCTTCAGATTTGGGTATGTAGGGGCCTCAGCTATGTTTGTCAAATTGGCCTTGCGTCAAACACAACCGAAGTCTCCACAATTTAAAATATCAGAAAGTTGAAAGTTGGATGTTGGAAGAATAAAAGTGTTTTATTTGTAAAATAAGTGAAATTTTGTTAATAGAACTGAATAACAGATTTATAAGAAGAAAATGTTCAAATAGAAAATGAAGATAATTAATTTGTATGAGTTAAATGTTTAAAGAGAGAATGTAAGTAGTTAAATATTCCACAGAAATTCAGAGCTTATAGTTGATAGTAACAGAATGTGTATGTGTAGAAAGATTAAAAAGGTTACTAATAAAGTCTGTGTTCTTTTCATTTTTATGGCCAGCAAAAAAGTGAAAAGGAAGGTAAAGCAATGAAGGAAATTATACTTAGGGTACTTTAGTCTCTAGGAGTCAGTTGAAGTATTTTGTTGTTGTTGTTTTTTGACAGCATGTGAGTGAAGCTGAAGAAAGGAAAATTGGAAGGGGAGGAAAAACCGAAGCACCCTTATATCTGGGTTGGCAAATTAAATTTTCTTTAGTCACATCTTGTGTGTCATCTCTATGTGCTCCAGTTTGACTGACTCATCTTACATGTCAAGAGATCTGGTTCAGTAGTGGAATCTAATCATGTAACTGGATCGGGCAGCATACCCATTTTTTAGGTGTTAAGAAAAATTGACCAGGTCATAGATCAATTTGCAATTTCCTATCCAATCAGAATCCAGAATCTTAATTTTCACACTGCCTTGTGAAATTTACCTTGGTCTGGGTTTTTTCAAAATTTTTTCAGTCATTCTGATTCATTTTTGCAGGTGTGCAATTTTACTTTTTGTGTTTTAGTTAATTGTTAGATGATATAGGATTTGTATCCTATAGATATCACATGTTTTCTTATTTTTTAAAGCACTTCCCAGATATTGTGTCCTTTTTGGATCTTTTTTTGCATACTTAATGTTTAACACAATATTTTGACTGATCCATTCTTAAGCTTTTATGGAAGAATATAGCAGGAAATTCTGGACAATTGAATGAAAGAGACTTGAAGTGACAGACAGATGAATGAGACTTGCAGTTAAAGGACTTATGTTTCTACCAACAAATATAAAAAATATCAGGGATAGAATAAGTTCGCAATGAGGAAATCTTAAAGAAAACAGGAGCAACTAGAAAACTTATACTTACAACCAGAAAGAGAAAGATGAAATTTCTGGAATACTTAATGAGGAAAGAGGACCTAGAGAATATAACACTTACAGGACATATTAAAGGCAAGAGAAACAGGAATAAACAGTGAATAACCTACTTACCTAATTTGTGTGAATGGATAGAAGAACATGGACAAAGAGAGATGGTAAAAGCAATAAAAGACAGGAAGTTGTATGAAAATTCTTTTACACTACTTTAAAAATGTTATCCTTGGATAAATGTTTAATCATCTAGGTTATTTTATTGAATATACATGTTTTTTTTAAGAAAGGTGCATTTTTATGAAGGCCAGACAGTTTGTGTAAAAAATTGTTACATTTGCATATCTCAAATTGATGATTGAAGAGAGAGGGGATTGAGGACTATTATAGCCCCAGACTACTCATCACAAAGCTCTGATGTTTTATATCATGTGGCCATGACTCAGCAAAACAAAAATGAGGTACATAATGACTGTGACTTATATGTGGGCATATAAAAGCAGCAGTCTAAAGCCAGATTTCTTCAGTAACCGGCCTCACCTGGACAAAGGAGATACAAGGAATTTGATGCCGTTCCAGTGACCTGAATGATGTTGACTTCTCTGACCACTATCACTGCTAGCCTGATGCCTCCAACCACTACCACTGTTCTTTTCAGGACAAAAGAAAACAGGTCTTTTTTTGAATTACTACAACTGCCCTTTTCAGGACAAAAAAATCAATCTTACTGCGATATGCACCAGCTCGATGCAGTGATCCAGTAACTTCCAGCATAGCAGTCCAGTTCAACCTCTTAGTGACCGAGCAACCAGTATGGTTTGACTTGGCAGTGATTTCCAGTGTAGTAAGCAGTCCAGTTCAATCTGCCAGCAATCTCCAGCGTAGCAATTCTATTTTAACTCCAGATTAATCAGTTCTCTACTGCTAAACATAGTCTACATGCCTGTCACCGAATCAACAGCACAGTCTATTCCACTCAACTGCGGCAGTGCTCGATGAACCAATATAATTGGCCTGGTGCAGCAACGACTAACACCTCAGATCTGATTCCCTGACCTATGAACTGCTAGTCACATATACCGATCGACTCAAACCTGGGAGCAGTGGAAACTGCTCAATCAACAACAGTTTCACAGCAACTCAAGAAATCATTTAAACTGTAACACAAAGTTGTCAGATTTTGACAACTTTGACACTCGATATTTTGTTTTTGTTATCCTTGCCTTTCTTGTGTCACTTCAACTTCTACTTAAATGTCTGTAGAATTGGTTACCATAACCAGCCCTGCAACAGGACTTATTTAATACACTGTTACAGAGCTGCCAAGTGTCAAAAAAGTTGTGAGAGGCTATATGCTGCCTCACTCAATAAGTAAAAAATGACTTAGCCTCTTTGAGGATACATTTGCAGAGGAAACTGTTGTGATTAGAGCTATTACATTGGTATAGTTGGAAAAAGTGTTTCCTGTGGGCTATAGCAGCTAAACAGGAAAGTGTGAACCAAGAAGACTGTGGTTTTATCTGGTATTTATGAGAAGGCAAAAACACCTTGATGCCAGCCTTCAACCAAGAAGAAATTTCAGAGGGACAATTTTCAGTAGGAAAACTAAAGATTTCACTCCAAGGGGCATTGCAAAGAAAACCACAAAATGAATCCCAATCAATATGCTGGAAGCAGATATAAGTCTTGTGAATAAAGGTTTGTGCCTAATGAGTTAAAGGAAATTCAGCACTCAGTATTTATTTCATTTTTCCTGTCTGAAATTACAAAAAGGTGGATAAAAATCAGGCACAACCTTAAATTCATAGACAGGTATTTCTGCACATGTATATAATGTATATCCTCATTGCTTACATATTTTCTCTGATATTCTTAATATTTGTTGGTAGAACTATATGTCTATCACTTCATCTGTTAGGAAATTGTCCAGAATTCCCTGCCTTATTCTTCCACTAGCATCATAGCCCGGTATTGCCTGTGCAACTCAGAACATTTTAGTAGTAGGAGAAAACAAAATCTATTTTTTTTTTTGTTTTGCGTAAACATGATTTGATGTTTTGTGTGACATTGTAAACAACATAGCGTTTGTTTTTGTTTCAAAATTACGGGAGAAAATATTCACATTTTTTGTTGACTAAATGAATTTAACATAAAAATAAAAATTATTTATTTTGTTTTACTGAAATTAGAAATATAAATACTATTATGCTCTTAGTTCAGAAATTTTCAAAGAATATTTAAAAATGTAGACATTTAATTTTAGAAGAAAAAGTTACATTAATGCCACACGAATTACAGACACTTTTACTTTTTTTTCTTTTTAACATATTTTGTTTTTTGTTTGAAAAAACACTTTTTTAAAAAATATTTCTTTTGTTTCAAAATTATGTGGAAAAATATTCACATTTTTTTGTTGACCAAATGAATTTTTACAACGTCGGAATAAAAATTAAATATAAAGGCTCATTTTTTTATTTTTTTTAATAAAAAAATATTTAAGTCGCATTTGACACATGTGATTTGATTTCTGTGACGTAATTCAGCAACCATCTTAGATCTTAGATGTTTTACGGAGCAAATGTAAACAATTAGCTTCATTAGCCAAAAAGTGTGAAAGGGAAAATTACTGAATTTAAACTCAAAAAGTATATGTTGACCTGGCTTCCCTGTAGATATGCGTCCCTAGAAAGTTTGAATGGCGTAGCTTAAAAAATGTAGACGTGCATAGCTTACAGTGACACACAGACTCACAGATTGCCTTTTATTTATATAGATAAGAGCTTAAGAATGAATCAGTCAAAATATTGTGTTAAACATTAATAATGCAAAAAGATACAATATCTAGGAAGTGTTTTAAACAATGGTGAAAAATCTGATACACAAATCTGAAGGTGCATTGTAATAGCTAAAAAGTGCTTTCTAAAAACTAAACTATTAAGAAATAGGAAAATTTTGTTAGAAACAAAGACAAGAGTAGTGAACTACTATGTAATATCAATTTTCTTAAATGACGGTGAATGATGGACAGTCTCCTCATAGAGGAAGACAAGACTTGAGGTTAATAATTTTAAATGTAAATTTTCAAGGCTTTACACTCTGTCTCCATAGAAGGAATTAATGAAATGTGAGTATCACTCGCTACAAGAAAACTAGTATCAATTATATAGTTACACACAAAAAAGATGACAAGTTTTTTCACAGCTGATATACCAGTTGTTGGCTACCTTAAGCTTTTTTTAATATCTTTGAAAAATACAGGACAATTCACACAAAAGGGTTTTGTTACTGTATTTTTTGTGAACATCACACATTATTCATACACTTCTGTTTTGATCCTGGAGAGAAACAGCCTTTACTGAAAGAGTAGCTGAAGCAAAGTTTGTTCTGCCTACTGAACTGAACTATAATTCATTTTTCCAGCCTTCCTTGGATTTCTCTTTTCTAATTTCACTTTTCTTTTTCTTATTTTTTTTTAATTGGAGTAGATAGACTAAACTATTGCCCGGTTCACACTCCACCCACGTCTATTGTACAGGTGTAGAGGCTCATCCCTTGTTCCTTGTTTAGGATGTGGTTTCCGGCTTTCTCTTTTCCAAATCTTTTCACTCTTGTGTAGCCCCCTGCACATCAGTGGCATTACCACCTTGCTCGGGGTGATATGATTAAAAAAAAAAAATTCAAAAATTTTGACCAGGCTTTCAGACTCAAATTTCAAAATACTTAATATGGAAGGTATTATGTCAACATTAAATCCACAATCACTGCCATTTTTTTCTATGATTATCTTCTCCCCAACCAATACTAAAACAGTATGGAATTCTACTGAAAGGTGTTGGAAAAAGATGTGATGTACAATTCTGTTGTGTTTGTGGCCACCAGCAAGATGCTGTAAATTTTTAAGAAACTATCTCTCACCCTATTTTCATTTAACACCTGAAACACTTTTATCTAGTGAGAGGTGGACAATCAATTTTTTCTTCAACTTTGTGAAATGATTGTTTACCAGTTATAATGATAATGGTAGATAAAGATATCTATTTCAGATACTGCAAATGAAAATTTCTTAGCCTGTGAAGTAATGCCCCTTACCTCACAATGTGTCTCAACATGGATGAAAAACAAGGTTGTGTTTATCTTCGAATAGGTTAAATTCATCTCACAGTATTTCTACTTTATTGTAAAATGTTTTACTAGGCAGAATAATGTGCCATAAATTGTGTAAGGGAGATAATGAATAGACCAGATTGGAGAAGAATTACAACTGAATGGCTCATAGTTATCATCAACTTCAAATAATGAAAGAGGAGTGGAACTGAATTATTTATATTGTTCAGACTATTGTCCTCACATTTATTGCCATGTTCATGATGTTTCAGCCGTTGTGTGCTCCGGCCTTCTTGAAGTGAGAGGAATTTCAAACTGAACCCTTTATTTCAATCACTGGGATATATCATTCTCATTCCAGGTGTAATGCTACTTCTGGATGAAATGTAGTTTTCTTCCTTTAACTCAACTCTCTAACATTTGTTCACCACTGCTGTAGCCAGGTACTAAACTCACAACTCTTTGGGTCAAGTCACTGGATCTAACCAATGCTTTTATACACTGGGCCATGTGTCCTTAAGGACATCTGTGTATGAATTTTTGGGACTTGTAAACCTAATGTCTCAGTAACCATTTTTTTTACCAGAGCTCATATTGCAATCTTTGAAGCTAGTGAGTTTCTCTAGCACTTCAGTAAGGAGGAAAGTGTAAGTGTTGAAGCTGCTGTCAACCATCACAGGCAGTCTCTCCTGCACCCCATAATCATGGACCAAATGAGTCTCCCTGAAAGCAATATACTGTACCTCCTCGGCCTCACTCTCTCTTCCGACCTCAAATGGAACCATTACATTGAATCAATAGCTAAATCCACTGCTAGGAAGGTTGGGTCACTGTGTCAGGCCAGGAATTTTTTCCCGCCTGAATCCAACTTGCACATATACAAATCAACCATCCGACCGTGCATAGAATACTGTTGTCATATCTGGTCAGGCGCCCCTGCTGTTCATCTCAGGGTTCTTGACAGGCTTCAAAGGAGAAGCTGTAATGTGATCAGTCCAGACCTGGCAGCTTGACTCCAGCCACTTTCTCACCGACGGGATGTAGCTTCCCTCTGTCTCTTCTACAAATATTTTCATGGAGTCTGCTCCAATGAACTTAGGTCACTGGTGCCCACTTCACAAGAATTTACTTGAGCAACCAGACTGGCAACAAGTTTCCACCCTTTTACAGTTAAATCTACCAAATGCAGCTGATAATTCTACTCCAGCAGCTTTTTTCTTGCACTTCCCGCTTGTGGAACTCCCTTGTTTTCCTGACATCTACAACTTCCAGGAATTTAAATGCAATTTCAATTCCCATCTCTTATCCACTTTCCATTCCTTCCTTCCCCCTTTCTACATCACCCCATATGTCTTGTTTTTTTCCTTTCTCACTCTACCTTTGCAACTGTCATCATACCTGTATTCCCATCCTTCTCTTGCCCTTTTTCTGACACTCCCTGTAACTGGTTTGTCTTTGCATTCGCTCTCCTCCTGCTGCTTAAACTTTTACTCTTATGTAGCCCCCTGCGCATCAGTGGCATTACCGCTTTGCTTGTGGGGGAACAATTACAAAAAAAAAAAAACACATTAATTTGGAAATTCTTGCAAAAATCAAATACTTGTTGGATTTTAATGAAACATTCAGGACTTATTCACAAATGAGTGAAATTATTTTTGAAATTATTATTTTTTTAAAATCTTGGTAAAAATACTTTTGTTTTTTACATGTTACCTCCACTTCATGTAAATTCATGAAATTTTAAGAAATTAAATTTTGTTGGGAAAATTGTTTTTATTAGGACTCATTGGAAAATTAAAATCATTTATTTTTTGAAAAATTTTGCCTTAATTTCCAAAAATCTGCTCCCAATAATAAAATAAAAAATGCAATATAACTATGACATTATTTAATTTGATAAGCTTTTAATTATAATAATTCATAAAGTTTCAAAAATATTTTAAAAAGACTTCAAAGATTTGTTCGGGTTAGTTCAAAAACTTATTAAGTGAAGATTATACTTACTACTTAAAAATTAAAATGTTTGATACAAATCGTTGTGCCTTCCTATTTTTAAAATAATTATTTATTTTTTTGTGTATTTAAATTTTTTTTTTGTATGGTAATTTCTATGTGTAAATTAAAAGGCGATGTTATTCAGAGTTTCTCCCCCCCCCCCAACTTACAGGAAAAAAATTTGTACAATTATGTCACTTATGATTGCCATACACTTATCTTATCTCGCATCTGTCAACACATATGGTGGAAACGTCAGAAAGTTGAACACTGTGTATAAGAAATAGTTTTATTCTAAATTTCATGTTATAAATAAATAATACTTGTGTAAATTAGATTAATTTAACATTAAATTTGCTAATTTTCCAAAAATCACGTATCACAGATGTATATTTATTTTTGCAAGATTTTTAAAACCGAGAATTAACTTTTGTTTAGAAACGTGTCAATCACATAAAAATGGCTGAAAAATTGAAAGATTAAAAAGAAAAATTGAAAAATTTTAGATTTCAATCAATATAGTTTTTGTTTGAAATACACCAGAGTATTTTGCTTTCTGGAAATACTAAATTTAATCATTTGGCTTTAAATTAAAACTAAAATTAAAGTTTCAAGAAAATTTTTATTTATTTTTAAAAATTAAATTTAAAATTTAGATATGGAAAATGAGTGGAGGTAACTATATTAAACAGAAGAGTGTATCCTTTTTTTTTTACTGAAACCAAGTAGCATCCCTGATACCTCTTATGAATGAAACTTATGAGGTATTGGCATGGTGTAACTGCATACTAACTAAATAATGTAGGAAAATAGCAAATTATGATATGACAAGTTTATTCTTTGTGATGCTTCTAGTGTGAAAACAATGTTAAGTTATAAATCAACTAATAAAATTTTTTATTCCTTGAGTCTGGCTATTATAAAGTAGACATTTGAAGTCAGTTTTTATAATAGATCTCTGACAGTCCAGTGAGTTAAAAATCTATATAAATTAAGATTTGGCAAAATGGACAAATGAAAGGTTTTACTGTGGAAAACAATTTTGAAGATATAAATCAAGCCATAAAAAAAAAACAACTTTTATTGCCTAAGTTGGTTATTATAAGTTAGCATTTGAAGTCAGATTTCTTGCAATTGACCCCCCCCTAGATACAAGAACATTATTATCACCTTTGTTTTCTTTCTTTTTTCTCACTGAAACCCAACAGTGTCTCTGATATGTCTGTCTTTATGGTCAAAACAGAATAGTCCATTATTTATGAGGTATTGGCAGGGCATAATATATATGCTAAGGAAGAAAGCGGGCACACAAAGTCATTATGGCAATTCACATTAATCTAGTGCATTCTCATAAAAATAAAATTGCCAGATGAGTGAATAGAAAATGACAGCAAACTCAAAAAGCATTAAATTAAGTGAAAATTTTTGACTTAAAAGAAAAAGTATCAGTTGTTGAGGTTGCTAAAATATTCAGTAAAACAAATCTTTTAAACATCACATAACTTTTATTACAGTATATTGTTATAATTGTTTAATTTGATTGTTATTAATCTCTTATTGCAGCTAATTTATAAATTAAACTTCATTATAATAGTCATCTACAAAGAGTGGACAAAATAATGGAAATACCTAGTACCATAATAATAGCATAATTTGGAAAATTTGATTAAACTGTCAAAAGCTTGTCTATTTTTGTTTGTTGATTTAATATTAGTAGTACTTTTTTTTGTTTTTTTTGCTAAAGTTGTTGTTTGTTTTTTTTTACGGATATTATTTAAGTAAGTTTATTAAAATCAACATTCTATTTAAGACTATTTAAGAATTTTAAGTGATCAACTTTATCCTATGGTTCAGGAACTGTTTCCGGAAGGAAATGCCATCTTTCAGGATGATAATGCACCCATTCATACTGCTAAAGTTGAGGAATATTCTAGTGAAGTAGAACATCTTATCTGGCCACCACAGTCCCCAGATCTCAACATCATTGAACATTTGGGGTTCATTTTAGAAAAACAAGTGAGTCGATATCTTCCACCACCATCATCATTAAAAGAATTGAAAACTGTTTTAGCTGAAGAATGAATAAAAATTCCTGTGGAAACAATTTAAAATTTGTATGAGTGGATCCCACACTGAATTCAAGCTGTAATTACTACCAAAGGCAGTCCTATCCATATTAAAATAAATTTGCTTGAAATTTCAGGGTGTTTTCATTATTTTATCCAGCCTCTGTATATATAAGGTTTAGTAATTTCTGCATTTTGCGGCATATGCTTTGGGTTGGAGGTGTCTTAGAATATATTCCTCACTGATATGTTGGGGTGGGGAAACTACCGTATGTTGACTTTGTTACATAATTTTGTACAGTGCATTCCAAATAAAAACAACTGAAATTATATTTTGAAATTAGTCAGTATAGAATCTTTATCATCAATTTCTACAATAATTTCAGTTAAATCATTTGGCAAAGTTTAATCTTTGTAACTGCCAAAAAATTCAATGTATCAAAAGAATGGTTATTCCCTTAACATCTCTCTATTAGTGTAACCCGGATATAAGAGAGTTGCCGGGACTGGATAAAAGTTATCTTATATCCGGGTTTGGTCTATTTTATATACATTACCACAGGCTCTAATTTGGTACCAGATAAAATCTATCTTATATCAGGGTTTACTATAAATTTTAAAAGAAATCATTTTCATTCAAAAACTTTTTTTAAAATTACAAAATTATCAAAACAAGTAAGCCAACTGCAATACAATATTATTTACCATTGTGTAAATAATGATGAAAAATTTTTTTTCTATTCAATCTTATAAATAGTGTTTAATATCATTGTTGTCAATTCTCAAGAATAAAGAAAATGTATAAATCCATTTTTATATGTTTGGGGTTTATTAAAATTCTAATAAATGCTTCTTAAAAACAATAAACATTGCCAAGGGAGTTAAAAGCGAATACAGTAATATTAGTGTTAAGGAAATAACTGTTCTTTTGACACATTGTTGCTTTGTAAGCATAAAGAATAAACATTACCATTCATTTAAAAAAAAAAAAGAAGCAAGACCCACAGCAAGACTGATAAATACAATTTCAGAGCGTTACTAATTTCTCAACCATTGTGCATGGCTGCACTAATGTGCCTTGAAAGGTAGCCAGCCAGGTGTGCCCCAAGTTAACAGAAAAGTAATTTAAGAATTTTTTTTTTTCTTATAGCAATTATAAGCTGATAAAACCTTATGATTTCATAAAGTTAGAAACTAAATCTCATTTGTAAGAGGAATGGAGAGGAATATAGTATATATTCTTTTTTTATGTAAAAAAATATAAAAATCTTTTAGCAACTATACTGAAATACTGAATGATTTTTTGTATAAATAGTAACTTAACTATTCCCTAGCTTCTTCACTAATTTACAAAAGCACAAATACATATAACATTATTATCAGTATTCTATAATACTGGAAAATGGAAAAAACATAGAAGAGGATACATATGCACATACAAAGAATGAATTATTTTTCCACATCTATTAAAATATAAAGTGCACCCTAGAGTTTTAGTTACTTTACAAATGCATTCTTAAGTAAAAAAAAAAAAAGGTTAATAAACATTGATATAAACTATTAAGTCTACACAAGTAGATTTCACATCTGTGTCTTTGTCAAAGATAATTTATTCAAGTAAAGTAAAGCTGGTCTTTTGTTCTCGCCATAAGCCTATTAAATAACATTGAGTATGATGAATGAATTTATACAAATGAAGTATAACAACTTAGAGAACTTTGTTTGTTTGCTATTTTTTTAAATTGCTAATGTCATGTGGATTTTAAAGAGGAGGCAGGAATTTCATTATTTACAGGTGCTGTGCTGTTTTCTTGATGCAATTCAAAGTATTTCTCTCGGAAGGTTGCATCAGCATAATGGTCAACTGGGATGGAGGCAGAGTACAATGGACGGCCATCAAGAACATTAACCTGAGGAAAACAAAAAACAAAAGAAACAATAAAATAATTGGAAAAGATAGGCTGACATATAGCAGTCAGGAGTGCTTCACTATAGAGCAAAAAATTAGATAGCTAGTCTGTACCATTATCACTCAGTTCACACAGCTTTCCCAGTTGAAATATTTAAAAAAATAGCTGGAGAGTGAGTTTGATTCACACTAAGCGATCTAAAATTAGAGCTTTGATATGTACTAAGTTTAGTATACCAAGCCTGGTGGGAGAAAAGATTGTGATGTACTAATTTCCAATAGTGGGTGTGGCATACATGCCTAGAAGATCAGCATGTGAAATTCTTGTAGCCTTAAACTAAGCCAAGTACTAACATGAAGGTGTTATAGCAATTGTTAATTTCATTTACCCTGGGTGCTCCACATTTGTGGCCTGGTGTGAGACTTATAGTAAATTTATGTAACAAGCTGTCACCAACAGTATGTTTCACTTAGAAAAATAAGCTATCATTGGTAACTGTTTTGCCCAGAGCCTAAAAAGTGAGGAAATCATTTTGTTACCTCCATATATTGCTTTATATTGAAGCTATCACCATGACACATATAATAACACTGTTACTTCATGAGTGAGGCTAAATTTTGAGAGCTCACACTTATTGGTCATCTGTTTTTGTTTAGCAGCATATTAACCTCTATTTTCTCACCTGTGACCTTATACTACAGTAAATTTCAAGTAGCAAGTATCTAAATCTATACTTATTTATAAATGGAACTTTGTCTGTGTGTGTGTGTATCCATTACCTATAGACTCCGAAACGGCTGAACCGATTTTCTTGAAAATTTACACAGTTGTACTATAAGCGTCTGCGAGTGTTCTTAGCTAGGCTTTGTGTCAAGGTACCCCCGATAAATATCGATAATCGAAAAAATCGGGTTATAGAAGGAATGGTCCGATTTTAATCAAATTTGATACACTCATAGACAAAGACTTAAGAAACAATATTCAGAAGTTTCAAGGTTGCAGTTCTTACAATAGTGCAGAAAATCAATAATATATATATATATATATATATAAAAGGCAAGATGTTTGTGTGTGTGTCTGTTTATCTGCCTGTATGTCTGTATTTTTTTCAACTCTTTTATTTTAGTTTTTGCTTCGGGTTTGGCTCTAAGTAGGTATAATTGTAGTCCTTAGTCTTAGCCATGATGCCATTTACTCAGAGGACTTATTTAGCCTTCAAAATTCATTGTGTTAAAATTTGTATTAATGCAGCTAATGTATCTGGCAGATCAGTCAGTATCAGCTGCCTCCTTTTATTTCCTGACTCTCAAACAATAATCTATCATTTATTTGAACTTCATCCTAGTTGGAGTAATGCATAGTTTTCTCCATCCAGATATTGTCTGCCATATTAGATCTTTTCCATCATTTCTTTGGCTATAGCTTCCTTACATAAATAGTACATTATAAGTTATGGTTTGTTTCCTTTTTTTATATACTTGTATGAATGGGACATTTTTTTATATACAATCTTTTGTCAGACGTTTCTCTTATGAAGGACTAACACCATAAGGAGGTTACTGAGTGAAGGTCTATTATTGAAACTCACTTTGATTTTGTAACAAAATTAGTCAGATCCACTTCAAGTAAATTACTTTATCAAGGGAGATAATTATAAAATTTACGAGTCAAAAGAAATAAAGAAATATGGTAAAGGGGGTGACAAGAAGACAAGACATTATAGGGAATTATGATTACCGTCATGAAAGGACATGACACTTGAAGGAAAATTAGATGTAACACGTATTAGAGTATGTACAGTTGCTTCTCCTAAAAGAATTTTTGATAGGAAATCATGTGAAAAAATAATGGTAGTACATAGATTTTGTAATCCCTGCAAAAAAAAAAATCAGTTTTATTTTTAGATACTCTTTATAGTGTTGTGAATAAATAATTTCTACTATTGTTATTTGATACAGTGATAATGTGCTTCTCATTAGTTCTGACAAAGATGTTTAGACAACTAAAGTTTGCAGTTTAAATAATCTTAGCAAATAAACAGAATTAGTAACTAAAGTTATCCCCCTTGCACTTACGAGGTTTTTTTTTATAGCAAAAATAAAAAAAAAAGAAATTGGATGATATTGGTATTTAAACACAAAAGACACTCGATTAATTGGGTAAAAATTTTAACAAATTACATGTGAAAGCTTTTTTAAGTAAACCTAAGAAAATATTTTGTCATTTTTTTTACTGCTGAGATAAACTATTACATATATCTTCATGTCTGTTAGCATTTTTAAAATCATTTCATCCCAACCAAGACAATAAAGTCACTAAAATGGAAAGAGTAACTGACTGTGAGAGAATATGAGAAAAATGAAATAATATTAAGGAGCGTAAACAATACAAACACAGTAACTAAGAAAGCAGAAGATAATGATTGATATTGCATGTAAATTTTTGAAATTCCAAATTGACTGGGAAGCAAGAATTCAGAAGAGATTTCTGCAAGCAAGAAATGCCAGAGAAGAACCTGTTAGCATAGAACTTACGATTAAATGTAAAATAATAAAAAACCTTGCCAATCTAGTACTGAATTTAAATTTGTAAAGTCTACATATCAAAGAGGAAAGTTCATTAGAACGATTACCATGAAAATGTTTATAAAAAAGGCACAGGGAAGCTATGTTATATGGTGGGAAAGTAACTGAAACTGAGATGTCAAGACTAATAACATTGAAAATTCTTTGGATTTTATCAAGAACTTTTAAATACATAGCACAAGCACCAAATCAGATGTGGCAGCAATATTCAAAACATGGATAAATGTGTAAGATAGGTTCTGATTAGAAAAATTTGTCTAACCCAATACAGTGAACCAACTTTCTTAGCAGTTGATTCAATATAATCTTTTCACTTCATGTCAGCAGAAAGCATTAGAGAAGTTAGCATCAACCATGCTAATTAATGGAAGGCAAAAAAGGTTCTCTCAGATGATTAAAAGAATGCTGTTTTATTTTAAATAATCTCATCATTTTATGGGTCTTATTTTAGTACTGAATAAGTCAGTATGCCTGGTATTGACAGAACTAAATTAGCAATATTCAATACATTAACCAATTTTTTATAACATACAATGTGCATCCACATGTATTTATTTTTTGTGTCACACTTTTATATATATATTTTAAAAATATATTTTGCTGTCAACTATGATCTTCAAAAACTTAAGTATACTGTCAACGGTAATCTTGTCTCTTTGAATCCTGATCTTTTATACTTCCCTCTGCTGAATAATGTATTTCTCAGATTCTTCCACTGTTGTATTCTTGCATCTTAGAGGCTTTATTGATTTACTTGGGGGTGAAATTATTAAAAAAAAAACAACTCAAAAAACAGAATAGTCCACTTCATAGAGTTTAGTTAATTGTCCATATTTTAATGCTTAACTTAATGCCCTAATTATTTTTATCTTGCAGAAAATTTTATAGTACTTTTGTAGTTACATTGTATTTGTAAAATATCACAAACTTAAATATTATTATGTTTTGATGGATCTGGTTAACTAGTGAAAAAATAAAAACAAGAATTACAATTTTGTAATTCTTGTACAAAAACAGGTATTGATGATCTACACTATATTATTTGGACTATTGTCCTCACCTTTGCTGCCATATTTATGACCTTTTGGTCGTTGTATGCTCAGGCCTTTTTTGAGTGCTAGGAATTTTGAACCATTTCAAAATTTGTAGCTCCTGAAAAAAGGCCAGAGTGTACAATGGCCCAAACGTCATAAACATGGCAGCAAAAATGAGAACAATAGTCTGAATAATGTAAATAGTGTAAATACTACCTCATTTCAGAAGTATACAGAAATAGATATTGATGATATAAAGAAAACAAAAAAAAAATATAGATGTGTGTTGTGGTGTAATGGATATCAGCTCGGAATGAGAAATCGAAGAGCTGAGTTTGAATTCCAGTCAAATTCGTTTTGTTTGCTTGCACACAAATACCCTTGGGAAAGGTATTAATTCATCTCTTCTCTTTCCAGCTATGAGTTGAATAGCAGAACAGATTGGGTTTTTTAGCCTTTGTTGGTAACCAGTCTACTGCAGAATGTAATGGCAATCTACTACAGAAAAATCTTCTGCCTAGTCAGTCATGTCTCTTTCGAGACATGATCGCCCAAGTGTCTATCATGTATAACAATTAACTGACTGACTGATATGCAGAGAGAAAAAAAAAACACAAAGTAGCAAAATTGACATGTGAAATATAAAAGCATTTTTGTACCAGATATATGCTCTTATTACAAGTGTTACTGGTATGATGTAACCCAATGCAATCTAGTGCATGGTTAGTCACTGGCAACTAAACCACCCGAACACTTTTCTGAGGAGGTAGACTAAACATCCAGCAAGATTATAAACAAGATCTGCATCATTGAGTGGTGAGCTTCCTAGACTGAAGTCAACAGCCAAGGTGGAGGGTTTTTTTTAATGGAATAAGTGACCAAATGTCTGTAACCAAAGTGAACTTACAAGTTGGAGGACACTGGCTGTGGTTTGACCTGGAGAGGGATGAGCTCCACCAGGTCTACTTGCCTATAAATGAATACCTCTTCAGCTTTCAACTCAGATATGCAGAAAAAACTGGTCAGGTGTTCAACTGTGCAATGACTATGATTACACCTGATATTGAAAATGATGATGATGATCTCTCTGGTGGTAAATAAACAAATAAACAGTTACACTAGAATAGAAAAACCTACTTTATAAGATTTTACTTTTTCCATGGTTATCAGCCTTCGACCGACACGTGTTGATAATGGTTGTTCAGAATTAGCAATTAATTTCAGACATGGATGAACAGGAATATTCTCCTCTTTGTAACTGTAAAGAAAAAAATGTATGAGTTTTTATTATATACAATATATTATAGACAATTTATAATACAGCTTAGAAATGAAAGAATCTTTACTTCTTTTATTTTGAATTTGTAAATATAAGATTGTTGGTTTCACTTCCAGATAGGAATGACTGCAAAAATATCCCCCCTCCTCAAATTTACAGACAAAACATACAGATGCATGCTGGGATTTTTTCCTAGACAATAAAATAGGCCACTTTTTGGTCTCATCTGTCTTAGTTCTGTTATTTCTTCAAGTCAGAATGATGCAGTCACTTGTCTATGTCCCTTTCGCATTCTTAGTTCATTAACTTTTTGCTTTATTACTGTTGCTTTACTAACTTTTGTTTTACATATATTGTTTGGTTAGTATTATTTTTGCTCTGTTCTTTTCTTTCTTTTGTTGTTGTTTATTGCAAACTTTGTCAGTTCTGTTTGTTGAGCATTTCTGCCAATTACATTTAACCATAGCCAATTACTTTACAAAGATAAGACTGAACTGTGTCTGCTTGGAATATTTCTGATGTTAATTGATACTAACAGACAGCAGGTAAATAAGTTGGATAGGTATACAGACAACAAAGCTCCCAGAAATGAAAATACATACTTTGGAGTGAATTTTATTCCACACAAATGCTTTATAGCAGCATCATGGAGATCATACTCCCATACATGAAAAGAGTGACTAATTCTACTCTCCCTAAAATTATATTCACTAGCTTCAGAAATAATCCCTATTTTGAAATAAGTGGTTCTCAGTTGATACAAAGAATAAAAACAAAAGTGAATATATTTTTCTCCATATATTGCATTACTATTTTAAGCTTAGTTGGTTGGTTGGTTGTTTTTTTTTTTGTTTAGTGTCATATCAACCTCTATGGGTTATTTAATCCTGAAATCAAACTATTTTATAAGCAATTTTGTTTTTGGGATAATAATGGTTTTAGTGGTACAAGTCTTACTTATTAATCCATAGATGGGAGAGAGAAGTGGATTCTTACTGATTAACCCATAGATGGAAGAGAAGTGGATTTATACCTTTCCCAATTGTATTTGTGCATAAGTGAATATAATGAACCCAACCCAATAGCGAATATTATATAGCATTATTGGTGCATTTGAAGGAAGAAATCACAAAAAAATGGCCACAAATGAAGAAGATAAAAGTGATCATTCACCAAAATAAGTTGATTACAATGATGGCAAAACTACATAAATTGCACTTCGACTTGCTTCTGCATCCATCTTATTCTCCAGATCTGGCCCCCAGCGACTACTGGCTGTTTGAAGACCTCAAAAGAATGCTTCAGGGAAAGAGAATTTGCTCTAATGAAGAAGTGATATCAGAAACTGAAGCGTATTTTGAGGCCAAAGACAAATAGTTCTACAAAAAAGGTATCAAATTGTTAAAGAAGCGTTGGAATCAGAGTATCACCCTAGAAGGTGATTATGTTGATGAATAAAGTCAAATTTTGCTTACAAGTTGTTGTTTTATTAGTTAGGCCCAGGATTTATTGAGTGATGTTTTAAGTACTGACTAGGCTCGACATTGCTTAACATTGGTGATCATATGGGAACTAGTGTTTCAACATGAAGTCACTGTAAGCCTTTAAGCTAGGAATCAAGAATAAATACAACCACAGTACTTTTTGCAGTTATTTTTTTAAAATTTTTTTTATTGATTTGTTTTCTATGGCTTTATCAACCCATTGCATGTTATTTAAAACTAGAAGATATTTTTAGATTGTAAGATTTTTTTAAGCTAATTATGATTTAGTGATACAAATCTTACTAATTAACCCATAGCTGAGGAAAGAAGAAATGGATTCATAACTAATCAGAATTTGATAAACAAACAAGAAATAATGTGAATATAAAGCAGGAGATCAATTTTATATTACAATCCATATATAAACCGATCCCTCACTTTGTGGCTGTGGGAGTTTCTATACATTGATATTCCAGAGAATGTAAATATATCTAAAAGACATACCTGTGGGTTCGTTTGCCTTCAGGTGTGTTATATACCTCCCTATATACAGTAATGGTATGTTCCTATCTGTACCACCCCAACGGTCGTCCTAGGAATTTCCTCCGGCGGCCGTTCTCCACGCTGTGATGTGGCCGGATTTTTGTAGAAACCGTCGGACGAACAGCTGGGGGTACAAGATTGACTGTAAGGAACGAACTTCCAAAATTTGGATGAGTTGAAAAGGAAGCTTTATTCGTTTAGAGCTAGCCTTGTCTGTTGGGGCAGGCGAATGTGACACACAGTTCTAACTCTAATGGAGATCAACAAACCCGAACTGAACGATACCAAGACGAACGGAGATCCTTACTTCAAGTTCGCACCCGGCTGACTCCTTTCACTTCTTCTTCGTCTTAACTTAACTGGCTCTATTTATTTAATATGAATCCGGAAATGTGGAAATCCAGAAATGCTTTAGACCACCGGGGACAAACACCGGCGACTGTAAGTCTGAAATTTCAGCTATCTTTTTTTTTATCTTAATAAGGCTTCCGCCGGAAAAGGCTTAATGTGTGGTCAAGATACAATAAAGGACAGCCTTTGACCGGTCATCGCAAACCTACCCGCTGACCTTTATCACTGAGTCACATATTTACCGGGTCATCGAAACCCGCTGACCTTTATCACTGAGTCAAATATCGGAGGACAATTTTCCTCATAAAAGAAAAAGCGTTTATTTATTTTTTTTCTCTTCTTTTTCACTTTTGTTAAATATGTTTTTAAACTATTTTCTATTCTAATCTATTTTCTATTTTAATCTATTATAATAAAATACATATATATCTAGTTATCGTGTCACATATCCTCTTAAATACAAAGACACTACTGGAGTAAAGAGAAGAGTAGAGCGATTATATTGACTAGCAGTGTATCTGCTTCATGCAGCATTCGAGTCTTGTATTTCTTTATATACTATTATTCCCAACCACCATTTTGGTGATTACTCATGCAGTAACCTTTTAGGGTTACAACAAGGTGGCAACCAGTCAAAGAAAAGGAAAACTGAATTCAAAACTATCCTGAAGAGGACTATATTGCCCTAAACAAACCACTGCTGGTATGCTACAGTACATCTGTTGCACCCATGACTCTAATGGATTATGGGACACATGGTATGACTAGACATTACTTTATCAAGGAAAATAATTATAAAAACTGTAAGGAATTTGTTAATCATAAAGAAATCTTGACTTGTATTAGATCCAACTCTTATTAAAGTACAGTTGCTTCAGCATGTGGTCAATGAGTTATTTTAGTTGCCTGTCAGTTGAATCCTCATATTAATGACCTTGTGCCAAAACTAGTAAATAACAACTCTTGTTAATGTAGGATGTAGGATGTGTGCGTGAAACATAACTGTTATCAGCATGAAAAATGGAATTAACAAGAGGAGTTCAAATTCTAGCCTTGTCTGTTGTTTCCATTTGTATCAATAGCCTTGGAAAAGGTATAAATTCATCTCGTCTCTCCCAAGTTATGGTTTATATAGTAGAGTATACTGGGTTCTTTAGCTTTGATTAGCAGGCAGTCTCGGAGAAAGACTACTTGGAACTTATAGCCATAGAGAAGGTGCTGTGTTCTTAAAGAAATACATTATAATTAATTATAATGTCACTGTATTGTGTTGATAAAAATATAAATAAAACGTAATTATTGTGTCAAAAGTAATTATAATTATCATTAATTCACTCTTTCTAAGCCAATGAGAATCACCCACACTTTTCCCATCTACACACACACACACACAAACATGATATTCTCCCTATCAGACAGGCAGTCAACACAGATAGGACATCAACACATGAGGCAATGAAAATTTCAGCTCCTTTACCTTTTTTAGGTCATTATAGTAACATTTGTCTTTTAGCCCTCAACAAAAATTTGAGGTAAGCAAACCTGACATTTATTGTATTTTCCAACTAAATTATCTGAACACCCATTACACACATCCAAAAAAAAAACATGAGAAAGACTGTGTAGACTTTATTTATTCTTTATGTTATCATTCTAACAGATTCTGATTCATAGTTGATCTACATTTGACCCCAAACACATAATTTTCCTCAGTATTATTGTCTCTTGTATTTCCAACACCATATAATAACCAGATAATAAATAATACCCATTTTGTGGTTTCCATTTTTGCTGTTTCTCATTTTCGCAATTATTTTTGTATATAGGTGTGTGTTAGGGGGATGGTTTATAATTATTTACTCAGAGTTATAACTCCCTTACACATTCAATCATTGTCTCTTTTGATTCATAATTGATTCAGCAGAAAATTTACTATCAGTAGGCTGTCATTTATTTATGTAGTAGACTGGTTGTCAACCATAGCTATAGAACTCAGTCTCTTCTGCTATCCAACCCATAGCTGCAGCAAGAGAAGAAGTGGATTTACACCTTTTCAGAGTGTATTTGCATGGAAGTGAATGTAACAAACCCCTACCGTGATTTGAACTCAGCCTTCAAACTTCTCATTCCAAGCCATCTTTTCTAATTAATCATTGTTGTTGTACTGTGTTGTAAGGATACAGAAGATAATTACCTCCATTTTTACAGGACAAATTTATCAACTTCCTATGGGGACTTGACAGTCATGTGACAGTCTGTTGGTGAGGATAGTTGAATTCATAGTCATAGAGAAGGCAATGGGAAATCATTCTGCTATCTTTCTCTAGAAGTTGTGGCAATTCATAGATAATAAGCAAAAAGGAATCCGTGGAGAGCCATGATTGTCTAGATGTAGAGATGTGATATTTTAAAAAAAGAGACTTGCTTTCCCTACAAGAAATACTTTTTTTTCCCTCCCACAGAACATCAAGATAAAATAATCTCATTAATTTTTGACAGGTTTTTCTTTTCCTCTTGCTTTTTGAAGCTTTTTTAATGCCTAGGTTGTTTTTAAATTTTACAGTCATAACATAAACAGCTTGGATTGGAACTAAAGAATAAGCTTTAGCAAGGTTTGAATTCACATCTAATCTAAATCTAAACTTATTTATAAATGGAGCTTTGTCTGTGTGTGTGTGTGTGTGTGTGTGTGTGTGTGTGTCCGTTACCTATAGACTCCAAAATGGCTGAACCGATTCTTCTTGAAAATTTACACAGTTGTACTATAAGCGTCTGCGAGTGTTCATAGTTAGGTTTTGTGTCGAGGTACCCCCGATAAATATCGAAAATCGATAAATCGATAATCGAAAAAATTGGGTTATAGAAGGAGTGGTCCAATTTTAATCAAATTTGATACACTCATAGACAAAGACATAAGAAACAATATTCAGAAGTTTCAAGGTTGCAGTACTTACAATAGTGCAGAAAATCAATAATATATATATATATATATATATATATATATATATATATATATAAAAGGCAAGATGTTTGGGTGTGTGTCTGTTTATCTGTCTGTATGTCCTTTATACAAATCCACAATTTTTATCCGATTCTCACCAAACTTCACACAAATATTCTTTAGGCTGAGTCTGAGCTCCAGGACCACGGATTAGTTTTAAAGCTTTCATTACACCTGAGCAACGCCAGGCTATACTGCTAGTCTTCTATATCTTGGAACCTGTTTGACCAAGACAATGTTTTACAGATTAACTGAAAGCTAACCAGCAGACAACATTCTTCAAATTTTGTCATATTATATACTGTCTGAGTTTTACCCTATTCCATACTGTTTGTTTTCTCTAATGGTAGTAACTGGATAATTAACAATTGAAATATGAAAAAAAAATCTAGTTCATGGAAAAAGAAATCCTGCATAATGTTTTACCAGACATAACGAAATACTCAGTTACTCACTCGGATCGACACACCGGGAACCAAAAGACAAGACGTCCGTTCATGGTAAGGTATTTAGCAGCAAAATTTAGAAGATCTTTGAAGATATCAGTTAATCGGTACTGAGTTTTTTCAGCAACATGAAACAGTCTGATAATAAGGAAAAAAAAATGCAAATAATTATTCACAAAAGTCAATAAAGATAAAATTAATGGGTTTTAATAAAAAAAAAGAGATATTTTAGGGTTTTATTAATCTTTTTGTTTAATGAGTGATTTTTTAACAAATATTAATCGATTGACTTGTTTTCTATGACTTATTAATTCTTTGTGGTTATTTAAAGTTAGAAACTTTTTTTAGATTGTAAGAATTTTTAATTATTATTATTATTTATAGATAATAATTGTTTAGTGATACAAGTTTTACTAATTAACCCATAACTGAAATTGAGAGGAGGTGAATTCATACCATTTCCATGGGTTTTTGCATGTAAGTGAATATAATAAACCCAACTGGCTGTCTGATCAACGATTCCATGCCATTAACCATTACACCACCACCCACACATCCAAGCTTACAGCACCTGGAATTCCCAAGCAGTCATTTAGGTAATAACCAGGCTCAATGTTACTTAATATTGGTGACCTTATGGGAATCAGCTTTTCAATGTGATGTGGCTTTAAGCCTTTATCTGATATTGAAATTATAGGTACGCTAAAAATGTATGGTCAGCATAAAACTGATCAAAATTTCATATTTTGAATCCCGAGAACTGCCCATTCATATTTCTTCACTAGAAGCAGTGAAATACCAAGTTCAAACTCTACGCTGGTCATATCCATCCTCCTGTATGGGTGTGAGACTTGAAGCAGTAAAAAGGATCCAAGTGTTAGAGAACAAATGTTTAAGAAAGCTTCTTCTACTAGGAACATAAACCCAATGACTATGTACAGAGTAAGGAAAAGTGACAGGAATCTCTACTCCCCACTATAAAATGTTGGAAGATGTCATAGTTTGGCTATGTCACACAGAATAACAGCCTCTGCAAGACCATAATTTTAGTATAAAAATCTATTGCTTATTTATTATAAAAATGTACTGTTGATTTTTGGGGGGGATGGGGGGGGGGTCACTATTTGCTTGTAGCTTGGGTCCTAACAAGTACTACCATCCCAGGCCAGGGTAGCCCTGGGAACAACAGCAATTAAAATGTGGTTCCATGCTCCTCAAAACTTTTCATCTCCTGATCAGAGACTTTGCTGCTGGATAGAGTTTATATAGTCATACCCAGATTTGTTGAGATGAAAATATCATATATAGTCTTATGGTATAAGAATTAAAAGTGCCATAGAAAAGATTTTGTAGAATGACACAGAAAATATGATTATCTGGATGATGTATGTTTTGGTGTAGCTACCAATGAAGAAATAAACTTAAAGACTAAAATTATATTAAAATGACAGACAAGGGTCTGCTCAGAATAGTTGCAGTATAAATCACAGGTAAGCTCTCTCTGTTGAACATACACAAATGTGTCTCTGCAACAGGGATTAGCTAGCAATCCTAACAAAAAGTGTTATTAGAAACAAGTAGCAGGCCATTATTATTAAAGAATAATAGTATAGATATGTATAGAATCTTCAGTTACTTTTTTCATGATAGGGAAAACAAATACTGAAAATTTATTTAAGAGAACCCCATTATAACAGTAACAAGAAAGAATGTACCCAATAAGTCAATGTCTCATTAAATTTTACTGCAGAAAATAAACAAACCTTTCTGGTGAGTTAGATTTCTTGTTATGAGCTGCAATCTTTTTGCGGGTTCTCGTATTCCATAAGGTGCTGTAAAAGATATTAAAAGACTCAAATGTCAAAGATATTAAAAGACTCAAATGTAAAAGATATTAAAAGACTCAAATGTTAAAATATAGGAAATAATTGATGAAAAGGAGCTCAAAATTTGAAATGGGCTTTTCAAATCTTTTTATTTGATCAAATCAAAATGTTATGCATATAATACTGCTGTCAGTACTCTAAGTCTTTAACCCAAACAGAAGTGCTTAATTCAACATCCACAGCTCAAATGATTAAAACAGGCCTCAATTTCATCCAGTACTGCACACTCACTTCTGGTATACTGCCCCAAAATGCAAGGGTTATAAAAAACTTTTTTTCTGACCAATTAGAAAAAAATCCACACTGTTTTTCAGCAGCCATTTCTGAGTGAGAGACTCACTATAAAGTCAGTGTTGATTTCACACACAGAAGTACAAATGGAATTAGCAATAGACCTCCATGGCAGACAAACTTAACTAGGCCATCAACAGTGACACCAAGGCACTTCTATCAACAGCAACATCTTTGGCCAACAATAAAACCAGCAGCAGCATTTATTACTCTCAACTACTACAATGCAATAATTTATGGAATATTTCTCTCGTGAGTCTATCTCACTTGATTATATATGCATGTTGATTTTCTTTCATTAGTCTATCTCAATGAACTATATATGGATTTATTTTCTAAAAGTGAAAAATCTTATTAAAGTAAAATGTGCCCACCCGCAAAACTTGAACCTACATCCCTCTTTTCTGGAGAAACTGTTGTTAGATCTGACGTGCTTTTAACTGATTTGACCATGAAGAGTGATGACGATTCAGCAAGATTGTATGCTTCCTTTAAGCACATCCTTTTCATTTAAGTTCATAAAGTTCATATCTGAAATGTAACTTGAATATTCAGGCCAGTAGACAAAATAAATATTGTTTGAAAAATAAATGGAACATATACTTAAATGTGGGCATCCATTAAAAATTATGTTTAAAATGATAAAATAGAAAAAAATAATAATAAAAATTTACGGTCAGTGATGATAGCATCAAAAATTTCTTTCCTTTGCCATAGTTCATGTTTCGAAGAATCTGCAACCAGAGTATCTAGGTAAAGATGACCAAGACCATATTGAATTAAATTAGAATGGATGCTTTCATTTGACTCTCTTTCTTTCTGATTATGGCGAGAGGGACGAGCTACAGAAAAAAAAAAAGAATTATTAAATCAGAAATCATGAAATCAATGCCAACAAGTTAAAAACAAAAAGATTCAATAGCCTAATTTCTTTAAACATAGAAATTGATTTTTCTTTTTTTTATTTGATGAAAAATTATCAACTATCATTCGTAATTTTGACTAGTATTTACTTTCTTTATTTTACTTTGGCCACCATTTCTGCAGCAGTATTAGTATTTTTATTTCTTATTTACTGTCATAGAATTATAGAAATATAGAAAGAGAAGATCTCTGTTTTTTGAAAGTACCAAGAAAAAAGAAAAAAAAAACACACACACAAGTAAAAAATTCAAATGTTAGCAGTAAAACTTGTAATAAAAATTATTCTATTTTCAACAACACATGCAATATAGCTTTTTTCATTATGTTTACGAGCCATTTTCACAATTCCTTGGTTTGTTAAACAACATTACATGAATAAGCATATATCAATTTAGCAGCCAGATGTAGAAGTCAGATGAAGATGATAAGGTTGTCAAATTAGGCTTAAGTAGCAAATTCAGCTATGTTTGAAAGCTGAGCACTACTAAATTAGCAGGTCAAGTTAGCCCAATTTATTTTAAAATGTATCGATGACATGATATCTTTTTGCTAAACACTCATGCATTGATAACCCTATCAGCAGCAGCAACCCCTTTTCAACTTCTGGGCAGGTGTAAAAGAAAAAAACTGGGAACATGTGTACTATGAATCTCAAGAGACTAGCTCTCTTTTACTGTGAGTGGAGGTTGAGAAAGGATGCTAAAATTAGCGCTCTGTGCAATAGCCACACATGGAATAGACAACACACTTTACTCACTCTTTAATTCACCCAGAGTAAGTTCAACTTTTCCTTCATTCTTTACAGAAACTCTTAAAAACATTTCTTGAGTTTGTACTATATTTTTGGAATTAACCTCAAAATTTTTTCTACACAAAATGTTCCCAAAAAAATAAAATTTTCTTTTCTTTTACTTGCTTGTTTGTCTATCTTCTCAATCAATTCGACACTTAGTTTTGAGGCAGCACACGACACCTTCTCAACTTCAAATGATGATTTGGTTACAATATTTGTTTGTCCAATGCCTATGAATGTTATTGCATTTGATATTGATGCGAAAACTATTTCTATAATAATTGCTGTTTCCAAATCTATTATTCTGTCTAAATCTGATATTAATATCAAGTTTTTCTTTGATTTTGGGTTCTTGGGAGACAACATAAATCAATGCCATAACTATCAATGTCCAGAGCAAATAATCCCCACCTTTCTTTTTTTCACAAAGCCTTTAATATGAAATGTCCTGACAGTAAAAATGATTATAGCATTTACAAATTTTTAAATTAGAAGTTAGCAACTTTTAACAGTTAACAACTGGAGAAATCATTACCTTCTCCACCAAATTAGCATTAACAGCATAAATAAAAAAGAAAAAAGAAAGAGTTCAGTTGTGCGAAACATTTCTTTGAGTTATGTAAATTCTTTAGTCACAAATGCCCTTGTTTTTGTTGCTATTATCACAACATTATGACCATTGTACCCTTTGCATTTCTCAGGATCCAAGTAACCATTATTCTTATTCCATGTCTCGTCTTCTTTTTTTGTTGTTTTTTTTATTAGTAGTGTGTAGTTATTGCTCACCCTATTTCCAATGGATCTGAGTCTGTACTACCCAGCCCAGGGACTGAACTCACAATTTCTATCCAACAAAATTAATGAAGAAAAGTTTTAATCATCCAGAATATAGAACTTGGAGCCTTAAATTTAATGCTCTTATTGTTTTGCTTCTGTCTTGATGTCATACTTAAACTCCACTTCTTCTTCTTATTGATGCTCTTGAAGCCTCTTCTGATTCTCTCTCCAATATAATTTCTCTTCATTTATTAACAACTCCCATATGGTATTTATTTCTATGCTAGACCTACTGAGGAGGTTGTCATAACCTAACAGATATGATGATTCCTTCAGAGTTCTGGTTCTCCAGTGTTCTTTTTTGTAGTTTTGTTACTTCATTCAACAGGGGTTAGTCCAACTGTCAATAATGTAAATAACACCTCATCCCAGAGATTCAGACAGAAACTCTTGGGATATCACTATTTTTTTAACACTAATGTTATTAAATAAAGTACTGCTATTAAATTTTGCTAGTTTTTCTTTAAAATTATTATTGCTGTTTTTTATTACAACTTTCAATCCATTTTTATGTTCTACAACTTTAGCCTAATCAGTAAGGCACGTTCCAATTTGAAAGATTTCCCATGAGTAAATGATGAAGGTTCAAATGGTATCAAATTCAGGTGTTAAAAAATTTTACACTTATAATAAAGATTTAAAACTTCTCCAAAGAGAGGGAAAATGACTTTGATGAAAACAATATGACTTACCTTTACCATGGAGAAGAAGATAATCAAGGTCTGCTCCCATTACATAGGCATCGAAATGGGCACAAGCAACCAGCAAACTCCCTGTCAAAAAAGAAAGAAAGAAAGAAAGAACCATTAATTCAAACTGTACTCAGAAAGAAAAAAGATTACAGGTTGACTATCCTTTAACATCTCTGTATATTTCTGAGATGAAGTATTTTAATTATTTATACTATTTACATTGTTCAAACAGTTGTCCTCATCTTTATTGTCATATTTATGACATTTCAACTGTTGTATGCTCTGGCCTTCTTCAGGTGATATATGTTGGAATTTCAAACCAAACCCTTTATTTCATCCACTGGGTTAGATTGTTCTAGTTCCACATGCTATACCTTTTCTAGACATCACAGTTCTCTTTAGTAACACAACTCTGTAAGTTTTTGTTCACCTCTGCTGTGGCCAGGTATTGAATTCACAACTCTTTGGGTTAAGTCAGTGGATTACTTCAACCCCAAGGACACATGGCCTAGTGGATAAAATATTTCAGACTGTAGGAAATTTCTTCCAGTACCTAGTGTTCACAAGTTGTTCTCCATCTAATTACTGACTGGCCTAGACACTGTTTAACTGTTCGAATGAGGACTCTTTTCAGCACAATTTGACCATAAGACACAGATAGAGGAAAATACATAAAGTGCATAGGAATAGCAACAGATATCTTCCAGAAACTAAACAATTCATTTTTTTTAACAATATTACTATATTTATAATGGTTTATTACAAAACAAGTAACTGTTGCATTATTTTTTAACAAAAGTTAAAAAATAATGAATAAGGGTTTAACTCAGTTTATTTTTTAAAAACCATCAATCCAGCAAAAAATTTCTAAAATCATTTATAAGTATAATAGTACTATGACATTCTGGAACCTTTTAAAATTTTGTTT
This sequence comes from Ascarosepion bandense, assembly GCA_037127315.1. Taxonomy (NCBI): domain Eukaryota; kingdom Metazoa; phylum Mollusca; class Cephalopoda; order Sepiida; family Sepiidae; genus Ascarosepion; species Ascarosepion bandense. The sequence continues at coordinate 514,185 of JBBBDQ010000897.1, read as the reverse complement.
GTTTATTTGTATGTTACACTATCAACTGTTAAATGTGTTAAATACATAACTACTATCCAATTATATCATCAGAAAATTCAAAGAAAGGCTTCTGAAATATTTTGATTTTCTACCCTTATTGTGTATAAGGTAAAATCAAATTTTCAGATTTGGATTATGTTTAATGACAAATTACTGCATTTTTCAATACTTTTAGACAAAAGTTAATTTATATATGACACATGAAAATTGGGTTACAAAAAAGTCATAACCCTAATATATCAGGCAGGACCCACCTTACTTTGAACATGATTAATCCCAGTTTTACCTCAACATAAAAACCATGGCTCTATATGTTCACCTGGGTTTCTTTTTGAGACATTTATAGTAAACACTCCAGATTATATTTTTTTATATAATCACTTCACTACAAACAAGAGAGGACTGCCACCAGTGTGCAGAGTTTACAGTGAGAGAAAAGAATAGGTGTGAGGGGTATTGAAGAAAGGATAAAAAATGAATGAGATTCAAAAAGATAGAAGATGGCAATTGATGTTGCATTTAATTTTTTGGAGTTTGTAGCTATCACAGGGAAGCAAGTAAATGGAAGAGATTTCCACAGATGGTAAGTGTAAGAAAAACTGATGGAGTAGTTTGTTTGTTTGTTTCGAGGTTTAATGACCTATCAATCCTTATGGGATCATTTTAAAGTCATAACCAATGATTTTGGGTAAGGTTATTTTATTTTTACAAAATTTTTCTTTTCGAGTATCAAGATTCATTGGGATTTGTTTTTAAGAGCAGGGTCGCCAAATCCTACCCTTGTTATTTAACCCATAACTGGAGGGAAGAGACGGATTAATACTTTTCCCAAGGGTACCAGTGCTTAAGTGAATGCAGGGTATTCAACTGGAATTCAAACTTGGCTCACCGATTTCTCTTTCCGAGCTGATATCCACTGCACCACAACGCACATCCGTCATAATACGCTTACAGCACCTGGTATTCCCAAGCAGTCACCCATCTAAGTACTGACCAGGCTCAACATTGCTTAATGTCGGTGATCAAGCGAGAACCGGTGTATTCAACGTGATAGGCCGTAAGCCTGATGGAGTAGAAGTGGTGGTTGCATTTAACTATTTCAATGGTAAAAGGGGTGATACTTAGATGCCAATCTAGCAGCATGTTTAGATTAATGTAGACAGGGCACCAGGGAAGCTCATCAGAGCAGTTGCCATGAAAATATTTGTAGAAAAGACAGATGGATGCCATGATAAAGGGTTACTAAATGAGGTTGTTGTATAGATGGAGAGTATGGCAGATGAAATCAGGTACTTTTTGAAGTGATATAAGGAGCTGAGAATATTTGCTGTAGCATAACAGATATCAGCTCGGAATCAGAAATCAGAGAGCTGGGTTCAAATTTCAGTCAAGTTTATTAAATTCACTTGCATACAAATTATACTATTTACATTGTTCAAACTGTTGTCCTCACGTTTACTGTCAAATTCATGATGTTTTAGCTGTTTTCTAGTACTGTTTTTTATTGTACAGTACTAATAAAAAATAACAAAAAAAGAAGATGAGACATGGAATAAGAATAATGGTTACTTGGAACCTGAAGAAAGCCAAAGGTACAATGGTCATAATGTTGTGATAGGGCATCACAAAAACAAGGGCATCTGTGACTCTTGAAAAAGGTATGGATTTATCTCTCCAGCTAGGAATTGAATAGTAGGACAAACTGTGTTTTATAGACTTGGTATGCAACTAGTCTACTGCAGAAAAAAAATAGCAACTGCTGGAAAAATCTTTTGTATAGTCAGTCATGAATCAAAAGTGACATGATTACCCAAGTGTGTATCACATATGGCACTTAAATGCCTGAATGATAAGGAGTTGACTATTTTTCCATATTTAATTGTCTATAGTGATGAATAGTATATATGACTTCCACTTGAGGGTGAAGTTGAGTCCCAAAGGATGTTCAAATGTAGGAGGCTCATTGAGAGTGCAACCAATCATTTTTCATGACTGGGGACACTTTAACAAGGTGTAATGGCTAGCAAACTTGTTTTGCAAGAACAATTACAACTGAGTAATGAGTTTGATTTTCACCTGGTGCCCCATAATTTCACCCTTGTGCCACATAAGCTACACCTAGGAAATCCTCACTGAGCACTTCAATGTGGTTTAATGGTAAGCAAACTTGCCTTACTAAATCAATTATGATTGAGTAGTGAGTTTGGTTCTCACTGGGTGCCCACATATTTCCGGCCTTGTGCCACTTCAAAGCTACACTTTGAAAATTAAGGTCACCTTGATGTGGTGTAATAGTTAGCAAGCTTGTCTCACTAGAACAATTACTACCAAGTAGTCAGTTCAATCCTCACTTGGTGCTTCATACTTTTAGCCTCGTTCCACATCGATGCTACAAAAGAAATCACCATTCCTCATGACTGATGAGAATTAAAGATCAACTTAGTGATGATGAAAAGTTACTAGTTTGGTTTCTGAAGTATTGAAAGTTACAAACCAGTTTTCCCTCCATTGGGCTGATAAACTTAGGTCAGATGAGAGATTGTCTGCCATAATATGGTCCATTATTTATATCAGGCAATGTGAGTGCATAACACACATAATATCTAACAGAGGAACAAAGAGAATTATAATAATATATGTCAGAATATACAAAGTCAAGATGTAATCAAAATAAAGCAAAGATATGATTTTAAACAACCAACTTGAAGTACTAACCTGTCCCAACAAAGGGATCAAACACAACCTTATTTTTACTTGTATGGCCCATGTTAGCCATGATAAATGAAAGCCCAGCATCCATACTTGTATTACCTGTAAGAAAAAATTTAAAATTTAATTACAGTAATAACTCTGATTTAATTAATATTTTCCAAATTTAAATCCAGGGTCTACTCATTCTTGTTGGAAGAACCCCTCCCTGCTTAACCTCCATCACTTCCTATCTCTAGCCATACTGGGACATGTGGGCCAGGTTGCCATGCCATTTTGCTTTTGGCTTCCCTTTAGTTTTTCTCTACTACTTTGGTGCCCACTCTGTCGCTCTAAACCCACTTGTTGTCTCTGAGGTGAGGGATGTGGCCAGCTCATCTATGTTTGCCCTTCTTGATGATCTTGATTATGTCCTTCACTCCAGTTTGCTATCAAATCAAAGATGTCACTCTTCCTGTCACATAAAGTCATGCCAAACATGATTCACTACATTTTACATTGGATCACTTTGCAGTGATGATATTGAGTGCCCATGTCTCACTTTCATCACTGGAAGAACATATTCATTAAACCCCTGAAGAATATTTTCATGTTATTTTTAAAAACACTAATATCTTCTTTGGGTAGATATATATTTTTGTTGTTAATTCAATGTTGGTATTTAAATTCCATATCCATTAAGGAAATTGGTAATTGTGACTCTCCACACAGTCCTTTTCTTTATTTTCTGTGAATTATCTTAACTTCATAAGAAAGAGAGTGAAGTGTTTTCCTATTGTCTTGTGAAATAATTGGTCCTGATTAAGCATAATTAGCAAAATGCTCAACAAAGTTGATAAAGTTCTCAATAAACAATAAGAAAAGGGAGAAAAAGAAGACTGTAAAATAATACTAAGCAAACAATATATATGCAAGTCAAAATTAAACAAAGCAACAGCAATAAGGCAAAAAGTTCACAAGTAAGAATAGATGCTAAATCTGCTTCCCCAGCAATTTACAAGTCCATGGTGCCATTTTCCTTTGGGAATAAATATCTTTCCCAGGTTTATAAAAAAAAAAAAGCTTCAGCTCCTCAATTTGGAAAAACCCAAGACATGCTCTTTCCCATTCATGCAATATGTCCTCACCTAGGACATTGATGAACCTGGAGTCCTAAACATGGCTTCTCCAGACACTGGAGTATTTCCATATTATATGCAATACTCTTCCTTTTTGTTTCTCCTTACTCTCTTCTTTACTGTGTAGATATGTGATATATTATTTTCTGTGTAGAATACTTTTATATATCATTCAACCATGACAGGGGTTGAATATATTCTTAAGTTTCGTATTGAGTGAATCTAGGCAGCTTTCAAGTTTCACCACTAATTAAGTTCTCAACCAAATTTCAAACAGTTTACAGAGTTAGATAGGACACCTCCTTAGCTACATTTTGAAAAAAAAGTTTTGAATTTTGGTTCAGTAGAAAAAAGTTATATCAAAATATGTGAAATCTGAAAAGGGAGACTAACCAAGTTCGAATTCCAGTTGAATTCATTGCATTCACTTACACACAAATACTCTTGGGAAAGGTATTAATCCGTCTATTCCTTCCAGTTATGGGTTAAATAACAGGACAGATTGAGTTCTATAGCCTTGGTTGGCGACCAGTCTACCGCAGAAAGCAATGGCGACCTACTGCGGGATAAGCTTCTGCCCAGTCAGTCATGTCTCTTTCGAGACATGATCGCCCAAGTGTGTATCACGTATGGCACTTAACTGACTGAAGTACATAAGTGAGTGAGGGAGTGAGTGACTAACGCTTCTAATAATAAATCTTATTCTTTATAACATTTTTTCTGTTTAATAATTTTGCATTCAGTTTTCAACATTTAAATTCTGATGATATTCTTATCATTTTTGTCAATCAAACTTTGCTTATCACTTATCATTTTATCAGAATTGCTTATCAGAATTTCAGAATTAATTATAAATAATCAATTTTTTGATTTTTTCTTTTTAATATTTTTGAATGTGGTTTTCAGCATTAAATTCATATTAAATTAATAGCAATGCCTGGAAAAATCTTGGATTACATAGAAAAATGCGTGCATGAAAAGTAATATTCTTAAAATTATATTAAATCTGGAAAATTAAAGGACAAGATATTCTAATGAAATAAAAAATAAGAAATTTCTTACTTAAGATATTGCAGCTAAAAATAATTCAAATTTTATTTTAGCTGCAATATTTTAAGTCAGAAATTTCTTATTTTTTACTTCACTAGAATATCTTGCCCTTTAATTTTCCAGGTTTAATTACTTGTCCTGTTCTTTTCCCAATCTAAACTTATTTATAAATGGAACTTTGTCTGTGTGTGTGTCTGTGTGCGTGTCAGTTACCTATAGACTCTGAAACGGCTGAACCAATTTTCTTGAAAATTTACACAGTTGTACTATAAGCACCTGCGAGTGTTCATAGCTAGGTTTTGTGTCGAGGTACCCCCAATAAATATCGAAAATCAATAATTGAAAAAATCGGGTTATAGAAGGAGTGGTCCGATTTTAATCAAATTTGATACACTCATAGACAATAGCATAAGAAACGATATTCAGGAGTTTCAAGGTTGCAGTTCATACAATAGTGCAGAAAATCGGTAAAATATATATATATATATAAAAGGCAAGATGTTTGTGTGTGTGTCTGTTTATCTGCCTGTATGTCTGTATTTTTTTCAGCCCTTTTATTTTAGTTTTTGCTTCGGGTTTGGCTCTAAGTAGGTATAATTGTAGTTCTTAGTCTCAGCCATGATACCATTTACTCAGAGGATTTATTTAGCCTTCAAAATTCAGTTTACAACGAAAAAAACTTATTTGATATTGATACCAGGAAATCAAAATTTGACTTACATTCATTTGGAACTGGAAATAACTCTTGCTTTTTAGTCTTTCGTGTCAACGTCCAAAGAGTCTGAGCTCCAGGACCATGGATTAGTTTTAAAGCTTTTATTTTACTCCGAGCAACGCCGGGCTATACTGCTAGTTTAATATAATCTTAAGAACATTACTTTTCATGCTCACATTTTCCATGTAATGTATATATAGTTTTGTGTATGTCTTAGTGATATAAAAATCTATCTGAAAAAAAATATATTTGTCGATCCTTTCCCTTTCAGCCATTCTGTTCCATCCTTGAACTATGGTGTTGTCATATCATGGATATACAGTGGTCACCACTGTGCTATCTTATCATCCATTAACTGTTGAGCTTATTGCAATAGGAATACATGATCAAATATGAAATGTTCATTTCTTGCTCAGCACAATCACCAGTTCCCATATGTATTTTTCATTACAGCAAATTTTGGAGCCAAATGACAATTCATTGCTACACTAAGGTTTAGAAACAAAAAAAAAAAATTATTTGTCTAATAATTATTATTTTAACCAGGAATTTCATGACATTTGTACTAAATACACTTCAGTCTAGCTAGTGTCTTTATGCGTGAATTTGTTACCCCTGACTTCTGTTTGCCTCTATTTTAATTTTTATATTACAGCAAATTTAAATACAACATTGACTAATTTACTAATGGATTTATGTGATGCTTTTTTTTTAGTAATTTTAATAGAATATCTTTTGTCACATTTCCCATATTTTATGGATGGGAATTCAAGTGTATTGGACACACCTTTTTACATGCTGCTCTTCAACATGGTAGTGACAAATTTCAGTTATAGACATTTTTGGAGTGACTTGAGCACTGGATATTAAAGACATATACACTATTATTCATATATTTTAGGATGGAAAATTTGTTCATATTTTTGTGCTAACACAAATATTTTCAATATGGCTACCTTCTTCCACACCTCCAAGATGAGTTTGATTTTTGGCATACTTCAGAGGAGACAATGCCTTCTACTCTAGTAGTTAATCTACTAGTATTTCTTCTACCAGAGACATATAACATGTGGTTGTACAACCCGCCTCTTAAAACCAATTAGGATCATTACTTACTTAAATGCAGTCATAAATTTGGCAATATTTAATTCAAACATTTTTTCATGTGTATTCACTTGGCCTTTCCCAAGTATTTTATTGTCACTCACACTATTTTTCCAGAGATATTTTCCTGCATTGCAGGAAATTTAAATAAACTACCATGTGTGTGTAAAATTCTACTATGGAACCATTTCACAAAATTAATGTAGTATTGTCTGATCCAGTTGAATTCTATCATATTGTTTCAAGCAAGCATTTGTGTTTGGCAGTTAATATCTCTACTACTGGCGTAATAAATTCATGTTCAGTGGAAAACAATTTTTCTTTAAATAAAACATATTAAAAAAATCCTGTAGGCACCAAGTGTTGTGGCATTGATGCTTTTCTGCTACAGACATATGCAGGGAATACTCATCATTTCTGGTAAAAACAAAACAGCTTCAGAAGTTTTTTTCAAGATTACTTAACAACATGAAATTTTCAAATATACATATCCCAAACATTGAGTTGGAAATAGTGTGTGACTTAACCAAGTCAAATGTGTTGCAGCCATGTACAGAGGACCATTCAAGACCCAGAAGAGACATTCAAATTTTGATACATGCATTAATAACACAAAACAAAATATAATGTTTGGACAAGCTGAAACCAAATTTTCTGGATGCTACATGGCTAAATAGAGAAACACCAGTCACTACACCATCTACTGTAGCACCAAATTTACAAATGTAAATAGATCTGGGCATCATTCAATTTCCCAGGTATTTTTAAGTCTTAATTCATTTCCTCTTTTTGCAGTGCATATTTTTTCACATGAACTTTTGCATTATACTATCATAGGAATAACTTTTTGTGCTATTGAATGGACACCATTCAACCATCTCATACTTTTTAATATACATTGAATGCATATTCTTGTTTATATTGTAGTTTGTATAAAGTATGTCCACACATTTCTATTATATCAACAAAAAGTGGAATAAAAGTGACTCCTCATGGCAAATTACTGAACCTGTTAAGATGGAGAGTCAAGGATACAGTAGGTACTTATCTCCCTTTGGTGGAGATAAGTCATATGGGTGACTATATGCATGCATGGGGTTATTTTTGGTGTTATATCAGTTTCATCTTTTTTTAAATACTGTTCCTTCACCTGATATACTGGTTTTTATTAAGTATGGAGTCTTCACATGTCAGTTTGTGTTGACATGTTTTTTTCAGTTATGAGTTTTAATTAGTATGTTTGTTTCTAAATTTAATAAATAATTATAATGTGGCCAAATAATTAAATAATTATAATATGGCCAAATAATTAAATAATTATAATGTGGCCAAATGACAAAGATTTATATGTATTTTAAGAAAATGAAAATCGGTTTTACCAATGAAACATCTGTTTTGTAATCGGTAATGCCGAATTTGATCTCTCTGACCGTCAGCAATCTGAAATATTAAAAAAAAGTTAGTCATAAGTGAAAGACTGCAGTTTATATTTGTTTAGAGAACAACAAAAACAGTATTAGTTCTATCGCCTGGCTCACACTCCACCTACGTCTATTGAACAGGTGAAGAGGCTCATCCCTTGTTCCCTGTTTAGGATGTGGTTTCCGACTTCTCTTTTCCAATCTTTTCACTCTTTTCTTTTTAATTTTTTTCAATTGGAGTAGATAGACTAAACTATCGCCCGGTTCACACTCCACCCACGTCTATTGAACAGGTGAAGAGGCTCATCCCTTGTTCCCTGTTTAGGATGTGGTTTTCGACTTCTCTTTTCCAATCTTTTCACTCTTTTCTTTTTAATTTTTTTCAATTGGAGTAGATAGACTAAACTATCGCCCGGTTCACACTCCACCCACATCTATTGAACAGGTGAAGAGGCTCATCCCTTGTTTCCTGTTTAGGATGTGGTTTCCGGCTTCTCTTTTCCAATCTTTTCACTCTTACGTAGCCCCCTGCGCTTCAGTAGCGTTACCGCCTCGCTCGGGGTGATATGATTAAAAAAAAAAATTTATTACAATACAAAGGTCAAAGTGTCGTAGATTATATGAGTTGGTGAATAATTTTGTCAACTGTATTTTTATGAAATAGCAAAAAAATATGCAAACTGCTAACAAAAAAAAAAAAAATAGATATTGTTTTGATAAATATTTGATTGTTGTCAAAATTCTTCATGTCAGGAAAATATTTGATTGTTTTGAAACCAGCATAGCCAAGGTCAAATAATGTGGGCTTTGGAATTATGTAAACAATGTGTCAGGATATGATGTAATCGCTTATATTACAGACAGAAATTATTAACAGTAAGAATTGGTCAAGAGTTGGGATTTGAACCAAGACCAAGAAAGACAGAGAAAACCACAGATGAGAGAGGCCTCTAGACCCTCGATGTATGTGTGCTGTCACCTTCGAACATACCTTCACTCTATGACATGTCACCTGATAAGCAAATAAATGATATACTGTCTACATTTGTTTGTATATACATGTTACGGTTGTCATTTTATTAAGTAAGAATATCGTAATTTTATCAGCATAGAAAAGGTGAAGAATAGAGATCTGTTATATGACGAACTGTATACAACAAAAGAGTACATAATTCAACTTGCCTCCCAGAGAGTAAAACACTACGCCTCCTTGGTCTCACACTTTCAGCGGACCTCAAGTGGAATGACTATCGAATCCATTGCTAAATCCGCTGCTATGAAAGTCGGATCTCTGTGCAGGGCCCAGAGGTTTTTTCCGTCTGAATCTATCCTGCACATTTATAAATCTACCATCCGCCCATGCATTGAATACTGTTGCCATTATCTGGTCGGGTGCCCCTGCTATTCTCCTTGGGCTTCTCGACAAGGTACAGCGGAGGGTCTGTAATGTGATCGATACCGACTTAGCAGACTGCCTGCAGTCTCTCTCTCACCGGCGCGACGTGGCTTCCCTGTGTCTCTTCTATAAATACTTTCACGACTTCTGCTCCGATGAACTTAGATCACTGGTGCCCCCTAGGTTCGAATTTGCACGAGATACTAGATTAGCAACTAGATCCCACCCTTTTACAGTGAAACCGATAAAATGCAACTGCAACTTCTACTCCAACAGTTTCTTTTCTCGCACTTCCCGATTGTGGAATTCCCTTCCACAAGACTGTTTCCCCGATGGCTACAATCTCCAGGAGTTTAAATGTAAGGTCAATAGACACCTCCTAACAAACTAACCCGCTTCCATTCTTTCAAACACTCTTCCCACCCACCCAACTATCTATCACCCGCCTTCTGACATTTCCTATATCTAACCACTCTTTCTATTTACCTTCCCCCATGTAGCCCCAAGTGCAATAGTGGCAGTGGAATGCCTTGCTTGGGGTGAAATGATTAAAAAAAAAATGTTTGCAGTTCCATCTTTTGTCCAATGTTAGAGAAATATTAGAAATGTCATTGTTTACCCACCTTTTTATTCCTCATAGGCATCATTTATAGAACAGGTTTGGTTTGGTTTATGGCACATCAACCTCAATGAGTGATTTAATGTTGACAAGATTTTTACAATAGATTCATATGAATAGAATACATATTCTTTGTAAGAGATCAGTTTGTAGATCAGGTTTCATTGGCATACTTTTGTAAAGAGGGTTTTGTTGAGAGTCAAATGTATTGCTGGTAATAGTTTTTTTCTTCAAAAATGTACTGCTGGTAATATTTTTTTCTCTAAAAAAGTATTGCTGGAATTTTTACTATAAAAATCTTTTTTTTATACTTTCATAGTGTTTTGACCTCCATTTGCCCATAGTTGGGATCTTAACAGGTGCTACCACCCTGGGTCAGTATGGATCTGGGAACTACAGCAATTAAAAGGTGGTTCCATGCTCCTCAAAACCTCAATCAGAGCCTTCACTGCCAGTTCTAAATCTAAATCTAATCTAATCTAAATCTAATCTAAACTTATTTATAAATGGAACTTTGTCTGTGAGTGTGTGTGTGTGTGTGTGTGTGTCTCTGAAATGGCTGAACCAATTTTCTTGAAAATTTACACAGTTGTACTATAAGCGTCTGTGAGTGTTCTCAGCTAGGTTTTGTGTCGAGGTACCCCCGATAAATATCGAAAATCGCTAATCAAAAAAATCGGGTTATATAAGGAGTGGTCCGATTTTTATCAAATTTCATACACTCATAGACAAACACATAAGAAATGATATTCAGAAGTTTCAATGTTGCAGTCCTTATAATAGTGCAGAAAATCGATAATACATATATATAAAAGGCAAGATGTTTGTGTGTGTCTGTTTATCTGCCTGTATGTCTGTATTTTTTTCAGCCCTTTTATTTTAGTTTTTGCTTCGGGTTTGGTTATAAGTAGGTATAATTGTAGTTCTTAGTCTCAGCCATGATACCATTTACTCATAGGACTTATTTAGTCTTCAAAATTCAGTTTACGACGAAAAAAACTGATTTGATATCGATACCAGGAAATCAAAATTTGACTTACATCCATTTGGAACTGGAAATAACTCTTGCTTTTTAATCTTTCGTGCCAACGTCAAAAGAGTCTGAGCTCCAGGACCATGAATTAGTTTTAAAGCTTTCATTACACCTGAGCAACGCCGGGCTATACTGCCAGTAGGAAGTTTATACTATTTATAGTTGTAGATTTGAATATCCCAGATGCCTGCATGCAGTGTTCATTTTTTTGACTAGAGATTGAAAAAAGTTCAGCTATATATAGAGATTAGATCACCAGATAAACTAATCTCAGAATAGAGGGAGCGATGGGTAAATTACTGTCATTTTATATTTTTAATTTCGCTGTTTGTTTTTGTCAACTGCACAGTATAATAGGGTCAGTTAGACACAATTTTCTCTGCCAGAAATTTGAAAATGGCTTGTTGTACTGCTTATATAGGGAGTCCAGTCTGCTCTGCTATTTAACCCATAATTATTTCTCAGTGATCAAAAAGAAATATGGCTGTTCTTTTAAGAGATAATACATCAAAATCATCTCTGGAGTCATTTAAAGGGCATAAATATCCGAATTCCCATCTCAATCTTACAGGAGTTGGTTCATCATCTTTCAAGAGCACATCTATTTTAACTGAGTTACTCACTTCTGCATCTCTGTTTCCCTTTCAGTCTCTCAAACTTCTGTGAAAATGACATTTAGTCTTTTCAGATGTATTTGCTAGATTCTACTTGATATTAATATCTTCTTGCTGCAGACAATATGTGACTTTTTACTAATCAAATGTCTTTTTTCTCCAAAGTCATTTTTCTCTTGCTGCTATATCTTAGTGTCCTCTTAAAGTTCTTTATTTAAGGTGTCTTGCTTAGTTCATTTGTTACTGGGGGTGTCTTATTTACTCCACAACATTCCCCACTTTTTAGAGCTTTTTTATTTTTCTTAAATATTTTATTTTTTAGTATTCACCTCCTCCTTTTTCTAGCAAGTTCACCATGTACTGAACATTGTATTTCTTTTGGTTTGGGTCAACTACTGTTTTTTTTGTATGTTTCTTTTTTTCTGGTACTTATACTTGTACATTCAAAGATATCATACAGTACTTGCATAGGTTCTTCATTTATTGTGAGTCTTTCTTTAGTGAATCTTTTTTTTAACTGATTTCAATTCCTTTTGTGTTCCCATTTTTTTCCTTTTACTATATTTTTTCCTTCTATTTTATTTACTTTTTTTCTGTCTTTTACATTGTTTGGAAAGATCCAGCTTTGAAAAAAGTTTTTCCACTGTTTAATTTTGCAAAAACTTCCTCTGGACTTGGTAATGGGTAGTTATGTGATTCTAAACATTTGTTTAATCAAGTCAAAAAACCAGCACAAACACAAATTTTATTATTTTTTTCTTTACATACACTGCTGATACTGTCCATTTTTGAATGGTCAATTTTGTCAATTATACCCATTTTTGAAGTCTGTCTAATTCTTTGTGATCTTGATCCAAGGCTGCGAAAGGTATGTTTTGGTTTAAATACTGGTTTTTCACTTGAAATTTAACTTTGACTTTAGAATGCAAAATCAACAACGTCAGAACATCTATAAAACATTTTTTCAATTCTTTTTTTAAATTTTCACATTGTTTTTTGAAACTGATCACTTGTCCACATATTTTTGCAATGAATATTTATAGGTAAATACCATAACTCAAATAATTCCATCCAGTCAGTACTGAAAAAGTCTAGTATGTTTAACACATAAGCTTTAGTTGCATTTTTACATCCACATTATTCATTTTCACATACACAAATTTTCTTTGGCTTTCTGTAATTAATTTTTCCATTTGAACTTTGCTTTAGTTTTACATAGCGACTTTTTATGTTCTACTTTTTCACACATGTAGCACTTTTAATACTTAAAGAAACAGTCTTCTCAAAGATGTAAACTTCCACAACTGAAATAGGGATTAATTTCTCTTTTTCTACATTTTTCTTTGGTTTATATATATGTGCATTCTTTTTCATCAATTTCTTCTGTATCACATTTCAGATTTAGGATTCTCTAATATTTGTTCAATATTTCTTCTAGTGTTAGTTTTTTAATCTGCTCTAAATTTATTCTAGCACATATTTCTGTGTCTTTTTTGTTATTAACCCTTGAACAAAAATTAATCCTTTAAACATATTTGGAGTTAGGTTGTTTAAATCCTTGCGTCTTGGTGACTTTATTGCCTTACTTGGGATAAAATGAAAAACAATAAAAAAATATACATGCACATGTGTTGTTCTGCACTCAGATATTTACTGCACTTTCTTCTCTTTATTCAATGTTCAAGAAAGTGTAGTTTAAGAATACTATGATAGGGGATGAGAGAAACTATTTGTATGGACTGTTACTGTTTTTTAGAATTTAGTTGGTACAAGGAGAAATCAATAGTGAAGAAGCAAACTTACCAAACGTCCAAAGTAGAGACACTTAAGTTCACTAGCAGAATGCATTCCTTCTTCATATTGGTAATATTCAAAGAGATGAAAACTATGGTCAGGATCTTTTAACTTGATTTTGCCTTTTAAACCCATTTCTTCCCAAGGAAGATCCTAACAAAAACAAGATTTGAACTTTGAATTTAAAATTCAATACTACATGCTCAGTTCATCAAAATTTATTTTTGAATGAGATATTTATTTAACGAATGATATCATGGTATTAAACAAATTAGCAAAATGAACAATTAGAGCAGGGTTGCCAATGGTCAGTGCCAGCAGTTGTCAAACTGTCACCAATTTACTAACAGTTGCCAAGCATCTCCCACCAGAAAAAAAAAAACTAGTAGATAACTGTCATTTTAAGAATATTTAATTGTAAAAGATGTCTGAAGATAACAGAAACAATTTTAGCCAAACCTTAATATTATCTGCTCTGAAATTGAACATATTTTGGTTGTGTTTTAAAGGCATCCCAACATGGAATTAATATTACTCACTCCTATCCAGAACACCTTAAAATTATTACTACTTCCACACAATAAAGCTTAGAACATAAATACAGGAAAACATACTAACAATAAACTCCTTGAAAATGACTAATGAAAAAATTTCTTTGTCCATCACATTCAATGACTCACACATACTTTATATATATATAAAGTATGTGTGAGTATATATAGAGGGCCTACTAATAACAATATTACTATAAACACATGTCAAAAACATTATATTACATCACCAACATTTATTGAATCAACTCTTAAAGAATCTAATTTATGCTTATCTAAAACAAACAGTATGTATATAAAACTTTCACAAATCAACAGGTAAAAGAAATCACTGAACATAATGTCTACAAGAGATACATACACACTTATGAATATGCATTATCATCTGAATGCCATATAGACAAACTAGAATTATTGTATACTTAAATACATAGAGCAATATTTACAGATTTTCAGTTATATTTGGAATTCATTTCTAAAAACATCGGATGGATGCATTGTCTCTTCTTGAAGTTGGAATGTTACAAATTTACTAATGTTTAACAAATTGAATGCAGGTGAAACATGATTAATCAATGAAAATCAAACAACACAAAAGTAAAAATACCAGAATTTTTTCTTCTTTTTCTCCATATCTCATTCTTTGATGAAACTTTAATAAAAGTGAATCATGTTAGATTGATAAAGGTTTCCTATTTGTTCCTTATTTTATTCTGTCGGATTCCAATCCATATTTGATCCCAACTAATATATAACTGTGTTTGTGGAGAATGAGAGAAACATATGTATACATAACGCACTCTGATTATATACATACCTCAATTCTTTTTATCTTCTGCTTTGGGGGAATTTTTTTATTAAATGCTTCCACTACTATCTTAAATGTGGAATTTTCTGATGTGTAAGGATCCTGTAATAAATACATATGAAGAAACAATATAGTTATACAGTATGGAAAAAATAACATGTCATTAGATGTTGATGGCTAAAATTGAAGCAAACATTTGTTTGTTGGCTATCAAAACTGCCTCTATATCACAAAAATAAAACTTTCTCAACACTTTTTATCTTCTGCTTGCTATTAACTAAAAGTTTAATAAGCGGTTACCTGGTATATTCCTGGAATCAATTTGAACTGATCCTTTTTTCTATATATCTAAACTATAATTATAAAGTCTAATTTAGGAAAGTGAAAATTATGAAAAATGTTCTAAAATTTCCAAGTTTTCATATAAAAACAAGAAAATATTAACTTTAGGCTGAAAATAATGATAATTTATCTTGCATTGAGTAAGAGAAAAAGACAGGTTGTTATGAAAGATGGGGGACTTTCTTCTAGTCAAATTAAGGCAGTCACAGATGCTGATTGCAGTCCTGTAACCATCAGACGACACTTACGACAAAAAGGCATGGTAAATAAAAAGCGTAAACAAATTCCTTGGCTGCTTCCACGTCACAAGGTGGACCGCTTAAAGTTTTGTCATGAATACCAAACATGGGACGTTGAGAAGTGGAAGAAAGTCCTGTTTTCTGATGAGAAAAAATTCAATCTAGATGGTCCTGATGGCTTCCAACGATATTGGCATAAGAAAAATAGGCCTCCTGAAATTTTCTCTACACGTCATAGTGGTGGAGGGTCCCTAATGGTATGGGGTGCCTTTTCTTACAGAGGGACAATGGAGCTCCAGGTGGTGCAGGCTCGTCAGACAGCGGTTGGTTATGTTAGCATGCTACAAAAAGCATCTTTGATGATCGAAGGCCATCGTTTGTGTGGGGATGGATGGTTATTCCAACAGGATAATGCTGCAATCCACACTGCAAGATGGACCTTGACCTTTCTACAAGAAAATGGGGTCCATCCCTTGGGACATCCTGCATACTCACCGAACTTGAACCCAACTGAAAATGTTTGGGGATGGATGACAAGAGATGTTTATCGAAATGGCAAACAATGTTCAACAAAAAATGAACTTCGTGAAGCCATCTTCAGAAGCTGGAGCAACATCCCCCGCACCTTAATGGAAACGTTTATTTCTAGCATGCCCGACTGAATTTTTGAAGTCATCAAAAGCAGTGGAGGGAGAACTCATTATTAAATTTGGTTGTTGAATGTTTTCATACACTTTTCGTACAATTTCGTAGAATTTTTGTCTTATAATTTTGATCATGTGTAAATCGCCTCATTTTATAAAAATGTAAATTTCTGAATAAAATGTTTGGAATGTAGCTTTTTGTTTCCATAACCTTTTAGATTGTAGTATTAATAACCTTAAGTGGGAGGAGTTTAAAATCTATCTGTAAAAAAAAATTTCTTTTTAAAGATTTTTAAGTGGTCTTAAATTTTTGATTGGAAGTGTACAGAAAAGGGAGATGTAGTTTTATCTTTTATCTCATGTATTTCTATTTAATAGCCAGAAGGTGGTGTTCCTTTTGAAGTCTAGTTTTCTAAGTGGCATCCAGTTTAACTAAAAAGGGAACAGGAAAGTAAAGGATTGAATTAGAGATTTTTGGGGATCAAGTAACAACAAAACTGAAAATGGGGTGCATCCAAATGCTGGTCTATATTACGTCATGCTTGGGATCAGAGAGATAGACTTCCCTGTTGCATGGTTCTGATGCTGTCCATTCATATTGCTAGTCACACATCAGGATATGTAGATGGGTGAAGAGTTGGTACAAAGAAAAGTGCATCTATGAGATCCACTTAGCTGAAGTTGTCCAGTATCACGTACCAAGGCAAGCAGGTGAGGCCATAAATAAAATATCTATATATAACATGGAAAATAGGGTTCCTGTTTTTTTTCTTGGCATTTGTCTTTCATTTTTTTACCTGCAGGGCTTTTTCTAGTTTTCAGTACACACTGACAAGATCAAAATACAACAAGGAGTAATCATTAGTCAGTCGGTGGGAAGCTTGGAGGAGATTTAAGTTATATATTTGCATTTTATCTAAAAATTATTCTGTAAAATAACAAGCTTTGATTTTTATTATAGACATGAGTGTACTCCTGCTGTCAAAAATAATGGCAAAATATATGAAAGGATTATATATATATATATATTTATACTCTCACACACTGATTGAGCACTCTGGAAAAATGGTTGACTTTGAAAAACAGTAGCTACTCTGGCATGTATGCATCGCTCATTCACTAATGAATTAGAGCACCCTGGCTATTGGGCGTGTATAATGATAATATACATGCTAAAAAGTCTGCCTTCTTCTACCGAGCGCCCATAGCCCAGAGGTAGAATCGCTGACTGACGCCAATTCGGTCAGGTTTTAATCCTGGGTTAAAAAGCAGTCGGAGTCTAACCATACTGATGAGCTGTGATACAGCAAAACAGATCTGTCTGCAGATGACTATATATATATATATTAATAAATACACATATTGTCCTACGTCTATGACGTGACTCAAAGTTTCATGTGTTATGCAATCATCAGGTGCATATTTCAAATTGACAGTTTAATAGATTTGTATTTTAGTTTACTCAATGTTCATGGGAATTAAATCTCAAAGTTAAGTTACTGCTTTTTTAATAACAAGATTGAAAATTTAATTATTCAAAGATTACATGTAGACAAATTTTAAAATTAAAATATAAAATAAAAAATATTAAAATGCAGGAGAAAAAAATCAATGCATGAAAGTCCGAGTTATGCCATAGACATAGGACAATATGTATATTTACATATAATACAGCTCTGTTCATATATTGAGCACTTTTATTAACACCTGAATAATAATACTATACATATTCACACCTGCTTCTATTGTATATCTATTAATTTACATCACTATTCATTCTTCACTACTCGACAACATAATTATTGCAAAAAAATAAAATAATAAGGCACTATTAAAGAGCAAATATGCAGCAATAGCTGTCATAACTGGTAGTAAAGAGAACAAACTGAGCCAATGCTGTGTTGCTATTGTTTCTTTCTCTCCATGAGCATGACAGGAGGGATATATATATATATATATAGAGAGAGAGAGAGAGAAAGACAACAGTCTTTATTATAACAGGGAGGATCCTCCAGAATGAATATATTTATTGGCTAGATTTTGAGAAAGCAGCTATTTTCATTATTTAATGTTAAGGAATAGATTAAAGAAATATAGGCAAAGTTTAATTTTCATTCTCACAAAAAAAATGGATGTTTTTCTGTTGACAATGTATACACCCTCAACAATGTTCATTTGCAAGATTATAAAAATAAGTGAACCAAGTAAATTATGATATGATATTTATTATTTATCATTTTGGGGTTTACAGCGATATTACATTGAAACATCATTGCTCGTATGATCATCAAAGTTAAGCAACATTGAGCCTCGTCAGTACTTAGATGGCTAACTGCTTAGGAATACCACTGGCCTGGTGCTTGGATGTGCAGGTAGTGCAATGGCTAATGGCTCAGAATTGAAAATCAGAGAGCCAAGTTCCAATTTCAGTCAGGTTTATCATATTCACTTACATGCAAATATTCTTTGGAAAGGTATGATGCCACTTCTCTCCCCAGCTATAGGTTAAATAGCAGAACATGTATCAGTAAATCATTATTTCCAAAAGATTATGGCAAACTAAAAATATTTCCTAGCTTTAAATAACCTCAAAAAGGTTAATAAGCTATAATAAATAAAGAAATCAGTTGGCTCTGAATGAGAAATTGATAAGCTGAGTTTGGATTACAGTTGAATTCGTTTCATTTACTTCTGCATAAATGTCCTTGGAAAGGTATGAATCCATCTCTTCTCCCTCCAGCTATGGGTTGAATAGCAGGACAGATTGAGTTTTATAGCCTTGGTTGGCAACCAGTCTACTACAGAAAGTAATGGGAACCTACTATGGAAATATCTTCTGCCTAGTCAGTCATGTCTCAAAAGAGATGATCACCCAAACATGTATCACGTACAATAATTAACTGATTGAGTGATTATCAATAAAAAAAATCGCTCTTTTGACCCACCACATTTTTGTCAGTATGAAGGTTAAACTTTGTTAAAATATGAATAATTTTCTTTGTAAGTGCACAAAAAAGATAAACAATAATGAATGAAAGAATTAAAAAAAAAACTTACAGTGAGTTTTTTGGGCAGATTGGCAAGATTTTTATGAAGTTCATCAAATGTTGTGGATTCTGCCCATAATTCATAAGCTGACCTATGAAAGCAACATCCAATTTAAAAAATATAACCAAATTAAAAACAAAATAATTCTTATTTTTAATTCTTACAGTGTAAATAAAGAATTTATGTTCAGACTTTACAGGAAACCTTTTAGAAAAAATTTACAAGTTTAAAACTATTGCAAGAATTAGAAAATGTTTTAATAAGAGTCAGTTTCATTTTTAATAAAAAAAAAAATGAAAAACGAAAATTTAAAATCTTATTTTTCAATCTTTCTCATTTAAGTCCAAATAAATCTAGCTTGATTTGCAGGAATGAGCATTATCAACTACTTTTACAAATGATTCTTTCATAACTTTCTTGTTTTTTAGCTGTGTTGTGACTGATCCGTAAGATGATTTTGATCAAAAGAAATATTGCAAATTTGTCATTTGTTGCTTTGGTACCACTGATGATTGTGATGATTATTGATGTTCTTTTTCTTCCTTTATATTTTCTGACAGTTCTATTTTCAAAGAAGCATTTCATTGCTTTTCCTACTGAGCAATCACTCATCATAATTTATCAAATCATGAAATGAAAGTTGTACTGAATGGCTACTCTTTTAGATCTTTTAGTATTAATGCAGATGTTCCCCAGGATTCTATCTTTAGAGCTATGCTTGTCTAAATTTTCATAAATAACCTTCCTGATGTCATCAGTTCTCAGATTGGTATCTAGGTTGATAGCACAACTATTTACTCCTGTCTTAATGTCAAATATTCATTAGATGATATGTTTGAGAATCATGAAATTTTTGACAATGAAGTGTATTTGCACTAGGTGAAATATTTTGAAATTTGAGTGAAATGTATTTTGTTGAAAAAGGTCAGCCAGGTGCACAAAAATGGAAAACATTTCAGATATAGATTTTTATTTTTGTCTAGCGAGGTCAGAGGTTCATGCCACACATCTAAGTTTGTACCGGAAGATAGCTGTCAATGGTGCGGAACTAACATCAAGCCAACAGAAAATCTTTAGTAGTAATTCTGAATTTGATTTTGGTGAGTTTGGACACAACTGTTGAAGTGTACAGTTGAGTAAAATCGGGGTCTCCCCGATGGGGGGTGCTGACAACTCTGATAAAATAATCTCCTGACCCATGGCATGTCATCAAAGATGTCTTTGTATGAAAAATAAAAAATATATTTTATATTTTATTTACATTTGGGTCTGGTCCTATTGTTTTAGACAGAGGCATTTTTTGCAGATTGTATTTGTTGTT
Organism: Ascarosepion bandense; assembly: GCA_037127315.1. Lineage (NCBI taxonomy): Eukaryota > Metazoa > Mollusca > Cephalopoda > Sepiida > Sepiidae > Ascarosepion > Ascarosepion bandense. The sequence continues at coordinate 493,638 of JBBBDQ010000897.1, read as the reverse complement.
GCTGATAGTGATGAAGAAAGGACAAAGAAGATGAAGAAAAAGGTTATTAAATGAGTATGTGAAACTGGTTTTTGTGAAGAAGTCAGTTGAGTGGTCCCCAACAAAGTGATTTATGATTTGAAAAATTTAATCATTGCCCCAAATTTGTTTCAGATTTTGAAGTTTAATAGTTGCCCAATAAATTTGAGAATAATTGCCATAACAGTCTCAATGAAGGCTGCTGAGTATATGAAGTTTAATGTTTGTCACCAGCCCAACATCATCAATCCTGTAATTGCAACATTCATCGTTCATTTTACCAGTACATTTGATCAAGCAGCATTGGACCCAGTATTGTGTTTCAGAAGAATTATATACCCGAGAAAGTGGTATATTACAATAATAGTAAGTCTGATTGGTTTGATAAGGTCAAATTAGCAGCTGATCTTAAAAATGACCTATAGTTGTTAAATAGGGCAAGAAGTTGTTAAATATGGCAAGAAGTGGTTAATTTTAATGTCTCGAAAATGAAACAGCCCTCTGAGAAAACCCTTTTTAAATTCCATCAGTATGGCTGAGGCTAACTTCTAGAAAAGTAACTAACTGCACTTTCTTGAGCTAATGTTTTCCACTAACATGAAATGGAAAGAGTATATTGAATCAATTTCTAAGTCTGCAGCTACGAAAGTTGGTTCACTGTGTCTAACTAGACAATTTTTCTTGCCAGAATCTATCTTACATATTTATGATCTACCATTCATTCTTGCTTTGAATATTGCTGCCACATCTGCTCTAGGGCTCTTACTACATAATTAGAAATTCTTGATAAAATCAAAAGAAGAATCTGCAAAATTACTGGCCCTGACCTGACATCTTGGTTTCAGATGTTTTCTAACTGCTATCACATAGCTTCCCTGTGCCTTTTCTACACATACTTTCATGGTAATTGTTCTGATGAACTTTCCTCTATGGTACCTAGACTTTATAAATTTAAGTACAGTACTAGATAGGTGTCAAGGTCTCATCAATTCACAGTTGAAATGGCTAGATGTAACTGTAAGTTCTATGCTAACAGTTTTTTCTATCATATTTCTCGCTTATGGAACTCTCTTCCAGCTTTTAAATCAACTTTGATCTTCAAAAATTTAAATGCAATGTCAACCATTATCTAATGTTTTCTTAATTCTTATTCTTTTATTGTCCTTTCTCTTTAATAGTGTTTCATTCCTCATTTTCTCTAACTCAGTAACCTCTTGCGTTCTAGAGGCTTTTTTTGCTTTGCTTGCATGTGGTGAAATGATAAAAAAACATGCTGTAAATAGCTTGATACAAAAACAAATGAAATAAAAATAATAATAAAAAAAAACTTGTGCAAATTTCAGCAACATTTGAAATATTATAAAATCCAATATTTTGAACACCAGGAAGAATTTTGAAAGAAAATAATATATATATATATATATATATATATATATATATATTACAGTTATCTATTCTGAAGTTAATTCTTTATTTAGATTTGAATCCTGTATTGGCTTAACATTGACAGATGCTATGTGAAAAGAAAAAAAGAGAGGATTGTATTCAACTGAAAATCAAAGAATTAACAAAATGTACAGCACAGAATAAAGAAAGGTTAATTATGACAACCAAAAACTGAAAACTGATAACAATTGAGCAGAGTATATACAGGAGAATAAAGAAAGGAAGAAAATGTAACAAAACTGAAAAAGCAGCAAATATTGTAACAGTAACTAAAAATAGTGGACAAAAATGAGAGGCGAAAGCCACTTTATAGAAAATCTAAGAAATGTAAGAATTTCAAACAAATGTTGAATACAAAACATTTTAATAACAGAATAATAAAGCTATTAGATTTTGGAAAATATAAGAAGAAACATTCATACCGGATCAACATTGTTCGATTGAGTATTTGTTTGGCTATCACCTCTGAAGGAAGGTCAACAACTAAAAATGGGTTCTGAAAAAACAAAAAATAAAAGGTACTAATAATGCTTTTACAATGGAAATAATTTTATTACAAAAATACAGTTAAAATTGATATATATATATTTAGGGTGCAATAGGTAACTTGTTGTCATTTTATATTTTTAATTTCATGCATGCGTGTTGATTTTATCGATTGCACAGAATAGCAGGATTAGTTGGGAACTGTGTGTGAGAAAACGAGCAACATGATGCAATTCCCTCTGCCAGTAATTTGGAAACGGCATGCTGTACTGCTTGGCATTCGTGCCAGAAACTCCAATATGAACATTTTAGCGTGTTTGGATGTCAATCTGGGACAGTGCAGAGGAGTTAGAAAGAGTTGGATGAGTCAAATGGTGATTAAGAAGGTGTTTGGAGTGATTACTAGTGATAGCAATGATATACCACCATTTATCTTACCACAGGGACTCAGACTCAACAGGAAAATCTACATCAAGTGCCTTGAGAAGGTAGTGATGCTCTGGGTCAAGAGGGTGGCTGCTGGAAGACCCCATATTTGACTTGACACAATGTCACATAAACAGGAGAACCCAGTTATGGCTGTCAGACAATTTCTGCGGCCGTATCACCCCTTACCTCTGGCCACCTAACTCCCTAGATTGCAATCCCCTTGATTATTAAGTATGAAGTGTAGTTGAGCAAAAGACTCCTTGGAACAACAAAGATGAATTGAAGGTAAGGATTATGGCAGCATTCACCAATTTAAACAAGGAGACTGTCCGGAAGAGTTACAGCAGATTCCAAAGGCTGTGTTTGAAGCCAATGGTGATTTTGTTGAATAAATTTACTCTTTAGTATTTCAAGATAGTTTAATGCAATTTTGGTAAATATATCTGCTAAAATGAGATGTCAGTGTCATTTTTGCATTATTTAGACAATTTATCCATTCAGTCAGTTAAGTGCCATACGTGATACACACTTTGGGCGATCATGTCTCGAAAGAGACATGTCTGACTGAGCAGATTATCCCGCAGTAGGTTGCCATTGCTTTCTGCAGTAGATTGGTTGCCAGCCAAGGCTATAGAACCCAATCTGTCCTATTATTTAACCCATAACTAGAGGGAAGAGACAGATTAATACCTTTCCCAAGGGTATTTGCACATAAGTGAATGCAAGGAATTCAGCTGGAATTTGAACTTGGCTAAAATCCATTACCAAGTAAGATTGGTAGTAATATTGAGGTTAGTGCCACCAACAGTTGCAAAAGATGGGCAATTTTTGGCCCCACATTAAACCTGAACTTTTTGGCCCCACATTAAACCTGAACTTATGTCACATCCTGTCAACACGGGGAAACTGGTAAAAACCTATTATAGAAATCCATTGAAAATCAGAAAAGAAATACGAATAATATTGCTAACAAAAAGTTACAAATTTATTATGCAAACCAATGTTTTCATAATTGGTATTTTAAAAAAATATTAACCAATTGATGTTGGTAAAATTTCTATTTTTCTTTTTTTTTTATAATTGTTTCATCCCAAGCAAAGAAGTACTGCCACTGGTGTGCAGTGGGCTACATAAAAGGAGAGTGAAGAGAAAGTAAAACAGGTCACAAGGGGTGTCAGAGAATGGGAAAGAGAAGGATAGAAATACTGGTCCAATAAGGGCTGCATGGGAGTAGAGTGGAAAGGGAGAAGAACAAGATCCAGGGAGTGTTGGGGAAAGGATGGGAGTCAAGGAGATAGATGGCAATTGACGTTATATTTAAACTCTGAGAGATTGTAGCTATCAGGGAAGCAAGTATACAGAAGGGAGTTCCACAGGCGGGAAGTGTGAGAAAAGAAGCTATTAGAGTAGAAGTTGCAGTTACATTTGATTATTTTCACTGTGAAAGGGTGGGACCTAGTTGCTAGTCTAGCAGCTTGAGTAAATTTGTGTAGAGGGGGTACCAGGGAGCTAAGCTCATCAGAGCAGAAACCGTGAAAATAGCTAGGGACAGAGGGAAGCCACATCCCATCAGTGAGAAAGTGACCGGAGTCATCATATACTTATACTTTATACTATTATACATAATAAAAATTTAAAAAAAAACGGTTGAATTCCCTTCATTTTAACATCTTGTGACTTTGCATGACACATGAAGAAATTCTAAAAACTGAAATATTGTTAATCTTTTGAAATGATTTGTGAGCATCTTTGCCAACACTGTTTGTTTATAGATATGTAATTTAGAATAAAGCTCATTTCATCTTTTTGCCTTGATAAAGTCCATCACAGGATGAAACGCATAGGCGATTTAAAATAGTTTTCCTCTAGTCTCTATTTTATTTAACCATTCTGTCCTTAATCTCAGATCATAACTGAGTATATTTTTACATACTTATACTTGTCTGAACCCCATATCATTCAATAATCAGCTTATATTATCTATTTTTATCAAAAATATTGATAATTTGTTTTGGTACCAATTGGTTCTATCATGCAAAGAAAGTGAAATAGAAATTTTTATACTTATAGTTGTTAAGTTTGTTATTTTATAAATATCAATATCTATTAGTAATATCCTTAACCATTTAGCATTCAACATGCTCAGACTGACCCTATAAATATTGACCCTCAAAGCCTCATTGTCTGTGTGACCTTGAAGCTATAGAGAGATGGTTAATTTTTATTTGATTCAGCCTTGTGTCATACATAGCTTAACTCCTTAAAGCATAGATTTATTCGTTGTCATCATCAGAATTATCAGGTTGGTTGGAATGTATATTTGTGTGGAATAGTGGAAGAATAAAAATATACTTTTTCCATGTTAAAATAGAAATTTATTAACGGAAAAGAATAACAAGAATAGGTAGCAGTTAATGTTCAATGAGAAACAAGTAATGAGTTAAAGGTAACAGTAGTAATTTGTTGGAGAGAGTTTATGTGTATGTACATATGTATGTGTGAGCATTTGTTTGGTAGGAATGTCTTTGGATGAAGAAGTACAATAAATCAGCACACGAGAAAGAAGAACAATGTGCAACGTGACCTTATGTCCGGGTTGACTTGAAGTTTCTGCCTTGTTACATTTTAGCTTGTCATCTCTCCTGCTTCCATCTAAGTGTCTGACTGACGCTGATCGAAGCATTTATAGTCCTTTAGATTTTTCGCACTGAATCGTGAAGTCTTTATGGTCTTGTAAATCGCTTCCATTGGTCAGAAAATCAATTTAACATCTACTTGCGAAATCCAGTTTCGACTATTTCTTTAAGCACACAGTCAATCCTTTTTCTATTTGGGAAAAACCAGGATTTCACATGTCATTGTGAATTTTTGTAAAAGTGAAGAAATTTGCTTTTAATTCTTAATTTCCTATGCACCACAACTTCCTGCATTATTTGCTATGCCATCATGTTATGGCAGAATATACATGGTGTGGGTTGAACATTGAGAGCTGATATTTATGGAGTTGGTTGAATGCTAAAGAGAATAATATTAAAATTGATACTGATTAAACAGCTTCATAAAAATTCCTTATAAATTATTTTCATTTAATTTCATATTTTTTTAAGACCAAAATAATATTATATAAAATTATATGTATTCACTATATTCATTACAATCATGCAATTTATTTTTCTTACCAAAACAGTCAAATGTAACTTCCACTTCTACTCTTTCAGCTTTTTTTTCTCTCATTTCCTGCCTGTGGAACTCTTTTCTGTATATTTGCTTCCCTGATAGCTACAATCTCCAAAAGTTTAAATGCAACATCAGTTGCCATCTATTTCTTTGATTCACATCTTTCTCCTATCCTTTTCTTGACATCCCCCATACCCCCCCCCCCATTTTTTCTTACAGTAATCCCCTGCACACCAGTGACGGCCATGCTTGCTTGGGGTGAAACGATTATAAAATAAAAAATAACTTATTTTCTGTCTATATTTCTAAGATGAGGTATTGTAACTATTTACACTATTACATTGTCTGAACTGTTGTCCTCTTTATTGCAATATTCACGTTTCAGTTGTTGCATGCTCTGACCTTCTTCAGGTGAGATACACTGGAATTTTCCAACATCAAATCACTATACTTTACATTTTATTTTAAGTGTAGTTTAGATGTGACACAAGCTTGAAAGCATGGAACACCTAGTGAGGATCAAACTTACTACTCAGTCATAATTGATATAACAGCACAAGCTTACTAACTATTACAACATGTTGAAGTACCCTACTCACTTAATCTACAGCAATCTAATAAGTGTAGCTTAGATATGACACAAGGCCGAGACTAAGGAGCACCCAATGAGGATTGATCTCTCTACAATTGCAAATGACAAGCTTACTAACAATTGTGTCACATTTAATTGCCCTGATCACTCAACCTATAAGTCAGGCTGGGATGGAGGGGGCTGGGAATAAATTAATAGAGTCTTCATTCGATTAAGTCCTAATTTGCATTAACCAATCAAATGTAATTTGTTATACAAAGCCTGTTCCCTTTCAATCCCCTTATTTGATTTTTTGATCACTTGTTACTTGGTCTTTACTCTCTTCATTTGCAGTCCTGACTTACCTTTTTCTACTCTGGAAGCTCATCCTAGTTGGATTCTTGTTTTCTTTAATATTACATCAAGTATTTTCTTCTGTATTCCTTTTTGCTATTGAATGTTATCGAGAGTGATTCTTTACTTTATGAGACCTATTTTGTTTTTGTGTAACTTGGTATTTATCCACTTCTTTGCATTTCATCTCCTGAAGTTCTTCCTGGTTAAATTGTTTCCACAAATATTACTTAGAGTATTTTTACTATATTTTTTTTCATTAGTAATCAAAAGTACTTTTTCAGTCTTCTCTAAAAGGCCTTAAATCAGTTAATTGCCATATGTGACACACACTTAGACGATCATGTCTCTTTCAAGAAATGACTGACTAGGCAAAAGATTTTCCTGCAGTAGGTTTCCATTACTTTCTGCAGCAGATTGGTTGCCAACCAAGGCTAAAGAACCCAATCTGTCCTGATACTCAACCTATAGCTGGAGGGAAAAAAAGAGATTGATTCATAGATTTCATAAGCATATTTGTGTGTAAGTGAATGAAATGAATTCGAGTAGAATTCAAACTTGGCTCTTTGATTTCTCATTCTGAGCCAATATTCATTAAACTACAATGCACACTAAGTCTTACCAAGGCTAATTCTTTACCTTACAAGATCTCATTTCATTCAGACTAGAATGCCAACTCCCAAAGGTTACCACAAAAGAGTTTGTTGCAATTAACTATATTATACTCATTAAGAATCTGTTTTCTTTTACTGGTTGCTTATAAAGGTCTGGAAATCTTTGAACAAGTTGAAGTCAATCCACTTTCTGCTGATGGCCATGTTTGCTTTTGGGAAAAATGACACAAAAATGTTTCTTGAAAATTTACCAATATTCGTTACTTAATACCAATTTTGAGGAAATATTGATTTGTATAATAAAACCTGGCATTGTGTATTTATTTATTTATTTTAATTCTGTACCTTTTGTTCTTTTGCCTCATTTTTTATGTTGATTTTGGTACCAAGCAGTTCAACAACAGACTTCAGCTCCTGTTAAAAAAAAATACAAAAATTAATGAATAAAAAGAAAAAGAGTTTACAAGTTTTCTGGCATTATATGAACTGTTTTTTTTTTGTAAATCATGATAACATAGTAAGGATTTATAAAATAAACACCTCAAAACATTTACCCTTGACTTTTTGGCTACAAAGAACTTCCTGATCAAACAAAGCCTGAATAGTGTTTTTGAACAGATCTTTCCTTGAGTCTTGAAATATACATTTTTGTTTTGTATTCTAACATAAATAAAGACAATTTTTAGAAATAGTTTTTATGTATTAATCAACATATTTCTAATTTATTTGTCTAAATGCTATCTTTTTAATGGATACTCATAAATAAAAACGGAGCATTTACTCAAATACGGGTAGCTATTAAAAAAGTAAGAAATATGTTGGATTGTGACATCTTTATCAGTCTATGATTCACGGGAACCACATATAGCTTTCTTCTCCCTCTGGTCATCCAAAACGTTCAGTACTACTGTTGATCAATGAAGTGATCTCTTTGACTCCTGACCTGTCTTACCCAACGTTGTATTTAGATTGATCCTAAGTTGGCCAAGATTTGATTTGTTATCAGCATTCCCGCATTGGGCTGGTTCAGATAGTGAAAATCTACAGTAATAAAAATAAACACTCAAAGAAATATAAAAAAAACTTATTTTTATATCGAATATTGTATACAGTAGTTTTGTTTATATCTGTTTACATGCAGGGTTGTCAACCTAAATTGTTCCCAAATTGGATGCAATACTTGGTTAAACTGGTAAGGGTTGGCTTGTGTATTTAAAGAAGTTTGTTTAGTTCATTTGGTAAGTTTGGCTCAAGGCTGATGTTGGAGTTACACTTTGGCAGTTAGTGATGTGTGAACTTGGGTGATCTATCGTCTCTATCTTAAAGTCTTCTTTTTGATCTCTCAGTTTGATCTCTCTTAATTTGTTTTGCCCATTTATCTTTATTGGTGTCTGTAAAAAACTGGTGAGGGAGTATGAGGTAGTTGGGGAATTAGTATTTCCCCCACTTGTCATCTTCACTGCTTTTGGTCCTGAGAAAAAATTATTTTCTTAATTTGGTAGTCCTCTCCTTTCTCTCTGGTAGTGGCTGTAGGCATTACTCCACTCACAACTTCTTCCTCTTCCTTTTAGCACTTCTCTTTAAAAAAAAAGAAAAAAGGAAACAAAAATGAAAAAGAACAAACAGCTATTGTTTCACACACACTTTCCTCTTCTTCATTTGAAATTTGAATACAATGAATTAGCTTTCTCAGGGTGAACATCATTCAACAAGTCATTAAAATTTTGGAAATTTGTTTTCACTAAAACAAATTGGACAGCTGTATATTTTCTCTCTGTTTGGAGTCAGATACTACACACCTGGTTTTTTTGTTAAGTAACTTTTTCACCTCTTAACTGGCACTTAGGATTTTTACAGTTTTATCAATCAACTGCCAACACCTTGCCCATTGTACGAATTAGACACTGTCCCCCATCAGCCAACATCTTTTTCATTTTTATAATTTTTCAATCTCTGGGAACAAATTATGTTGTTCTTTATATCTTTAACCCTTTTCATGAGAAGTTTATCAGTATATTTCTCTTTATATCCAAATTAAAAATTATTATTAATTACCAGCAACCAAATAGGGTCACAGGATTAATAAATGAAAAATACATTCTTGAAAATTGTCTTTGTTAGTATATGAAACAGAGCAGATATTTATATTTTGACAATTGGGAAAGATCTGTGTTCAAAAGCACAATTCAGGCATATATAATACAATAAATTCTGACAGAATGAAAAAAAAATAAAATAAAGTAAGGGTTGTATTTTTTTAATACCAACGGCATTTTAATCTAGTATATGTAGACATTAACGTAATATGATGGAATAGTTTATATGAAAGATTGTATTATCTTATCAAAAGCAAAGAAAAACATTTTGGTGATTAAATAAAGATGCTATGAATTTATATGAATATTAGATTTTCTTAAAAAGATGCTGGAACCTCTGTTGAAATTTTTGGGATGAAGAGTTTTCACTATTTACATTCAGACTTTTGTCCTCATCTTTGTTGATATTATCACATTTCAGCCCTTGTGGCTTCCAGACTTCATCAGGTGCATATCAATCTGGTTAACCTTTGGGGAATTTTGAACTAAACCCTATTCTGCTGACCATGTCTAGTGATATCATGTGTAGTTATTTAGTACTGTTCAGTTATTGCTTGTTCAGTTTTCATAGAAATAAATCTGCACTATCTGATGCAGGGATTGAACTCACAATTCAGTCAGTTAAGTGCCATACGTGAAACACGCTTGGGCGATCATGTTTCGAAAGAGACATGACTGATTGGGCAGAAGATTATCCTGCAGTAGGTTGCCATTGCTTTCTGCAGTAGACTGGTTGCCGACCAAGGCTACAGAACCCAATCTGTCCTGTTATTTAACCATAACTGGAAGGAAGAGACGGATTAATACCTTTCCCAAGGGTATTTGCGTGTAAGTGAATGCAATGAATTCAAGTGGAATTCGAACTCACAATTACTGTCACCAAATTCATTAATTCACTAGGTTATTGTCCTATAACTGAGCAGTACTAATTAAGAAAAAGAAATTTCTAGACATGGTCAGCAGAATGAGAACAATCTATTCCTATCTAAATCTAAACTTATTTATAAATGGAACTTTGTGTCTATGTGTGTGTCCATTCCCTATAGATTCCGAAATGGCTGAACCGATTTTCTTAAAAATTTACACAGTTGTACTATAAGCGTTTACGAGTGTTCTTAGCTAGGCTTTGTGTCTAGGTACATCCGATAAATATCGAAAATCGATAATTGAAAAAAATCGGCTTATAGAAAGAGTGGTCCAATTTTAATCAAATTTGATACCCTCATAGACAAAGACATAAACGATATTCAGAAGTTTCAAGGTTGCAGTTCTTACAATAGTGCAGAAAATCGATAATATATATATATATATATATATATATAAAAGACAAGATGTTTGTGTATGTGTCTGTTTATCTGCCTGTATGTCTGTTTTTTTTCAGCCCTTTTATTTTAGTTTTTGCTTCGGGTTTGGCTCTAAGTAGGTATAATTGTAGTTCTTAGTCTCAGCCATGATACCATTTACTCAGAGCACTTATTTAACCTTCAAAATTCAGTTTACGACGAAAAAACTAATTTGATATTGATACCAGGAAATCAAAATTTGACTTACATCCATTCATTTTTTTTTCAGGCTACAGTTTCGCTTTAACTGGAAACAACTATTGCTTTTTAGTCTTTTGCGCCAACGTCCAAAGAGTCTGAACTCCAGGACCATGGATTAGTTTTAAAGCTTTCATTACACCCGAGCAATGCTGGGCTATACTGCTAGTAGATTATATAAAGGGTTCAGTTTGAAATTCCTTGAATGCTCCCTAGATTGACAAGGACCTGATGAAAGTGGAACAATGGCTGTAATAATAACAGCAAAAATAAGGACAATAGTCAGTATAAATAATGCAAATTATATTGAAATCTTTTCCCTTAACCTAATATATATTATGAAAGTGTCTGTGATAACAAATTGGTTAATTCCAACAGGCCATTTTTAGGGAATTTGATCCGGTGTGTCCCGCTGTTGTGACCTTATGTCAGACTAAGATAAACTTTATAAATGTCTACATGGACTAATTTCTGTAGAGTGATGGTTAACAAACTTTTTTCAGATACCACTGCTAAGTAATGTGTTCTGTCCTAACCGAGTATCCATTGCTGTATTTGTGTGGATACTTGACAAGCTATTAAATATTGTTGTCATATCTGGTCTGGTGCTCCTTCTATTTATCTCGAGGTTCTTGATAAAATCCAAAGAAGGATCTGCAATGTAATCAGTCTTAACTTGGCATCTTCAGTCACTTTCTCACTAACATGACATGGCTTCCCTCTGTCTTTTCTACAAATCTTTTTATAGCAACTCTTCTGACAAGCTTTTTTCCACTGGTGTCCCTTCCACGTGAAATTAAGCATACTATTAGATGGATGTGCGTTATGGTGCAGTGGATATCAGCTTGTGGAGAGGGTAGCTTCCAAGAACTCAAACATTGACAAACAGAAATTCTTTTTCGTGGTTCATTAATTAGATATAAAATATATTTATGCAATACTTATTAAATAAAATTCAAATTTACTTATTAAAATTCAACCAAATTAGGTAGCACCAAAATCTAAAAAAAATCTAAACTTAATACTTTAAAAAAATTACTTGTAATTTTTTAGTGTAATTTTGAAATGAATCCTACTGCTCAGTCATGTGATACACGCTTAGACGATCATGTATCAAATAGACATGACAAGGTTGCCTTTACTTTCTGCAGTAGACTGGTGTACAACCAAGGCTACAGAACCCAATCTGTCCTGTTATTTGATCTGTAACTGGAGGGAAGAGACTGAATACCTTTCACAAGGGTATTTGCACAAAAATGAAAGCAAGGAATTCAAATGGAACTTGAATTAGGTTCTCCAATTTTTTGTTCCAAGCCAATATCCACTGAACCACAACACACATCCTAGTTAATCCTGTTGGTATTTTTGTCACAAAAGTCTATTGTATTAAAAGGGACAAATTTGAAGATTTAAATCAATGTAAATTTTAATGTCATTTGCAAGCAAGTGTGAACAAAATTTAAAAGAATTTTATTTTATTTTTTTCCCTTTTAGCAACATTATTTTTGGTATGGATGTGCCAAAAAAAAAAAAAGAAAAAAAAAGGGAAATAATTCTGATAATTCTAAATACAATATTGAAAAAAGTATGACATTCAATCTCTAGATTAAATTAAATTTTATATCTTCCGTTCAGTCAGAATAAAAAAGACTTTAATTTTTTTGTGGGGGGAGGGGATGGCTTAGTTTTCATACAATGTTATAGCAAATCGATTCTCCATTTTGGAACCACTCACCGGTCAGTCAGTTAAGTGCCATACGTGAAACACGCTTGGGCGATCATGTCTCGTACCGGGTACATTACCACCACCTGTAAATTTGTTGATTATCAATTTTTTTTTTTTACTTTTTTTCAGTGCAATCTTATCGATTAAATCCTAAACTTTCCAATTGACAAAAGAAATTTGTAAAAATTTCAACATTGATTTAAACAATTTTTTTGGTGGGGTGGGCTCAGTTTTTCATCATACAACCTTGTAAATCGATCCTGTGCAATTAACTTTTTTGCTTGCGCATATTCAACAACTGAATCCTTTGCAAAATTTTTGAATAAAGCCATTCTTCCGAGGAAGATGCCATCGTAAGAACTGAAGAAAACTTGAAAAAGACAAAAACATGAGCAACAACTCGTCCCCTAAAAAACGAAACAAAGCAACCCCTAACGCGAGTGGTTCTAAAATGGAGGATCGATTTACTATAACGTTATATGAGAAACTGAGCACCCCCCATCTAAAATTGTTTAAATATTGAAATTTTTCCAATTCTTTTTTGATAATCGGAGATTTTAAATAATAATCAATCAGACTGCACTGAAAAAAGTAAAAAAAAAAAAAAAAAAAAAAAAAAATGAAAAACAACAAATTTAAAGGTGTTGGTAGTCTCCTTCAGGTCTGCCTAAAAGAATCACTTTCTTAAATTATTGGTTATATAAGATTAAAGAAAATTTAGTTTTTTACACAAATAATAAATTTTTTAATTAGTGTACTGCTAATTTTTCGTATTTCTTTAAGCTTTATATTTTTACTTTTTCCCGCGCTTTTTCGGAGAGTGGGGCTAGCCGCTAGAATTGCTATATAATTCTACTCGTGCATAAATAAAACTTTCTACTTTTAGAAAATCCATTTAATTAATTCTTAATGGATTTCGAAACATCTCTAGGACAAATATTAGATTTAAAAGAGAATTTAAAATTTGTTGAAGAAATTTTCGTATGGTGGCTCGGTGGATGACGAAAGAAGTACCTACTCTTAATGCCTAAAAAAGCAAAACATTTACTTTTTAATTTAAGTACGGATTTTTTAAAAAACTCGGATTAGGATTATTAGAGACTAGAAAGAGTGTCTAAAAAATTTAGAGACGATGATTTTTCAACCATAATAAATTTAAACGTTTTTTGTTTTTTTTTTAAGTCCGTGATGATAAAGATAATGAGTAGTTTTTTGAGACAGTCAACAACAAAAGAGAAAAAAAAAATTAGTCAAACTTTTTAAAAACAATGTCAAACGTAAAAAATTAAAGGCGGAATTGGTTAGATTGTTATCAAATGCTGAGCATAAATACTAGTAAATAAAGTTCAAAGAGCTATCTTTTTTAACTAAACAAAATGTTTTAGCTCATTTCGCAGTAAGTTTAAATAAAAAAGCGGTGTCATTCAAAATTTTATACCCTAGCCAAAGCTTATTCAACACTTGACATTTTCACTGTATGATGTACAAATTGACTAATATATATATATATATATATATATATAATGTGTGTGTGAAGTCATTTACACTTTTATTTTTTATCTTCGAATTTTAAATTAAAAGTTAAGTATTATATGTAACAAATAAGGTAAATTTTGGTTTTTAAAAAGTAGTTAATCCATGTGACTTGTTTTTCAGACATTTTTTAAATTTTTTATCAGTTCATAATTACACTAAATATGTTTTGTTCAAAGAGAAAGGCAGTTTAAACCTACACAAAAGAGAACTGATTTTCTTTGTGCAAATAAAGCAACATGAAGATAAACAAAAAATGATTCGTCTCACAATAATTGCATAAAATAGCATGAAATTAGTGCTCGCGTCATGCACTTAATCGCTTAAAAGTTCAATAAAAAAAAACATACAGTTTCGGGTTAAGTAAAAGAAAAGTCATTATAAAAACCTACAGGTAATCTAAAATCCAAATGTTCATTAGCATAATGAAGCAAAAATCGGCGAGTAAGGCCACACGTCGACATCATATAAGCAGTTTTATTTTTCTAATGTCGTGTACTTAAATTTTAAGACGGTGTTAAAGAGAAAACATAAACATCAATTTTATTTTCCATTAAAAAAACATTCATCTTCAAAATTTTTATTTAATTTTAATTTTTGAAAGACTGATTTACGTATTTTGTATTTCAGAGAGAAGATAAAAAATGAATAAAAAGAAAAAGGTCACAACAAAAATGTATTTTTTAAAGAAACCTAATTGAATTACAATTAATACAACTTTTAATTATTAAAGTTAACAATAGCAAATTACACATAAAATATTTATGAATGAACTGACTTAGTTTTTAAGCTTGTTAAAAAAATGGTCTTTTCAAATTTTATTTTAGCTGGTAACTTTTTAATTTTTTTTTAGTTAGTTTTTAGTTTCTTTCAAAAGTTAAAATTTGTAACTCTTTCTTTACAAATTTAAAACAAAGTTAGAAATATTGATTTTTTTTTTTACTTGAACTCATATATTTACCCAAATACTTCTTTAAAAACAAAAAGCGCTGATCCGGTCTAAAAATCATTTATTTTTGTAATTTTTAGTCTTAGAAACGAAAACATTTTGACCAAAATCGCTTAAATAAACCATTAGAGTTAACTCCCTCGAAGAGATGCAACGAAACGGTGAGGAGGGAAATTCAAGCGAATGGAAGCGTTAAAAAAAAAAAAAAAAAATCAACTGTCATTGTTTTTTGTAAGTACTTTTAAAAGTAGAAGTAATGCTTGTTAGTTATAAAATGAATTTACATCGTACTTGGAACAAGTATATTTATTATCTATTAGTATAAAAAGTAGTGTTATTACAAGAATGTGGAATTAATGCAGTCAACAACTGCGGTAAGTTCCAACTTTTAACTTATTTTAATCTTTATTTTTTAATGATTTAATGTTTACACTGAAACCCAGTATTTTTTTAACATTAAAATCTTCAGATCTTTAACTTTAGAAAAACGTAGATGATTTTTTTTTTTACCGAAAACAGGAATAAAAAATTTTAAGAAAAGAAAATCTCAATTGAATTGTAAAAATATAATTCTCTTTTTAAATCCACAGCATTTATTTCCCACATAGGTGGGATTTTTAATTTTAACCAATAACAACCCATTTCAGGCCAGTTTTTCACTTGTAAACCAATTCAAATACGGTACAAAAAACTTATTTTTTAAATTAATCGAATCACGGTCTAAAAAACAGTTTTTTAAAACACATGCTGACCGAAATTAAATAAATTATTTTTATTTGGCAGATCTTTTAGTGGAGAATCTCTAACAATGTATTCACAGGAAAAATCTTAGACTAGAGCACATTTGGCGGAAAACCAACGCTTAACCGATAGAACACTAGATGAGCCGAAAAAGAGTTAAAACCGGGAGTCTCTCCGCACGGCCAAGGGAATTGACAAGACCGCACAGTACGGTCTCTTGGGAATCATTAGCAGGTTTATTGGGCGCTTGTCCATGCTTATTAAATTGGCTTTGTGACAAACATAGCCGAACTTCCCACAAGTTAGAATTAAGGTTGAAAGAAAGCGTTTCGTTTGTAAAATAAGTGAAATTTTGTTAGCAGAACAGAATAACATAGGAAGTGAAATTATTATGTTCAAAGAGAAAATACAGTACGGGAAGTGAATCCAGAATTGAATTCGTAATTGTAGCAAAATGTGTGTATGCAGAAAAAATTAAGAGTAACTGAGTAGTAATCTGTGTTCTTTTCTTTCTTTTAGTGGACGGCGAGATAGTGAAAAAAGGAAGGAAAGGCAATAAAGGAAAATTGTATTTATCGACGTTAATTTTTGCAAGTCAGTTGAAGTGCCTTGTTGTCTTTTGTTGACAGCCAGAATAGTGAGGACAAAGAAGAGATAAAGGAAAATAGCACGCAAGAAAGAAAAGATGGAATGTGTGTTGTCGAGACATATCTGGTTCAGTGGATTGAAATTTCTTTTTTACTTTTGATGTCACATGTTGGTGGTGTCATATCTGATCTCGTTCCCATCTGACTGATTCCACTTTCTTTCTCTAAGCAAAAGACTTGTTAACTTCTCTGTTTTGTAAATCACTCCCTTTCATTGGTTAGAAGCCTGGCTTTGTCTTTGTAAAACCTTCAATATGGGATCAATCCTTTTTCCTATTGGTCAAAATTATATTTCACACTGGATTGCGAAATTTGTAAGCAGTGAAGAGAAGAGTTACTTTGAATTCCATATTCATCACAATACCACTGATAATCACTATGAAAAAAAAAATATCCTTATTAAAAAAACAATTATTATTAAGAATAGAGAATGGGAAAAGAGAGCTTGTCACCTCTCTTGTACAGAATGTTAAATAAGTTTTTTTCTTGTTTTTTAAAAAAAAAAAAATCTTTCTTTATTCTTAACTTAGATTTTTTTTTAGTTTGTTTGAATTTGTAGTAGTTTGCTGCTGTAATGTAGTCAGATTGAGATTTTAGGGACATAGTTAATTTAGCTTCAAAAATAATTTCTCTTTATATTTTTCTCTATATTTTCATCTTGTCTCATTACAATTTATAATTAGGTGGAGCTTCACAGCCATTATACTTTCGACCCTGTTAATGTTAACAAGGCTATATGAAATGTGATGCATTTTATTTTAATAATCTTTGATTTATCCACAAGAGACAACGGCCATGTAACAGTCATTTTCAAATAGACCAAAAATCTTAATAAGTAAATGAGATTGCTGTTTGTAACCAACAAATTTTAGCTAGCAATTATTTCTTATGAGTGGTTATGTGCACAATACGATACCATAAGTTCAGTTAATGAAACTGATTGAAATCAGGAATGTCCCTCAGTATTTACTCACCTCCTATAGTTGATTTTCTAAGTGCTGCTTAGATGTGGCACAAGGCCAAAAATATGGGGTACCCCATGAGAATCAAACTCACTACTCAGTTGGAATAGGTTCTGGCAAGACAAACATGCTAACCATTACACCACATTGATATACTCTCTCACCTTCTATAGTTTTTTTTTTAATCACATCACCCCAAGCAAGGCAGTAAGGCCACTGGCATGCAGGGGGCTACGTAAGAGTGAATAGATTGGAAAAGAGAAAGCCGGAAACCACGTCTTAAGCAGGCTAACAAGAGATGAGCCTCTACATCTGTTCATTAGATGTGGGTGGAGTGTGAACCGGGCGATAGTTCAGTCTATCTACTCCAATTAAAAAAAAATAAACAAAAAAGAAAGTGAAAAGATTGGAAAAGAGAAAGCCGGAAACCACATCCTAAACCGGGAACAAGGGTTGAGCCTCTACACCTGTTCAATAGACATGGGTGGAGTGTGAACTGGGCGATAGTTCAGTCTATCTACTCCAATTGAAAGAAGAAAAAAATTAACAAAAGAGAAAAGTGGAAAGATTGGAAAAGAGAAAGCTGGAAACCACATCCTAAACAGGGAGCAAGGGATGAGCCTAGTACCAGAATGTGGTACAAGGTCAGTTTAATACGGGGGTTTGTTTATGCATATTGGCCGATCACAAAAATGCTCAGTCTTTGCAATCACATGAAATGAAAATAACTTTTCTTCACTATTTTCAAATTCATGAGCCTATGTGAAAAATGTATTCTAACCAATAAAAAAAAAAGGATTGATTCTGTATTGAAGGAAAAAGACCAAGACAAATTTTGCAAGTCTGTAAAATATTTAATAACTAATGAAAGGGGAGCAGTTTACAAACTCGCAGAAAATAACGAATTGAACTTTCAATGACCTGTGTCATATTTCTTGCTATCTAAAAATAAATTTGCATTTGGACCTAATCATGTGATTGAGTTGGCTACTTATCCATGTTCTCGTTTGGTTAATCAGAGAGATGAGGAAGGAATCAGAAAACAGTTAACGCCAGCCATGATGTAACAGAAATTGTTGACCGCCTATACACCTATCCCAGCAACTTGTATACGCACACTCTCACCTTTCTCTCTTGTGCTGCACTCTTTATCTCTCCTTTCTCTTCATTTACTCGCTATCCACAACAGAAAGAGAAGAACAAAGACTTTATGACTATTTGTTGGTACAGACAGCGAAACACAGACTTACCTTTTTCTGCACAAATCACATTTTGCTAAAACAAATGAATTCTCAATTCTTCAAACTCTTTACTACTTCTTCTCTTAGAACATTTTCACAGTTTAATAATTTCATACATACAAATTGGATGTAATTTCTTATGTTAAAATAAATTCAACATTTATATACACAAACAAGAGACTTTTTTATCATGTTTTATTGACAAGAACTACTTTCAATGTTGCTGGCTCCTATTTACAACCTTATGATAATCTTAACTTGTGGAGACTTCAGTTGTGTTTGACACAAGGTCAATTTGATAAACATAATAGACATCTCCATAACACCACTATCAATTACTCTCTTTTGTCCAATGAAGGGGTTGCTGCTACAGCTTTGGATTTCTCTGGACCAGACTGCCTTCATAGATTTAAGAGAACAAATACTTCCCAGCTCAATGTCAGTATTTTTCCACCTTATAGTGGTAGGATGTGATACAAGGTTAGTTTAATGTAGAGTGCCTATATGCATACATATAAGTCAAAGATGAAAATTACCCAGTTCCTATGATGACTGTCACACATGTTGTCAGTAACCATTAAACCTCCTTCTTTAGTGCAATGAGGAAGATGCTGCTGCAAGGTTGAAATTCTGGGGATTAGCTTCCCTCATGACTTGGAGAAAGAGATGACATGGGGTGGGAAAATGATCGGGGGCCTTGGGCAGTACTTTTTGGCTCTCACTGTCTTATCAACATTTGCTTTTTTCTACTTACATTTATATATGTTACAAATTAAACTCTGAACAATCGACTATTAAAGGATGAAAATATTTTTGCACATTTTCATGTAAATTTTTTTTTTTTTTTTTTCCATGAATTTGTCTCAAGCTAAATCTTGAATAAACACTTAATAAAATTCACTATTTTTATTTATAATGTTGAACATGTTAAAATTATTCAAACTTTTTAGCCAGAAAAATCTCAAGTGAATGATAAAAATTGTCACAAAACATTGTTGATTTATTTAAGATGAAATGATCTATTATGACATGTTTCTAATTTGTATTTAGATACATTGTATTTAGTCTCAATTTTTCTAGTTCAGTTGTTCACCTGTATTGTATATAATCCCCTATTGTACATAATTAGGTTACAATAATTTTTTTTATTTTATATGAATACCACCTTATGAATATTAAAATGTCGTAGTAGAGTGGAGGGGGCATATCTTAGTTTTAATGGGGTGCCCATTGAGACCCTTGGACCAGTGTTGAGAGGACGGATACTACACTTTAATCCCAACCATGAATGGACTAATCTGTTTGACACAGACTAATTAGAACTGTCTTCTCATAGCTCATGTGTGGATCAACTCCTGGTGTTACCTTAAGTCAGTACCATTACTATTTCAAATGTATGAAAAATCATTTGAATGGCATTTATCCTACTTTACACTTTAACTGAGGAATTTTTGTCTAGATTCCACATGTCATAATCTTATTCTATCAGTGAATCACATTTCTTCTGACAATCTATTAACCTAAGTTTAATTGCATTTCTATAGTAAAATCATTAGCAATATATTTACACACAATAGTCTTGTGTAGTATTTCCTGAACACTGAAAATTCTTTCTTCTAATTCTAAATATTTTCTCACATCATAAACAATGCCTTTTGATAGTAAAAAAAAAAAAGAAAAGGATATAATACAGGACAAAAAAAAAAAAGAGTGCAATGATTTACAGCAGTATTGACCAAGATCACTGGTATTCATTTGCTGTTGAGTAGAACACATCTCTAATGCTCTTCTTTTTTTAATCATTTCATTCTGAACATAGCAGTAAAGTCACTAAGTTACAAGATGTTACTAAGTGTAAAAGAATATGAAAAAATAAAACATTAAGGAAGGAAAAATAAAAGAACAGGAATTAAGAAAATGATTGACATTGCATTTAAATTTTTGCAGATCAAGGTTGGCTGGAAAGCAAGATGCTAGAACAGAAGTGAAAAGTGCAAGAAAAGAAACTGTTAGGATAGAATTATGATTATATCTAGCCATTTTAACTGAAATGATGAGGCCTAGCTGCCAATCTAGTACTGTGGTTAAATTTGTAAAGTTGAGGAACGAAAGAGGAAAGCACATTAGAACAGTTACCATGAAAAGACAGAGGGAAGCTATGTTATAGCAGTGAGAATGTAACTGAAGCTAAGATATCAGGTCTGGACTGATAACATTACAGATGCTTTCAATAAAAACATTAATGAAGATAACACTAAGGCCAGCATTTTTTTTTTTTTCTCAAGCTTCCTTAACTCTTACCAGTTTTTTTTTTCTTTTTTTTTTTTTTAACATTCACTTATGTGCAAATACTCCTAGGATGGTATTAATTCATTTCCTTCCCTCAACTATGGATAAATAGTAGGACGTATATAGAAAAATCATTGTTATTTTCAAAGATTTGTTAACGTAATATTCACTCACAAAAAATGATTGTTCATAAAACCTAAAATATGTTTAAGCTTTAAGTAACTTACAAAGTATTGATAAACGGTAAAAATGAAATGAAAAATCTCAACTCTTAACTTTCTATCTTTAGACTGTCTTCCCACTCAATGTGTATATAATTTTTTCCCCCATTCTCTTTCTGTTTAAAGCTTCTTGGTTACAAAGTGGAATTGATTTCAGCTTCAAAGGGCCATGGATCTGGCACAGATACTACACTCTGATCCTAAGTAGAGAAGTGTAACATCCATACATAGAAGTTAGCAGAATAATAGTACTGCTTTAATGAAATTGACAAATGCCACACCATGTTTTACATTAATTCTACATTAATTCTAGAATGTAGACAATCCCTCTTGGCTGTTTTTATAATCTGTAAAGTATTTCATATTACTACTGTCCGTTAGCTGAGGTAATTATGGCGAGAATAGTTTTGTCCAAGTTTTCAATCATCTGACCACTTTTCCATTAAAGATGGTGATATGCCAGTAATAAAGCTAGATATCAGGCAATGGAACAGAGATGCAAGAAGATTCATGCCTTTCTCAAAAGCATTAGTGTGAAGTGAACATCCTATATCAGCAGAAATGCAAACTGAAGTTGCTAATTTTATATGAAATTTTTAAGCATTGATCTGAAGAGCAAATATTTCTTTTATCTAACGGATTCAGTGTTGCAAGTGTATTGCTACTCTTGTGGCAAACATTTTAACTAAATTCCTTGGTTCCACCAGTCAAGAGCTTCACAGCTAGATGTGTCCATGCTATGTACAGACTCAACTCATCCTCATTCCCTTCATATTCCATTGGTAATGAAGTTCCATTTAGCTTCATTGCCAGAACTGTTGCAATGTGGAATGGATTTCAGAAAGGATACTTTCTTATTACTAAAATCTGAATCTCTTCAAATCAAGAGTCACTTGTCATCTATCCTACATATCCTCATAATATGCAACCCTTGCTCCCCACTAATGCCCTTACAACATCCCCTTTCTGTAACCCTTAGTCTTGTTTCAGGTAAACTATAAAAAAAAAATTTCCATGGCTAATGTTTAGATGAGCATGATTTTTTAGTTCCACCATTTTGTAATGCTAAAGCTCAGACACATCATGCCACTTTCAGTGTTGACTCACCCTTATTTCCTCTATGTTCCAAATTTAAGAAATGTTCCACTTGAATAGCCTTTTCTAAGAATTACCACTTTTTGAAACCTGCTCCTGCATAGGTGCTTACCTGAACACTATATATCTTAACCTATTTAAGTCAAGGGTTAATTATCTCTCCTTCTTATCTTCACTTCCTACCATCTCCTCTTTTAGTCATATTGCACACCTCACTCATTATCTTTTTAACAGTAACCTTCCCTCTTGAGTAGCTCTCAAGCCTTGTATTATGTGAATTCTAGTCCAAACAAAAGCTCATTCTTTTGCTCAAGTTCCACCAAGATTTAATCTTGTATCCAGAAGTCAACTATTAAGTTTCATAATGTGTTTAAAGCTAAATGATATATATGGGAATTTGTGTTGATAATATTTTTTTTTTGTTTTTTTCTTTCTTTCAGCAATCCTTCCAAATGGCTGAAAACACACAATTATTAGGGAAAAGGAAGAAAAAGATCCTCAAGAACCCAAACCCTTTGTTTGTTAAGTGGCTCACACAATGGAAGCATGAAGCAGCAGAGAAAGGAATCAGTCTCCAGTATACTTATAATAAGGTGAATAATTCTCATTGTAAAGCAAAGTGTTTTCATGGGAATTTGCTTCCATTTCCGTTGTTTAAATTTTGTCATATTGCAAAAGAAAATGATTATTAATAAATTATAAGCATTAAAAAAATAAAATAAAATAATTTTAAATGCTTATTATGTTGAGCATGTTGATTCTTTCTCTTTTTTTTAATCTTGTCACCCCAAGCAAGGCATTCCACTGCCACTATAGCGCAGGGGGGTTACATAGAGCAATTGGGTATAGGAAATGTCAGAAGGAGGGTGATAGATGAGTTAGGATGTACATAGGGAGAGAGTTGGAGAGAATGGGTGTGAGTTAGTGTGTTAGGAGGTGTCTATTGACCCTACATTTAAACTCCTGGAGGTTGTAGCCGTCAGGGAAGCAAGCATGCGGAAAGGAATTCCACAGGTGGGAAGTGTGAGAAAAGCTGTTGGAGTAGAAATTGCGGTTACATTTCATCGGTTTCACTGTGAAAGGGTGGGACCTAGTTGCCAATCTAGTATCTCGTGCAAATTCACACCTGGGGGGTACCAATGATTTAAGTTCATCAGAGCAGAGGCCATGAAAGTATTTAAGGAAGAGGCACAGGGAAGCCAAGTCATGCCGGTGAGAGAGTGACTGCAGGCAGTCAGCTAAGTCAGTATCAATACATTACAGATTCTTCGCTGTATTTTGTCAGGAACCCCGAGGAGAATAGCAGGGGCACCTGACCAGATGTGGCAGCAGTATTCATATTGATTATTTGAATGTTGATTTGGTCTACCTGATGGTGAAGTGGGTGCCAGTATGATATGTGGCCTACCCAGTTTGCATGTGCCCTACCTTAGTAAAAGTATATAGATATAAGTATTTGGCTATTTATTGAAACTAATTAATTTTTACATTTATTTAATTTTAATTTATTTGTTACCTGCAGTTCTTTAACTACCTGTTACTAAAGATACTAAAACAGCATCGTTTAACTGAAACAAGCATTTCTGTAACTATCTGTTACCAGACAGTTGTAATACTTCCTTATAATACACTTTTTAAGGTAGGTCACATATTATACCACTGACAGAATTTTCTAGGTCACTTACTATACTGGTACCATAAAGTGTTGTTCAGTAAAAAAAAAAAGAAAATCCCCAATACAAAACTTAGTAAACAACTTTTGATACCTTCAATCATTTACAAAACCTTCTTCATTAAATCTGCAAATCATTATTTGTGCTTCATCTGCTTGTTTACTTCTAAAAACACATCATTTTTCAAATATAGCTTATTTACTCCATTTTCAATGTTAGAATTGTAATAGAGTTGTGTGGATTTTACAAGTAAGTGAATGTATACCTGGTAGCTGGTTGGAATGAGAATTGATTTGAAAAGCCTAGTTAGCCAAGCTAGGTAATTTGAATTTTACGAACATGCTAGAATTACCCTAGGATCTGTCTTTTCTACTTAAAGTGGGATTTACCGTTTGTTCTTGTGAGCAGGTCAGTTCTGTGTTTTAGACATGAGGAGAGACTTTAAAACAAGGTCATCACAAGGGGAGAGGACTAATTCAAACTGGGAGAAAAAACACTGAGTCTTTGAATACATAGTCCCCTATAGATCACAATCACTGAACATAATCATTTTCTAATAGTTGCCACTTCAACTTAATCCTTAAATATCTGCTGAACTCATCAGGCAATAGTATTATTAGAATTCTATTAATGTATGCACTCTCTTCATATTGCAAATGCCCGACTGCATGCAAAGTATGCTCATTTTGCTTCAGGTGAGTGAGTCAGAAATTCATTACACAATTTTGAACTCTGAAAGTGAGATTCGAACATAAATTGATGTTTCACAAGATGCTGATAAGAAATGATACAGATATTTGAATGTCATTCAAGGCATGCAAAACTGAAAAAAAAATTGTCAGCCTAAAAAATTACAATTACCTCAAGGACATGGTTAAAACTTCCAAAGTTACTGTTAGAGAAATAAAAGAACCAGGGGGTAGAATCCAGATGAGACTAGATAAGCTGAAAAAAAATCTCTCTGGTTGAGAAGATGAAGAATCATTGTATGTTAGTCATTAGCATTTCCCAATCTGCCAGACAGGCAGATAATTTTTGAGAAAATAGAGACATAGCTGATGTTTAAAAAATGTTGGAATATTGAATGCTTAGAAAATTATAATTTGACCAGGTAATGTTAACTGGTTGAGAGAATTTAGTTGATGATAGGAATCCACCCCAAGCATGGTGTTAAGTTTATCATCCAATGGACAGATGAGAATATGATATTTGGTTTTAAAACAAACCAAATTTAAAGAAGTTTGGAAAATGATAAATTAGTTTCTGATAATGAATTAAATTAACCCCAACACCTCCATACTTCAATACTGCAATATAAGCAAGCTGATTATGACCCTCTAAGATTTTTTTTTTTTTTTTAATCGTTTCACCCCAAGCAAGGCATTCCACTGCCACTATTGGGCAGGGGGTTACATAAGGGGGAAAGTGATGAGAAAAGATGGTTAGATATAGGAAATGTCAGAAGGAGGGTGATAAGTAAGGATACCAAGAATGAGGGTTGGATAGATGGTGAGTGTTGGGAGAATAGATGCAAGTTAGTGTGATAGGAGGTGTCTATTGATCTTACATTTAAACTCCTGGAGATTGTAGCTGTCGGGAAAGCAAGCATGTGGAAGGGAATTCCACAGGTGGGAAGCATGAGAAAAGAAGCTGTTGGAGTAGAAATTGCGGTTACATCTTATCTGTTTCACTGTAAAAGGGCGGGACCTAGTTGCTAATCTAGTATCTCATGTAAATTCGTACCTAGGCAGCACCAATGATCTAAGTTCATCGGAGCAGAAGCTGTGAAAGTATTTATAGAAGAGGCACAAGGAAGCCACGTCACGCTGGTGAGGGAGTGGTTGCAGCCGGTCTGCCAAGTCAGTATCGATCACATTACAGATTCTCCATTGTATTTTGTCAAGAAGCCCGAGAAGAGTAGCAGGGGCACCCGACCAGATGTGGCAGCAGTATTTAATACATGGGTGGATGGTAGATTTATATATGTGCAGGATAGAT
The DNA here is from genome assembly GCA_037127315.1 of Ascarosepion bandense. Lineage (NCBI taxonomy): Eukaryota > Metazoa > Mollusca > Cephalopoda > Sepiida > Sepiidae > Ascarosepion > Ascarosepion bandense. The sequence goes on along the minus strand of JBBBDQ010000897.1, from coordinate 467,831 downwards.
TCAGATGGGAAAAATTTCTGGGCCCTGCACAGAGAACTGACTTTCATAGCAGCGGATTTAGCAATGAATTCGATATAGTCATTCCATTTGAGGTCCGCTGAGAGTGTAAGGCCAAGGAGGCGTAGTGTTTTACTCTCTGGAAAGCAAGCCTGTTCCATGCTAATGGGAGCTTGGTACTAGTGATAGCAGTGGGAAGAAGCAGTTATGATTTGATTGATAGGGAAGAAACTGCAAGTTATCACCACTTCTTGAAAGATACTGCTCAAGAAGAACTCAGTCACTGAATGAATTTTACCCAGCTTTAAAAAATTTTACAAATTGAATGGAAGAGTTGGAAACTCAGATTAACTTTGTTAGCAGGCCGACAATCTCTGATTGAATCGTTGAAACTGACTACAGTTACCATTCCAGGAAATTACTGTGAATAAAATAAAATAGTAAAAATAAAATTGTTATTAATAAAACGAATTATAAATAATATAAAAAAATCCAAGTAATGACTGTAAAAAATTATTTATAAGTAAATTTAGTCTTGTTTTTTTGCTATATATTTATAAATGTATTAAAGTTTAGGAGTGATAACTTTCATTTAATAAAACTCATTCTTTGTGCTTGTGTGAGAAAATAGAAGAAAGTGGCAACAATTTGTCAGACCTCAAAATTAGATTGGATGGTTTTTTCCACACACACCATTTGAACATGGATTCATTTTTGTAATACAGATTGTTGAGTATGCTTTCATCTATGTCTTACTGGGAATGAATCCAGTCAAATGATAGATTAGCCACCATTTTCTGTTTTCAGTCTAACTTTTCTTACATAATGTACACTTGAAGTAGACTATAGAACTGATCTATATACAATCTATATAGTTATATCTATCTAGATCAACTATAAAACTGATCACTTGAAACATAGGAACAACAAAAGCAACAAAATCAGTTGTCTGAATAACTCTTTGAATACTAATGACTCTTCTCAGAATTGTAAACAGTATAATTTCATCAACTTTTGTACATGCTTAAATTGAGTAGTTTTTATTTAATTGTACTGTATTTGCATTCACTTATGCGCAAATACCCTTGGGAAAGGTATTAATCCATCTCTTCCCTCCAGTTAATGGTTAAATAATAGGACAGATTGGGTTCTATAGCCTTGGTCGGCAACCAGTCTACCGCAGAAAGCAATGGCAACCTACTGCAGGATAATCTTCTGCCCAGTCAGTCTCTTTCGAGACATGATCGCCCAAGCGTGTATCGCATATGGCACTTAACTGACTGACTGTATTCAAGGAAATGCTGGAAAGTTTTCAGCCCAATTAAGAAACTCTTCTAAAAGAAAAAAATAGTCAGATTTTGGGAAATAAGTAAAACTGAGAACTCTTCATTGTGTCTCCATAAATTTTGTTCTGCATTTTATGTACATACATATTTTATTTGTATAACATAATAACAATACAATTTCATACATTTTCTGAAATGTTGGATTAAAATCCTCATTTTATTATTTTTATAATTATTATTTCCTTTGATTTCTGTTTTCTACTCATAAACTTCAGAGACCTAAGATCAAAAATGACATTTTTTGAACCTAAGAGCACAAATATTTTTCATTGATAAAGTCCTTTATAAAGTGAGCTGTACTAATTTTTTGTATTTCTTTAAGGCATAGGCTACCAGGAATCCCTTCAAGGAGTGTATCAGAACTTTTTCCAATCAAAACAAGGGTGCCAACCAGAACTGGAATTATTGATGTGCTAATGTGCCACATTTTTTAAATTACATTACTATTTTCATCAGTAACAAGAAGTAGAGTCAATGTTAATCAAAAAAACTTTTATTTTATTTATTTTTTTTTAAATTTATTTATTTATTTATTTATTTTTTTTTAGGCTTTACAGTCTTTGAAAAAGTATCCTCTTGTCCTAGAAACTGGCCAAGATTGCCTTGTCTTAGAAAATTTTGGTAAGTGTATGCAATAAAGAATCAAATGATTTCTTGGAATCACTGGGCATGCTGTCAGGTAAGGTGGAGAAGAATAAATGGCATCTTAAAATTACAGGATGTTAGAATTTGTCAGAAAAAAAAAGCTGAATATAATGAAAATAAATCCAACTATATTGATACTCTAAAATCATTTAAGCAAAATTATCTAAAGTAAATAGATTGCAAGCAGATTTTTTTCTTATCATAGGTTATTTTTTCTTTTGTTATTTTTAGCATTTTCAACCATACCTGGGATAAATGCCATTAATGAAATATCGAGATAATTATGCTTTGATCATTTTTAACACGTATAGTTTTACTGTTAATTCACTTTTAACATTTATAATTTTAGTGTTTATCCATTTTTTTTTAATGCGCACCATATCGTATTTCTTGTATGCTTGTGGAAGAAAATGAAATAAAACCAATAAATAAAATAACAAAAATGAATTTATTTTCCCATGAGGCAAGTTATAAAGAAACTGGAAAAAGTTTCTGGTGACTTGTGTGATTTTATGACCCCCACTTCTGGAAATTTACAAGCCATTTCAAGACCAGCAACAAGGTTAACTTTGTCAACATTGGTTGATTCCTTACTGAAGTGAGAGTAAAAGGTAGTGTTTTCAGCATAAATGCCTACTTGGGATCTGATCACATCACATTGATCAAGATCAGAAAATGTGTCAGACCTAGGATAAAGATCTGGGGGACACTTGTATTCGTATGATAGGATCTGGAGGCATGCCTGTTCAATTTACAGTACCAGTAGAAAGCTGCCTCTTGATTATCCTCAATACTTGAAAAGAAACAAACTATGTATGGTATGGCATTAATAGGATATACAATATTTATTACATATGAATAATAATTGTAGGCTCGTATGTCTGGGCTTTGTGGTTGCTTATATCTCATGACTGGGGTTCATATAGGTTGGCAAACTCTTCTCTACAACTTATCTTACAGTGCTACCAGGTGATTTTTGAGTGCATTTTTCAAGAAAAAAATGAGCCTTTGCATACAGGAAATATGTTATAATTTTATTACTAACACATTCTTAAACTAATATAATTTTATTGCCAATCTATTTAACACATTGATGTGCAGAGAATGGGGAATGCCTGAGGACAACTCCTTAAGACTCAATGGGTGGAGACCTATAGGGTCTAATACGGAGAAATATGAGAAAGCAAAACATTTTAAATATGTAAAAACAGATGAAACATGAAATGAACACTTTATTCAAATTAAATATAAACTAAGTTTTTATTTCACTCTTTGATTGGATGCCATCTTAATATAGATGCCTTAGGTCATTGCACTCTTTCCCCTCTCTTATGCATGCTTCTGATTTAACTTTTATAATTTTAGTGTCAATTTATTTTTAAATGGGTTTAATTTTAATGCTAATTCATTTTTTAACAAATATAGCACTGCTAATCTATTTTAACGTATAATTTTACTAATCTAGTAATTTAATGTCCATTTATAAATTTTTTTTTTAAATGTTTTTATAATCTTTAACAAACTACCATTTTTGTTGCATGACTATGCATACATGCTTCAGTTTATTTTAGATTTTTTTGTTCTTGAGAAAACAAAATGCATCAGTTGCAGATTAAATTTGAAACATTTTTTTTTCACTTACTAAATGTTTAAAATAGAATTCCACTTTGTATTTGTATTTATAAGTATTTATTATTCAACTAATTTATCTGTACCATCAAAAAATGGTGGCAGTATTTAAATATTTTGATATTTGGATTAGTTACATTTTCTGCGTCAGTAATCCAGGATTATTATTGACTAAACCAAGTTTTCTTGCATGTAAGAAAGAATTTTGCTTTTAAAATCAGTAAAAGTAAAAACATCCAAAGTAAACTTAAACAAAAGAAGTAATAAGTAGTATTAGCATTTTGATCTCTACTTACAAATAGTATATTTCGGGGTTAATGCAATGCATATTCTATTGTTTGTGTGTGTGTGTGTGTGTGGGGGGGGGGTTAATCAGTATCACCCCATGCAAAGCAATAAAGCTACAAGGGATTACAGAGTATGGAAGAATTAGGAACAGAAACATTAATAATAAGCAGAAAGAGTAATCAGGAGGATATTCTATCAGTAGATAGCGATTGAAATTTCATTTGAATTTTGGCAGATTAAAGTTGGCTGGAAACCATGGAGCTGGAAGGTTGTTCTACAAGCAAGAAATGTAAGAAAAACTGTTAGCATAGAATTTGTGGTTACATCTAGCCAGCTCAAATGTCTCAATGCCAGTCTAGTACTGAACTTAATTTCACAAAGTCTAGGTACCATAGCAAAGAGCTCATTCGAACAATTACCATGAAAATATTTATAGAAAAGACAGCTTAAAGTGACTGAAGCTGAGCCACCAGATCAGGATCAATAATATTGATGATTCTTTGGATTTTAACAAGGAGCTCAAGGTAAATGGCAGAGGTGCTAGAACATATGGTGTTGAGTAAATCCTCCTGTTACTGTAACAATGAAATATCTCAATTAAAATAGAGGAAATAAGGATGTGTGACTGATGAATATTTAAAGTCACATTTTTTATTATTATAGGAAATTTTAATTTAATTTTTTTTTAACTTTAATAAATTAATATTTTGTTATTGAAGCCTTTATTCTTAATCTGTTTGGTGACATTATTTCACCATCTCTTTAATTTTTTTTTATTTTTAATTTCAGGTAAAAAAATCTGTGATATGTTGGATGAGAAGCTCACAAGTTACAGATCAGAAAACAGTAATTTTTTTACAATTTCATTTTGCAAACATTTATTTGAAGTTAAATTTTATATCAGCTCTCTACTGAAAGTGGTGGTTCCCGTTCATGGGAAAGACTGCAAAAACTTCTCCCTCCACGAATTTATAGACAAAGCATACAGATGCATGCTGGGATTTAATCCTAGCCTGTAAGATTGGCCACTTCTTGGTTTCATTTACCTTAGTTCTGTACTTCTTTCTTGTTTTGAAGTTAGAACACTGATCACTTGTTTGTATTAGTTTGCTTTGCCTACTTTTGTCTTGCCTATATTGTTTGCTTCCTATTATTTTGGCCCTGTTCTTTTCTCTTTGCTATTGTTTATTGTAAACTTTGTTAATTCTGTTTGTTAGGCAGTTTTGCCAATTACTTTACAGAAGGTTTCATTCCTCTGCTTAATTTGTCTTTAATCACATTGCATTTTTAGATTAAATATTTCAGCATGTTGCACAGTCCAAATGGTTGCAAATATAATATTAAAAAAAATTTCTGTCTGAATTTCTAAGTTGAGGATTTATCATTATTTACATTCAGCTATTGTCTTAATTTCTGTTGGTGTACTCTGCCTCTTTATTGAGCTGAAATATTTGATTAAAGATAAGAAAACTCATAAGAAATAATGCATAATAATAACAATAACAGTATTGTTAAACTTAAGAAGCATTTTCAACCAAAAATAGCTACATAAATATTAAACGCACCTCCATAATATCTATGAACCAGTAGTACACAATAAAGTGCTTACATTTTGAAACACACCAATTAAACCATACAATTCAAAATCCTCGAATACAAATCAGAAAGGTTGTTTTATTAGTCATCATAATTTAGGTAAATACTGCAAGAATATTGCACTGATGCAGTAGTAGATATACTGCGTGGCTTTTTAGAGCCAATTAGGAATAAATAATATAATTCTGGGACCAATTTCTTAGAAAATATGCTATAAAAAAATCACAAGTCTGGCCTCAACAAAAAGACTTATGCTACCAAAGTCCATATCACTCTAGCTGCTGATATTCAAGATCCCATTCCTGTCTACATGCAACCCACGTACATACATATGTGATACAGTTTATATTCTACTCAGGGACTCTATTAACAACTAAAAAAAAACAAAATGACATTACTCATTCAATACATTCAGCCAACCTCTTGTATTCTTGTTGTCATATAATGTTAATGTTATTTGTTAATACTATGTCGTCTTTTACCACTGGATTTTATTTTTTCAAAAAAAGTTGTGGGATTATATTAAATGACTGAATTATGAACAGTCCTACAACAATATTTTATGTCATTGTATTGAATCCTGAGACTGAATTTTGATGTTTTAACAACAGCTGAGTAGAAGAATTCTTACAAACTTACTGATTAGGCTACAGAGACTACTGGTTGCCATTCATATCTGTATACCTATATGTTCTTATTATACTGCTTAATTATTTTTTTTTTTATTTACATACTCTAATAGTATTAGTAGTAATATTGAATTTTGCTTTTCTTTTTTTTTTTTTAACTAATATTTGGATTAGTATTTCTGTAAGCATAATAAAGAAAATATTATTGGGTTAGATTTAGATGTTATTTTTTAAAAATTATAGTTAAGAGATTTGTATTTTTGTCTCACTTTTGACTGAATGTTAAAATTTTATGGATATTTTTAAACTTTTGCTTAGGCTGGTGCAAAGTCACATAAAAAAAAAACAAATAAGGCTGCCCAAATATACATTTTTATGCAATATCTTTTAAGTTATATATAATATATCTTAATAGGCTAAATTGAGCTATCTACCTTTACCTAATAAGTGGATTACATCTACAAAACTTGATGAGAAAAAGACAAGTTTTTGGATTATAATTTTTATAAAATGTTTTTTTATTGATTAGGCATATTTGAGTTGATATTCATGCTTGTTATTTTCTTAAGCAGTGAAATAAGTATTGCCTGGCCTAAACTGAGAACTCTGCTAAAGAAAGATCTTCTGCATGACAAGAATTGAACCTGTATTCTCTTTTTCCATTAGGGAATGTAGGTTTGATTCCTATCAAGAGACACAACAAAATTTTTTGGGGATTTCCCTGATTTTTGCTGTGATTGCTGCTTTCAGTTCATCAATTGTTTGAGGGTTGTTCTGGTACATATTATCCTTGAGATATCCCCACAAATAAAATTCTTGAGTTGTTCAAATCTGGTGAGTGTGGTGCCCACTCAATGTCACACTTCCTGCTGATCAATCTCTTCTGAAATTGCTCTCTCATCCAGGATAGAAAGTCATTTGGTGTGTGGGGAGGGTGGCCCCATTTTGCTAGAACTACTGTTCATCTCTATCCTTCTGTGTTGTTCCAGTGATGCCCAAAACTTCCTCAGCACTGCCACATAGCACTCTGTATTCACTATTTGAGGTTTCTCATTTTGTCTTTGAACCAATATGTGCTGATAATGTCATGTTTAGAAATTGCAATCACTGCTGTGCACTTTGTTGTTTGTAACAGCCTCTGTAACACATCCTCTGGTACGGCTGTACCCCAATAAACATTGTTTTTGCTGTTTACATATCCTGAAAGCAGAAAGTGTGCTTTGTCCTTGAAGTGATTTCTTTAGGTTCCACCCCACTGAGTCTTGTACAGCATCAATGTTTCTTTCTGTTCTAGAATTCACCTTCTGACCAGAATAAGTGTCCCTCAGACCTTAGAGTTCAGATTTTGGACAATCCCTTATGTTCTGAACCGAGTCAAAAATTCGGCTTTTTGATGGAGCATGACGACACTGAAACGTTCTCCAAAAGTTTGCTTGCACTATAGTGCATGATTTGTTGGTGAAATTGACCTCCACACAAAATATCCTTTCCTTGGTTGACCAAAAGATATTGGGGAAGATTATTGTTCCAATATTTCATGCACAAAGTCAACTTATATACCCTGACAAAGAAAAGAAAAAAATTAAGTTTTATTCAAAAATTTGTAGGGTTTGTTTTTTTGGTCACTCTGTATATCCATCTATAAAGATGCTTAATACTTGTATATTTACATAGAAAATTTTAAAAAAATCTTACTTTTTTTTCATTATTGTCATTATAGCCACAAATAATAGCTTCCTTACTTGCATGGTTCAATTTTTATCAACATCATTATGATTATTATAATTAAAAATCTTCATCATATATTCTTGCATATTCTAATATTATAAGGCAAAGTAGCAAAGAGTTTTCAGCTGCACACCTACTCCTTATAGTTGGCATTATCTGATTGGAATGAGTGACAGACCCATGTAGAGAAAGATTGAGGAAGAGGCAACAAAAATCTTTTATCAGGTTCCATAACCAAAAGATTAGTGATTCTTGCATTGAGATTATTAATGTCAGATTGTTGTTTTTTTTTTTTTTTTTTTTTTTTTTAAGTGTTAATTTTCTTTCAGATAACACCCAGATTGAGATAAATCCTCAAAGAACCATTTCTCAGTGTAGCTCTTCAAAAGTGAAATCTGTGCCTGGAAATAACAGTCAAAAACAGCATTTCCATAAAAAAATTCACACCCTCAGTAGTTCTGATGATAGTGATTGTGTCATTGAAGAGGTTAAAGAACCTTTAAAATCTGGTGCAGATGTTTCAAGTTCTTCTAAGGAAAAGGTTTGTACTGGTTGGAAAAATTTTTTTTCCCCTCACTGTTTCTGAGCAGAGATATGTAATTTAAAAAGTTGGAAAATTTAACAATTATCTTTGTCAGAGTTTTCCATACTGATTACTCATTTTTTTTCTTTAACTGGTAATTAAAATTTTCATAGAATTATTACTGTTTGTATTCATTTTCAATTGTATATTTGGCCTGACTTACAAGATAGAAGTAATGTGTTTAAAAAATAAAAAATGTCTTTTTTAACATGTGTGCCATCAAAGCTGCAAGTTTGATGGGTTTTTGCTTTTTTGTATGTATGACTTATTATATTCTGATTTTTGGTAGAAAAACATCTACCCAATTTTTGTCTCTTCTGGATTGAAATTGATTGCACTTTCTACTATTAAAATGTTTTTGATAATTTCAAGTTAATAGAAATTAGGGCATATGAATGAGGTATGAAGTAAAGTAATGAGATAAGAAAACCAAGTGAAAGGAATATATATATATATATATATGTATGTGACGTGTATATATATATATATATATATATGTATGTCATTTGTTATATATTATATATGCGTGGTACTTATTTGAAAGTGCTCAATATCAGTTATAGAGCTGACATATTCATATAGATAGGTGTGAGTTTGTAACCCTGGGTTTCACGCTTTTGCAATCGTCAGACAAACAATATATAGATTTATTTATTTATTTATTTCATTTGTAAACAAGTTATGTGGTCGAGGTTTCTACCATGTGGCGTCTTTGGTTGATTTGCAATAATGATTACTTTTAATCTACCTGTTCTTTCACTTTCTTATATATGAAAGTGAAAAAACAGGTAGATTAAAACCCACTGTTCAAGCATTTACTTTTATAAAGTATTTTTCTTTAAAATTTAATTACAATGTTTCATTTATAACTTATGCTCCAATATAACTTAATTATTTTACTAAAATAGATGACTCACACAATACTTATTTGGTCTTCTTAACTAGTCAGTCAGTTAAGTGCCATATGTGATACACACTTTGGGCGATCATGTCTCTAAAGAGACAGGACTGACTGGGCAGAAGATTATCCCGCAGTAGGTTGCCATTGCTTTCTATGGTAGTACAAAATCTAATTTAAAAAAAAAAATCCTAAAATCCAACCTGCTGTTAAAAATTGTCTACCCATTTAAATAATGCATGGTCCCATTATGTATCTTACCCAAACAAAATTTAAAAAGGGACATGCTTTGACACCAGGCCATTCTGCTTTATTTTGTGACCCAAATCTTTAATTTCATAGTTACCTAATTCTCATTTTTGATTGAACAATATTGACACATCTACAAGCATATTCACCACTTACTACCCCTTCATTTTCTAAATAATCATGAATTCTTCTTATATTTTCAAAATAAATCATTTTCACCATTTATTTTAACATATCATCTGAAGAAGAACAGTATTGTTCTGAAACCTAAGAATTTTTAGTAGTGATTTAATGTTTTTATAAACCATTGTAATAATAAAATTATATATATATATATATATATATATATATAATACAGAAAAAATGTAAACAAGTTTTGTTAACACATTTGCTGCCAACTATGAGATAACACATGGTCAGCAGCTATTATGATGATGCTGATCATGAGATACTCATTTTTGTGGACTTGTCATCAAAACCAAAAGTTATTTATTTTTTGATTTTAATGCAAATAACTTGTACCTGACATCTAAGGTAGAAATAAAACCTACTAGCAACTAAATAGTGATACTTCTAGTGTGATAACAATGTTAAGTCTTCAGTTGAAGCTATAAATCAACTCATTAAATTTTCTGTCTGTCTCTCTAAATTTTTCTAATTTCTAGATAGTTTTCTGTCAGAATTTCTGGGATGAGGAGTTATTATTTACATTTGTACAATTGTCCTCATCTTTGTTGTTTTTTTTTTCTATCACAACATTCAGTTTATTCTTTAAAGCAGACATTTTTTTAGGATGAGTAGTGAGGAAAGATGTCAGTGGATTAAAAAGAGCCACCATTTTTGGTGATGTCTGTCATACCAATATGATGTGTATTGGCAGAAATAATGATCTGGAGGACTAGAAAGGTTACAGTTTATAGAAATCCTCAAGTAACCACATTTTCTGCAATATTTTTATGAAAAAAAATGGAAAATTTGATATATCAAGTATGAAAGCTCTTTACAGTTAATTAGCTACAAACCAAATGTCAAGTAGAACTTGTATACATGAGTCATTGCTAAAGATACTGAGAAAATGGTTGGTTACTTTTACTGCTCCAGTAAGTACCTTAGACCTTCTGCTATTTTCTACCTTTACAAGAGCTAAACTAAGCTGAGAATGGAATGCTGCTGCTATGTATGGGGAGTGGCTGCCTAGTCTTCACTTTCCAGTCTTGATAAAGTTCAAAAGTGTTTCTACAGTCTTGTGGATTATTTTCCGCTCTACAACCTCTTTTCTCCAAGCCTTTTGCTGCTCTGTTTAGACAAACTACATTCCCACCAATTTTAAACTTCATGGCTAAGACCTGTTATGCCACACACACTTTAGCAAACCAGCCTGATTCTTTTCATGTTCCATTGATTAGATGTAAGTTCCACTTGAGCAGATTCCTGTTTAGGATTGGGTTTCTAGTTCCTTTTAAAGTCTTCAACTTTACACTTTTAGCATCTCCATCTGAACTCTGAAATTTTATTTACTAATTTTATTTTTTTTTCTCAATAGGAATAGATAGGTAGATTAGGTTTCTGATTCCTTCTAAAGTCTCACTCTCAGTAGGCCCTTAGTGACATTATCGCCTTGCTTAGATAGATTTGATTAAAAAGAAATAAAAAAAAGATCTAAAAACAAAATTATCTTTCCATTCAACATCCTATAACAGTTGGTTAGATATTAGTATTATCCATATATTACAAAGTATTAGCATCATAGATGTGAAGTGTGTATTGAAAGTCTTTATAAGACCTCTCTTATAGGCTTAGCAAATACATAACATTTAAGTAGATGATAACTTTTGCCATAAGTGTATTGAAATAAAGGTTATATAGTGTATTAACTTTTTTCTTGCTGAACAGAATGAAAACTGGTTTTAAACTTGTGTAACTTATCTATTCATCTTTTAATTAAATTATTTTATATTTTGCAGCAAAGCCGAGGTGGTCGTTGGAAAGAATATATTCCAAATTACAGATCTGGAGCTTATGCCATCTTACTGACTTTGCTTAACAGTAAACAGGTATAGATATTGACAAACATTTGTGTTTTACTGTAGTCCTGTAGAAGAATTGATACACTCTCCTCTTGATTGATTGATTTGATATTTTTATGGCTTATCAACCCTTTGCGGGTTATTGACGCTAGATTGTAAGAACTTTTTGGAAGTAATAATGATTTACTGATACATTCTACTAATTAACTCATAGCTGGAGGGTAAAGAGGTGGATTCATACCTTTCCCAAGGGTATTTGCACATAAGTAAATATAACAAATCCAAGTAGAATTATTGGAACTCAGCTCTCCAATTTCCAATTCTGTGCTATTATCTATTATGCCATCTGTGCATTCAAACTTACAACACCTGGTATTTACTAGTTTGGCTGATAAAATTTGTTACCTTGTGCAGTTCTTCACCTATGTATTCAAAACCGTCATTCTAACAAAGGAGAAAATTTGATTAAGCAAGTGATGGAAATCTCTAGAATTACTTTATTGTATTATTCTTTGTTCATGTATAAGCCGACTTTATGTATAGTGTTAACCCCAGAATTTCTATGTAAACAAAAAAAAAAAAAAATGGGTACAGGAATTAACCATGAGCCAATGAGGGTTTACCAAGACATGGCTAACACTCCCACATGCTGTAAGTCAAGCTATGTTTCTCTTCATTTTCTATGGAAGAAGATGCTCAGTGCCAGAGAAAGAATTCCAACCCTGCAGCAACACTTTCCTCATTGCAGCAAGAGAAGTGGGGTTGATGTAATACCAAGGTCAGCATGACAGTATTTGCGAGGGCTGGACAACAATTTTTGTTCTTCATATGCATATGTATGTGTCTAGTGTTTCTTGTGTTAAAATGACATTGTATCACATTCAGTCTTGGTGGGGAGGCCAGGTAAATATACTTTTTTTTTTCCCCATATAGCTCATACATAATGCAACCCCAACTTCTAAGAAAAACTAGTAGGCCTACCGTAGTCAAACATGGCAGTACTGGGCATCATCCTGGACATATTTTATAGCAAATAAATAATCTTCATCCATTTTTTTTTTTTTCTTTTAAAGAAAGCTACCCCAAAATGGCAAGATAAACCACTTATCATAAAATATCTGATACAAGGATTTTGATACCGTACTTTTATTTTTGTTTATGCCTTACTACAGTAACACCTTTTGCCTTGGGCCTGTCTCCTACGTAGCCTAAGTTTCTTCCCTTTTGCAAAACCTCATTCATTATGTATGCCACTTAAAATTAATAAAGACCTTTTTATGTAAATTAAGAATTGATAGTCATCTTTGTTTCACATGTGTTTACATCACTAAGGTATTGCCTTTCCAATGACAACCCTTTTGTGAAGATTACCACTATATAATGCTAAAGAAGCCTACCTACTTTAAGGTTAGTTAAAGGTACCATGAGAACGTAGGCTATCAGGTAGGTTACTGTTATGGTGCCCTTCTATGAGGAATGGACTCTTCCTCTTGTTATATATGATTACCTGCGTGACTTCCAGGAGGCAGTTAAGAGTAGCTAGTACGCAGTTAAAGCCAGCTACGATTCAGGCAATAAACAGCGTAATTGTACCATTTGAACTTATTTCTATTTACTGATTATTAACATTTACTTTGTAAATATTGTTCTTGTTATACTAATACACTGTTTTGAACCTACCTTCTGTGTTCCATGTTTTCTTCTAGTGTAAACTGGTCACTACAACTTTGCGGCGAAGTTTCGCCACAACAAATTGATGACGAAGATTTGCATTAAGATTTGCCACAACAAATTGGCGATGAAGATCCACAACAATTACATCACTGGCTGTGAGGCACCCTGTAGCTGAGTGGTCTAAAACATGCTAGATCATATAGTGGTTTCTCCTACAAAGTGGTATGCAAGTTCAAATCCTGCCAGAGGGCACATTTTCTTAGGTTTTTCTGAAATATGTAGGCTTGTAGATAAAATAAACATTGTTTAAAAAGAACGAGGAATTCTACTCAAATATGAGTATCCACTAAAAATAATGTTTGAAGTAACAAAAATACAAGATGAATGTAAAAGTGTAGGGGACTGTTTTCCTGGAAACTATTAACAGTTGAAAGATTAATATCTAAAATGAAAACTTGGAAATCACTTTGTCTTTATTAAATACATTTTTTTTCTTGTAGAATCACATGACAAAAACAGATTTAATAAAAGAAGCTCAGGATTTATGTGATACTTCATTCAAAACTGTAAGTAGTTTTCAACTCTTCAAATTAAATTACTGTATATACTTGTGCATAAGCGGACCCCTGAATTTTTCTTGCTTGAATCCGAACCCCTCCGGAAAAAAAAAAATTTACCTGTATATAATGCAACTGGTCACTGAAAATGCATGATTTGTAACCTCTTCAAAAAAATTACCTGTGTATAGTGCATCCCGCTATTTTTTTACCATAAAAACTTGCACTATTTTCAAGTATATATGGTAAATGTAAATGATTTGCAGATGCCTCTGTGTGACTGAATCCTGACTGCTAAAGCTTCTTAGTATTATTGCTACTTTAGCAGGTAACAACATAATAGTAATAGGAGAGTGGTTTCCCAATCATTCAATCCATAATCCTAGCATGTTGATGAGAAGTTTTTTTATTATTATTATGAAGATAGCTGATAATGATAAAACGGAGGGAGAAATGGATTCATGCCTTTGTAAAGGAATCCAGTGCCGAGTGAAGATAAGAGGCCTAGCCAAAATTCAAACTTGATTTGCCAATTTATTCATTTTTCTACATGAACAACCATTATTGTACCACACATATCTATATAAAAATGGTGGTGTAAAAGTAAATCCATTAATTCTTTAGAAATTGCTTTGTTTACATTTCAGATATGAAACTGAGCAAATATGGCATTTCAAATAAAAATATCTGAAGAAGTGTGCTTTTCTTAAAAAATGAGTCATAAAACATGCTGGATCAAACAGTGGCTTTTCCTACAAAGGGGGACAGAGGTTCAATCCCTGCTGGAGAGCACATTTTCTTTAAGATTTCTTGAATACACAGTCTAAAAGATGAAGTACACACTCTTCAAAATAAAAATGGGGTGTCTATTTCAAATACTAGTTTTCACTATATTAATGTTTGAAGTAATAAAAATGTCAAATTAAAAATGAATTAATTTTTTGGAAATCTATATGGTAAGTAGAGCAGACCTTGAACTTTCACCTATCATGATTGGATGTTTCTTATCTTAAGGTGGCTACTTACCTTGAATGTTTATTGATACTCAAGCTTACCTTAAACCTTGTGGTACTCATATACACAACTGTTGGTAAAGATGCTAGAAAAATTGTAAGTTCATTGTACTGTTTCAGTTAGTATCTGACTCCCCTTGCAATACTTTTATTAGAGCAAGAGCAGACCAAAAATGGAGTATTGCGGCCATGTCTGGGATGGAGCTACCCAGTCCTCACTTGCTGTCTTGATATAGTTCAAAAGTGTCTATACAGCCTTGTGGGTGATGAATTATTTTCCACCCTACAATCCCTTTCCCACAGATAAAATGTCGCAAACCTCTCCCTTTCTATGGCTTATGTTCTGATGACTTACATTCCTTGGTTTCACCAGTCCTGACCTTTGCCACTTGGATCCATCATACCACATGCACAAGGGGAATTATTCCCATTACCTTTGTATCTTTATAGTAAGAAGTAATTTCCACTGGTACAGCTTCTTCCCAAGAATTGTTGCTTTGTGGAACATCCTCTCAGTGAGATGTTTTCCCAATCACGATAATCTTGACCGCTTCAAGTTTAAGGTTAATTGGTATTTTTCCGACATAACTTCATGAATATCAATTCTTGTCTTTTCTTTTGGCTCATACACTACCACACAGTAACCCACTACCTTTAGTTACTCTTATGCCTTTTATTGGAAATATAAAAAAAAGTTGTGGCCAAATTGGTAGACTGTGTTCTATCTTAAATAATGTACAGTGTTATTTTAGTGAAATTATTTGCATTTAATTCCTGGCCACTGACAATCTCCTCCTTTGTAACTGTTAATGTATTCCTGTAGTAAAAAAATTAGTAACATATTAAAATTATACATGGGATAGCTGCATTCTTGTAATGCTTGTATTAATTCCTGAGTGCTGACAATCTCTTTCTGATTTTCGCTGCACTTCTGTTATAATTTTGCATTTTCCTATGGAGCTATTTTAATTGAAAAGGAAAACCTGCAGCTGGAGATTTGCATTTTAAGTGTTTCATTTACATAAGTACATTTCAGGAAGCAGTAAGGTTAGACTGCTTATAAAACAATGGGAATAGATTAGTCCATCTCACTTTACAAAAATTTCTATGATAAAATTACATTATACATTTCATAGTCCTATTCTGTCAGGAATGCTTACATTAATTTTTGCCCTTTTGACAACCTATTTCTTTGTCATTTTCAATACACAAAATTAGGTACCTCCAGTCAAATTGATAACAAAACAGCACAGTATGAATAAAAAAGGTCCCCAATTTAATAAAACAAACTTTTTCCTTCAAAATGTTTATATTATTATTAAGAGGAAACATTAAAGTAATTTTTAATCATTTAATTAAAATTTTTTAATCCCTTCTAACAATTTTGAAATTTTGTCAAAGTTTTGATTTGAGTTAGCGGCTAAGAAACGTTTACGACTTTTTTACAATGGAAACCTAATGATTGAAATTCCCACTTTTTTTTTTACCGCAAAAATCAAATAATTGTCAGATTTTAATGAAACTTTCTGTACTCATTCACAAATGAATAAAATTATTTTTGTAATTATTATTTTTTAAAAATCTTGATAAAAATTTTTTTTTTCTTATCTCTGTTATCCCCCTCCACGTAAATTCATGAAATTTTAATAAATTTTACACTGAAGGCTAACTTTTGTTTTATTAGTTCAATGCAGGACTCATTGGGGGATATAAATCATCTATTTTTTTATTTTAAGTTTGCAATCATTGTTTGAAAACCTTCTCATAAGAGTAAAATAAAAAATGCAATAAATCTCTGATATAATTTCATTTGATAAGCTTTTTAAAATTCATTTGATAAGCTTTTTAAAATTCATTTGATAAGCTTTTAATTGCTGGAATACATAATAACTATTGAGGACATTATACTCTGAAGAAAAAATTTTTTTCGATTAATAATAAAATTTTAAAAGAATTGTTTTCATTTAAAAAATTTTTTTTATTATTAAATAATTTAATAATATATAAAGTTTTTAAAATATTTTTAAAATCTCCAAAGAATTGATTGCAAGTAGACTTTTTAGTTAAGAACTGATGATTATATTGCCTATCTAAAATTGAAAAGTTTAATAAAAATTGTTTTGCAGAAATATTCTAAATTAATTAAAAAAAAAAAAAAAAATTGTGTGTAAATATGTTCATTTTGATTAAGTACGATGTTCCATAGGAGTCATAACATGTTTTCATAAAATTAAATTAGATATTTGTACCATACCTTAAACTTAATGATAACTTATTAATAAATAACATAATATAACTTAGAATGAAATTGAAATAACCAAACTTTAAAATTATTTTAAAAGAAATTTAAATTTTTATTTATTCAGAAAGCATATTCAAATGTCTGGCTATAAATCTGAACTAAAATTCTATAAAATATTTTATAACTGCTGAAAATATTACGTTAAATTTTTAATTTTACTATTTAGTTAAAAACCAAAGAAAAAGAAATTAAATTTTGACAATTTTATGTTTTAACATAATTGAAATTTTTGCCCATATGGTCGGCATCCCCCCCCCCCCACCTTTAGCGTTCTTAACAAATTCCAGCTGTCATATCTTTTGTCACCCTGATAATGCAGATAAAAGAGGGCTACCGGAGTTAAAAAAAATTTTTTATTGTAAATTTCTGGCAGTAAGCAATTATTACTTGATTGAAATCAGATAAAGGTAAGTTTGAATTTTAAAATTGACTTAAATGACTTGTCAGCTAGGTATATTTTATTTTTGCAAGATTTTTAAAACAGAAATTTGGCTACTGTTTACACACTGTTTACATAATGTGTCGATCAATCAAAAATGGTGTGAAATTAAATTTTATTTTTTCATTTCAGAAAAAATTAGATTAAAATCAATGTAATTTCAGCTTAAAATACACCAGTGTATTTTTCTTTCTGGAATTAAAATTTAATCTCTTGGCTTTCAATTAAAGCTTATTTTAAAGCTTGAAGATAACTTATTTATTTTTAAAATTTCAATTTAAATTTAGGTATTGAAAATGGGTGGCGGTACCTACTCAAAATATAAGTACTAAAACTTGTTAAACAAAGATTACAATTTTCAAAATTTGTTGCTTAATTCAAAATTTTATTTTTTCCTATTACCAGAAATATTTAGTTTCTTTGTGCCAAAAAAATGAATAAAGCTAGGAGGAGGGAATGGTGGAGTAGTGGTAAAGTCAGTGGAAGACATTAAAACAAATACCAGGTTCTGTGAGAAATATATTCACATAGCTTAGCGCTTAAGCAGTGAAAGGAAATTATCAAACATAACAAGACATACCTGGTATAGGAAAAACAATTTATTTGTCTTGCAAAAATATGCTGAATTTTGCTGCTACAGTGTAGCTTGGTATAGTCTCCTTTCTCTGCTTAGCTTGGTATAGTATCCTCCGTCTAGGAGTGGGATGAAAAAGACACAAGGAACTGCGATCCGCGACGTACAGGAACTTTCTTCTGGGTCAGCTTCTTTCACAGTTTCTTATCTTGGTATAAGATGATAGTGCTTAGAGAATTTTTCTCTAGGAAGGCAAGGCTTTGCCCATAGGGTATCCTTTATAAGGTAAGAAGGGTAACAAGAGATTTTCTCTGTTACAAAGTTGTGGCATTAGCCTAAAAGATTACAAAGAATTGGTAAGATGGTCTCGATATAGCGAGACAAGTGGGCGCCAATTTAGGCCCTGCTGCAACAAAAATCCGGAGTGGCACAATATACGTCCGATACTGTTCGTGCTAGCTGAAAAAAGGAGTGAACAAAACCATCGTGTAAAAAAAACATAAAACCTCTGGTAAAGCCCGCCTAAAGTTCAAAACGAGGTTCGGGTTAAATCAGCCAATCAGGAGACCCGTTACATCTGTAAATTTCCGACAGTTCAGAAGTAGTTGACCCTAAAATATATTAGAACTGTTTTGCCTTAAAGACACACTGTAAATTTTGTGTGAGTTCTCATCTTTGACATATCACTTGTGTTTCATCAGCACCCACAGAGCCAGCCTGTGGTTTATATTGCAACTATGCTGAGCAGATCATAGTTATAGTCCATGTGTGTACCCCTACAGTAATGTGGGGCTTAGAGTTAAAATGAACTGTAGATTTACTCACGTCAAGAAGATTAATGGAGGATGATAATGATGAGGAAACACACGAGTAATTTTAACAAAACAATTTATTCATAAATTTACATGCTTGAAGTAGTGTCCATAGCTTGTTTCAGAAAAATAAATCAGAATTCTTAAAGTTCATAGTTTTAATGTATTGTCATGAAGAGGAAATATTCATACTACAGATTAAGTGATCTGACACAAGAAAAATATAAATAAATGTTTAAAACCAAGGTAAGAAAGATCATTGTTCACAGAAGGAATATATGGTTTCCATACATTCAAAAGTAGATGAAAATAGATTGAAATAGCTTTCTAGAAGCATATTAATATAATTGGCAAGTAATTTGACACTGGTGATAACTTCAACGCTGATCATGAGGAACTGAAACAAAACCTTTCATATGATTTCCGACATTCTTTCATTTTTCTCCTCATTTTATATCAAAAAGAATTTTGTGTAGGCTCACTACTTATCTTCTCAGCAGACTGGTTAATTTCTGTAAAGGCAAGGTTTTCATTGGTCAAAAAAATTTCACATAAGCTTACAAATTCCTTTCCTTCTTCCTCATTCCCGTGAAAGGAGTTATTATTTTACATTCGCTACACTCCACAAGGGAGAAATACAATTTTGAATTTAGAGTTGTTCTCCTATATTACATGGCTGTTCTACTATTTAACCCAAGGCTGAAAAGGGAAAAATAGATATTAATACCTTTCCTTAGGGTATTTCTGCAATGGTCAATGTAACTCTCTTGACTGGAATTTGAACTTGGCTTGCCACTTTCTCATTCAGAGTCTCTAACCATTACACCACCTGCACATCTCCTAAAATTCAACTAGAATTATTTATTGTTTTCAGTATTAGAAAGAATGAATGCTTTGATATATTTGTTTAATAAATCCTACCTGTCATATTGCACACAGTTAATTGCCATATGTGATACACACTTGGGTGATCATGTTGTAAAATAGATATGACTGACCAGGCAGAAAAATTTTCCACAATTTCCCATTACTCTCTGGGGTAGACTGGTTGCCAACTAAGGCTATAGAACCCAATCTGTCCTGCTATTTGATCCACAGCAGGAGAGAAAAGAGATGGTATTTGTGTGTAAGTTAATGAAACTTATTTGACTGGAATTTAATCTCATCTCTCCGATTTCTCATTCTGAGCTAATATCCATTACATCACAACACAATAACTCAAATTGAATAATCTGCAATGCATTTTCATAGTAAAATCAGCAACAGCATAGTAGTTTGCCATTTTTGTATTCTTTGTTTTTTTTAGCCTCAACCTGCATCTCATTATACAGCTTGGTCATCAATGGGAATTCTTATCAAGAAGGGTCTTGTTTTAAAGGAAAGTAGCCCAGCAAAGTAAGTGTTTTTCTGTCTTTACATAAATCAGATTATTTTAACCAATTCCTTTCAGACATTAATAATTTCTGACTAGTTTCTTTCATTATTCACCCCATCCCATAAATATCAGCTCTCAATGTTTAACCTGCTCCATGCATCAGTCAGTTAAGTGCCATACGTGATACACCCTTTGGACAATCATGTCTCGAAAGAGACCTGACTGACTGAGCTTATTCCGCAGTAGGTTGCCATTGCTTTCTGCAGTAAACTGGTTGTCAGCCAAGGCTACAGAACCCAATCTGTCCTATTATTTAACCCATAACTGGAGGGAAGGGATGAATTAATACCTTTCCCAAGGGTATTTGTGCATAAGTGAATGCAAGGAATTCAACTGGAATTTGAACTTGGCTCCCTGATTTGTTGTTCTGAGCTGATATCCACAATGCACCCATGTATACTCTGTCATCTGATGAAATAACACTGGGAGTCCTATAAACACTGAAATTTTGACCATAAACAAATGAATCTTTGAGAGTCGATATTATGGGGCAGGTGTGGCTGTATTGAATGTTAAAGCGTTACTGTTGTCTTTTATCACAATGTTCCAGGTGAACCAACTGTTAAAGCAAGCACTGAGAAATTGAAATGAAGTAACTTCTCATAAAAATTGTATTTAATAAAGGCATAAAATGCACAGTTTTCATTTTGGTAATGAATCTTTAAAAAAAATACCAGTAGTTCCCTAGAACCAGCCCTTCTGTTTTTTGCCTTCATCTATCTGAATTCAAAACTATATGTAACCCTTGTGTGTCACTTACTTGAACTGTAAAAATGTCTTTTCAAAATGGTTCTAGTATAAACCACAGGTAGGTTCTGTGGGTGTTGAAGAAAACCAAACTAGCAACAAACATGCTTTTATCACCGACTGGACACAGAACTCTCACCAATCGTGATGAACAGATGTTCCCTCAGGGAAGCCTCATACCTTGGGTGCCTACTGGGATTTAAACTCAACTCGGACCTTAAGTGAAACTCATACATACGATCCATCACTAAAGATGCTGGAAAAAATGGCTGGTTCCCTGTACTACGCCAGTAAGTACCTGACTCCTCCTGCTATTCTCTTCCTTTACAAGAGCCAGATCAGAATAAAATGGAGTACTGCTGCAAGAGCTGCCTGGTCTTCACTTTCCAGTCTCAATGTCCTTGTAGGTGATATTGTTTTCCATCTTACAACTTTTGTCTCACAGACGAAATATTGCAAGCCTCTTGTTCTATCACTAATTTCATGAAAAAGTGATCAGACAAACCACATTCCTTAGTTCCACCAGTTCTAACCCTCATGGTTAAGGCCCACCATGCCACACAAATTGCCCTCTTTCCCTTCATACCACATTGGTGAGTTGTAAGTTCCACTTGAGCAGCTTCTTCCCACGGAATGTGGCTTTGTGGTACCAAATCCCAAGAGGATGCTTCCCTGATGACTACAATCTTAAACTGTTCAAGTCTATGGTTCCCCACATAATTTGTGCCTCTTACTCTGTAACTCTCTACCTTGGGCCTTGTACAGGGTAAATATCATTGTAAAAAAAAAAAAAATGCATGCTTGGAAACAAGCAGCCATATTGAAGATGAGAAATCATTGATTTGCAGTGTGCCATGTTGAAACATGATGATTAAAGTCTGATGGAAATTATGTTAAATTTTGAATGATATTTGATAAATAATAATTAGAAATCATTTAATAACTGAAGTTTTTGGATTTAAACTTTTCTGTTCTTTTTTTATGGGGCTTCACCACTATTTCAGATACTCTCTGACTGATGCTGGTCAGGAATTGGCTCAAAAGGTAGAAAACCTGGAACCTCCAAAAGAGAACATAAACTCTGCTAAATCTACAAAGTCTTGTGGAAGGAGAAACAGCAGTCAGTCAAAATCAACCGACACAACAAATGACCTCACGTCCTCGAATCACCTTCTTCCGTTCCAGCCAGACTTGTATACTCAGAAAAGAACTGAAATAGAATTATTAAGGTTACTATCATTATTTTATTATTATTAACATTTTAATAAGGTTGGTTCTATAAATACTTTATAATAACCCTCCAATAGCACTGTGGGGCATTGTCAAAGCATTAATACCATGGGTTTATCAAACACCTCTTTTAAAATAACCTTTATCATTTAGTTTGTAGAAGGAATGCATGTCTACCTGTTTGTACGGAATGAGGTTGAAGTTGAGAACATTTGAATAAAAGGAATTCAACATTTGTAGAAGGAATAAATCTCTATGTGGGGGAATTTTTTACGCATTTTTATATAAAAAAAAATAACTTGATTCACAAAGTAGAGAATATACTAGTGCGTGCACATATAGCTGAAAAGAAAGGAAAGCATTTAAAACTTTGCTGTTAGAATTTGTGTGAGTTAATATTTTGGGAGCAAAGATATGCCAACTTTGTTGCAGGATGAGACTTTTAAGAAGGAAAGGAAAATAATTAGAACGGAGATAGTTTTCTTTTCTGCTTTTCTTTTAGATTAAATTCTGAATTTTAGTTCTGCCTGTATCAGTCATATGGTTGTATTCAATACTAATATAGTACCCATAAAAAATGAGATCATTTAAAATGAAACTACTCTCTCTCTCTTTTCTTTTTTTTTTTTTTTTTTTTTTTAATTACCTGAGCAAACTCTTTTTGCCTTCCATCAGCATGGCTGATCCTAACCTCTGAGAGAGTGACTCCTTGCACCTTCTCAGACTAATTTTTTCCACTTACATAAATTGAAAAGATTATATTGAATCAATTGCTAGGTTGCTGCTAGGAAAGTTGGTTCACTGTGTCAACATAGATTCTACCTTACCAATAAACAGTATGGTTTCTGCTTCAGCAGGTCTACTGCCAATATGTTAACGACCATTGCGGAGTACATATATACCAGGCACTCGATAAGAACGGTGAAGCTCGAGCTATTGCACTAGATATCTCCAAAGCTTTTGACAGTCTGGCATGCTGGCCTTCTATGCAAGCTACATGCCTATGGTATAACTGGATGATTGTTTGACCTAATCCAGTCTTTCCTTTCAAATCATGTAATGAAGGTAGTATTGAATGGGCATGCTTCCAGATACTATCATATGAACATGAGTGTCCATTAAGACTCCATTTAAGGTCCTATACTTTTCTGATCTTCATCTTTGATCTCCCTGATGTAATCAGATCCCAAGTAGGCATTTATGCTGACGATACAACTATTTACACCCACCTCAATAAGAAATCTGCCAATGCTGACAAAGCAAATTTGGCAGCTGAGCTTGAAAAGGACCCCCAGTCTGTGGTAGACTGGGGGTAATAAATGGCTCGTAAATTTTAATGCTTCTAAAACGAAGCTGCCATCATTTAACCACCACAGAGAACCACTTCTATCCCCTATCAGAATGAATCAGGCTAGTCTCCCTGAAAGCAAAACACTGAACCTTCTAGGTCTAAATCTATCAGCCGACCTAAAGTGGAATGACTTCATTGAATCCATAGCGAAATCTGCTGCTTGGAAGGTTGGGTCCCTTTGTAGGGCTAGGAAGTTTTTCTTGTCTAAATCTATCTTACACATATATAAATCTACCATCTGCCTGTGCATTGAATACTGCTGTCACATCTGGTTGGGTGCTCCTGCTATTCTTCTCGGGCTTCTTGACAAAATCCAACAAAGAATCTGTAATGTAATTGATCCTGACCTGGTAGCTCAACTCCAGTCACTTTCTCATCAATGTAATATGGCTTCCCGCTGTATCTTTTACAAATACTTTCACGGCTTCTGCTCTGATGAGCTTAGCTCCCTGTTGCCCCATCTGCATGAATTTACTCCAGCTACTAGACTAGCAACTAAGTCCTTCCCTTTTACAGTGAAACCAATCAAATGTAACCGCAATTTCTACTCTAGCAGCTTCTTTGCTCGCTCTTCCCACATTTGGAATTCCCTTCCATATACTTGCTTCCTTGAAAACTACAATCTCCAAGAATTTAAATGCCAAGTCAATTGCTATCTCTTAACTTCTTGACTCGCATCCTTTCCATGACAACCCTTGTATCATGTTCTTCTTCCTTTCCACTCTACTCTCATGCAGCCCTCTTCACACCTGTCTTCTCATCCTGTTTTTACTCATTCACTTACTCCCCCCTGTAACTTGTTCCTCTTCCTCATCTCACCTCTTCTGTAACCTCCTACACACCAGTGGCAGTTCTTTCTTGCTTGGGGTGAATGATTTTAAAAAAAAAAGTCTACCATTTGTCAATGTTTTGGATATTGACGCTACATCTAGTCTGGTGCTTCTGCTATATATTTAAAGTCTTGATAAAATCTGTAACATTATTGGTCCTGACCTGGCATCTCAGTTTGTAAAATGAAAAGTGTAAATCTGAATTTTTTATATTCCAGAAATTGTTGGGCTTTTAAAAAAAAAAAAAAAATTTTTTTTTTTTTCCTCCAGTTTATTCAGTTTTTATAATGACAGGACGTAGACGTTATCTTAATTATTCCTCTTACTACTTTGGCTTGGACTATTACTTAGACTGACTAATTGATATGTTCTCCTTTTACTTGTCCCTAGCAAGCAGACAGTAGTGAACATAAAAATGTATGCAAATATATAACAGAAAAATGCTTGGCTCAACCGTGTTATTTGAAGAGTATGAAATTTCTAATAACTTAATGACTACACATGCTTAAAAGCTGAAACTTTACAGTTTAATAGTTTGAGATATGTTTTAAATGTGTACATTTCACCTTTCTCTGTACATGAGTTATTAAAATGTTATTTTAAGTTTGTATATACTCAGTAGATATATTGTATCTTATTGATAATTTTCAATGAAAATGTTTTTATTTTACCTGAAATTAATAGAATATGTTCTAATAATGGTCTGCTATAAGTTGAATTTGTCTAATTGGCTTGATTTTCTAAATCTTAATTTACATAAATTTTTAAAGTTTTTCTTATCAGACACGCACAAACACACACATATATAGGCAGCAATCCCTCTTTTATGCAAGTTTCATTAAAAATGACAGACAAGGTGCTATGGTTAAGGTTTTTTGTATAATTTTTCATGTGATCTTATAATTTTTTCTTTTCAGAACATAAATTATATTAAAATTGTCCAAATATTTTATTTCTCCAAGTGCTTGGATAAATAAAATATTTGAACAATTTTATATAATTGATGTTCTGAAAAGAAAAATATAAGGTAACACAAAAAATTATAAGCAACCCCCCCCACACACACACACAAAGATATGTTGGAAAGATTTTTGCATGATTAAAAAAGGACAGAATAGAGCCAGTAAATATGCATGCTTATTCCACATATTTATTCTGCAGTTCAACACAACTGGAATGTTATTCTTTAACCCTTCCAAAATAAATTTTGTTTGGTCATTGAAATACTGCTCTGGTCCTGTTATCACATCTGAGTCCTTTGAAAATGTTCTTCGCTTTTACTGTTTGCTCTATCTATTTTCTGTTTCCAATGTCTGGCTGGATGGTCTTTGCATTCACATCCTAAATTCTTCAAAATGACCTTTGTCTTACCAGTTTTGTGACCTTTCCTGCTGTTTTGCATTTTTAATTTCTACAATCATTGAGAATCTGAGTGATGCTGCTAAATGGACTGTTGTTTCATCTCTGAATGATAATGATGCAACCCTGTTTCATCAACAGTGATGATTAGTTCCAAAGAATTCTAACAAGATAACTGAAAATACTGCAAAATCTACTTGATATAACTTTTCTTTAGCATTTTAGACATTTTGGCACTCACTTAGTTGTTAGCTTCTACATAACCAACTGCTCATAAATTATAAACTTAGCAAATTCCTGGATATTTCTCATGCTTAAGTATTTCTTTTGGAGATTTTGGCCAAGATTAGATTGCAAGCATGATCAGCAATTTCATTTTACACTTAGAAAGCTCTTAGTCTATTGTTGTATGTTAGGCATTAAAACTTCAAAGCAAGAAATTGGTACACCACTTTTTCACAGTTGAATATGACAGCCACTTATCACCTAATATTTGCATCAAGCACTCATGGGCCTCCTTTGCAGAAGCTTCATGATGGCCAAATTTCAACATTTTAAAATTCCACACTTTCTTTTAATGTGGTTCAGTAAATGTGGATACTGCAAATTGACACTTTTCAATATAAAAGAACAGCGTTTCTAGCTACAATGATAAAATAATGTTCAGATTTTAAGAAATTAAGCTTAGAATATTCAGCACTCCCTTGTATTTTTCAGCGCTAAAAAGAAAGCTAGACAACCAATAATGTTTTGCTAATTTTTCCTCAGTGATCCATTGCAACAAGAGAGTAACAAGAACAAAGTTTCCTCCAGTTTGCCAATAAATAAGGACCATGTAACTGATGACACTTTTCATATAGATCAGCCAACTTCAATTGAGTTCACACTCCAACCTGGAACATTTGATATCATTCTCTGTGTGGATAATTGTGAATTCTATGGAAGGTAAGTAAAAGTTGCTTGTATTTTTGTCAAGTAAAAAGCTTTTCTTGTTGGTTAAAAAATTTCAAAATGTAATCTGCAGATTTTCATGGCATCTTGCTATGATGGTTTCAAAGAAATATTTCAATTGTAGTAAATTTTTATAAGGTTTTTGCTGTCCAAAAACTCTGAAAACTTTATTGAAAATGAGGCTCTTTATTTCTTGGTGATTTCAAGAGGTGATTGAAATGGGCAGTATGCTATGAAAAATGCAGAGTAAATTGAGATTCATCAACCTGTTCAAATTACCTGAACATTTAGGTAAAACCTACTGGATTACATCTATTTTATATAATGAAATCAGGTGTTCATCTGACCAGTTATGACTTATCTATATATATATATATATATATAAAGATATAGTTTTAAGGTATATGTTTATGGGTAGAAGTTCTCAATGTTAGAGATAGTGTATGTAAATATAAAAATTGGCACTGAGGTGAACACAGTAGCAGCAATCTGCTCTATGCTTGAACGGAATCTTCAGACCATGGAGATTGCATTCTGTCATGAAACCGACTTGCTGTTTGATGTAGACCTCAGTGTCAACATATTTTTTTCTTTTTTTTTTTTCTTACATACAACATGTGACCAATGACCACATGTGCATTTACTTTGCCCTCATCAGCCGCTAACCAAGGGTGAATACACAGTTTCGGTGGTTTAAAGCGGGACTGCCACCCCTGGCACCACCAGCAGCAATCGCTACTGGGCAAAGTAAATGACAGAAAAATAAAATCAATTGGCACATTGAGACAGATGAAAACGCTTTAACAGTTTTTTAAAATTCAAGAGCAGAACGAGAACGGAAGAAGTAGACGACGTCATGCTTTCTTTGCGAATTTCTTCGAATTGCGCCAAATCCAGCATGACGCTTGTCGAACAATAGATTGAAGGCGACATATTTGCTTCTTTAAATCCCTTCCAGTGACGCCTATTTTCGAAAGAAATGAAATAGTGGAGTGTCCTAGAAATCCACGACAGCCAACCTCAATAGGCATCACATTACATGTCCATCCTTTTTCTATGCATTCGGCACGCACGAATTCGTACCGATTTTTCTTTCGTTCATAGGCCTCTGAAAAATTTTCTTCCCAAGGGACAGTAAGTTCAATTAGAAATATACTCTTTTTAGAGTCAGACCAGAGCAAAATGTCAGGACGCTTGTCTGTCTGGAGGATGTGCACTGGAAATTTCAAAGATGTCTTCAGATCTGCTGAAACTTTCCAATCCTTTGCTCCATTTAATAATTTCATATTATTAATATTTGGTCTGTGTTTTTTCCCTGTTGGACATTTGCCTTCCTGGCAAAATTGACCCTTGGGTTCGCTAGGTCTCACAGGCTGTTTGTTGATTAGTGAGACTTGAGATGATATAACTTCTATTAGCGCTCCCAGAACTTGATTATGCCGCCACGTAAACATTGGAAGGGATTTTGAGCATGCAGATAATATGTGACGCAAGGTACCTCGATCTTTTTGGCATATATAGCATAAATCACAGTCTATATATCCCCATTGTTTGAGGTTTGACGCGCATGGCAACAGGTCATATGTAGACCGTAAAAGGAATGATATCGCCAGTGGTTCCATTGATATTAAATTGGTCCATGATATTTTGACTGGTTCGATATCATTTCATGTTGTCCATGCACATTGTTTTGCTTGAGTAACAGCAGTGGCTGTTCTTTTTTCCTCCTCAAACATTCTTATTTCCTCGGTCACCATTTTTCTTTTTTCTTTACTGCCCATTTTCGAAAATGGCTTATATTTTGTTGTTCCCAAACCAGCCCTGTTATGTTGAACAAAACCCATTATCTCTTTAATTCGAAGACTGGATTCTGCTTCCTCGATTGATTTTGTTACTGACCACTTGGTGCCAGCTTTTATAGTTGGGTGCGCTTCACGGACAAATTCATCTTTGGAGTCTTTCATCAACATTTGAAGACGCGCCTTCCCAACTTTAAATTCATCTACTAAAGAGGATAATGGGAGTTGTAGGTTTCCAGAGTTTGTGTAGAGTCCTACTTTCGAAAAACAGGGAGGTACTCCAAGCCATCTACGCAGATATTTGTTTGCGTGTTGTTCTATCCGCTCAATACGAGATAGGGCAATTTCATAGATTTGCATGGGCCATGAAAGACGGGGTACCAATCCAAATTGATAACACCAGGCTTTCATCTTTCCAGGCAAAAAAGTTTTATTAATTGCCTCAAGTCCTTTTATGGCTGTGTTTTGTAATTCCATCCCCCGATGTCTGTCTGTTAGGGGAATTTCGTAAAGACGTCCTAGACTCTTCACGGGGACTTCTTTTACTGTCGGCACCATATCCTCTCCAATATTAAAGTGGATTTGCCTAACAGAACCTTTAATAATTGATAAACTTCGGCTTTTCTTTGGTTTAATTCTCATTCTTACCCTGGTAAAAAGATCGAAATACAGGTCAAGTAAGCATTTAGCAGCTGTTTTTGAAGGGACAAGGATGGTAATATCGTCCATAAATGCTCTTGATGGGGGGGAGAATTATTTGTTTATCAGTTATTACTCCTGTTGTAATGTTAGCAGCACTTCTTAATATAAGTTCCATTGCTAACACAAACAAAAGTGGAGAAATAATGCAGCCCATCATAATGCCGATTTCAAGTGCCTGCCATCTTGTAGTATATTTTTTCATTGTAAATCTCATAAAAGCCGAACGAAAATATTTCATTATAATTTCCCTAATCTTTTCTGGGAGATGGAAATAGTTCAATGCCATATCAATTAATTTGTGGGGAACTGATCCATATGCATTAGCGAGATCAAGCCAAATTACGTGAAGGTCTGACTTTGTCTTTTTGGCTGACATAATTGATCCCCATATCATTTCTGCATGCTCTAAACAACCAGGAAACCCGGGTAATCCAGCCTTTTGTACTGATGTATCTATATATTCATTGCTCATTATAAATGATGTCATTCGTTGAGCGATAACACCGAAAAATATTTCCCCTTCAATATTTAAAAGTGATATTGGACGAAAATTTGCAATACTTTTTGAATTCATCTCCTTTGGTATCCAAATGCCATTAGCAAGGCACCATTCTTGTGGCACAATACCTTGCTTCCAAATTTTCTGAAGGAGACCAGTTAATATTTTGAGAACACGAGGACAGTTTTTATATAATTTATATGATATTCCATTAATTCCTGGGGCACTACCAGCTCGCGCCTTACGTACGAAATCAAGGACTTCTCCAAATTTAATATGTTGGATATCAAATTGAAATATTGGATCCTTTAGTATTGGTAGGTTATCCATGGAAGAAATTGGCATATTACTCAATTTATCTGTATATGTTTTTTGTAAATGGTCCTCGATTTCCTCCTGTGATACATCAAGTTGGCCACTTTTTGATTCAACGAACAGTTTTTTAGCAAATCTATATGGGTTCGTATAAAATGATTTCCAGGCCTGGCGTTTTTTCTTTCGATTCTTCCGTTGGTTTTCCGCTCTTGATATTTTCAGAATTTCTTGTTTGATGTTATTTAAGAGAATTAATATTCCCTCTTTTTCCTGCAAAGGGGATTCTTTCAGACGGCGTTTTAATAACCGTTGTTCGGATCTTAATTTCCCCTTTTGCATTTGTCGTCTGTTTGGTTTTTTAAATGCGTTCTCTCTTCTGTTTGGTTCTATGCCAAATCTGTCAAAACAAACGTTATATACGATGTTGCAAAATATGCCCGTTTGTTTTTCAATGGGACCCTTAAGGTGAATCGGTAGTAAAAATGAAAGCTCTTCATCAAGATTTGACCAAAGAGTTTTCTGATTACCTTTAGGCCATTGAAGCCTTGATTTGCTGGGAATGTCTCCTGGGGGCTGATGTTCAACAATGGGATCCTGAACACTGTGGTTGTAGTCCTGTTTCATAATCCCATCAGTCGATTTATATTCACAGTTAGGTGAACAACGTTGTTGACACCAACGTGCCTTATGGATTTTTAATCCTTGCAAACTTTTAAATGTCTTTCCGCAGTCACATGTTGTAGCTGGGTTCAGTTCCAATTTGTTGCCAATAGAATCAGATTGATGGGTGATATATCCTCCCTCCTCGCTACAGTCACCCTGAGGGCATTTTCCGTTTGATGTACTAGCCATAGTTGATAAAAGTTCTTGTCTTTCCAAGATGTCACTTCGTCTTTCCAAAGGGTCATCTTACTTTCCAGAGAGTCTTAGTGTTCAAATTTCTTACATACAACATGTGACCAATGACCACATGTGCATTTACTTTGCCCTCATCAGCCGCTAACCAAGGGTGAATACACAGTTTCGGTGGTTTAAAGCGGGACTGCCACCCCTGGCACCACCAGCAGCAATCGCTACTGGGCAAAGTAAATGACAGAAAAATAAAATCAATTGGCACATTGAGACAGATGAAAACGCTTTAACAGTTTTTTAAAATTCAAGAGCAGAACGAGAACGGAAGAAGTAGACAACGTCATGCTTTCTTTGCGAATTTCTTCGAATTGCGCCAAATCCAGCATGACGCTTGTTGAACAATAGATTGAAGGCGACATATTTGCTTCTTTAAATCCCTTCCAGTGACGCCTATTTTCGAAAGAAATGAAATAGTGGAGTGTCCTAGAAATCCACGACAGCCAACCTCAATAGGCATCACATTACATGTCCATCCTTTTTCTATGCATTCGGCACGCACGAATTCGTACCGATTTTTCTTTCGTTCATAGGCCTCTGAAAAATTTTCTTCCCAAGGGACAGTAAGTTCAATTAGAAATATACTCTTTTTAGAGTCAGACTAGAGCAAAATGTTATATATATATATATATATAAGACCAAAAGAAAAAGTAAATATTTACCTTGATAAAGTTCTTCCGGGAACAAAATATGTTGGTAAGGTTGGTAAGGTTTCCCCTTTCACCTTTTTATTTATATTGTCTTTATGGATATACTTACATGTGAAATTTCACACACACACACACACACACACAGAGAAAAAGATGCAATGGGTAAATTGTCAGCATTTTATATTTTTAATTTCATGCATATGTATTGTTTTCTTTTGATTTTGTTGACTTCACAGTATAGAAGGGTCAGTTGGAAAATGTCTATAAAAAAGAGTGCCAGGATACAATTCACTCAACCAGAAATTTGGAAACAGCATGTTGTACTGCTTGGCATTCAAATCGGAAGCTTCAATATGAACATTTTCAGTGTGTCTGAGAAACATGCAGAGGATTTGGAAAGAATTAGATGAGACAAAGGTATGGCAGCTTATAAAACTCAACAGATTTATTGGAGAGTCCCACATCAAGAGCCTTGAAGAAGTAGTGCTACCCTGGGTCTAGAAGGTGGCTACTAGAAAGCCATGTCTGGAAACAGGACTCTGCACCATGCTACACAAACAGGAGAACCCAGTCATAGTGGTCAGACAATTTCTGTGACCACATCACCCCTTACATCTGGCCAGCTAACTCCCCAGATAGCAACCCTCTTGATTATTATGTGTGGGGCACAGTTGAGTGAGAGACCAACAAAACTCCTTGTATTACCAAAGATGAACTGAAGTCAAGGATTATGGCAGCATTCACAAACTTAAGCAAGAAGATTTACCAGAGATTCCAAAGTTGTCTGGAGGTCGTAGTTGAAGCCATTGGCAATTTTATTGAATAAATTTACTCTTTAGTAATCCAAGATATTTTTATGTAACTTTGGTAAATATATATGTTAAAATGAAATGTCTGTTATTTTCATTTTTGCATAATTTAGACAATTTATCTATTGTCCCTTGTTTATTCAAAATCAGATCCTTTCAAGATGTCACTACAAATTATCAACATTGTTTGAAACCTTGCTGCAGAAAGAACTAAATTTTGCTTTTAATTTACTATTTTTGAATTAGTTAATCAGTTAAATAAAAAGAAAATTTGGTGCTCCTGTTATCTCTGCAGATAATCATTATTCCAACCAACACTTGTGCACGAAAATGTTTCTAAAACTAGCTGATCTATTTTTCCTAATTTACTTTGGCAAATACTTGTCATCCTTTATTTTTTATTTTCTTCTGAATTTGGAATTTATATATTATATTTTTTTATATTTATTTTATATATCATTTTACATTTTTGTTTTAGATATAAATTTTACATACATAGTAATGCCATAAAAAAAAATGAACATGTGATATCTACCTGACCAATAAAAACAAACATGAAATTTCAAAATGTTGAAACATCTCTGCTGGGCCACATTTTTTACAATCACTTGAGGCATGATACAACCAGTCTCCATGCAGTGTTTATTTCTATGTTCACACTATATCTATAAAAGCACTATATCTGATATTGAGCAATCTTTTCCCTCATAAATATAGAAAATTTTAAATTGTGTGTGTGTCTTTCATAGAGTGCATAGAGATTATGCACAGATCTTGGCATAAGAGGCGATACACGTCAATAATTCTGTTATTTTTAATGGGCATTATGCTAGTAATTTAATGAACAAACAATCTATTATTGACCAGGCACATATTTGTATAGTGAGCTCCTTTAGATGTCAATTCCTGTTTACCAACTTTTTGGCAAAGGTCAAGTGACAAGTTGACCAGATTAAAGAGGGCACAATTTGTATTCATTTTTGGAATATTAACCTGTTTTCATGTTAAAGATTTAATTTATTTTGTTTCTTCCATTAGCTCCTCTAATGGTAAAAACCTTCTTCCAGAATTAGTAAAAAATGGTGTGAAGTGTAATTTACGAAAATTACACGTTGGAGACTTTTTATGGATTGCACAGGAACGAGTGTACAGCACCCATGGTAAGA
This sequence comes from Ascarosepion bandense, assembly GCA_037127315.1. Classification (NCBI taxonomy): domain Eukaryota; kingdom Metazoa; phylum Mollusca; class Cephalopoda; order Sepiida; family Sepiidae; genus Ascarosepion; species Ascarosepion bandense. Next base: position 434,093 of record JBBBDQ010000897.1, on the reverse strand, counting down.
ATTTGCTTCCTCTTGCTATTTTTTATTTCTCAATTTTCTCATTCACTTATTTCCCCTTCTTCAACCTCTTATTCTTATTCTCACTTTCTTATTTCCCCCTCCACTTTCCCCCTCTGCTTCTTCCTCCACTTTCTCACCTTCTTATTCTCCTCCTGTTTCATGTCCACAAGCTTTCTTGCCCTTTTATTTCCCCCTCCATTTCCTCCTGCTTTTATTTCCTCTCCACCTTGCTTCCTCAGCCTCTTATCCTCCATCCTGCTGCTTTCCTTTCCAGCAGCCTCTTATTTACCCCACTCCTCCTCCTGTTCTCTTATTTTCTTACAACTTTGTTTTTCTCCTATTTTTTTTCTGTGCTTCCTCACCCTCTTCCTTTTTTTTCCATTTGCTTTTCTCTGCCTTTTGTTTTTTATCAATTTTTTTTAGTTTTATTTTTTCACTGTTTTCGTTGTCTTTCTTTTTTTTTTTTTTTGTTTTATTTCCATTTTTCATCTGGTATAGGATAGTGTGATTGATTTTAGCTCTAACTAGCTGGGTGAAAAACAGTGAAACATGACAAATGAGGGTTAAAATAAATGTGTTATGTTACTTCTCCAAGTTAGGATAATCTGCCACCCATCTGGAAGAAAAAGTCTGCACTCAAAATCCAAGTTTTTACTAGAGTTGGAACACTAACTGTTAACATGAATTGAAAATATGCACCTACTGCAGCCACTAAGCAGATACTAATTTAGCATGGTCTGTCATGTGGTTTGAAAGAGGAAAATTATACTGAATTGATCTTCTGAGTTGAGAGGATCTGCCTTAATAATCAGTAACCCAAATTCTGGCTATTATGTGGGCTTGACACCAATCACTGGCATTGTTGAGAGAGCTACAACTATGTCAGCTACTAAGCAAGCCTAAGCAAAAAAGATTGCATTTCCAGTATTAACTTTCTGCTATTAGGCAACAAACTTATTTTTCCTTTTTTCTCTGCATTCTACAGTTTCTTCCAATCCATATGAACTGTCTTGAATTATATTGTAGAATGTAAATCAAAAAACTTTAATGTGTTAATTATTTTCATTGACTTTGCTTATGAGTAGTCGTATGATGATAGAAAAACTCTTTGATGCTTGATTCATTCAATAAAGAATCTTCTGATTTACTATTCCAGAGAAGGCAAGCAAATAATCTGTTAAGTGTCATATGTTATACACACTTGGGCAATCATGTCTCTTTCAATCCATGACTGACTAGGCAGAAGATTTTCCCACAGTAGGTTGCGATTTTTTTCTGCAGTAGACTGGTTGCCAACCAAAGCTATAGAACCCAGTCTGTCCTGCTATTCAGCCCATAGCTGGAGGGAGAAAAGATGGATTTACACTCTTCCCAAGGGTATTTGTGCATGAGTGAATGCAAGAAATTCAACTGGAATTTGAACTCTGATCTCCAATTTCTCATTCTGAGCACCATTGCACCACAATGCACATCAAGCAAAGAATACATCCTCATAAAATAAATTTTTTTGCATTTTCAGTATTTACCTATCTACTGTCTATTTTTTTTTTTTTTTTTTTTTTTTGTTAAATTATTTTCCTATATTCTACAGGTCCTTCCAATCCACGTGAACTTGTCTTGAATTATATTGTGGAGCGTAAACGCATGGATGATCTTTCTAAGAGTATCACAGATGGTAGATTTCGGGAACAAAAGGTAAGAATTTTTGAGAAAAGCAAAGAAAAATAAAATAGTAACTTGGCATCTTATTGATGGGGGGGGGGGTCTGATAAGAAAAGTAAAGTCACCAAGAGAAAAGACTTGACAAAATAGTAAAAATACCGATAATACATTTTTATACAAAAAAAATTAGGAACAATACATAATTATAGTAAAATTACCGAATTACTTAAAAACTTTCAAGAAAATTAAATTTTGGCATTAAATTATTCATATGGAATTGATATGTCGTTAAACAAATAATTAATAATTCAAAACTTCTACCCTTGCTTAACAATTCATTACTTTCAGAATCCCGGTAAAATTTAGTATAGATATTTGAGGCGGCATATTTAATCATCCTTAAATTACTGATATATAGCAATATATTTCTGTTGAGAAATATGCAGTAAGCATGTTTAAGGAAGTATAAAAACAAAATATGAAGGAAAGCTAACAAAAACAATGCATAAGTAAATTGACCATGTTTTGATCCCATTGACATCAGAATGTTTCAATGTACTTGGTGTACAGGTGAGACAAAAGTAAAGAGAAATTTGAATGACTGAAAATTAGTTTTTACCTGACTTCAATGTTTGCTGTATGATAATTGAAAAAGAGACATTTTTTATTTGGCACTGCTTTTATACTTGTGTGTCACCTGACTACATGCTTAAGGAGGATAACACCTCAGTTTTACCATTCGTATGTTATTTACCCTTGTATGTAAGTAAATTTTATTCTAGCAAAATAAACCAAATTCATGAAATGCTTATTAAATATGAAAAAACTTTCCCAGTAGATTTTTTCTCTACATTTTATATATATATATATATATATATATACACACACACACCAGGCTGTTGGGATGAATGAATAAAAAAAAAAATACTTGTGTATTTTAACATATAGTAAATGAATAAAAGTTGTTTTATTATCTGAGAACAGCAAGGATTTGTTTGGATGGGAAACCATGAATTCCACATGTCTCTCACATTTCTGTCCCCATATTCAATTCAGAAGTGACATGATTGACTTCCAGACAAGAAAAGTTACTTAATTGTATTTTGAGTGATCATCTTTTATAGGAGAAAGAAATTAGCTTTCCCTAACAGTTTTACTGGAAGATATTCAAGTGAGTGTTCTGAAAATTGTAAGAAAGAATTTACAGTTAAGGCCCAGCATACATTCAAAAGTGAATGGAAGGTGAATGGCAAGAAAACACAGCAAAAATCCTGTTTTTATTATACTGGACTTGTGTTGGGTAGTTAAGTGACATTTGGAACAGTTTTTATTGCTATTTCTGTTTTATCTCATGACAAACTAATGGACCATATCTTCCCTTCAGCCAACAAGAAATCTGACCACCTTGCTACCCATCTCTGACTAAAATTGTTTCTCTTTCTGACTGCCTTTACATCCACAATCAATGACTATTCATCTGCTAATGGTCAGTTTCTTTCTAACTGCTGTCTCATCACCCTTTACAGGTAACTCTCAAGCGATTTATTCTATCTATGGCTCTGCTTACATAAGACTACAACATAAGTAGCTCTTGATTCTGGAAGTTTTCATTTATTCTGTTTTCTTTTGAACAGCTGGTGTTTACTTTGAAGATCTCATATGTAGATGACTACTGGTCGTAAAACACCAGACTCTTAAGTACTTGAGAAAATAATTTAATGACTTTGTGGATGTTCCAATCATTGCCAGTCCCATTGTGTTACACTGAGCCAGTTTAGCAGAGAATTCTTTGTTGTTAGTGTCATACTAACCTGGTTGGTATATAACCATCAATTAGAATCTAAATTCACTATTTTCTGAGCCATAGTTCCTGCACAAGAAACATAACTAGTTGTTATAACTTTGCAAGTCGTTTGTTACTGAAGCTCCACAGTAACTGACTTAATGTCAATTTGATTTTAAAGAAATTTAACTTTTGAAAATATCTGTATCTTTTCATCAAGATTAGCCCCATTTCATTATAGGGTAAAGGGCTCATTGTTAGAAAACCTTTTCTAAAACCGAAAAGAAAATTACGGTTAATCTTTGAACAAATATACTAAATAAATATGCTTATGAGGGGATGCGGAAAAGTTTTTAGCTCTGCCAGTTTGTTTAAATGTAAATGCTTATAACCGTATCACTTTGAAACACTGGTTCTTGTATAAACACTGACATTAAACAATGAAAAGCCTGGTTAGTAACTGGAAAATCAGAGAGCCAAGTTTTGATTTTAGTCAGGTTCATTATATTCACTTATGTGCAAATACCTTTGGAAAAGCTATAAAGTCACCTTTTCTCCCCTCCAAGCATGGGTTAATTAGTAGGACTTGTATAAATAAATCATTATCTCCTGGAGAATTTCTTACAATTTAAAAAAAAGAAAAGGAGTGGGGCTTTAAATAACCTGCAAAAAATATCAATCAATCCATGTTTTTTTGCTTTTTTTTTCTTCAAAATCCTATCTTGGTTGAACTGAGAATTTTTCAGTCACCATGTATGTCACTTTACTGAAAGACTAGATTCAATCTTGGAATTTGTTCTTTTCTTTTTCTTTTATAGTTCCGACTAAAACACTGTGGCCTGAGGTATCCCAGCTACTTGATTGAGCAATATGGTTCTGCAAAACACTACAGTGTTTCTGAGGACAAACTAAAGCAGGCGATAACCAATACACAAGTAAGTCTCTCTGGAAATTCTAATAAGGTTAATGGATCAAAATGCTGAAAGCTTTTGCTAGTATTGAAATTTAACTGTGATAATTGTTTTAATTTCTCACTCCTAGAATATGTCATTATGTATATAGTAATAAATATAGATTAATTTTTTAGAAAAGTCAAACCAAAAAAAAAAAATTCTACCTGTAATATAAGTTTCAGAAACATTTAGGATTACATGATTTTCCAATGCCTTTCTGCTTATTATTTCCTTGTAAGGAAACATTGATGGAGCAGCTGATGGTATCATCAATAAAAATTTTAAAGATTTTTCAGGAAAATAAGTTTCTCAAGTCCAGTTATTGTTATCACTCTTTCCAATATTAATGGGAGTTCCCTCCTAACTTTCTCTCTAGAATGTTCAAATCAATTCTAAGCAACTTAGGCAACCAATGATAGAGTAAATTATCTTGCTGGAATAACACATTTTTGTTTGAGTACATGGTAATAACATTTTGTATTCATTGACCGAGTACTACCATCTCTTAAATCAATTTTTCTGGAAAATAGATTTCTCAAGTCCAGTAGCTGTTATTGCGTGTGGATTTTCATTGTCTTTTGTTTGAAGTAGTGTGGAATGTTAATGTCTTGGTTGTTTCATTATTTTTTCTTCATGTGACATCCATTTTAGCTGTTGCAAGTCCTCAAATGATGGGGTTTCTGTTATTTTGGTAAAACTCTTTGTGATTCTGTAGCACAAGTTGACTTCACTTTAGGGTTTATTATTTCTAGAGTCAAAGTAAATTATGATTTATTTGTTTTATAAGTCAAATGTGAGATGCCTATGGCTGTATAAGCATCTAGTATTACAATCATTTACAATGCCTTTCTATAGTAAAGTGCTTTAAAATGCCTTTTCATAGTAAAACTGATAACAGGTGCCTTGGCATAGAGTAATGGTCAGTAAAGTCAGTCTGGTTGATCAGTATTACCAGGTACTGAGTTCAATCCTCAATCTGGTGCCTCATACTAAATTTGATCTTAAATAATCCAACAGTAGACACACAAAATCGGCCAGTCTGACTGAACTGACTAGCAATTCATTTACTTATTTAGTTTTCCAGGCATTTCTATTGTAAAATAGTTTACTATTAATTTCTATATATGGTTTTAGCATATGTTGTGAAATATTTCATAAATTCTGCCTCAACTTATGAATGGTTAGCTAAAGCAAATTTTCTCCAAATTCCACGAGATGAAAATGTAAATTCTTTCTTTTCAGGTGATTGATGGATTTGATGTGAAATTTACAAAAGACTGCAAGGAATCCATTGCTTATCTGACTGTAATGTCACGCTACCTTGAAAGCTTTTATTCAGTGAGTATAAAATTTCTAACTAAACCATGTCATCCTCAGTTATATTTAGATGGTTTCCAGGACTTTTTTTTATCCTTTAATAGAAACTTTTGCCCATACCTAAGACACTAAACACAAAGAGAATTTACAAATTTCTATGTGAAATTACTCCCAGGTTAAGGAGTTACACACTATTCATTTTCGAACTATTGTTCTTATCTTTGTTGTTTTTATGATAATGTTTCAGCAGTTGTGCTCTTTGAACTTCATCAGATGTATATCAGTCTAAGTAAACCTACAGAGAATTCTAAACTGAACATTTTATATAATTTATGGAGTGAGACTATTCTCGTTCCACTGCCCATGTCTGGAGACATCTCGTTATTTTTAGTACTGCTCAGTTATTGCCCACTGTTTCCACTGAGCCCAAGAACACACTGCCCAGCCTAGGGATTGAACAATTATTGTGTCACCAAATTTACAAACCAATGCTTGATGTGACAATAGCCTAGTAGATGAAAGCATTGGAATTGTTATGCGATATCTGTTCTTCTGTATGGCAGTGAATGCAGAAGAAACTGCAAGCAACAGAAGTGTGGTTTTACAGAAAGATGCTGAGGATACCAAAAACTGAATATATGAGCAATGACAAAGTTCTATAAAAAATAAAAAAGTCAAAATGAAAAGGAAACTTATACTGAATGTCAGAAAGAGAGAGCTTAAATTTCTAGGAACAATATGAAGAAAGATGGCTTGGAAAATCTGATACTCACAGGACAGATTGAAAGCAAGAAAGACACAGGAAAACAATGCATAACATACTTAGTGAGCTTGACTAAATGGATTGCAGAATAAAGTTCAGGAAAAAATAACAAAAAGACAAAATTTATTCAATGGACAGGAAATTGTGGAGAGTCACAGTTGCCAGAGGGGACATGACACATGAAGTAGAAGAAAACTATCAGCAGAAGTTTAGATATTTAAATTGGTCTACTGTTAAAATTTCTTGCAGAAAGTGGTTGGGCATACTTAATTGAAAGGAAACATGGCTTCAGCAATTCAATGGAAAGGGTCCTAAAACTAATTCAAGAAGGCAATTCACAGTGAAAGGCATTAGTTTAAAAGAAATGTGATTGTTAAAAATGAAAACATTGGTAAACCATCAAAGACACTGGGATAAAAAACTCAACAATATGCCTTGGAAAATGTACAACAAAACAGTTTGAAACAGGAGTCAATGTTTGTGACAGAAATGAATGAAATAGGGTAAAATTTGTATACATTCTTCTGTACCAGCTGCCATCATAAACTTAAATGCACCTTGCTTGTTTTTTTTTTTTTTTTTTAATCATAGCACTCCGAGCAAGGCAGTAAAGCCACTGATGTGCAGGGGGCTACGTAAGGATGAAAAGATTGGAAAAGAGAAAGCTGGAAACCACAGGGAATAAGGGATGAGCCTCTTCACCTGTCATGACTATTTTAACCCTCTAGGGCCATTCGTATCATATTTGATACAGTATGAAAACAAGCCTTGAAAGAAATATTTTCCTGAAAAAATTTTTTAAGAGAAATATTTTATAAATTTCAAATGAAAGCAGTACTGACTGCTCAGTCAATGAATACCAAATGTTTCCTTATAGGGAAATACCAAATGTTTCCTTATAGGGAAATACTGTATCAAATATGATACGAATGGCCCTAGAGGGTTAAGGACATGTCATGTTTTTATCACAAAACTGTTTGATCTTTTTAACTCTTACTGTTGATGTCTTTCTAATTTTTGTTTCATTTTATTAAAGGAACAGAAAGTTTAAAATAAAGATTTATTTCTGCTACTTTGTCTTGTTCTTCAGACAAAAACTCTTCATGGAACTCGTGAAACGATGAAAGATCAACTAACAGAATTTTCATCTGATCTTGACAAATCTTCAGACACACTTTACATCTTTGAGGATTTCAACAAGTCTGCAATAAAAAGCAAAGTTGGTACCTTTTGTTTTGTTTTTTTTCTTCTGTTTAAGAATTGTCCATTAGTTTTGTTTTGTTGTTTTTGTAAATGCATGATTAAAATGAAAATCTTCAGATAAAAACCTTGTAACTTATGTTATGGCTGATGTAAGAAAAAGTATATTCTACACTGAGGCCAATCACTGAAACCCAGATAAAATTTTCAAGACAAACAAGTCTTCCTCTTCAGATAATGTTGCAACATAATCATCATAACAAAAATCCCTTTATAATTTTTCTTGTCAAAGAAAATGTATAAATTCACTTTTGCATGTTTAGGTTTTATTATAATCACTTTTTAAAACTACAGACATTGCAGAGAAGTGAAGGTAGTTAAAATAATAGTGGTGTCAATGGAAAAAAAAATTTTTTTTTTTATGTATGAAGGTTCAAGTTTGCCCTTTGATCTATGGTGTCACATGTGTACTGGGAATACCTGATAGAAGATATTAGTGTCTAATGTATGTGGGCATTGGGATGGCCCACCAGTTCATTAATGATCAGAGCCAGGTGTCAGGGTAGAATTATGTGGTAACAGACAAGCAACAAATCCCATTCACATTCAGTGCAGGAGGTACTAGATGTATATCTAGTGGGTCAGTTCAGTATTTAGTTTTTATAGGAAATGGGAGCAAAAGATCCACCCGGATGCTCCTGTTGACACTGGAAACAATGCCTCACCTTAGTTTTTCATGTCACTAATTGAACTCTTTCAGAATTAGCAATATGTAGTCTAGTCTGAGGATTCATGATTCCATAAGGGTGTGTGATGCATTCACATGGCACAAGTCAGGTCTGATGGTTTGCTTAAATATGTCATTGATTAGTGGCAGCTATGTTGCACTGTTTCATAAACATTTGTACCCATTCATGGACTCAATAGAATACACTATAAATAGTTTTATGAAACCCTGCAAATTGCTACAAAACCAAAACATTAACCTGAAAACTCAAATCCTTAAACAGCCTAGCACCATACCCATTCAGAAATTACACCTTTCTCAGATCAGTGGTTAAAATGGCTTTGACTGAACCTGTGAGTTTTTGCCAAGACCACCCTTCTTCAAACCTTGTGGACTGGTATGGCAGAATAAGAACTGTACTAGATAACAGAAACCACATCACTTGAGGATTTTCAACAACTAAAATGAATATTGCATGTAACTCAAGAAAATGACATAATCAAAATATGGACATTCTACACTACTTCAAACAAAAGGCAAGGAAGGAAACCCCCATTAATGGGAGAAAGATTGATAAAAGCTACTGGACTTGAGAAAACAATTTTCCTGAATAATTGTTTTAGTCGAAAGATTTAATAAATTTCAAGTGACAGTAGTACTGGCTGCTCTGTCAATGAATACCAAATGTTTCTTTATAAGGAAACAGCTGATATTACCATTTCATGTAACACCCCCCCCCCCAAAAAAAAAATGGATTCTCCCAGAAAAATAATGCACTATCATCAAGTTGCTCAAAATTGATTTGAGGATCATTTTATGGATTTTCAAAGAATGATGTAGTTGCCATGTTGGCCAAACATGAGATCAACTGAGAATTTATGGACCATTTCCAATTATCAAGGAACTGTGGATAGCTATCATGACAGTTTGGCACATCTCTTCAGAGCTCTTCTGACTACTTGTAGAATTGCTGCACTTCAAGAACCTTCTACATGATACTAGGCACCTGTCATAGGATATTTGACATGTTCATGCATTTCACAGAAAGATGCTTTTATTTAGTAAATTCAGCTTATTGATGAACACTGCATGCAAAATAAGCTCTTTCTGCATAGATTATATACTTGGAAGAAGGTCATAGATTAGCTTAGCCAAAATTTGGTACCAACAGAATCAGCAAAAAGGATGAGATTAATAGTGTAAACGACTCTTGAAAAGTATAATAGTAATTTGACATGAATTAGTTGCTGTCTTTCTTTTGGAGATTTAAGTGGCTCTAAAACTTTTTGCTTTTATCTAGATCCTAACTGTGCGTGAAATGTTTGCCAAGCAATTGATCCAACTTCCCAACATGTCTAGTAGTAAAGCTCTGGCTATTGTTGAAAAATGGTCGACACCAGCCAAGTGAGTAAAATTCGCTCAATTCTTCTTTTGTTTTTATTGGATGTTTGCAGATTAAGAAAAAAAAATGTTTGTTTTTCACTCCCACCCAACTCTTCTTTACTTATTTTTTTTTTAAATGTAAAAGAAAAATCATTAAAATTCAGCTGCTGAATGCAAAAATATTCTTTTTTTTTAGCAAGTAATGGATGAGTGAAACACTCTCTTTCTTGTGGCAGTTAATGTCAAGACTTAGAAATCTTCAACATAATATATATACATTTTGATTATATTGGAAGATGGTAACTGTACTTGTGCACCATGTGGCTTAACTCAATGTTTCAGTTATTTCTGTTTGCTGCACATTGTTGGTGCTCTTTGTTATACCTTCAGTTTGTTTTACCATTTAGACCTAACACTATGGTCAGCACCCGACAATTTATAAGTTTTACTTAATCATGGTCCCCAAAACACATTAATGATACTGACAATTCAGATATGTCAAAGAGACAATTTTAATTAGAATAATTTACAAAGTTTTTAATTCTTTTTTTTTTTTGTTTTTTAAATTTAGTTTTAATTATGTAATACATACATGACATTACCACAAAATAAGAGTGATAACTATAGTAAATTTCAAATTTAAAGCCAAATTTAGATTATAGACTTACTTTTCATTAAGTTAGTTTAAAGTACTCAGTAAAAATTTAACTTTTGGTTTAATTTTTAACTTTTCCTCAAAATTTCTGAAATTCAAACATTGAAATAGACCCTTAATTGCACAATGAATTGGCTTGTAGTATAGAATGTCATAGGTTTAACTTTTGTTAATTCTTATGATCTTATTTCTGGTTGACTTAAGTTGTGATAGTGTGCTACATTTAGCATGGAGCCAATCAATTGATAGTATATCAGCTCAAATAAGACTATAAGGACAATGGTTCATCTTAGGAGTTCAGATAGCAGTTAACATTTTAATATAACATTCAGTAATCTATGATGCAAATCAAGTGTTAAATGTCTTTTGTCATGAGCTGCCTTTTGTTTTATCAACAGGTTTTATGCTGCCTATGAATCAATGTCAACAAAAGTCAGCTGTGAACAAATGTTAAGCAGTGTCAAGTTTGGGAAAACTCAAAGGTGAAGAATATACATGTATTTCACAAATTCTTTAGGTTTTTTTTTTTTTGTTCCCCCCCCCCTGTAATTATTTCTAATTTTTACTAATCCTGTTCAGTTAGTAACAGTTGCCTTAATTCCTGACAATCTCTCTCTTTTTATAATGTATTTACTTTAGACACATAATTGCTCTATTTTATCAATAATCCTTGCATTTAATCATTTACATAGAGACTATTGTCCTCGCTACCACATTTTGGCCATTGTGTTCTTTGATCTTTTCAAGTTACTTTTGGGGACCTTCAAACTGAACTTTTAATTAACAGGGATAGATGGTTCTTGTCCAGGGATATTCTGTCTAGTTCTTATTTTTAGTACTGCTCAGTTTTTGCTCGCCTTGTCTGCACAAAATCAAGCCTAGGGAGTGAACTCACAATCTCACAATTACTGTCACTAAATTCATGAACCAAAGACTTAATCTAGTTGTGTGAGAGTGTATATATATATATATATATATATAAATTTTCCACTACTCACCTATTGAATATTGAAGTTCTGATTCATGAGACTCAGAAAGTAACCCCTCTCTCTTTTTTTTTTTTTTTTTTTTGCTTTATATTTAGCTGCCTATTTTTGCTTAGGTCTGTGATTATTTAATATGAAGACAACTTTCTCTTGTGTTTTAAAAATCTTCTGGAAATGCCCATAGCTTTGTGTGGAAAAAAAAAATTACTAAAATGAGTTGGAATCATATTTGCCAGGCATGTGTCACAGTCATTGTTGGAAACTTCTGTTCACTGCAATTTTATTTATTGCTGTACAGTTCAGACTGTCAGTGTTTTGCCCCCTATCTGTAACACTTATGCGATGTGTTGTGATATTTGTATACTTTTTATAAGAAACATAATATTTTCATGTACTGCCTTCTTTTAGTTTAATAATGAGTAAAAAAAAAAAGTGGGGGTCAATGGTTAGTAATGTCCATTCTTTTATTTTCCATTTCAGAAGCCTTGGTCCAACCCTGAGCAACAAAATCTATCAATATTACTTCACTGCTGGTTGAAATGAAGAACAAGTCTTTTTATTTTTCTATATTTATTTTCTTTTTAAACCTATCTCAACTTGATCTGAAATAAAATTAAAAGAAAAAATTTGATTAAAATAAATACATTTTTTCACTTCTTGATTAAAAAGCTAATTCTAAGGAACCTCTTGAAAGAAAACACTGAAAATATTGTAAATGTTTTCAAAAAGTATTACTGTCATTTTAATATTTAAATTACTTCATTTATTAAAGTAATTTTGGACTAATTTTTTTTCTTTTTCTTCTATCAGCACTTAGGCATTTATTTAAATGAAAATCATGTGAAATATGAAGAAAGAAATAGCTTCCAACAAGTCTAGAAAACACCATTTTTATTTTCTTTCTGTATCTGCTTTGCCAGCTGCATGTAACCATACAACACTTACCTAAGCTTTCTACTGAGTAGCCAATCAATTCTTGATCTTCTCGGTGTGCACTAAAGGCTAAAGGAAGGGTGTAACAACAATGGAAGATAAACACTGTTTCTCATTAATAAATACAGAGGTTTTATTTTCATCCTCCTCTCAATGCGAATGGAGGCTTTAGAACCATGCAACAAGCATGTCTGTTTCCTGCAAAGTCAGAGCCAGAACTCTCCCAAGCATGACTGTTTATTAACAGCACCGGGATATTCCATCATTGTTTTTATTACCACTTGCTCTCCAAAAATCCATTCTCCATTCCTTTGCTTTTTGTTCCACTTCCATCAAAGCGGATATTGCTTAGAAGACTGATGTTCAGCATCTGATTCATTTTGAAGTTCAAAAAGAAAGAATTGAGATAAAAAAGTCACTTCTTCCCTTTCTACATGGATGTCTGTAGCATCACATGCCTGTCTATGTTAAGAGCATGTCCACTTATAAGATTCCTAGTTCTTTTAGGATGCCTTGCTGTAAGTTAAACAAATCCAATGAGAAGATACTCAAAATTCATTTTCTATTAAGTTTTCCTAGCAATTCAAATAGATCTTTGTCATGTTTTTGCAAAATCTACAAACATGAACAAATGTTGTCTTACGTTTGTATTGCTCTCTATCGTTTCGATCCTAAATATCATATTTCTTATTTTAACAAAACCACACTGCTCGCCTGTTCTGGTATAATTTTGCCTTTTACTCCATTTATCAGAATTTAGATAAGCTTAGTTATATGGCTCATTAAGTTGATTGCCCAATGTAGCTTGTATTCATTTTCTTTTAGCTTCTTAAGTAGTGTTATTTTTATTTTTTTTTTTTTTAAGCATTTCACCGCGAGCAAGGCATGTCACTGCCACTACTGCGCAGGAGGCTACATAGAGTGGAGAAAGGATGATTAAATATAGGAAATGTCAGAGGGTGGGTGATAGGCGGGTAAGGATACCGAGAATGAGGGTTGGGTAGATGAGAGTGTTCTGAGAATAATTGGGAGTTAGTGATAGGAGGTGTCTATTGACCCTACATTTAAACACCTGGAGATTGTAGCTATCGGGAAAGCAGACTTGTGGAAGGGAGTTCCACAGGCAGGAAGCATGAGAAAAGCTGTTGGAGTAGAATTTACAGTTTCATCTTATCTGTTTAACTGTAAAAGGGTGGGAACTAGTTGCTAATCTAGTATCTCGTGTAAATTTGTGTTTAGGTGGCACCAGTGATCTGAGTTCATCGGAGCAGAAGCCATGAAAGTACTTGTAGAAGAGGCACAGGGAAGCCACATCACGCCGGTGAGAGAATGGTTGCAGCCGGTCTGCCAAGTCAGTATCAACCACGTAACAGATCCTCCTTTGTATTTTGTCAAGAAGCCCAAGGAGAGCAGCAGGGGCACCCGACCAGATATGGCAGCAATATTCAATACACGGGCGGATGGTAGATTTGTATATGTGCAGAATAGATTCAGGTGGGAAAAACTTCCAGGCCCTGCACAGAGAGCCGACTTTCATAGCGGCAGATTTGGCAATGGATTCGATATAGTCATTCCATTTGAGGTCCGCCAAAAGTGTAAGGCCAAGGAGGCGTAGTATTTTACTCTCTGGGAGGCTAGCCTGTCCCATGCTAATGGGAGGTAGATGCGATTGTCTATGGTGGTTAGTTGATAACAGCTTCATTTTAGAAGCATTGAAATTTACTAGCCATTTCCTACCCCAGGCCACTATGGATTGGAGGTCCTTTTCAAGCACGGCAGTGAGGTTCGCTTTGTCGCCCACACCTGGTTTTTGATCGATGCGGGGGTAGATTGTTGTGTCATCGGCATACATGCCTACTTGGGATCTAATGGCATCGGGGAGATCATTAATGTAGATCAGAAAGAGCGTGGGACCTAGGATAGAACCTTGAGAGACGCCCACGTTCATATGGTGTAGTTTTGGGAGGCATGCCCATTTAATACTACCTTCAATGTGCAGTTAAAGAGGAATGACTGGATGAGGTCAAACAGATGTCTAGTTATCCCATAGCTCTGCAGTTTGCACAAGAGGCCAGCGTGCCAGACCCTGTCGAACGCTTTGGAGATATCCAAGGCAACTGTTCGGGGTTCGCCATTCTTGTCAAGTGCCTGGTATATGTACTTGGTAATTGTCGTTAGCATATCAGCAGTAGACCTGGTGAAGTGAAACCCGTACTGTTTGTCAGAGAGAAGCCTGTGGGCCGTGAAATGTTGAATCACCTCGGCGTTGATAATGGCTTCGAAAACTTTGTCAAAGATGGTAATTGGTGGGGTCTGAGGGTTCGCCAGAATTCTTAAATATAGGAACTACACAGGAGGACTTCCAACAGGCAGGAAAACAGGAAGCAGATAGGCAGAGGTTATAGAGTTTAGAGAGGACAGAGGAGAGTTCTGGGGCACATTTCTTCAGTACTATGACTGGGATTCCGTCACCGCCACTCGCTTTGTGTGGGTCAAGTTGTGCAATTATCTTGGTGACCAGCAAGGGTGTAATGTGGACGTTATTTAGTTGAGCCTTAGTTCTGGGTGGGAAGTCGGGTGTAGGTATTCCTAACGAGTCCAGTGTCGAATTGGTGGAGAATCTACGGGCAAAGCATTCAGCCTTGTCCGCTGGGGATGTGAGAACTTCAAATTCATTGATTAGTGGGGGTATTGAAGTCTTGCTCTTGTTGAGCACGCTTTTGCAGAGTCGCCAGTAACCTTTGAAGCCAAACATAGAGGATGCTATGCGTTGCCTCATTCTGGTAGCAAACGTCCTCTTAGCTTCGTTCAGTACTTTTTTACACTTATTCCGTGCTGAGGCGAAAAGGCACCTGTTTTGGTTCGACGAGCAGCTTCGATAGAGCCAGAAGAAATGGTTCCAGTGGGCAATGGGAGCTGAGCAAGTGGGTGAGAACCAGGGGGACGAATTTGATTTTAGCTAGAATTTTCTGGCCGGGATAAAAGCATCGATGCCAGCCTTAACCCAAGAGGAGACCTCGGAGGCACAGTCTTCGATAGGAAGATCAAAGACGTTGTTCCAGGGGATGTCGCAGAGGAAGTCTCGGAACGAGTCCCAGTCTGCTCTCTGGTAGCAGTATGATATTCTGCTGGTCTGGTTTTCTTGGGTAGAGTTAGCGCGGATTGAGATGTTGACGGAAACTACGGCGTGGACAGAGTTTCCGAGGGGGCAGAGCTGCCTGGTAGTGCAGGAGTCTGGAATGGAAGTAAAGCAAAGGTCAAGTAAAGAGTCCCTTCTTCCGTTAGGGTTATTAGAGAAACGCGTGGGGAAGTCCACCACTTGCATTAGAGCTTGGGTTATTGAAAAATACATGGTGCGGATCTCAGCAAGGTCTGTGGCTGAGTTTTCAAGCCACTTGGTGTGGTGGGCGTTAAAATTGCCAAACACAAATATATGGGCAGATGGGTGAGAAGAAATGGCCCTGTCGATATTAGTAGAGATGCTATCAAGTACCGTACAGTCAGAGAAGGAGGGGGAGCGGTAGAGGAAGAAGAGATAGCTAACCAAGCTTAGAAGTGAGAGACGGAAGCACATGCAAGAATGATCCAGGGATTCAAGAGA
Source organism: Ascarosepion bandense (assembly GCA_037127315.1). NCBI lineage: Eukaryota > Metazoa > Mollusca > Cephalopoda > Sepiida > Sepiidae > Ascarosepion > Ascarosepion bandense. The sequence goes on along the minus strand of JBBBDQ010000897.1, from coordinate 418,130 downwards.
TGTGAACCTGGCTAGAGGGAGTTGTTCGCTGACATATACACCAAGCCCATGCATATGGACATTGGAGTCCTTCCTGAAGAGGGGAAGGTAACCAGGAATGAACAGCTCTGAAGAGGGGATAGAAGGGTCAAGGTTAGTCTTACATATAGCTAAGATATTGGGTGAGTTAGAAGGAATGATTCTACACTATTAAAGTTACTGCGAATACATCGTATGTTTGTGAAGGAAACACAGATAGGTTTGGGTGATTTATGACTAGCTGGTTTAGTCTTGCTGTTTTGTTTGTTTAATTTCATGGTGGTTTTAGTTGTGGATAGAGAGAGGTCTAGAGTAGGGTCAAATGGCCATTTTAGTTGTGGATAGAGAGAGGTCTAGAGTAGGGTTAGATGGCCATTAATTGCAGCAGGTGAAGGATGGTGAATGGCGCCGCCTGCATCATAATGTGGCCTCGGGGTTGCCCATCGGAAATTCAAGCAGGGACGCCCGTCCATGCGCGAAATGGCACTACAGGAACCCTGATATTATTCAACTGTTGATCAGAGCAGCCTCTCAAGACGCTATGCAAGAGTTCGGGCTCCTAACTACCAGTCGGAAGCAGCAACCAGGAAACTGCCAACCCAGTACCCTCAGAATGAAGAGACATTGCCGCCATACCTACCAACTGCAAAAAGCTTCCAGCTGAACCAACATCAAGACCGAAAAAGAGAAATGAACTGGAAACCCCTTCCTAAACAAGAAACAAGGCGATCACCTCTACTCCTGTCCAAAAGAAGGGGGTGGAGTGTGAGACCAGGCGATAAAAAATTTAAAAAAAAATAAGAGTGACTGAAGTTTACTAAGTTTTAACTTATACTAAGTTGAAACTAAATTTGATAATTAAAAACAATTTACACATCATAGTCGCAGTGCATTACAAGAGCGACTAGTAGAGAACTTAGGTTAGTAACAAAAGAAAAAAATTATATAAAAAAAAAAAGATAAGAACCAAAAAAGAATTTAAAAATTTCAAAAATACAGCAAAATCAGATCAGACTAGCTAAAACTTACCTGTTGCAGGCTGACTGACAGAAATAAGTTAAGAAAATTTAGAAAATTATCTTCATTTTGTTTTTCCCACTCAATTCTGGATAGTTTAAGCTGTCCTTAAGCAAGCAGTAACAGGAGTAGTGTGAGGGTAGAATATATTGAAGTGAGGGGGGGAACACCTCGAAGCCATGTGTCCAGTGGACGATGAAAATTAATCAATCAAGATCTTCCAGTGTGTACTGCTGTTGTATTTTTCATCTATTTCCATAATCGTGTCAATGCCAAAATTGTACAAGGTTTATTATAATCTCATCTGGTCCAGTACTGATGTTACACAAATACTGAAGGATCTGAAGTATTGCAGGTTTCTCTTTCACTGTGAAAGTTTTCCAATGTTGTATTTTTTTTCTATTATAAGTGTTCCCTCTTTTGATTTTATGCATCCTGTGGATGAGCATATCTCTCTATTCTTCTATTCATACATGAGTTATCTTTTCAATTTGCTTCCAATTTCTGTGTTTAATACTCCATAAACTGTACCATTCTTTGGCATTGTTTGCTGTCTCTTTTTCAGCATCTGTTATTCACTGGTTTCATTTTCCTTGGGCTGATGCAACTGGAGCTTTTCTTAATGTTTTCCACTTTGAATTTCCAGTCTCATTCAAATTATATTTGTTGCTAACTGTCAGCATATTCATTTTGGCAATTTAGATCATTCAGGTGTTTGTTGTATTGTAGTTTTGGCACCTTTAATTTTCATATTCTGAGTTTGGGTATGATGGGAAGGTGATTGCTCCTCTTGTCAATACACAGTACAAAACTATCTTGAATCTTTTATTGATTGTTATCTAGTCAATAAGCATGTCGGATGTTTTTTGATTACTATTTTGCTGTTCACTATGCACCATTCAAATCCTTTCTCTGCAAAGAATGTTAAATGCTTTGAAGTCTAAGAGGACGAAAATTTTACTGCATACATATATAGTTGATTTACTAAGTGCCACAAGTTCAAAAGTGTGGGATACCCAGTGAGGATCGAACTCACTACTCAGTTGTAATATACAGCATACATATATATAGTACTAGCAGTATAGCCCGGCCTTGCTCAGGTGTAATGTAAGCTTGAAAACTAATCTATGGGCCTGGAGCTCAGACTGAATGTTGGCACGAAAGACTAAAATGCAATAGTTGTTTCCAGTTAAAGCGAAACCGTAGACTGAAAAAAGAAAATGAATGGATGTAAGTCAAATTTTGATTTCCTGGTATCGATATCAAATAAGTTTTTTTTCGTCGTAAACTGAATTTTGAAGGCTAAATAAGTCCTCTGAGTAAATGGCATCATGGCTGAGACTAAGAACTACAATTATACCTACTTAGAGCCAAACCCGAAGCAAAAACTAAAATAAGAGCTCAAAAAAATACAGACATACAGGCAGATAAACAGACACACAAACATCTTACCTTTTATTTATTTATATATATATATATATAAAATCGATTTTCTGCACTTATTGTAAGAACTGCAACCTTAAAACTTCTGAATATCATTTCTCATGTCTTTGTCTATGCATGTATCAAATTTGATTAAAATCGGACTACTTCTTCTATAACCCGATTTTTTTCGATTATCGATATTTATTGGGGGTACTTCGACACAAAACCTAGCTAAGAATACTCGCAGATGCTTATAGTACAACTGTGTAAATTTTCAAGAAAATCGGTTCCGCTGTTTTGGAGTCTATAGGTAACGGACACACAAAGTTCCATTTATAAATAAGTTTAGATTTAGATGAGTTTTTGTGATCAGTTTTAGTGGGTGGCACTATACATATGTAAACTTTTTTCTATTTTATTTTTTTAAGTTTCAAAAAGCATTTTCAGTTGCACAGCTAAATTTGTTTTCAAGAGCAGTTAAAATTCATGCAAAAAAATTTAGGCATTGTACTGTACACAAAGTTAGCTCATACAGAAGTATATATCTCATATCACACATGAGTGAGTAGTGGAATTTAAGAGAGTTACTAAGTATGTCTTTTTATACTGTATTCAAGGGTGTCTTTTTATATTATTTAACCTAAGCACAAAATATATGCAACTTGAGTAATGGTCAAAATCCTAAATTTGCTTATTAAAGAAAAGAAAAAAAAAGAACATTGATATGACAGCATTACACAATTTAAGAAAATAATTAATATTTTTCAATAGAATCTACCTGTTCCGTAGTGGCCAGTCAGTCAAATTAATCCAATACCCCACTTCATGTGACATGCCTGTTTGTGTTTTTTTTTATTTTTATCTTTTTTTAAATAGCTGAAGAATTATACCATACATTCATTTGTTCAGAGTAATGTCATCCTCACAATACCTTTGTACATTCTACCTTCAAGTATCCATCCTGAGAATTTCACCCATTCATCCTAACGGGGGGGGGGGGGGGGTACTGCCTCAGTAAGTGGATAAGTTTGTGTTGGGGCACTCTCCACGGAAATGGACTATTCGAATCACTATATAAAATAGTGATTATACTCAAGGAAGTCGAGTGAGCGAGTCAGTCGGGTATTTCCGGCATTGCACCGGAAGTGTTCTACTAGTCAATCTATCACGTCTCTACGACGATACTATATACTAATTACCTTGTTCTGTATTCTACTAATCCTCACCTCTTGTAACTACTTCTCTTTCCTGTCAATACTCCTACTTTTATACTATTACGTTGTTTTGTATTATTTCACATAATTCTGTTACCCGCCGTAACAGTTTGCATCCAGATGGTGTTGCTTGTCTCTTCCACAGAACACACATGCCTTTTTTCTTAATATCCTGTCCAATCCAAAGATCAAACCCATGACCATTGGGTAACTTAATTCTAACAAGACTGGTTTGTTAGTGGATGAAAGCATAAAGAAAATATTTTCTGTCAGGGACAGAACTCATTTCATAGAACCTGATAAAATATAGCCAGTCCAACCTGAAATCAAACAAGCAAAGAGAGCCAAACAGGTAAAAACCAACAAGTTTCATTTTTCTGCTTTCTATCAAATTGTCTTTTATTAAGCCTTATATACAAATTTACATTTTGAGTAATTTCCTTTTGTTTCTGGTTTTTATTTTTAAAAAGATTTTTTTTGTATTTTTTGTTTTTTTTTAAATATTTTCAAAGTCCCAACTCAAGCAAGTTAACTAGAAAACTTCCAAAACAATCATGTACAGTTTTTTATTTATTTTTTTTATTGCACAATGACAATTGGAGAATTGTGTGGTGAGTGCATACAGTGTATCATCTGTTAGCAAAACCACTGTACAGCCTTCTGTTTAATTGGAACCTTTGTGTTTTCTTTAGTTGGTGGAGGTTAGCATCAAGACAATGCTTCAGTGGCACAAAAAGTTACTTGGAAGATGATGAAAGAGTTCTAAGGTTGTTCTGGTGATACTAACAGATATGAATTAACTTGTTTAAAAAAAATTTTGAAATTGTTTCTAAAAAGAAAAATATTAACATTAGTAAAATAAACAAATCATTTAGTGTGTATATGTTGTTGTATTTTTGTTTTTTTTATCTTAAGAGGAAAGTGTTGTAACTGCACATTTAAAATTAAAAGAAAACAAATATATGAAAAATGTTCCTGTATAGTAAATAGTTTCCTTTTAACCAGTGCTGATCAAATGCTATTCATAGAAATATGCACTGAAAAGACATATTGTTAGATTTAGAACTTGGAAAAGTTAAAAAAAAAAAAATACTTATCATAATTTATTTTTTTTTAATTGAAATTAACGAACAAATCATCAACCAAATTAAATTGCATGGAACTATAAAGACTTAATTGCACTGTAATGCACTCAATGTATATGTGTGTGTGCGTGTGTGAGAATGTAGGTGCATGTGTGTGTGCGCACATGCATACACACTTCTTGCATAGCTTCTGACTTTGCTGGAGGAGGAGGAGGGCAAGCCAGGCCTTGTGTTTCAGGCAGTTTCATGTAACTGGCTCCTTCCTCCTCCCCCATCACACATTTACAGGTGAAGGACCAGCAGACCTTTTCAAATTAAAGTTGATTAAAAGCAATAAGTACAGCTTCCTAGCAAGAGGAGATTAAAAAAAAAAAAAAAAAAAAAGTGCTTGATATTTAAAAAAAAAAAAGTGGGGGGAGGGAATACCAAAGAGAACCAAGTTGCAGCTACAAAACAAGCACTTTTGCTTGTTCAAGTAACCATATCTAAATTTTGAAAAATCAGTAACAGTTAAAATTCAGGTTAATGCAGAAATTCCTGACAAAAAAAGTTTTTGCTCCATTGTTAATACAATCAATGTTCAAATATCATATTACAGTAAAAAAAAAAAAAAAAAAGCCTTGTTTATAACAATTGTATACATTTTAACATGAAAAAAAAAAATCATAATTAAGTTTTGAACATTTTGGCAAAGTTTTCATATACAACAGAACTTTCACTAGCAGCAAAATTGCTTGCTGATGAAGAACACTGTAGCTTTGGCTAACTTTTAATCTTAATTTTCTTCAGTTTAATTTTGGTCTGTGGACTTGAAATAAAGAAAAAAAGAAAAGAAAAATTAACCGATGGATTAAAAATCCTCCTCACAATACAGTAACATTTAGACATTGACTTAACCATAAAAGATCTGCTTTAGCAGTGTAAAATATCTAAGCTTTTGTAGATATGTGCCATTAATATTCACTGATTGCAATCAATTTGTTTTAATAGCAAATCTCAACCTACAAAGGAGAAACTTAAACTACAGACTGAGGAAGATGTGAAGACCTGATTATTTTAGTTAACAATGACACAAAATAGTTTAATAGGAATAATAATGGTTGTTATTATTATGATGATGATGATTAAAAAAACTGATTCAGACAACATTACTCTGAAGTAACTGGGAAGAAGCTTTTGTTGGTCAGTGGCCATGAAAATGTTTTGGGTTTTTTTGTTTTTTTTTTCTCTTGGTTCACTCAGTACAAATTGACCAAGCAGTCTCTTTTTTTTTTTTCTTTTTAAATTTTATTTTACATCAACATTTTTTCTTCAGATTTAAACTGTATTTTTGGGAGTTTCAAAAGTATCTAATGTTAACATTTATTTTCGTTGCATCAAAATGCCTCTCCCACTGACCAAGATAGAACCGGTAAATATTTAAAGAATGGAGGAAAAAAAAATTGTGATTTTAAAGCATTAACAATATTAAACCAGGTAAAAATGGGAAGGTAAATATGGAAGAGGAAAAAAGACAGTGTTGGACAGGAAAAATGTGAGAATCAGGAGGTGGGGGGGGGGATAACTCCCAATTTGGTTAGTTTTGAATGGAAGCCCACAACACAGTCCACTTCACCCCCAGTATGATAAACTTTTTATCATTCAAGTTTTCGTAGGGTTGTTTTGGTACAACAAGCAGAAGTGGGAGAGACAGAAAAAAACAGCCTTGTCTATGTACACGTTTTTTTGTAACTCCTCTTACTTTTTTCTGGAATGGGTCTTGAGTAAAATTCCTTAAAATGAATGATGTATCTAAGGAAGAGGACTAAGTGGACATTTGTTGAGTGTACAGATGCCAAAGCAAATGGTAAAAAATAAATGAAAATATTACAGGCAAAATTATGTGTAACAAGATAAAGATAAAAAAAAATGTCACCAATAGTACCAAGTGAAAGTGGAACCAACATATAACTTTTTTTTTCGGTACACAGGTAAGGATTGCACACAGGTGATTGAACAGTGAAAGGAGATGAAAATGGAGAAAGAACCAAATAAGTAAATGCAAGTTGGTTGAGCTTTGGAAGAGAAGAAGAAAGAAAAAAAAAAAAATCGAAACAATGATGTATCTAGAATTTAAAAATAAATCTGCACTCATTCTTTTCTGATCAATGAAACCATATGTATGTGCATACTAATAATAAATGTACATTTTTTCCACACCAGAGTTTCATGTACAATGAGTTGTGCTATCAGTGAGGAAAACTATATTTATTATTACTATAAATTTTAGCCGCTGTTATACATTGAGCACTGTTTTATTAACACCAGCACTCCATGTGCAATTATGCATATACATACATCTCTCCAGTTAGAGAAACGAAGATGTACAAATACAGTCTCTTATGCAGACATAGCAGATAATAATATTTTATAATTGAGCTCAAAAATTCTTGGGCACAACTCAGAAATTGCCCGACATTTTTTTTCTGACATGAATAAGATGTAAAAGAATATACTAGCAATAGCCAATGTGAAATTAAATCGCAAAATGAATAATTACTTTCTGGGAGAAAAAAAAAAGTTAAATTTTATTATAGCCTATTTTGTGTATACTTCAAATTGGGACTATATTTTTCAGGGTTTTAAAACTATTTACCCCTAATAAGATTCATTACAGTATATAATCTCTTTTCTAAAATATATGATCATATAACCAAACATTTTAGGGTCATATCACAAGACTTCTCAACTAATCCAAATATGATCAATAAAATATACTATTCTAACTTAAAGACTTTTTGATATGAAAATTTTTACAGTTGAAGAAAACATAAGTACTCACAATGTAATAAATTATTTTTTTAAAAATGTATGTAATTTGGGAAGATGAGGCAATTAAAAAATATATCAAATTAACTAATATCTCCATCCTTGTTTTCTTTTTTTTTTACCATAATATTTTTGGCAATGTGTTCTGCAGCCATCCTCAAATTTGTATTTCATCTGGTTGGCTATTTCCCTTTCAAATGATTCTAGGTTCACTAATCATCTCAAAAGAATAAATATACACCTAAAGAGAATCAAAAGTAGCATTAAAAACAAAATGAGAATAATAGCCTGAACAACTTGTGGAATAATGATCATGTCAAAACTAGAGACAAAAGAACAAGTTGGCACACTAAGGAAGCTCTTCTCTCTTGCACATTTAATAATAGCATCAATTAATGAACTGCCAAGGGAGATAACTATCATTTTTATTAGGAAGGGAATAAAAAGAAAAAACTGGTGGTAAAAGCAATATATATATATATATATATATATATATATATATATATCTTATATTATTATCTTATATTTTTTGTGATAACTTGATTTAATTATAGTAATGTTACATGCATTCAAATTTTAAGAAATGTCATAATTAGAACAAATTTTGAATCATTTTACCATTGGATATAATATGAAAGAAAAAAAAATGTAAAAAAAAATCTATGCCTAAAAAATGATATATGTAATATTCATTTTTTGCATCAGAGAGGAGTGTGATGATAATTTTTAGGTTACCATAGACAAAAAAAAAAAACAAAAACAAAAAAAACTCACTCCAAAAGAGAGAAGGTAGGACAAATTATAAAATGTGAAAATAGATGACAAAAAGTCAACACAGAGTTGATTTACAGACTGCGAAATTTAGAATGATGACAGGGGTAACATTGCAATTTAAAATCAAACAGCCAAAATGACTATGATTGCAATAACACATTTTAGTGTTAATGAGTTATTTCCCTTGGCTATTAATGTCAGCCAATCACCAATGCTGACGTAAGCCAGTAAATTTATAAATAGTGAAAAATGCTCAATCACAGCAGTAACTGAAACTTAAGTGTTGAAGAGGTACATATAACTCAAAAGAGTTTCTTTAAAAAGTTTCAATATTTACCAGACGAGGTAAGGGTAAATCTTTTGTTAATTGAATGATAAAAGGACATTTGTACACATGAATGTATGTATGTACACCTTTGCACTTAGGTCACCAGTTCTTCAAGCAAATCAAATAATGCAGTGAAGAGCAGAGGTCAACTGAATATGTCCAAATTTTTATATTTCCATCAAAAAGAATTAATTTGTTAAAAGGAAAAAAAAAAAGAAGAAGCTGATACATCAGTGTGCAAATATTTCCTTTTTCAGTTTAAAATATAAAGAAATAAAATTGCTGTTATCAGATATATTGCAGAGCCCAAATATTGATAAAAGTTTATATATCAACACAACAGAAGTGAAAATGATAGTATACAGGAAAAGAAAAAAAAAAAAAGGCCTGAACTTTGTTTATTTTTTTTTTTCTTTAGAGTTGTTTTTTTCCTATATCATAAACTGGTTCACCAAGTAGTGAATTTTTCAAAAATGAATAAATTACAACAAGCCAAATGAAATCCAAAGAAACATTGCCTGTTGTTCTATAGATTTCAAAAAAGAAATTAGAGAAATTGACAAAATAATAAGTAATAAAGAAAAAGAGAGACAACAAATAAACAGCCTGAAATAGGTTATTGTTTTGGAAGACAGAAAGTGTGGATGTGTGTGTGTGTGTGTGTGGGGAGGATGATCAATTTTTTTTTTTTTAAAACAAAAAATTCTCATTTAATAAGCTAATGAGGAAATAAAAGGATATATAATTGTTTTTTTTTTTCTATTGGTTTCAAAATAACAATTTTTACAACAAGGATTTATCAGTATTTTAGCAAGGGAGAAAAGGTAAAGAAAAATGCAAGCAATAAAATGAATTAGGTAAAAAGAAAAAATAAATTGAAGGAAGAACATATATTTAATACATAGATTTAAGAAAAATTAAAAAAAATAATACATATTAACATTTTATTCTTACCTCAATAACCAGATTCTGGATATTTTGCTACTCTTTTGTTTTTTTTTTGTTTTTTTAATATCTGATAATATAAATGATCTGAAAGTTACGTGTCATAACTGATGATGCAGCAGAAGTGAGCAGTTTTTTCTTCTTAAATCTGCCATTTAGTTTTTGTGTGACAAAAAGAGTTGGATTAAAAGAATGAAATATAGACAAGACAAATAATCTGATTTGGAAATTTTAGATATAAATATTAAATCATAGCAAGAGTATTTACTGGGCAAAGAAAAAAAAATTCTCCATAAGAGATTTTTGTGGTTATTGTGGCATTTTAAAAGTTCTAAATTCACACCCTTTAACTTCCTTGCATAACATTACCCATGCACATATTTATATGCGCATATAATTTATATAAAGATACTGCATGCAAGTTCTAATAACTCAGAACAGAGTTTGTTTCAACAAGAAAGATTCAGAGATTTTTAAAAAAGTACTAAATAGAAAGATAAGTTAAAAAAAAAACAAAACAAAACATACATACACACACATATATATATATAATATGATATAATTATATGGTTATGTCAATTTTACATTGCAACATGGAAATTTCTATGTTTCGAGATTAGTTCTCATCATCAGGCAATGTTGGTGTGGTTGTGCAGATGATTTACATTTAAATGACAAATTCATTTAAATTTGTCATTTAAATTCATTTAAATGTAAATCATCTGCACAACCACACCAACATTGCCTGATGATGAGAACTAATCTCGAAACATAGAAATTTCCATGTTGCAATGTAAAATTGACATAACCATATAATTATATTATATTAAGCTCTATAATACTCATTATATTGAGCACTGTTTATAATAAAATAAATGCCAGAGCATTCAAAATAAAAAAAAACCTAGAGTCCTCTTCACTTGGAATTATATATATATATATATATATATACACACACACACACACACACACACACACACACACAAAAGTAAATAGAACAAGAAAACATTCTACTATGAAAGATTTTAAGACATTCTGTTTTACTTTTTTACCTTTATCTAAGGGTGAAGAAGGTTTTATCACTGCTACCAAACATATTGCATCCTACAATAAACTGAGAGACAAATGAAAACATGATAAATTAGTGATGGTCTTAAGGGGTTTTTTTTCCAACTGATTAGCACTCCCACAAAAAAATAAAAAATAAAAAAAATAAAAATTAATAAATCTCTTAACTGTGGTTCTACAAGTAACAAACTAACCAAAAACATGATGTTTAACGTTTTCAATAATGATTCATGGAAAATGAATGATTTCAAAACGAGGATTTATGACAATCCAATAAATATTGGACCGGAATGATAAGAAAGAACAAAACTGGCCAACATAGAGAAATGGAAGCTCAGTATATAAAAACAATGAAAAGTCAGTCAGTTAATTGCCATGTGTAATACATGCTTGGACGATCATGTCTCTTTCAATCCATGACTGACTAAGCAGAAGATTTTCCCTGCAGTAGGTTGCTATTTCTTTCTGCAGTAGACTGGTTGCCAACCAGGGCTATAGAACCCAATTTGTCCTGCAATTCAACCCATAGCTGGAGGGAGAAGAGATAATGGATTGATACCTTTCCCAAGGGTATTTGTGCATAAGTGAATGAAATTAATTTGATTGGAATTTGAACTTGGCTCTCCAAGTTCTCATTCCAGACCAATATCCATTACACCACAACACACATCCTGAGAGGTAGAAACCTGAAATGCAAGAAAACCATTTAATCTTGTAGTAGATGTCTTGTCTTAGATGAATTAGATGTCAAATAGAGAAAGAATATATGCTTTAACCTGTTAAGGAATTTCTATTGAAGGAATCCTCATAAGCAATGTATAGAGGGAAAACAAGAATAAAAAGTAGTCAGCAAAAGGTGGGGCGGGTAATTTGAATTGGTTCCAAATGATCATACAGAAAAGATAATCTGTCAATACAAAATATTTTGTTTACCATTTAAGGAATCAAACATTGCAATCATGGTAAATTTCATTTTTTTTTTAACAGACTGAAATTTCTTAAGAATATATAAGTAAATCAAAAACTTAGTCTTATAGCTTAAAAAGTCAAGTGCCATATGTGATACACATTTGGCCAATTGATTCAGGACTGACAAGGCAGAAAATTTCCTACACTAGGCTGCCAGTTATTTCTGTAGTATACTAGTTGCCAGACAAAGGTAAAGAACCTATTCTATCCTGCTATTTCACTCATAGCTGAGGGGAGGGGAAGAGATGGATTCATGCCTTTCCCAATGCTATTTGTGCATAAGTGAATGTAACAAACCCAACTGGAATTCAAACTCGGCTTTTCGATTTCTCATTCTGAGCCATTATTCGTACCCCCGACACATCCCAGTCTCATGAAATAACTACAAAAATCATGTACCACAATATAATGCCATGTTGTTTTGAATTTCTTGTTAAACGCATTTATTTTACACATAATATAATGAAAGAGTTTGAAAAGTTCAGTTACATTGCATTGTGGGACATGATTTTAGTAGTTATGAAGCTCAGTATTTCATAAACTACCCCAGAAAAGGACTAATGCATAGATTAGCAAATAAGTCAGGGTACATTTAAAAAGAAAATAAATATAAATTATTTTGTTTTTATTTAATGTATATCTAATATAATCTACATATTTAAAATATAATATTTCTCTCTCTTCATTAACTCTCTCTTGAAATATAAATCCATTTTCAGTTGAAATAGCCAGATGTAACTATAAATTCTATGCTAACATTTTCTTCTCTTGTACTTTTTGCTTGTGGAACTATCTTCAGGTTTCTTGCTTTCCAGTTATTTCAATATTCAAAAATATAAATGCAATGTCAATTGTTATCTCTTTGATTCCTTTGTTTTTATTGTTCTCTTTCCTTAACACTTTCCTTTTTTCATATTCATTCACACTCAGTAACCCTTTGTGCCTTAGTGGATTTATTGTCTTGTTTGGAGTGAAATTATGTGCGTGTTGCTACAGAATTTGATCTAACATGTAATGAATATAATTGTATTTGTCTAAGTAGGTTAGGCCTAAAAAATCATCAAAGACACCACACAGAAATCTTTCATTACACATTATGCAGCATTTATATAACAACTACTGCAAAAGACTTCAAATATTACCACATCTAAGCAAGACAATGTAAGACCATAGCAGGCTTAAAAGTCCACATCTGCAGTGGCCGTGTTTGATGATAGATCAAGTGATGATACTACACAAAATTGAGAAGCAGTCATCATACATATTCTCATATTCTGCATTTAGTTCCACCCTATGTTCATGCAACAGCCTCACTCAGCAGTGTGTGTGTGTATAAAAAAAAAAAACAAAGACCTCACAGTGTGCACAGATACTACACTCTGATCCTAGGCAGAAATGCTAATCCATACTTAATCCTGTAATTTTTTTTATTGGCACTATGTTAATATAAGTTATAAACTGCTGAAATTTAACCTGTAAATAAATTGAAATTATCAAGAAACTAATCAGTGGAGAGATATGAATTTGTTTTTCTTTTAGGAATTTTTTTATCAAAGAATCAGTGAAAGTTCCTTTTTCTCAATCTTTTCAAAAAAGGTCAACTGAATTGCTCATGATAAAAAAAAAAAAAATGTCATAGCTGTTAATAGTTCCATAAAATTAAAAACTTGAAAGTTTCTAATCTTATATTTCTGATGATGGCGACTGATAACAATTCTTGGAGATACCAAGTGATGTTATATTTTTTTTATAAAAAACTAATTCAGGAGATAAAAGGAAGGGTATTATGAGAAGTGAGGGAAGAGAGGTACACACACACAGTTTGAGAAGAGGTGTGGGAGAGAGGTGTGCAAAAAAGTGAGAGGGTCTGGTGAGAGAAGAGTTTGGAGAAAACTGATAGGTGGACAAGGTAGGGAGGAGGAAGAGACAGAAGCATTGTGGAAGAGAGAGTGGAAAAAAAAGAGAAAGGAAGTGGGGGAGAAGAGGGAAGAAGTTTAGTAAGAAAAAACGTGGAGAGAGACAGAGAGAGGTGTAGCACGAGAAAGATAGTAGGAGAGAGAGAAGCACAGGGTAAGAAGGAAAGTGGGGAGAAAGAGAGAATGAGGCTAGAGGAAGAGAGATAGAGGCTAGAGGAAGAGAGAGAGAGAGGCTAGAGGAAGAGAGAGAGAGAGAGAGGCTAGAAGAAGAGAGAGAGAGAGAGAGAGAGAGGCTAGAAGAAGAGAGAGAGAGAGAGGCTAGAAGAAGAGAGAGAGAGAGGCTAGAAGAAGAGGGAGAGAGAGGCTAGAAGAAGAGGGAGAGAGAAATTGAGCTGTGGAAGTTGGTTATCACTGGTGTAATTTCCAAAGCTTCCTATTTATCATATAAGTTGAAATTGTCAGGTTTAGGAAAAAATATTTTTCCTTTCAAAATAAGTGACCCTCCACTCCATATCCACCAACATTTAACTTATAATCTAATAAGATAAATATTCTTCAATGAAAGTAAAACAATCATTTTTCTTCTTTTGTGATTTTGCTATTTACACATTTGGGATGCAGAGATAAGGTTGTGAGTGGATGATAATTATTTCAACAACCATATATGAAGTGGTCTGACAATATTTCCTGAATTGGCACACGGAGAAGAAATTTTAGTGCTATAAACACAACTGTAAATGTATAAGAAAGTTTCCACTCAATGTTACATTTAGATAAAAATCCTCCTTTATAAACCAATTTACTCAGACTACTGTCTTCATATTAATCACAACATTTCAACCATTGAACTATACATCTAAGGTAAGAATATTCGTATAATAAAAAAAAAAATCAGTGTATAATAACTCATTTTAAAAATTAGGATAAAATTCCTTCTTTGTTGTTTATATCAATGTTTTTGGTTAAAGTTAAAGCAGACATTGAATTAAATTGAAATATTACAACAATTGAATAGCAGAAGTACCTTTTCTAAAAAATTCAGACAGAAAATCATATTTATTTTCTCAAGCATGAAAGGCATTGAGACAACTTGTAGGAAGGGGTCTAGCCAAATGATTTAATCACAGATCAATCAAATTAACCAGGTTTAATTTTTTAAATCAATCCACTTCAAGTAATGCCACTAAGATGCAAGGAGCTACTGAGAGTGAAAGAGAATGGGAAAGCTTTAAGATAGACTTTCTGGTTCCTTCTAAACAGGAAACAAGGGATAAACCTCTACTCCTGTTCAAAAAACTGGTGAAGAGTGTGAACAAGATGAGAGACAAAATAATCTTATGTGCCTAATACAAGGGGGGGTCTTAATAATTGGGATGGTTGGAAAATCATTTAAAAAGGTTAAAAACTTAGAAGTAAAGAAACATTAAAAAAAATAAGAGCAGAATGTTGTAATTCTGGGAAAAATAATAAAAAAATCAATAGGACACTATTTATTTAAAACAATGCAATAGAATAGAAACTTTCAAAACATGGCATATTAAAAAAGCATGCTGTAAAAACTTTAATTATAATAATTTCTATTTACTGTTTGAGCTTGGAGGGAGAGGAGTAAAAATTAATAAATGTAACCTTAATCAACTGGAGTAGAAGAAGGTGGAAAATCTTCATAAAAAAAAGAAAAAAAAAGAAAGAAGTGTTCCCTACTGCATATTAGATAACTAAGAGTAAGTAACTAATATATGAAAAGTATTAAATAACTAAAAATTTTACTAAAGTGTATATTTAATAAGTTTTTCATTATTACTTTCTTTCTCCCATTTAGTTAGGCAAAAATTTAAGCATGGTGGTTATAAGCTGGAAAATAGAATCAACAAGCAAAATTCTAATACTTATTAAATCTGTTGCATTCACTTTCATACAAATGGGAACATTGAAAATCTATCACTTCTTTCCCCAGCTATGGATTAAATAGTAGGGTAGCTCTGAGTTCTATATCCTTGGATGGCAGCCAGTCTAGGAGGTGAACACAACAATCAAGTGTAGAGAAGGGAAACAGTAAGTCATTTCATTGTCTTTCCCAAGATCTCATGTTAATTCACAGATAAAGAAAAAGAATCTGTGGAGAGCCATGATTGCTTATTTCCTGAATAGGTATACTGTTAAAAAAAAAAAAGAAAAAAAAAAAAATTGAATACATATTATCTAACAATAGTTTTTTCACTGATTATTTTAGTTAAAAAGAAATTTCATATGATTTAACATTAGTTTAATTTAGTAGCAAAATAAAGTAGGATAATTAAGCCTGGCTATGTGCGTTGTGGTACAGTGGATATCGACTCTGAACGAGAAATCAGGGACCTGATTTCGAATTCCAGTTGAATTCATTGCACAAATATCCTTGGGAAAGGTATTAATCCTTCTCTTCCCTCCAGTTATGGATTGAATAACAGGACAGATTAGGTTCTATAGCCTTGGCTGGCAACCTGTCTACCGCTGAAAGCAATGGCAACCTACTGCGAGATAATCTTCTGCCCAGTCAGTCATGTCTCTTTCGAGACATGATCACCCAAGCATATATCATGTATGGCACTAAACTGACTGACTGTGCTTAACCAGAAAACAGACTGTCACTGATGACTTGTTTTTATATATGTATGTGAGTGTATATGTTATATTGGTAACAAAATTAATTCTACATATATTACTTATATCCAGGTTAAATCAAGAACTTTTTTCTTTGGGTTTTGTTCGTTTTAGTTTAAAAGAAGCAGAGTATCAGATGCATTTCCCCAAAATTCCTCAGTGAGCCACAAACATTGCTTTATATAGAAATATGCCTAGAGTGTCTCCAATATTTGGAGAAGCAACTTAAAATTAAAATATAACTGTCACCAGTATTAGGAGACCTGGTGCAAACTGAAATGTCAGGTCACCAATATATGTTGACATGGCTGTCCACATGATAAAAAAAACTTTCCCAGCTTTGATTACTATTGGGAGATGTATTTTCTTTAACAGAACTTATCCATCCCTAGGCCAGTAGACATTAATTTCACTTTAAAACAAAATGTGGATTTATACTCAAACATGTGTATCCACTAAATATAATGCTTATCGCAATAAACAAATAATGTTGGATTAAAAATATCCAATTTTTTAAAACTTACATTCTTGTATTAATTAAGCCACTAAAATTAAAAAAAAAACAAAACAAAAAAAACAAAAACAAATAGACATAAAAACAGACATCCATGTAACATCATCAGAGATCATTTTTTTTTTTACCCATGAATATAACTAAATGAAGTGATTTTGCAGGGAATAAAAGTTTCCCCCAACAAATCAATCTTGACCAAATTATGTAGAAAGGAGACTGTCGTTTAAGCTTACTGAAAAATGCTTTACACTCACTCGCCTGTGCCTCAAATATATAAAGCTAATTTTCTTGATAACAAGCTTCATATTCATTGGCAGTAACAGTTTTCACTCTAAAGAGAACAACTTCAACATTAGTTGAACAGCATTATCAGTTGAAACACTGGATATTAAGTGGCAGTGATAAAAAATCTTGTCCTTTATTCCCCATCCCCTTTCTTACTAAACTGAATAAAAAACAAATTTTGTCATTTGGTTCCTTATCAACAAATAATGAAAATGGCAGTTGAAAAATTACATTGTAATAGACAGATTAAAATTAACATCAGTCATTAACAAAAAAACAATGCATTTTCATGAAGGTTGTCTTATAACTATTGTCTTCGCATATTTTTGATTGGTAGGTTATTTAGTAATCAAGAGATATGATTTGGATAATTATGAACAAATTTGCTTATAGCTTTCCATTTTCTGATTGCCCAATTATTTTTTTTTTGTTTTCTTCAGCAGTGGAAATGACTTTCATGGCAGGGAGTTGAAAAGTACAATTAATTATGAAAAAAAAAAACAGAAAAAAAAGCTCTTTGTATTAAGTCAAGTTTTGAAAATAAAATATTAAAATTTAAACAAAAAAAAAAATGAAAAGGATTAAGAGTACAGAATTAAATGAGTTTTGGATTTTATGAAAGTTTGTTGAAATCTAAAAAAGAAAGAAATACAGAAAATAGTACAACATAGAATGATGTTTACTTTTTGGAAATGTTTCAAATTTTGTCATAATATGAAACTATATATATAATGTGTGCAATTAAATTTGGAAAACTACTTTGAAAGGTTTCAACAATGAGATGTCATCAGAAAAAGGATTTTATTGAAATCTACATTAGCAAGACAAAATATCATTTATGTTAAACAGTTGAACACTTGATTTTTACTTTTAACTATCAGTATATAAATTAGAATTTAATTAATTTCAACTGTTTCTTTGCTGTTTATTTTCGTTTATTCAAAATCTAATATCTCATACTGTTTCAGTTCAGTATTAAATCTATTAACAGGAATCATGTTTTGTCATACTACATAGATTTTATTTTTTTTGATGACACCAACTCACAGGCAAAACATGTCAAAAGAAAATTGTTGTGTCTGTGAAACAATGTGTGTCTGTGTCAAAATTTGTCCACAATTTATATTCTTTTTTATTTATTTAGTAACACGGAATCATACTTTTTGGCAATGATGTGACAAAGGCAGTCTATATTTACATGCTACAAATCTTGAATGGATATTCCTCTTTCAAAGACATTATATGAAATTTAAATATGACTGGACTGCCACATTTTGCTACTAATGTAAAGATTACATTTTTTTTTTTTTACAAACCCCTCCCTGGAAGATGTGGGTTAGATAAATAGTTACTACTTGACCTAATGCTTCTTGTGGTTTTGGGGAAATCAACTAAAATTAGTAAACTTAGAACAATTCATGCTCTGAAAAAAGGATCATATTTGACTGATATACATTTTGGATAATTTAAGAAGAGTTCAAAGTTCATGTATTAAGCATTTAATCTGTTCTATAACAATGTATTTCTATTTTTATCAATAACAAAGCTTCATTGTCCCTTTCTTAGTAATGAGATATTTTATTGTCATGGTAAAAAGAGACAAATTAATATGTCTTCTGTTATCAGAACAATAGAATCTCTTAAGTAAAAACAGGTTGCTAATTTATAGCATTTTATTTTTTAGATTTTACAGGTAAATTTACATTTAATGATTTAAAAACAATTCTTTATTATATATGACAATTAAGTTAATTGATTGTATTGATAAAAATACTAGATTACCCGTGTAGAAAATATAACCAATGCAGTTGCAAGATTATTTAAATTTGGCAGTTGCATTTTGACAGTAGACATGAAGGAGTTTAATAAATATCTCCTAAGGTGTAGGATATTTGAAACACCATATTATATATTTATATATATATATATATATATATATATATATATATACACACACACACACAAAATATTCTAGATATATTGTATAAAGTAGTGACTGATCTGAGCAAAGAATTTTTTTAAGAGCAATTGTGTTTAAATTGTATCAGGATATTTAATTTTATGAGCAACTGTGACTGATTTATACCTACCAGTACAACTTAAAAATAAAAGAAGAAAAAAAGAGTTATACTGCTAAGACTATTTTTATTGGACCTAGTTTCAGAAAGAGATTTTCTGATTTTTATTAGTAATTAATATTACTATTAATAAAAATGGTACTAATTACTAAAAAATAAAAAGACTCGTCTTTGATTGGTTTCAATAAACAGACAAAAATAGAAAAAGATACTCAGTCAAATAAAACATTTTAACAAATGGCAGTGATTCATTTACGTAGACAAAAAATTTGGAAGATTATTTGCAAACGACATTTAAAATAATTTTTTTAAAATAGCATTTAACAAAAATTTAGTTATGCAGAAAAAATACTTAATATCAATTGAAACTGATAAGAGAATTCATATTTCTACAATATGGCAGGCAGCAGGAATTATTATATAAAATTATCAATGCTTCCATCTACCCCAAGTTAATGATGTAAATAATTCTGGTTCAAAACAATAGTTGAGCGTCAAGAACATGGTAAGTCTTTATCATCACATTAAGTACAACAGAGAGAGAGGAAGAGAATCTGAAGAATCCCAAATATATAAATTCCTACTCCAATATAAGAGCCATTATCATTGACAACTACTACAACAGAGTAGCACATGTCACAACTTTAATAGCTCTATTTACTTAACTTTGAGCCTTTCAGTGGTCATCTCAATGTAAAAAAGCAATCCATCATAATCATTGTACTATGCACATCGATGCAGTTGTAAAAAGATGATTTGAATAGTGACTAAAAAAAGAGAGGTTTGTTTTTTGTTTTTTTTTTAATTTAAAAATCTTAAAACTTCACTTAGAAAAATTAGGGCAGTAAAATGCTGACCAGTAAAGAACTTTCTCCAATAAAGAAAATAGACAAGGGGATTAACTTGAGAGTTGACATTTGGGTAAGGTGCTTGGATCTGTACAGTAAGAAACAAAAATTAGTGCTCACCACTTGATTTCAACTGCATAGTAAATAACAGTATGACTATGTACCAATTTTTGGTCAGTAGCACATGCTGCAAATCTGTATTTAGGTAGTGTGTGTTTGTGTGTGTGCGTGTGTGTGAGAGAGAGTGAGAGAAGGGGAGAGAATGAATCAGTAGTGATTTCCCAAGGACAAATGACATTAAATAGAGAAGAAATTTTTGAATGAATCAGATATATGATTAAAAAAAAAAGAAAAGAAAATCTATATTCGGTCAAACCATTTTTAGCAATGGATTTTTTTCTTTTTTTAAGTAGTACATAAAAAATGATTTTTCAAGAGACATTAAAAACCTTGCTAATTAAAAACATGAACATTTACGAAGTCAAAGAGAGAAAAAAAAATCATCTATACTAAAGATGATCATGTAAGTGTTTTATCTCACCCACCCTTTTCATTCATGATTTTCATATTATTTGAAGTGTGTGTGTGTATTAGTTTCTTTTTTTTCTTTTTTTTTTTACAACAAAATTTGTAAAAAGTTAAAAATGTAAGAATACAATTGTAAGGAAGATATTTTACAGATTAAAAATGAAAAAAAAAAAGAGAATTCTTAGAAAAAAACAAAAAAACATGCATCCTTATTCTAAAAGGAGAATAGTTACATGTCAGCTAATTTTTTTTTAGTTTTTTATTTTATTTCTCTTCAAATATTTCAACATTAAAAAATGTTTAAAAAGTGTTTAATTTAAAATGATGGTCCATCACCATCTTCAACTGTTAATTTTAAACCTAGTTCAAAAGGAAATAATTTATATTACTTCACTTTGTATATGACTTGTTTTCACACAAGCATGCATACTCCAGAAATGTAGGTAAAGTTTTTTTTTTTTCCTTTCCTTTTGTGTCTTTAATTTTTTAAACTTGGGAAAAATAAGCCCCATGTAACAACAACCTTTAGTATATATATATATATATATATATATATATATATATATATATATTAAAAAAAAAACCTTATCACAAAGGCAACCAACAAAACTGTCACCCATTTGACACTAAGGCTACTTAGAAAGAAATATTTCCTTCTTTTATTGGGTATGGGGGTTATAAAAAAAAAGGGAGAAAGGTCAACATTTCAAACCAGAAACAGAATGGGGCATTCAATAAGAGATCAATAATAATTAAGAAAAAGATCTACCAGAAGTAATTTTTTTTTTCTAATAGAAAAAAAATCCTTTCAACTTGCAAGGCATTTTAATTATATTTTTTTTTAATTCTTTTTTTTTTTCTATAAAAGATGAACGACAGAAGTCCTATGAAAGTAGTAAACAGTTTTTGTAAGACATCTGTTATCAAAAAAGAACCATTTGCAGAGATATACATTTCAAGTTATTCAAGAGGATTGGTGCTAAACAAAAGATTTGATTTCTTGAAGGCAAAAATAAATTAAGATAAAACCTTTTAAAAGCTTTCTCATAACACTGATTAATACCTATTATTTTAGGGAAGGATTAATTTCTTTCGGTAACTTAATTATATGAAGGAAAGGTTAGACTGCAAAAAGCACTTTTTTTATTTTAAGTGTAGATAGCAACAGTTATTTTTTTAATTGATGAAACTTTAGTTAACTTACATATTTTGTGTAAAAAAAACAAAAAATAAAAAAAGAGAAAAGAAAAAAAAATGTTCATTTTAACAAAAATGTAAAATTACTTGCCCAGCACACAACAACATCTGAAGTGTCTCTTTCAAAGGGACTAACTTGGGTTGAAGTCAATAAAGAAATGTAGAAAGAAGTAGCCCCAAACCATAGCTGAAGAGTGAGTGTTGTACAGAAATGAAAAAGAAAACTGGGAACAAAAATAAAAAAAAAAGCTGAAATTTGTAAGAGAGAGAAAAAAAAAAGTAGAACCCAGCTCTACATGAAAGGGTACCGTGTGCGTGAGTGTCAGTTGGGTATGGAATGTCCAAAGAAAAACATGTCTATTCTGTCTATTTCCTTTCTTTTTTGCAGGGGGGTATCAGTGGGGAATTGTTCAACAGATGGTGACATACAGCACAGATTGAAACCATTATCTTTTTTATTTTTTTACATGTTTTTTAAAAAGTTTTTTCTATTTTATTCATTTATTTATTATTTTTTAAATATTGTTAACAAAATTCTTGCAGCCACAAAGTCAAAGCAAGAGAATCCCTAACTGGATGCAACTGTTCCAAGCACGTCCAAAGGGGAACAGAATTTTTCACTTCAGGCCCTTGTTCACGCGTTTTCTGATAAGAATCTCAAGAAGAATCAGGAATACAGACAATAAAGGGAAGGACTTTTTGGTTTTTATAATTCAGAACCATTTTTGTTTTTTTTTCATTTCATATATGTTTTTAATGCAAAAATCCCAAAACACAGTGTGAGTGAAAAATTCTAATTGCACAAAATGTACATTGTCATTATTTCTTTGTGTTTATGTATGTCTTTTTTTTTCCTTTTGTTGTGTTTTGTATTCTTTTTGTAAAGCTATAGACAGAATATATAGAAGTTGAAAGAAGTTGTTAAGAAAAAAAAAAGAAAAAAGATTTGGCACAACCATTGTAAGCTATAATAATAATCATACCCTTGAACAATTGTCTTAACAAGTTCATCCAAGAGATGAGAAATATTGTGAGAAAGGAAAAAATATCAATACACAGCTGCTGTATGAAAATTATCACAGGATCTAGCAAAAAGGGGTAATTGCAGTCAAGTACAAAATCTTTACATGTGAGAAAGAAATTATAGAGAAAAAGATACATGTAAACCCCTTTGAAATGCTTACATTCATCTACTTGACAAAAAAAAAAAAAAAAAAAAAAAGTATTGGGAGAGGGGCATGGTTTGGATTAATCTGTGTATATTTGTTTATGATGACAAGTGAGGTGCATTGCCCAGGCAATCATTCAGCCTATGAGCCATATTAGCTAATAATGTGGACTTTGGCTCTTCACCTGGTATGAAAAAAAGTTTAAAAAGCGATAAATAAATCTCACATTTTACCTTTGAAACTACAACAATGGAGAAAAAAATGGCAAGATGGCGGTGCTAGCAAAACCTCCTATTAGTGA